>JAKOOJ010000006.1:67746545-68496545 GCA_022577455.1 Arizona elegans | reverse complement strand
GGGTGTTTGTATGTAGATCTTTGGTTGTTCGGGTTTTCTCCCACGTAAAATTGGAAGTGTCTTGGCAACATTTTAACAAAGTCTCATTTGTCATCTTCAGGCTGGTGTTTTTGGCTTCGTGCTTCTAGGAGCAATGTGTGATCGCAGCTGTTTCTTCCTTTTAACTGCCAGTGGGGGTGTGAACTGATTGGGTGGGAGCTTGGCTGTGTTCTGATTGGGTGGAGGTGTGTTCAGATTGGTTGGGGGCTTGGCTGTGCTCTGATTGGATTGGGGGGTTGGCTGTGGTCTGATTGGCTGGGGGTGTGTTCTGTTTGGGTGGGGGCTTGGTTGTGCTCGGGTTAGTCTGAGTTGCAGGGGGATTTGAGCTGGTGAACTGTGTTGTTGTTGTTTGGCTTCGCGTTTGTGATTGTGCCACATCTTCATGCTGGGTGTCAGTTTGCTTCATGTATGGATTGGAGGGGTTTAAAGTGGCTAATGATGCAGTTGTGGTCTGGCTTCTGGTTTGTGGTTGTGCCTCATCATCAGTGTGGGTTTGAGTTTGCTTTTTGTGTGGATGTGTATGGTGACATCCTGTGTGGTTTTTGTGAGTATGGGTCTGGTGTCATTCTTTGTATTAGGGACTCGTTTGTCAATAAGGGCGGGTTTCCAAATGGCTGGTAAGCAGGAGGTATCATCTTGTTTATTCATGCTGTGTGGGCGTTTTTCTATCTCGATGGCTTCTCTGATTATTCTGTTGTTAAAGTGTTCAGTTTTGGCAATAGTTCTGGTCTTTTTAAAGTCAATTTCATGTCCTGTGGCTTTAAGGTGTTGGATCAGGGAAGAAGTTGGTTCCTCTTTTCTGACTGAGTTCTTGTGTTCTTCAATGCATGCACTTATTCTTCTGTTGGTTTGTCCGATGTATGTGGTGGGCAGGCGGTGCATGGGATTTCATATACTCCTTGATTTTCTAACTCAATTTTGTTTTTGGGGTTTCTTAGGATGGTGGATATTTTTCAGTTTGTGCAGAATGCTGTCTTGATGTTGTGTTTGTGGAGGATCTTGCTGATTTTGTCTGTGGTGCCTTTTATGTATGGGAGGAGGGCTTTGCTGTTTTCTTGTTCTCTGTCTTGGATTTTAGTGGGGGTTTCTTTTTGGATTAGGTTGGTAATCTTATTTCTTTGGAATCCGTTGGATGTTAGTACATTAGTGAAAGTGTGTAATTCAGTTTTTAGGCGTGTGTAGTTTGGTTTTTAGGTGTTGTTTTTCACCACACATCCACGCAAAAAGCAAACTCAAACCCACACCGATGATGAGGCATGACCACAAACCAGAAGCCAGACCACAACTGCATCATTAGCCACTTTAAACCCCTCCAATCCATACATGAAGCAAACTGACACCCAGCATGAAGATGTAGCACGACCACAAACATGAAGCCAAAGAACAGCAATGCAGTTCACCAGCTCAAATCCCCCTGCAACTCAGACTAACCCGAGCACAACCAAGCCCCCACCCAAACAGAACACACCCCCATCCAATCAGAGCACAGCCAAGCCCTCAACCAATCAGAACACACCTCCACCCAATCAGAACACAGCCAAGCTCTCACCCAATCAGTTCACACCCCCACTGGCAGTTAAAAGGAAGAAACAGCTGCGATCACACATTGCTCCTAGAAGCACGAAGCCGAAAACACCAGCCTGAAGATGACGAATGAGACTTCGTCAAAATGTCACCAAGACACTTCCAATTTTATGTGGGAGAAAACCCGAACAACCAAAGACTTACATATGTATGTATGTATATAAATGATGAAGGGAGGAGAACTTGTGACTCAGAAGGTTATTCAACTGCCTAACATGCAAGAAGCCCAAGTTCGAATCTGAGTAAGGGTATGGCTAGCTGATGAAAGCTAAAAAGTTTGAAATAGATCTATACTAGTCTCCCTTTATTTCTTTATCAGCAAAATATAAATTTGGTATAAAATGGTTTGTCGTGAATGCGACTGCTTGAGGGCTCCTGGATTGGAGCTGAAAAGCGAAAGGGAGCATAATGCCCCCTCCCACATGTTGGGGTAGACCAGGTGCCTCGATAGAAAAACACTTAAGAACAATAGAAAGTGTTGTTGATATGAACATAAATACAGTGATGAAGATACCAGTATCAAAGCAACAATCATCAGAAAATAACCAATAAAATAATGCTTACCTGTATTTTTTAAAATGTTAATTACCTGTTATTTCTATGCTGTTCACATCAATGTTAAAAGTCTGTAAGAGTTCACTTGTATTCTCTTTGATGCCATAGACCAACGCACTCTTTATCTTTTCTTCAGACACCCACCGTACAAAGAAAAGTTTGAAGAGCACAATTACACTACCCTTTCTGGCCAGAGGTAAACAACAACAAAATTAGTATGCAAACATACATTAATTTGTATTGAACAACAGAAGAATAACCAGAATCTTGGCACTAAACTAGCTTGATTCTTAATGGCTTGAATTTTCTTCCTTTTTTATAACATCATAGACACCTAACTTTATAACACTGAAATTGTTTGTAAAAAATGTGGATATTTAAAGGCTAAAAAGGCAAAAAAACAAAACCCAAAACAAAACTAAACTAAACTGGGGGGGGGGGGAGGGTATTTTTTATGTGAAATCTTAAAATATTTTGTTGTTTAAAATATGCTTGGACAGCCAGTTTGTATATAGGGCTCTTCCAATTGGCGAAGCCATGTTTTAATACTGTTTCAGAAGACTAAAATGGTGGGAGTAGTCCTTGCCTCCAGTGATAGAGTATTCCACAGGCATGGGTCACAACAGAAAAGGCTCTTCTCCTAGAACCCACCTGCTGGAATCCTCAGTAGACGGGACCCATAGCAAGCCTCTTTTGTTGGAATGAGTGTGGCAAGTTACTATCAATTGGGAGATCACAGGGAGATAAATAGGATAATGGCTCATATCAATATAATAGCTTCCTATTTTCTTAAATATATTAATTAAAAAGACATGGAATCAGACATCTGTTTTACATAGTAGCAAATCATGTTTGCTATCAGACAATGATATTAATAAGTGGACTGATTAATATTGAAAAATATTGTAAGTTTAACAATTTGCTTAACCAGTCTAACACCAATGAGAAAATTATGATCATAAGTAAAAAAAAATAAATTTAAAATTTAGATACATCCACAGAATCCAGAATGATGATCAGTTATTACTTGCCCTGTTTCCTATATTCATTCATGTAGAACTCAGTAAGGAATAAAGGAATACAAATTACAAATAATTGTAATGCAATGGTTGAAAGTAATTAACATGATATACTTTTTAAATTTAACTTTAAAATAATTTAAATCACACTTTACAATTTAAACTTGAACTTTAGTTTTTTAAAAAATAAAATTTTAAAATTTATGTCCATTGATAAATTGACATTAACAAAATCAATTTTCCTAAAGATATGTGGGTTTTAATGTAAGAGTAATTAACTGCTCAATACCTCACCTTTATGAGAGGAGAGGGAGAGAGAGAAGAAAGGGAAAAGGAGAGGAAGAAAAGGGAAGGGAAAGAGGAGTAGGAGAGAAGGTTAAAAGGGGGGAAGGGAAGGGGAAGTAGGAAAGAGAAGGAGAGGAAGAACGAAGAATGTAGGAAGTGATAGAGGAAGGAAGGGAAGGGGAGGCGAAGAAGAAAGCTTGTGGCAAAATAAAGAAGGGTAAATGGTAAAAGAGCAGACCTGAACAATTAAAAATTAAAAATTAATGTTAAAAGATAAGATGAATGAAAAATGGTGGACAAATGACTGTACATGTAAATATGTTTATGAGAAACAAAAATTAAACCTTTTTTGAAAAAACAACAAAAAAAATACCTCACCTTTATTTTCATTGGAAATACATTTTCTGAAGGAGTTGTACCATAGAACTATAAAATAACTTTTTTTAATCATGCTGCCACTTGACAGAAATTCATGAGAGCACCAGGTAAATTATATATGATATCCTTGAAGACTGTTACGTTAACATGCTATTTGTGACCACACATAGTTGGACTCTCTTGGCTTATAGCATTATCTTGACTATGTGGCATCGTTTTAAGTAAAATAAATTGTTTTGTATTTCATTTTATTGTATCTTATTAATCTTTAAAAATATTATCCAGTTCAGCCAAGAAATAAAACGGTCAAAGGATGCTTTTAAAATATGATTTATTGATGTTGCCAAAAGAGTTAATTACCCTGAGATAAATCCACTTAATCTCTGAGAATCCAAAAAATATAGTAAACTTTATCTTAGCTTCTCTCCCTATATATTATTATTGATGTGACATATTTTTTTTTCTTTCTTCTATCCTTTAACTGGAACATAGGCATTTTTCACAAATGAGGGGTCCTTGGTAACCTCTGAGCTTCGTTTTTTTCTTGCAGACTATCCAAATTATCTAGCATTTTGCAGATTATCTAAACTAGCTAACACCATCGCTGGACCCAACCCCTTTTCAACCTTGAGCTACAAATATTCTCCTTTAGTGATTTTCCACAGTGATTTTTGTTTTTATTCTATGGGAAATTTAGTTTGATTTTCTTATTGTCAGTTATTCTCTGTATCAATTTCTCTAGCAAGATTAGGACTGAGAATAGTGCTGACTATATAATTTTTTCTGTTGATGTAAAGAAACATTAGTTTTAGTTACAGAGCAAGTGACCTTTAGTGTTTTTAAAGACCTAGATCAGCATTTTGTCACTGAAGCAGCAATGATTAAGAGATGATTAATTCTTTTAAGGTCAAAGGGAAGGCTACAGTATATTCAAAGACTTTCCCTCTAATTTCTTAAATGATTCATATACTGTGATGCTTTAGGCAATTATTTCTATGCTATTTTTTTGATTTATCAGAATTTCAATTATGAAATCAGATTGCAACAAAGAACATTATAATACATTGCATGTCTTTTATAGAAAAATTGCAAGGAAATGTTCTTTGAATTAAAAGGATACATGTTATTCTGCAGAAAAAAGCAATGAAATCAAAGTTCTACAAATTGGACAATTACTAGAGTGTAATTTTCTGTATTAAAATTAACTTGATTTTAGTACTTTGCTCTGTATCAGTGTTTACACATTTAATAAAGCTAAAATTGAAACCTGAACTAAACCACACAGAATTATATGTTAAGTGTATGAGGGTACACTACTTTTTTAAAATTTTTATCATTTTTAAGTACTATGTATGAAGAAAGATTTCATGAACATCAAAACTTGAGGGGTGAAAGATAAAAACCTCTAAAAATTATATGCATAATGTGATTTCTACTCTCATATTTAAAATCATGTTTTTGATCTATGATAAATTACATGGATTTAGAGCATTATCACAATAATCCATCTGTTAATTGAAATGAGGAATATAAAACCAGGCTGAGATTGTCTAACCTTAAAAGCTAAACAGACTTGAGAATGGTTATGATTTGGACAAGATTCCATTAGAAATGCCAGCATTCTGGACTAGACTATGAATGCGAGTTTTGGAATATTAAAATGGAGATTGATGTAGAGATGTTTGCCTGTATACGTATATCTTCAGTCTTATTCAAGTAAAAGATTTCCCCTCTTATTTAACTTTTTGTTAATATAATGTGATAACTAATGCTATTGAATTTGAGAATGATGATCTTGGTTGGTGAAACATTAGCAAATACACCTTTCATTTTTATTAAAGCCAAACATTTCGCCTCTTATTTAACTTATAGTATATGTAATATAACTTCACAGTTAAAACTACTGTACTTGAGAATGGTGATTCTATATTTCAATATCATTAGCAAAGATATTGAACAATTGTTAACATTAATTTGAGGAAATGCATTTTATTTCTTAACAGATCTGATTAGGATATGGACTAAAGAAAATGATTCCTGGACCAATTCCTCCTCCATAGTTTTGTGATAAGTAAAAAGAGTGGTTATGAACTGAGATAACCAGTTCTCTGTTATGGAGGACAAAGCTGATTAGGTTGGGAGATTTGGAATCAGTCACTCTTTCTTTCGCCTCTAGAGTGGAAAGTAATAAAATATCTTTTTACCAAATTGTACCTGACCAGTATGGTTCTGTGGATAGTTCTTAAATTATGATCATTCATTCAATGACTGTTTGAAGTTACACCATGCTGAACATTGTCTTATGAGCACCTCCCATTTAGTTTAGTTTAGTTTAGTTTATTCAGACTTATATGCCGCCGTTCTCCCGAAAGACTTGGGGCAGCTCACAACAATAAAACAACAGAACAATAAAAATTAGCACTAAAATAATCCAATTAAAATCCCCAACAGATTAAAACTAACAACTCCCAGCAGATCATGAGATTTGTTGGAAAAGCCATGTCTTCAGGTCACCGCAGAAAGAGCGGAGGTCGGGGGCCGTCCGGAGTCCTGTGGGTAATTCGTTCCAGAGGATCGGTGCACCCACAGAGAACGCCCTTATCCTGGGCGCCACCAGTCGACATGGCATAAAATCAAGTGCATCTTAATGACCATATCACTTAGTGATGGAGTTCCAGTCTAAATTATAGGTTGAGGATCACTTGTATTATAGCCCATAATTTATAAGTATGCTTTATCCAGGACTGTATTACTTGGGTTGATAAATGGAAAGCAAAGGAATTTTCTCTGCACTTTTGATTTCTTTCCTTCATTTTCATTTAATTTTACTACTACTCTTTACTACTACTCTTTACTACTACTTATTACTATAAGACCTTCAAGAAGGAAATTTTACTCCAATTTTCCTATAGAGCATAGAACAGGATCTATACTGAAGATAAGATAGCCATGTAGGAATTTTAAAATTGTAGCGTTAGAAGCAGACGAAGAGGAATAAACATGTTATAATTCTAGTGTGAAAAATCCTATGATTTCAGTAATATTTCAAACATGAGTACATAATGTCCATCCTAATATTAATTTTTATTAAAAATTAACTTACCTAAACTGCGAAACTTTACTTCCCTTATATTCATTTTGAAGTTCACTTGCATGTAAGATATCATCTATCTAGATATATAAAGATGAACAATATAAAACATATGTAGAATATATTTTCTAATATAGAAAATATAACAACTAGAACAACTAGACACAAGGATAGTTTTTTCCCAAAAGCCATCACTCTGTTAACAACTAATTCCCACAACACTGTCAAATAATTTACTAAGACTGTATTACTATTATTTTCTTTCTTACTAGTATCTATCATCTCCCACTTATTACTATAACCATGTCCGCTTGTATCTTTCAATTATAGTGTTTTTATTTGTTTCCTAGTATGATTTGATAGCTTATTAGTAACCTTGACTGTCACTAAATACATTCTTGATGAATGTATTTTATTCTCCTTATGTACACTGAGAGCATATACACCAAAGACAAATTCCTTGTGTGTCCAATCACACTTGGCCAATAAAGAATTCTATTCTAAAAAGTGATATCATCTGAAATAAAAAATCCCAAACCTTTTTTCCTATAAAGGAAAGAAATATTCAGGTTTTTTGTCTTACAAACTAATAACTTTTAAAATAATACCATGGCTTTTTTGAGGTAGAGATATAGAAAGAGAAAAGAAAAGAAAGCTGATCTGACAGACAGACAGACAAACTATGGTTAATTCAGCAGTTACATCTTTCTGCTCAAAAATAATGACCACGAAGGAAAAGGATACACACATACAGATGCACACACAAACTGATTTACATCAATTGACTGTCAGGGGCAAAGAATCAGGACCATTTGTAAAGTTTCAACATAGAAGGTTTATTCAAGCCTATGTGTAAGAATCTACTCAATGGTCAGCAGTAAACTGGCAGTAGATAAGCGTCAATGGAATTCAACAGGACTGGATTTGGATCTCTTGTGGCAATGCAAAGGACTCTAAACTTATGACATGTTTAACTTGGACAAGTGCTTAAGTTCTGGGTTCCACAACCAATTTCACCTAATGGGACTTAGGAAGTGGGCCTATGTCCCTCATCGTGACTCTGTTTAAAATAATGTTTTAAATCCTTGCTTTCCCTTCAGGCATTGAATTAGGGTGGGTGGAAAATCTCTTATAGGAATGTTCTTTGGTTAGCTCGCATGGTTTCCTTCTCTAGACAGGCATGGCTATTTTCTATATTTTATTTGTTCTTAGCATTGTAATATTGTATAATATATAGTAGAGGGATGCAGTGGCTCAATGGCTAAGATGCTGAGCTTGTCGATCAAAAGGTTGGCACTTCAGAGGTTCGAATCCCTAGTGCCGCGTAATGGGGTGAGCTCTGATTACTTGTCCCGGCTTCTGCCAACTTAGCAGTTCGAAAGCACGTAAAAAATGCAAATAGAAAAATAGGGACCACCTTTAGTGGGAAGGTAACAGTGTTCCGTGCGCCTTTGACATTTAGTCATGCCAGCCACATGACCACGACGACATCTTCAGACAGCGCTGGCTCTTTGGCTTTGAAACAGAGATGAGCACTGCCCCCTAGAGTCAGGAACGACTAGCACATATGTGCGAGGGGAACCTTTACCTTTACCTTTTTATAATGTATAGTATTTTTGAATTTTTTTTCTTTCTAAACTTCTCTATCTATACAGTAGTTCTGTGTAACTATTTAACATGAAGTATATTGCCATTCTCTTGTAGAGAGATTTTGAACCGCTAAAAGGATTTAAAAATCAAAATATATAATATAAAAATAAAATACATACCATGTCAGCAACATTATATATTTATATTTAAAGTGAGTTTATATGTCAATCTAATTCAATACCTATAGAAACATCTAGATATTTAAAACCTTTTTAAAAGATGTCAAGTTTGCGTCCATGGGTGTGACATTGGGGGCAAATAGAGAAATTACTACAACAAGGAAGGGATTACCTTTAATTGATGGAATACAGAAAATGCCATCTCTTATGGACATACTTATGCATGCACATATATAACCACTGCATGGTGGCACAGTGGTTAGAATACACCATTGCAGGCTAATTATGCTGACTGTCAGCAGTTCGATTGTCATTGGCTCAAGGTTGACTCAGCTTTCCATTCTTCCAAGGTCAGTAAAATGAGGACCTAGATTGTTGGGGGCAATATGCTGACTCTGTAAACCTCTTAGAGAGGGCTGTAAAGCACTGTGAAGTGGTATATAAGTCGAAGTGCTATTGCTTTTATATTCTTCTCTCTCGCACACTCATTCATATATATTGATAGGAGATTGACTTGTTTAAACAAAAAAGGGATTGTGGAAATACAGAAATAATGCAGTAAAAATCAATTTATCTTTACCATTTGCTGAACATCAAAGGCAAGAACTTTGAAGTCTACTGATGATTTATTTTGCAAAGCAGGGGTGAACAATGCTCCTGATTTTATTGTAAATATTCCCTTTGCTTCATGGTATTTTTCTCCTGATTAAAAAAAAAAGTATAGCAGTGAGAAAGCAAATAGTTTCTCTCATTCTGTTGGTTTAGACTTTTTGCATTTTTTAAATCTATGAATATGGATTCATGTAAGTAGAGATGGAATAAATATTCAATTGTATATATTTTCATTATAAACAGTTTTCATTCTATTTCTAGCACTGAAGTAATGCAAGTGTACTTTTCCGAACTTGTATAGAAACTAAAAGCATGCCCATTGGAAGATGTAAGAGTTAAATGATGAGCCTTTAGAAAGAGTGAGAAAATCTGAGTCAGGGAAAGTTCATTGAATTAATAAACAATCACTGGAACAACTGTAAAAAAAATCATTAAAAAAAAGCAGAGAACATAGGATCCTGGTTGGCCAGAGTGAAATGGCTACACAGATTAATGTTCAGCTACAGGAGGTAAGGGGACTTTGGCAAATACTGTGGTTAGATAGATTCTTGCTAGATCAAAACCCTATGCTTAAAAGGGCTTAAGACAACATAGAACACAAAACAATTAAAAACAGCTGATAGAGAATGGCATCGTATTTTTCTGTACTCAGGAAACAATGGATAGTTCATTCTGACAACAGGGCAAGCAGAAATTCCAGAACTATCCTTAGTTGAGACAGAACATAAATAACAACTGAACTATTCTGTATTAATGATGCTACAGTTGAAGAACAGATGTGGTTGTGGGGGAGTATGTATTTTTTTGAAAAGCAAGACTGATGTTTGGAACTTCACTTGGATTTGATACAAATTGGGAAAATAGTGTTTTTCCATGTTTCTGGAAAATAGTGTTGTGTTACCTTTTACAGATCTAAAGATATAGTTATCCAACCTTATTCACATACTGAGCCTTATATTTGTGCTTTATTGTAAAATAAAAGGCCTTCTTTATATTAGAATCCTTTATAATACAGTGCTGATGCATATATG
The DNA here is from genome assembly GCA_022577455.1 of Arizona elegans. NCBI lineage: Eukaryota > Metazoa > Chordata > Lepidosauria > Squamata > Colubridae > Arizona > Arizona elegans. The sequence goes on along the minus strand of JAKOOJ010000006.1, from coordinate 68,486,182 downwards.
ATGTAAGTTATAATGAGTTATTAATTTAGATTTCATCAATCTTGCTCTATTGTTTTATTTTCTTTAATGAATTACTGTACGTAGACCATCTTGGACCTAAGAAGAGGCTTAGAGTTGTTTTTAATTCAGACTAATAAAAACATAGAAAACTGATGTAATACTTATAAAAGCAGATGTAGGTGGCTTTAGTCATAGAAATCAGTAGTTTCAAGTTGGATTAAAATTGATGAGGTACTAGTGAGAGAGCAATAATAGGCAGACAATTTTATTTAGTATGATGTTAGGAAGTGATAACTTTAATCAAAGATTAACACTTCTCTTGAGCATGAAACAATTTTCTTATAAATAGTTTTGGAAAAAGATTTGCAGTTTACCATCGATTGGTATACAGGGTCAACATTACAAAAACTGTTAATTAGAACATAGATTTAAAATTTGTTTAAAATAAATTAAATGTAGCATTCATTTCTCAGGTATATATTTAATAAATATCTCATGTTATAAATGTATCATGCTATTACAAAGTACAGTTTTATAACTTTTGGAATTCTATAATTGTGACAGCTGTGAAATTCAGGAGTAATACTTTTGTTCTAAATTTAATCTAAATTCTCCCCCGCACCCCCCCGTAGAACACTCTTATAGATCAATGAGTTATTAGCAGAAATATAGAAATCCCCAATGGAATGACAGCCAAGACAAAGATTATGCATAAAGAACCATACTCATTGTAATAAATGAACAATAAAGGTAAAGCCAGTGTAATTATGCTTAATTTATTATAGGAAAAAATAATAAATTCTAATCAGCCGTATTTCTTAATCAGCCTATATCTTTATATTTATATTGTATTGTTTTCCAAATATAAACAACCTTGACAACAATTTTTCAATAAGAGAATTTTTACTTTATCCATTTAAGAATTTATGCGCACACTTTTCCAAAATGTATGACTATTTACTTTTCGGCTCCAGAAACTACATCAGAAAATTTAAGTTTGAGTTACAAGAAATTATTGCATTTGTGGAGAAAGTTTTATTTTTATTGTCTTTATTAATTCCACAAAATTTCGGTAAGAAATTTTGGAAAATGTATAATTCAATAGTGTAGAGATCTTATAAATCTCATAACCATAGATTGTATCCATTGCATCATCTATTAATTGTCTGGACTTTTGAGTGAAGATTTGCTTTGTACTTTATTGTTAAAGTATAAAGAAAACAAAGGAAGAATACTTAATAGTTTCTTGTATTTTTTAAAAAAATACATTTTTAATTCATGGAGCCACCATGACAAGGAAAAAACGAATTGTTTGGGTATATTTTAAAATAATGTAACCATGGAAAACTTTGTATAACCTTGCCAGCTAACTTTAAATAAAAATATACTTTTAAGAAGAAATAAAACAAAAGTAAAGTGACCAACAGCACAACTTTGGGAAATGCTCACTCACAAAATAACTAAAGTGAAAGAACCTATGCAAATTTAACATTAAAAGAAATAATGTGCTACAATTCAATTCTGATGAAAAATTGTCTTACTTTCTTAAGAACTTTAACATCCATTTAGACCAGCAGTTCTCACAACAGTGAGAATATATCACAGCAATACTAATGGTGAGAGCAGTGAGTTCTTTTTATTTCTATTTGTCATTTCATTCTATGTAACAATAACATTTGATTACATGATTTGATTATAACAATTTCTCAAACATTTAAATGAAAGAAATTTTCACAAAAATACAAGAGTACAAAATTATTTTCACATAAACTTTCAATTGAGTCAGTTCCTTGCTGCCTTTATTTCATAGAACATATAGTTTAGAGACTAAAGAATGCTTCCAGGGTAGAATGTCTGCTTTTAAAAGCAGACATTTTCCCCAAAGAAACAGTAGTCATTACAACACTACAACATTGCAACACCAAACAAACCAAACAACACCAAACAAAACAAGCAATTAAATACTGTGTATTCAGCAATTTAAGACTATTCAGTTTTAACAGTTTAACATAGAAGTAATTGCAAAGTTTGTAATTTCTTACCTTGTTCAGTTGTCTGGTTGAACAGCCATAGAAATGTTAATAAAACAGTACAAATACATAGGGAGATTATAAATATAACAGTGAGCAAAAGTTCATAGCTGTTAAAAGGGATGTTTGTCTTCTTGAATCCTTTTTTTTTATTCATTTTGATCTGGGAACTGAAATTGCTGCCAGATCCCTATAACTTTGAGAATAATAGAGATAATTTGAGCACAGGTATATAGTTGAGATGATTCTAGTTAATTATTTATTTTTATATACCGCTGGACTCAATAGTTCCAGAGATTTACATCATAAGACATAAAAAAACCAAAAGGCTTTAATCATAATACATTAATAATTTCATTTCTAGTTTCCATCATATAGTAGACTTTACACCCAAAGAAAAAGTACTAATGATAGGATTGTATACTCCTGTTCAGAAGGTAATATCTTTCAAGATAACATATGTACATATTCAACAACCAGGGCTGTAAATGTTAATCTTCAACTTCACATTATTTTTCGATGTGCTACTAGCGAAATTGCAATGATATTGCACGTTGAACTTTCAGTTGCTTGGTTTATAGTTATTTGCAAGTTTTGGAAATTATGGCTCAATTTTGCATCTGACAAGAGTTAAATCAAAATGTAAAGCAGCAATGGAGAATCTGCTGGACAAGAAACACACCTAACATATTTTGGGAGCCTGTGAGATGCAAAGTGGTTAAAGGACCTTCACACACGAGAACAAGGAAATTTTAAGGATAATTTATTATAAACTTGGAATTTTTTTAGACATTTCATTTTTTTTTTTTTTTGCTTTAATTTATATGCCGCCCTTCTCCGGAGACTCAGGGCGGCTTACAATGCGTTAAGCAATAGCCTTCATACTTTTGTATATTTATACAAAGTCAGTTTATTGCCCCCACAATTTGGGTCCTCATTTCACCTACCTTTGAAAGGATGGAAGGCTGAGTCAATCTTGAGCCTGGTGAGATTTGAACTTGCAGTAATTGCAAGCAGCAGATGTTAATAACAGTGCATTAGTCCACTGTACTACAGCCTCTATGTGTAATGCAGTTATGTGTTTCACAACTCAAAATGGAATTAAAATAAGCTTTTATTTTAAAAAATTCACTTTTTACAAATTATGATTGAAGTTCTAAGGTATGCAAAAGTAGAACTGAGGATCACCTGTTTCCATGAGGTGAAAACCTGCCCTTTTATGTGGCTGGAAAAAATGGCATTTAGACATGAAAAATGTACATGTAAGAGGGAACAGTGAAGATGAATATACTATACTGGTTCATTACTATGTTTTTTCATAGTCAGTCCTACCAAATAGTACCTTAAGACAACTGCCTTAGCTGGCAAACTCTGGACGTTCATAGTGACTTTGACTGTTCCCTCTAAAGAGAGCTATAGTAGATACAGTATATCATATAACTTATTCTGATCATTAAAATCTCCTGCAGGTTTCAGGTGTAGCAGAAATGATATTTCAACAATGTGGGAGACCACAGCTGCGATATAAGGATATCTGCAAGAGGGACCTAAAGGCCCTGGGAATGGACATTAACAACTGGGAAACCTTGACCTCTGATCGTTCATCTTGGAGGCCAAAGACGCAGCATGGCCTTCTCCAATTTGAAGAGACACTTGTTTGGCAGGCTGAGGCAAAGAGGCAGCTCTGGAACCAGCGAAATCTGGGGGCTGGGCAAAGGGATTGCCACTCTAGAATTGGTCTTTTTAGTCATACTAGATGCTGTTTTAGGACCTCTTTCCAGAGCATGATACCATAGTCTTTTGAGACTGAAGGATGCCAATGAATCTCAACAACAATATTAAAGACATATTTATATGTATTTCTGTATGAAGCATGAGGAATTGATGCCACATTATTTTTCATTGCGATCAAAAACATACTTGGAGAAACATCTCATTTTATTCCACAAGGTGTAAACAATAGTTTGCAACAGGGAGTCTTTTTACACTCCTGTAGTTCTACATGTAGAGTCTTCAGTTGACTGAAGAGATAAACACATAATGCCTCCTGCCTCACATATTTTTCCTACATTTTAGGGACAACAGCAAATATGGTGACAGAGGTTAGAACTAACACGTCATTCCATTTTGAAAAAGCTATAATAATATTACCAGTAAAACCACTCATCAACCCTAATAAGGCAGCGCTATAACATATGAAATAAACTGAGCATGCAGTTCTATAAAGTATAAATAAATCATGGGGAAGGTTGTTACTATTTGTCTTGCTTACACAGCAAAATGAAGCTTCAAACAGAAAATACAACCTGCCCTTTTGTTTCAACCATTTCTACATTATTTGCTTATTAAGAAATAACTTTTAAAAAAGAACACATTTTATTCTACAATTTTACCAAATTCTAGGATGTGAACTTTTTCATGATGTGGGAAAATCATAACAACCAATATAATTGGAGCATTTCCTTCCTTTTCTAGAACTGCTGAGCAACTGCAAAGTAAAATTGTAAAGGGCTAAATTAGAAATCATGGTAAACTTTATAAAGTACATATATCAATCTAGGGGAACTTGAAAATTCAAAGTTATCTCCCTTTATTAAATTGTCAATATTCTGCGTACTGTTTTCTCCAGAGATAGATAGATATAGAAATACTTTGCTGTATAGTGTACAAATGTTATATTTTACAATTAAAGGGAATATTTGTATAATTCAAAATAATTCAGTATAATATTATATTTAAAAATAAATTCAAATTGCTTTCAGAATTACTAAGTCAAGTATGTCAAGCTTCTTTCATAAATGGAGAATGCCTCTTATGCTTCTTATACAAGTAGAATGGACAAATTCCTATAATTTGGTATAGCTCAACTGTGATCTATTGGAACTTAAGAACCATATAATAAAGTTTCTGGAAAACATATCCACAAGTAAAAAAAATATTTTTTTTAATAGTGATGGCTATGTAGAATTTGTAGAGACTCATTAAGTGGATTGGTACAGCCTCAAAATAAAAATTTTGACTTACTAGGTAGACACCTGATATCAAACACTGAATTTATCCTCCCAGTGATAAAATAATAATTCCTCTTCTTTAGGGTTTGTATTTTACTGATCTCACATTTATTTCAGGTATATACTATTTTATTTAAAGATTTCTGATTTATTTTTAAAACATCCTGAAATGCAAAGGTGCTTTTTCCAAAAGGCAACTGGGCTTTCTTGTTTTTTTTTTTCTTTTGTAAACATTTTGCTTCTCATCCAAGAAGCTTCTTTAGTTCTAACTGAGTCCAGTTAGACAGCTATGGGACCACCGTGATCTGAATGAAAGAGAATAATTCTAGACATTCCAAAATGCAGTTTTCAATTACAGTAGTTGTTGTAGCGCGGGAATAACGAGAGGCACAAGCAGGCTAGTGACAACAGCTCTTTAATTCAGGGTGAGACTTCAGCAAAGAAACACAGGCAACTGTCCTCTTTATATACTTTTCAGAAGCAACCATGAATTCAATCAGAATTCACTGAACATTTGAATTTCCCGCACAAAATAGATACATACATAACACCCCTCCACTCCCAGAAGGCACTTAACCTATCTATTTACATATTTACATACAAAATCACGCAGGTGACCAGGGCATGTCTTAGTCCTGGTTGACCTGCGCAGTTCAGTTGTTGGCGAGGCGGCGAGCTGGTCGGAGGGGCCTCCCGTCTCTCCCGGCTCCGCCAATGGAACCTCCTGGATTTCTCCGGAGGTGTGGCTATCCCCGGCTGGGAGTGTCGACTCTCTGGGGCGGCGCTGGAACTCTGGGTTGCCAGATAAGTATTCCGGCTTACTCGGGCTTGAGGTAGCTGTGTCAGGAAGACTTTGATAGTTAGGATTTACAGCAATTGGATTTTCATTTTGTAATCGTTTACGCAATTGATCTATATGTCTCCTCCAAATTTTACCATGCCCTATATCAACTGTGTATGACTTTGGACCTGTAATTCCTACAATGGTTCCCTCTATCCACAAGGGCCCGTTGGTGTAGTTGCTGGCAAATACTGGTGTTCCCACTTGGGATTGCCTTAGTCCTTCCCCTTCCCCCTTGAAGTTATCGGGGGAGTAATTGGGATGCAATCGATCGAGAATGCACCTTAGGTTTCGGCCCATTAAGAGCTCGGCTGGGCTGTGGCCCGAGGTTGGGCATGGGGTGGCATGCTGTACAGCTAAGAACTCATCTATTCTAGCCTGCCAGTCCCCTGCATCGAGCCGGGACAGGGCTTCTTTGGCTGTTCTCACAAATCTCTCTGCAAGGCCATTCGAAGCCGGATAAAAAGGAGCAGATAATGCATATCTTATGCCTAACTCAGCTAGATAGCCTTCAAATTGAGTTGCCATGAATTGGGGCCCATTGTCAGAAACCAGGGTGTCCGGTAACCCGTGTGTTACAAACAGTTTCCTGAGTACTTTGATTACGGCCTCAGAATTGGTAGATGGCATTAAGGCAATCTCGAGCCACTTAGAATATGCATCTACAATGATTAAGAAGTTCTGGCCATTGAACGGGCCAGCGAAATCGATGTGAATCCTCCCCCACGGTCCCTTTGGTTTTTCCCATTCCCGAACGGGAGCTATAGGGGGATCTGGTCGGGATTCCTGGCAGGGCCTTCACTTCCCCACCCACTCAGTGACGTCTTGGTCGAGATGCGGCCACCACACATAGCTACGAGCTAGGCCTTTCATGCAAACAATACCAGGGTGTCCCCCATGCAGCATTTCTAGTACCCTGTGCCTTAACCGCAATGGAATGACCACCCTGTCACCCCACAATAAACAACCCCCCAACATTGACAGTTCATTCTTCTGTTAAAATACAATTGAAATTCACCATTGTCCACCTTGGGAGGCCAACCCCGCATCACCCAGCCCATTACAGTGCGCAGAATAGAATTCCTGGCAGAAACCTTAGCCACCTCGCTTGAAGAAATAGGGCCAAGGGATACAATGTCTATGAGTAGCACTGGGGCATCCGGAGTTGGGTTGTCCAATAGTTCGGGCAAGGGGCATCGGCTGAGAGCGTCAGCATGTCCCAGAGTCTTGCCCGGCCAGTGGAATAGTTTGTAGGAATAGGCGGCTAAGAATATGGACCATCTGGTCATCCGGGGAGAAAGTGCAGCCGGGGTCAGTTTGTCTCCAGCCAAAAGTCCCAAGAGAAGTTGGTGGTCCGTAATGAGTTTAAAAGTACGGCCAAATAAGTACTCGTGAAATTTTTTGACCCCAGCTACAGCCGCTAAAGCCTCCCTGTCCAGCTGGCTATAGTTCCTTTCAGCACTGGACTAAGTGTGAGAGTAATAGGCGATGGGTGCCTCTAACCCATTTGGCAGTCTATGGCTTAAAACCGCACCTACGCCAAAAGGGGAAGCGTCACACACCAACACTAGAGGTAGTTCAGAATTGTATTGGATGAGGAAACTATCCTCAGACAAAAATCTCTTGACTGCGCTGAATGCAGCCGCTTCTCATTTGCCCCACACCCAGGGAACGTTTTTCCCAAGGAGCCTGTGCAGTGGCTCCACAATGGTGGCTTTGTGCTTCAAAAACATAATGTAGAAATTAAGCAGCCCCAAAGAAGGCCTGCAGTTCGGGCTTCGATTTAGGGGTGGGCGCGTTCTGGATGGCCCTGACTTTGCTTTCTGTGGGGTGAATGCCCATGCCGTCGATTCAGTAGCCTAAGAATTCCACTGATGGAACCTCTATCTTGCATTTTGTTCATTTGAGTTTGAGTCCCGCTTCTTGGAATCTGGTTAGGACTTGTCTAACCCTATGTCCTAACTGAGTCTCGTCTTGGCCACTAATTAGAACGTCGTTGAAATACGGGACGACTCCTGGGAGGCCTTGTAGAAGGCGCTCCATGGTACTCTGGAAGAGCCCTGGGGCGATGCTAACCCCGATGCTAACCCCAAACCTAGTGCATTTAAAGGCACCTCTGTGAGTTACTATGGTCTGCGATTCTGCCGTAGCGTCATCTACTGGCAGTTGCTGGTATGCCTGCCCAAGATCTAGTTTTGCGAATAGCTTGCCAGGCCCCAGTGTAGTAGATGGTGGACGATCGGAACGGGATAGGCGCTCTGCTGCAACGCCTTATTGATTGAACACTTATAGTCAGCGCAAATTCTAATTGATCCGTTCGATTTAACTGGCGTGATTATTGGGGTTTCCCACTTGGCATGATCTACAGGAACTAACACCCCTTGTATAATGAGCTTGTCGAGCTCTGCATTAATTTTGGGCTTTAAAGCAAATGGAACCCGTCTTGCTTTTAGCCTGATTGGCGCTAAATTGGGGTCTAAATTAAAAGATATAGGGGTCCCCATGTACTTGCCTAGAGTCTCTTCGAAAACATCCCGAAATTCGTGAAGAAGGGTTTCTTTGAGGGATGGCCCACCGATGCTGTGAACGCCCGTGAAGCCCATGCTGAGGGCTTGGAACCACGCCATGCCCAGGAGACTCGGTAGAGGCTTGCTTACGATGGTCAGGGAGCACTCGAACCTGGTTAGATACAATCCCCGCTTTTCTCGGGTCGGGTCGAAGGGTTTAGGCGGAACGTAGGCAGACATGCCATGTCTCCGTGTTCGCTAGTCACCCTGGCTGAAACTCCGATCTCTTTTGGTTAGCTTCTTGTGGCCTCTATCCCACCTTCGTCGCCAATGTTGTAGCGCGGGAATAACGAGAGGCACAAGCAGGCTAGTGACAACAGCTCTTTAAGTCAGGGTGAGACTTCAGCAAAGAAACACAGGCAACAGTCCTCTTTATATATTTTTCAGAGGCAACCATGGGCCAATCAGAATTCACTGGACATTTGAATTTCCCGCACAAAATAGATACATATATAACAGTAGTACCTCAGTACTCATCCTTAATTGGTTCGGGGAGGCACAACAATTGCAAAAGGGATGAGTACCAAACAAACTATATAACTTATCACTTGACCCTTTGTTTTGGCCAGGAAGAAATTCCTATCTGTCTCTTTTCCTATGTTAACAACCTTCCTAGCATGACCTATTACTGTTTGCCCTCTGTGGCTGACCCCTGCTTCCTTTTGCAGCACTGAGTACCAAATTCGATGAATTTTGAAGCAGTTGAGCAGCAAGGTACCAATGTAGAGGTTTTATTCCAATGATTTCTGATCAATAGTTTCTGCAGCAAATTGCAATTATGCAAAAATGATCCTATGTTTGTGATAATGTAATAACATAGATGCTTCAGTTCAAGGTATTCAGTGTTTAAATACCTGATAGAAGTGTATCATCTCACCACCCATGGTCACTTTTCTTTAAATATAGTATTTTTATTTAACATTATCTAAATGTTTTCTCTAAGTATTAGCCAGGTGCTGATTTGCTTCTTTCCAAGGCACCAGTTTGATATCTGATGCAGTAACCCTGGAGATCTCTAGTGTAATGAAATAACTGCTATATCAGCACTAGGTGCGGTTTTGCTGTGGTGTTTTTGGCTCATTGTGTTTGTATTTCTTTAAGAAGCATTCTAGGGCTAAATGGAAAAAAAGAAGGCAGGACTAAGTTATTTGTGAGAAAATGACTTGGTTATGTGCACAGGATTGCCCTTCATTAGCAAGATGAAATCAGAGTCAGCTTTTCTGTGGCAGCTATGTTAAATAATTGGTCCATTCTGCAATGCTGGCTGCTGCAAAAGTAAGTGGATAAAGTACACTGACAGATCTGCAATAAAAATCTAGAAAAAGATGTTGCTGATGCTACATTAAGAGAAGCTATCCATATTTGGATCATTTATATGCAGGAAACCTGGAAAAAAAATGTTAGCACTTGACAACAACCTAAATCAGCATGATGTCCTGTTAAAATGTCAAAAGAGATATTATTGGATTATGATCGGATTTTACCCCTTATTTCTTTGTTACCTAATAATCATCTGAGTTTTGGAGCCCTACTTCTTACCCATGATCATCTCTTTCAGCAAAAATATGCAAACGATCAGTCAGCCTTCTGCTTGAAAGAATACCTGACACAAATTCTCCAATATATAGTACTCCCTTCCATTACCCTTCTTTTGAATAAGACAATTGGATCAGCTAACATAGCTAGCTATCATCTTGTAGTGAGATGGGAAAGACATGTTAAATTTAATAATTATAACACAATAAACAAATAAGTAGCATTGTCAAGATACTGACCATAGTTTTATTTAGGAGTTTTCAAGTACTACATTGTGATGTTAATAATTGATCACTAAGCTTCCTATAGAGAACGCATAAATTATGAGGCAGAGTAGTTTCGTTGTAATAACTTATAAAAATATATGGTGTAAACTCAAATGAAGAACAACATTCATGTTACAAAATAATTTGTAATTTAAAAACTGTACCAAGAGCCTTGGTAGTACAGTGGTCTAAGGCACCCTGTTATTAAGCTGGTTATTAAGACCAGCTGCCTGCAATTACTGCAGGTTCAAATCTCACCAAGGCTCAAGGTTGACTCAGCCTTCCATCCTTTCTAAGGTAGGTAAATTGAGGACCCGGTTGTGGGGGCAATAAGCTGACTTTGTATAAATATACAAAAGGATGAAGGCTATTGCTGAGCACATTGTAAGCCGCCCTGAGTCTCTGGAGAAGCGGCATATAAATCAATTTTTTTTAAAAAAATCAACTATAATTCAAATAAATTTTTGATGTATACTTTATGAGTTGTGTGATGTAAATAGCGGAGCTGGAGCATAAAGAGCTGTGGTGATTCAGAGATTAGAATGCAGTATTGCAGACTAACTCTGCCCACAGCCTGGAGTTTGATCCTGATGGGAGTCAAGGTTGAATCAGCCTTCAATCCTTCTGAGGTTGGTAAAATCAGGACCCAGATTACTGAGGGAAATATGTTGACATTATAAACTGTCCACAAAGTGTTGTAAATCCTTATGGGGTGGTATATAAGTCTAAGTGGTATTGCTATTAAAATGTCAAAGTTCAAAACTCTTAGATTTTTCCCCCCAATTCATTTATATTTTAAAGATCATAAAAGAGAAGTTTAAGAATAGTTTGTAACATGAAAGAACATATGGATGTTAAGTCTTAGACATCCATATGTCAAGGTCATATAAACAAAAAAGAGCAGGGATGTGATAGCAACATTGCTCCCACTATTTTACAGATTTTTTATCCTCACATATCTTTACTTAATTAATTAATCTTTAATTAATTATTTTGCTATGTATTTAATTCATTAATTTTCTTTGCTATAACTAGCGATTGTAATCTCCCATTCATAAAATATAAAAAGGAAAAATACTTTAGAATAGATATATGGTACCACATTTAATAAATCTGTTGTTGCTATATAAATAGCAAAGGTGGTTTCTTAATGTTAAAATTATCAAAACATGATATTGGGGTATGAAAAATGATACTGTTATCCTGTTAGACAGTATCCAATTCATCAATATATTTTTTTTGAAAGATGGAATAGTAAAATATATTAAATATATAAATAATTGAATATATATAATTATAGTCTTTTGCCTGGAGTAGCACAAATATTACATTTTGACCAGTTTTCTATAATCTTTAGCTTGTTGTCCTTTCTAAATTACAAATCACAGCATTGAAGATTACTTTGGCACTGTTCTTTTAGATAAATGAAATGGGGGCAGACATGGAGAATGAATGGCTTAATTTTTATTGTGTTGAGTTAAATTGTGTTTAGAAAATGAATATCATACGTTGTATAACTATACATCAGATGTGCCAAAGTCCTTTCTGCCAAAGGTAAAGTTTTGTGATACAACTGGAATTGGATCAGTTTTGTATCTGTACTGATAATATTAGTAGCAGCAAAGGCGAGCACTTCAGGAAAATAAAAAAGGCAGTGAAGTAACACTGGTGCCACTGTGCATGTTTATGAATAATGAGAAGATTAATGAGTTAATTATAAGTTGGTGATGGGCAAAGTCTTATACCTGCCATTAAAAAAAGATCACCTGCATTTTTAACATATGTCATTATGAGTTTTGCTTTATTTGCTGTATAATTAAAACACATTTAATGTATGTTAATAGGTATAATTATTAATAAGCTATTTATGTAACAGGTTAATATGTAAGCCACCTTATGTATTTCTTGGGTAGAAACTGTATAATCAACTAAGTAATTAAGATTATACATAATACAGCACATAAGAAACATAAAAAATACATTTCATAAATATATTCACCAAAAGAGAACATTGATATAGCCTTTCCCCAAGAACAACATGATTCTTACCTTAAATATATTCTATTCTCAACTTCAACCAGCCGGATATTCCAATTTATTACTACTGTACCTATATAAAATGATGAAGTCTCCTCTCATTGCAGAATTAATGCCATGAATATTCCCTTTCCTTTAGAAAAGTATAGAGCTAAAGCTAATGTAGTTTTGACACGGATACATTGTTATTTGTATATGCTAGTTTTTAGTTTTAGTTTTCTTTTTTTTATAATATATCCTTTATTTGTAAGAAGTTTGGTCTATTTTTAAGTGAAAGCTTTCTGGGTGGTATAAAGTAAATTATAAAACAATGATACCCTGTACATAAAAGGTTACAAGAATATCACAGCAGAAACAGTAATTAAAGCAGTCATCAAATTCAGCTGAGCAAGTAAAACTAAACCCAAGGCAAATTAAATGACATGCTAAAATGCCTTGGCAAATAAAAAGTTATTCACTTGCTACTGAAACAACAAAGATTCTGTTGGATCAAATTCTCTGGGGTGATAGGCAACAGATAGTTTGCAGAAGCAACAAAAGTTCTTGCTGCCAGTGGCTGCTCATCAAACATCAGTTGCCGGGAAACATGGAGAAGAACTTTAGATGAAAACTTCACATCTCAGTTGTATTATTTGGTTCAAGGCAATGTTTCAGATATTATACTCCCTTCAGGCTTTATAGATTACATTAGGTCTTTTTATAAATGTATGTTTGTAATTGGCAGTAAGTGGTTCAGGGGAAGATAAATTTCATATGTATGTATGTATGTATGTATGTATGTATGTATGTATATATATATGTAGGTCTTTGGTTATTCGGGTCTTTTCCCACGTAATAACCAAAGACCTACATACAAACACCCGCGAAAACCTGAGAAAACAGATATATATATGTATATGTGTGTATATATATATATATATATATATATATATATATATATATATATATATATATATATATATATATATATATATATATATATAATCCTTTTTTATACACAATCAACAAGGAGAAAGGGAAAACAACTCTTATGAAAAAAAATTATGTTCTTCTTTACCAATTGATCTGTTACATTATTTTTTTTACTGATGAATGGATAACAATATTGCTTACAAACTGTGTTATGTCCCTTGATAATGGAGTGAACAATTTTACAGAAGAAAATTTTTTTGATTCAAATTGCTCTAGCACATTTACTATTTTCTTCTTATTAAATCTATAGTCATCAGGGAAACAGTTGAAGGAAAGATACCTTTTAAGAATCTCATGGGAAATGGTATTCCAGATATACTTCCTTGATAATCCAATTAACTTCTTGCTCCTAATTAGCACTTCACAGTGCTATAATTGACAAGAGAAATGAGAAATAAATATGAAGAAAGGACTGGCACGATGAGCCTTTTGATCATGGGAAATTCTGAGTCGTCATGTTAATCAAATCATTGAGTTGCATTTAGAAAACTAGGTAAGAGAATTTCCCTAAAGTTACTACATGGTGTATTTGTCTGCTCTTGCCAGAAGCAGCTAATGGTGTACCAGAGAGGGTTTTTTTTAAAAAAATTTTTTAAGGCATATTGTAGAAAGTCAACATCCTGCAGTAGAATTAAATATTTTGGGAAATATTAAAAAAACAGAATATTATATTTCCATAAAGGAAAAATGGAGAAACATGTTTTAGAGGCAGGAAGCAGCGCACACTTTTTCTTAATAGCCCACAGCAGATGCCAGCAATTAAGCAAATAAAAAGCTTATTGAAAGAAGAAGCTGACTATCTAGATGGCTCTATTCATAAGCAAAGCAAATACTGCAGACAGAAATCCATTCAAGACAGGATATTTCAAAACTGCTTGCGGTAAAGTTTGACACCTAACAAATGTCAAGTGATAGGATTAGAAGCAGCCCCTCACCCAAGAACCAACACAGGAAGAAAGCCATTAGGCACAATAGGAATTGCCCAACACCCTTTAGAACACAAGCCCATTCATTACACATACACACACATCCCGGAGCAATCCAAACTTCAAACTTGCAGAAACCTGGGAGCTCAGATAAACAATAAGACAGAGGTTGACCGGATTAGCTCAGACAAGCACCTAGAATGTGCATTTCTTCTTTTGCCTATAGTGCCAACTATGACCCCTACATGACCCCATAGGAATCTGACAACAGCCAGTAGAATATTAAAGGACGTGTTCTTGCACAGGAACAGGAAGCTCAAATACAAAGCCCAAAGAAGGTATAAAAACCCACCCACTCTCAACTCCATTTTGTCAGCTGCTCAGAATGTGGTTCTGCTTCATCAATAAACCATCTTTCCAATCAGCCTCCATGTTTTCAGTGTCTTTCTCCCAGTTTGGAACGAACTAGATGGATATTTCCTCCAACAATATACTAATGTGAAAATGTTATAGAGAAGAAAAGACAGTTGTTAATGCTGCTTAACTGCTTGTATCTATATACAGAACATGGGTAATGCATGCTTTTTTAAAAAGATTCTATGAGCTGAGAATGGTATTGGATTCTTTGTAGTTCAGAAGTTCTATTTATTAATGAACTATTAATAAACTACCCATTTATGCTCACATATCATAAATCTGAATTGAAAAACACTAAGTGGATTATTTGTTATATTTTATATGTTATATTTTACGGGACAAATCATAGCTACTTGACATTCTCTGATATTATAAATCATTGCTCATCCCTCTAATATCTCTAGTTAATTAGACTGATAGATTCTAAAAGGAATTTGATATCAGTGGAATCAGAGTATTTCACTGTACTATATGCTAGTATGGCAAATTAAATCAATCCACTGTAATTCATATTAATTCCTATTAGATCAAAACAAAATGAGATCAAAACAATGAGATAAAGACAAAAACCAAAATAAGATATTATGCAAAAACAATTATAACTCTATATAATTAAAATACAAGGCAGACAGAGGCAGAAGATGTAAAATTTAGGGAGAATGAATCCCTATCTGTGAAACCACGGTAGCAGCAGCAGCAGTAGAATCTGTAGTGGGTAACAAAGAAGCAAAGAACCTGCTGTAAAAGCTGACGTGACATCATAATATATATGCCAACATACTGGCATTATCCTGGCTAGTAATAAATGCCTGTGATAAAGTACAGATAAAGCCTTGGTGTCTTTTATCATCCTCTGCACTATATATAGCAGGATACTTCAGATGAAATAAAAATGTGCATTTCATTTCCTTCTTCATTCAAAGCCAATAAATGTATTGAAATATTCATTATTTAGTATTTATCAAATTTTAAAAACCAGCCATCTCCCTCACAGAGAGATTCCGGGACAGTATACAAATAAAAATTAAAAACATAAAAACTGTATATTAATTTTAAATAAGAGACAAAGATGGTTAAAATTCAATGTTACAAGTTAATTTAAAGGCAAGGAAGGGACTTCAGGACACATAAGCCCCATGGCTGCGTGCTCCTTAGTGAACCCCAAGTAAAAGGCTGTAAACAGATATTTTTCCCACATAAAAATTGTTAATTTTTATTAAAATCCATTATGGCAAATAATTTTGAGCACGCAAGCCATTTGCAAACCTGAAAATGCAGTTATTTTGTCTGATATATTTTAAGCAGAACACTCCTGTTTAATTCTAAAATACAGAAATCTGCTATTGCTGAACTGGGAAAGATAACCCAGGAAAATAAACCACTATAAATTTTTTACTGGCCATTTCTGTTCTCTGTTCTTCTGAATTCTTTCAGAGTCTTAAATCAAACAATCTTTTACTATTTGTAAGTACTTGACTTTGGATAGTTGGAAAGTTTTACTTTGTACTTTATCTTTATGATTTTGACAAGGTCTAACGTTTGTGCCAGAAAAACTTTTTAAATAATATTACACTATTATCCAAACCTTGAGCAGTTTCATAGAAGCTTGGGTGTTTAAAATAATATCTCTTTCAAATGCCACAAGTTATATTGCCCTAATTATTATGGCTAAATGTTATTGCATAACATGCAAGTTTCAAAAATGGCCCAGTAGATAGTCTGTGAAGGAAGCCTATCATGAATTCTCAACAGACTAGCTTACAACCCACTGTGATTTGCAAACCAAGTTTATGGCTGAGCAAACACCATAAAATGTGTTTTATTCAGTACACTATGAATTGCTCAAGATAAATTATGGAGTCAGGAAATGGCTCTCTCCTATTTATTTAAAAATAAGTTGGTTTGCTGCAAGGAATACTTTTCATGTTGATTTGTCTGTCTACACCAAACTCTTCTGTAATTTATATAGTTTAAATAATTCTGCTGAAGTTTACAAACATTGTCATTAGTTCAGGTTCTTGAAATGGTCATTATAATCAAGCATAATATCAGGTTTTTAAGAATGAAGAACCCTTGCTTACAACTGCAATTCAGAAGAATAGTAATGATCAGTCTATTTTTTAAGGAACATCTTTTTAAGGTATTCTGATACCTTTTACTGGCATGACCACTGGATGTGTTCTTCTATTTGGAAAGCTTAGTTGACTTAAGATTTCAACAATAAGGTTCTGGAAGCTAAAAAGAAAAAGAAAAGAAAAAAAGACAACCAATGCTGCTCAGCAACAACAATAGAACAATGATTTCCCTTCTAGAAAGAACATTTTCATTTCTGTTTTTGATCTCCAGCATTGCTTCATTGTGCTTGTCCTAGTTTTATGGTTCATGTTCAAGTATAATGCAGGGAAAAAGTTGCATTGTAAATGTTCAGTTTAGGGTTATATTCTCTTTTGAATGCATAATTCCCATTAGTGCTAATGAGAATTATATGCACACACCTAGGGAAGAGCCATATCCCTAAGCTATTTTAATAATGGAAAAAAGAAGTAAAGATAAAAGAACTGCAGTCATGCTGTTTAAAATCTTTGCTCTTGTGGCCTACTCTTTTACTTGAATTCCTGGGTGGCCAAGCCTTGCTGCATACCAATGACTATACTTTATTCCACAGCAGTGTCCTTTGGGGAAAAGGGAAATAATCATTTCAATTTGTTTACTGCAAAAAGAAATGTCTAAATCTTTTGCAGTATACAAGCTCCTTGATTTTTTTTTTTGCCCTTTCTTCCTCTGATTCAGATTTGAATCAGCTTTATTTTACCTACTTATTATTTATAATATTGTTTAGTTGAATGACCCAAGGCAATTTGTACTATACCTGAATGAAAACACTATCAAAATCAATAGATTAAAACCTTAAAATTGTATTTCTTGTAGTGTTCGGTGAACGTCTCTCTCACCAAATTCCCTGAGGAAGTGGATTGCTTTTACCAACTTCCCAAAGGATAATGTGTGAGGACTAACCTGCCCTCAGGAGGCAAATATTCCAGAAGTAGCAGCAGAAAGCTATGCTATTGGCCCAAATTTTTTAATTTTTCTAACAGTGATGATGTCAGCTTCCTTTCCTGACTGATTATGTAAGCTTTTGAGTAATGTTCAGAAACTTCAGTGTGGCAAGCTTTCTTCTGGACTAAATCTTTTTCAACTTACAAACATGGCACTGAGTTTCCTAAGTTTATATGACTCTTTTGGATGAGGCAGAGCCCCAAAATTAACCTACAAAATCCTCCACATAGCAGTGGTCTGCTAGGGACTCTGGAGCAGGATTCTGAATTAGCTGGGTGAGTTGTCCATAAGCTGTTTGAAATTTAAATGAACAACAGCATTCACTTCTTAAACATCTTATTAGATTATGATCTTTACTAAGCTAAAAGAAGCTCTTTTCGTCACAGTGTTATTCCTTTTTGAAGTTCTGTGCGCTTATTGGGACATCATTATTGTTGAACAACAAGGAGGAGTGTTGCTGGAGATGGAGTTAAAATAAGGAAGTGTGGAGTATGGTTTTTTTTCCCCTAATTTTTTTGAAGAAACATAAGTTTTCAATATTTGGATTTTACTTTGTTAATTCCACAAATTTGCTATATTTATTTGATATTAGAAGTTATACCGGTAATTTGCTATTTGGATTGTTTGTTGTTGGAGGCTGAAATCTTCCAATTTTAATAGTATATTCCAGCTGATTTACAAAAGGTTTATTTATTTATTTATTTATTTTAAATTATCACAAGAGAATAGAACAAGAGAATAAGAACAGAAGAAAATGAAACAACATCCAAGGCATCTAAGCTGGACAGAGATTGCAAAAATTAGTTTGGGGTAATATTTAAAAAAAAACAATTAATTTTATAGATCAACTATGTTCCAAGATATCATGAAAGAGAGCAAAGTAAGAAATTATTCAAGTAATTGGAGGAAAGATAAGTAAATCAGATATGCAACCAAATGCAGACAATTGTCAAACCATTGAGGCTACTGCAGAAGTATTTCACAATACATAGGATTTAATTGTAATTTTGAAATATACAGTAAATCTGGTATACACAATACCTATTACAAAGATGTTTTAATTACAAATGCCCCAGTGTAACTGAAAGAAGAGTTGCAAGTAAGTCTACAATCCTCAAGAAAGCAAATTTAGGATCACTACTTCAAAATAGAAATGAAAATTGACAATGTTATTTATTTATTTATTTATTTTATTTTACATATGTAATTTATATGCCGCCCTTCTCCCATAGGACTCAGGGCGGCTTACAAAAACAAAATGAAGAATTACATAAACAATTAAAATCAGTTTAAAATTAAATTAAAATCAATTAAAATTATTAAAATTATTTGAAGTCACCCTTACTGATTCAGCCCATTTGGTGAAAATGTTGATGTATTTGTTCTAAAGAAACAAAATCAGGTGATCCTCAAGGTCCATGCTCACAGAGAGTTTGCAGATGAAACCAGATCCAAGATCCCTATCACCTGCTCATTCCAAACAGTAATAAAAACATTGGTTGAGTTGTGAAACAAAGCTTCAGGAATGACTGCAAGTACCCTTTTGGTTGGGTTCCTCAGATACCTGGAGTGAACCAGTTTAATAGGTCCTTCCCCCCTGCAGTGAAGAGTTTACATGGAGAATTTCAAGGCTAACATGAGTTTTTTATCCATGACAAGGGACTGATCTGTCGACATCAGATCACTTCACCACTGTTCTGAAACAAAGAACAGAGCCTGCAATACTGCAGTCTAACTACTGTGCCACCCAGTTCATGAGCCTTTATCCTGACCACTGAGACATCTACAACCCTTTCCAATATACCACACTTATCAATTCTGGTTCTGCCAGCGGGCCTGAGGAACGCAAAATGGGATGGAGCCCATTAAATGGCTCATGTGATATGTTGCTGGGGCAGGAGGGGGTGCGCAGGGGTTATTTTATTATATTATTATATTAATTTATTGCATTTTACAGTTTACATTCCAATTCCAAAGAAGGCAATGCCAAAGAATGTCCAAACTATCGCACCATTGCATTCATTTCACATGCTAGTAAAGTTATGCTTAAAATCCTACATGCTAGGCTCCAGCAGCATGTGGATCGAGAACTACCAGAAGTACAGGCAGGATTTTGAAGAGGCAGGGGAATTAGAGATCAAATTGCCAACATATGCTGGATCATGGAGAAAGCTAGGGAGTTCCAGAAAAACATCTAGCTCTGCTTCATTGACTAAGATAAAGCCTTTGATTATGTGGATCACAACAAATTGTGGCAAGTTCTTAAAGAGATAGGAGTACCAGACCATCTTGAGAAACCTATATGTGGGTCCAGAAGCAACAGTGAGAACTGGACACGGAACCACTGATTGGTTCAAAATTGGGAAAGGAGTACGGCCTATTTAACTTATATGCAGTGCATCTCATGAGAAAGGCGGGGCTAGATGAATCAAAAATTGTAATTAAGATTGCTGGGCGAAATATCAACAATCTCAGATATGCAGATGATACCACTCTAATGGCAGAAAGCGAAGAGGAACGAACTAAAAAGCCTCTTGATGCGGGTGAAGGAACACAGTGCAAAAGTTGGCTTGAAACTCAACATTAAGGAAAATAAGATCATGGCATCTGGCCCTCTCAATTCCTGGCAGATAGATGGGGAAGTAATGGAGGTAGTGACAGATTTGATTTTCTTGAGCTCCAAGATCACAGCAGATGGGGACTGCAGCAAAGAAATTAAAACACGCTTGCTCCTGGGGAGGAATGCTATGGCAAACCTAGACAGCATTCTAAAAAGCAGAGACATCACCCTGCTAACAAAAGTGTGTGTAGTAAAGGCTATCATTTTCCCAATTGCAATATATGGCTGTGAAAGTTTGTCCTTAAGAAAGGCTGAGCGCCCAAGAATTGAGGCCTTTGAACTATGATGGTGGAGAAGACTCCTGTGAGTCCCTTGGACTGCAAGGCAATCAAACCAGTCAATCCTAGAGGAGATCAACCCTGACTGCTCTTTAGGAGGCCAGATCCTGAAGATGAAACTCAAATACTTTGGCCACTTAATGAGAAGGAAGGACTCCCTGGAGAAGAGCCTAATGCTGGAAAAAATTGAGGGCAAAAGAAGAACGGGACAATAGAGAATGAGGTGGCTGGATGGAGTCACTGAAGCAGTGGGCGTGAGCTTGAGTGGACTCCGGGGGATGGTAGAAGCCAGGAGAGCCTGGAATAACACTGTCCATGAGGTCATGATGGGTTGGATATGACTTCGCAACTAACAACAACAATTCATTTATTATTGAGTCTCTCTTTTATTAGTTTTATTGTTTTTATATTGTTTTTATATTTAATACAACACACACACACACACACACACACACACACATTCTTGTAAACCGCCTTGAGTCGTCACGTGTGAATAGGTGGAAATGTAAATTTCCAAAATAAAATAAACTAAACTCCCAAGAACTCATTACCAGGAGTCTCAGCAATATTATGAAATCACCTTTGTTAGCGACCTGATGTTATTCAGTGTTACATTTTAATTTATTATCTTTAATACCATTCTCTGTTTTGGAACTTTGAGTATTATAAAATAATACACAATGACTTTTTGAAAATACAGCACATAAAACTGAACATCTTGAACAGCATGATCTCTTAATCAGCTTAGTCTAACTTTTATTTTATGCTATTCAATGACTCAACAGATTAATTAGCAGTCACTTGTTACTGCTCATTAAGATCAGAAGGCCAGCTTCTTGCAACAATATTTTTCAATGTGTTGTTTATTATCATAGAATTGTTACTTTATTACAAAGCTTCAAAGAGAAATCTGGTAAGAGCATCTCTTTATTTAAGCTATATTGGTGGGTGGGAGGTGGGGTAAGAAAGGAAAAAGAACATTTTCTGGCTAGTGGCCTGAACAAAACATTATCATAACTAAACCTAGTTTATCTCCATGTGTCTAATGGATCATTTGGCAATCTTATAATAAACTTTAGGCAATTATCTGCCTGTCAGTTATTCTGAATTTCATTTTCTTTCATAGAATCTGTACAATCAATACCCAATTTGTATTTTACAATGTATTAATTGAAATCCAACTATTAATATTATAGTAATAAATAAATAATAAAAATTTAGTCAGGCTTTGATTTCAGACTTTGCTTTTGTTTTAGGAAGCTTTTAATCTACCATATTGATAGATTTTTAAGACATGAATTCTAAATGGTAATTTTTTTATATTTAGTACAGTTTTTCTTTATATGTATACATACAGAACAGTCTCTGTATCTTTCTCTCTCTCTCTCTCTCTCTCTCCCCCCTCCCCTTCTCTCTGTAGACAGACAGACAGACAGACAGACAGACAGACAGAGAGACAGACAGACAGACAGACCAGTCAATGCAGACCAATGAAAAATATAGGAGGATCTATACCAGTTTGCTGGAAATAAGATATTTTTCCTGTGTGAAATAATTTTAATGTGTATTAATTTGAATGTCTTATTTAAATTAATAAATATACATTTATTAAAAAGCATATTAAACAGATAAAGGTCATGCATCATAAATTTGAACAGTAACTGTTAAGCTGGTATTTACTGCATGCTTTTTATTCTTGAAGTGTATGAAGTTTTGATATTGGTACATAAATATATTTTACACTTTAGAAGAAGAAAAGTTACTGATGGATTTTCCATATGCTGAACAAGTAAGTTATCTTTTAAACTGCAAAGCAAAACAAATTTAGAAAAATGCCAAATTCTTAAAATGAATAGGTAACTCACCACTGGGGTGCACTGCTGCTCTGCATCAAAATTTTTCTTTTTCTTTTTTTCTGGATGCTTTGCTAAGAAGAAATATAAACATCTGCAGTCTTGTATTTCATCTTCTATAGCATAATATGCAGTGCCAATATTTTAATTTCTTCTACAATTCTCTGTTTAGGAAAGCTTAGAATAGTACTTGAAGTTAATAAGGAAAACATGCTTTGTTTAGGAATGGGTGAGTGTCTCAATTACGGTTTTCTGACTTTCTGTTTCTCAGTTCATTTCATCTTTGCATCTACAACAGTTATTTTTTAAAAAAATAAAATCAGCATGAAGGTTTATTTAAGGATTATTTAATAAATGAATTTTCCTTAGTAGCGGTAACAATAAAGATAAAGTCTTCTGCATGTTAATTCCTGATGCTTTCATAGATGCTGTAGTTTTCTTGTCAGAAATACAGACAGAAAAATACAGTGTTTGTCATTACTCATTACTTATTCCATAATGCCTTTTAGTCTCCCAGTTTGGTCCATAGCTCAGGTATTTTTTGGAAGTTTCCAAATATTAACTAGATCTGACCCTGCTTGGCTTTCAGTTCTGGACAAGGTTGGTTAAGTGCTCCTGTGAAGAGTATAGAGTTAAGTTAACCTTAGCAGAAAATGTAGATCCATTATCAAGGCATCAAAGAGATAAGGATGGCTTAAACTGATAGGCAAAAATAAATCCATGAAAAGGACTCCACAGTTCAACCATGAGCTACTTATTTTGGCTTCTATTAGAAAACATTTCAGACAGATACACCACCACCACCCCTACTGAAGAAGCTTTTTGGACTTCCGTCGCTGTCAGATGGTCCCTTGGGAACGCCAGCCCCGTCGCCCGTAAAGAGCCGCCTTTACAGCTGAAAGGCGGCTCGAAAAACTCCATTTCCATAAGGAAATGTGAGATAGAGCAGGCGAGGGCAGGTAGAGCCCTCTGTGAAGTCTCCAGAGTTTTTCTTTTACTCTTGGGGACGAAGCAGGATGAGGCTCCCTATTTCCTTCGCCACTGCTCTGGGCTTCGGGAGACCTCTGCCTTTTGCAGAGCCAGGCGACAAGATCAAACCTTTCAACGAAAAACAACAGATTGCATAACTAAAGAGGATGAGATCTGGACTTGGGACCCTAAATTGCAAGTATTTTTAACGATTTTATAAGCGTTTCTAAGTGAAGGAAAAAAAAAGTTTAAAATGGCGACTGCTGAGGCTTGAGAAGTAGCTGAAAGTGAAAGTCCTTCCATAACAAGTTACAAAGTAGTGGAACAAACAGTGCTGGCTAGAATAGAGAAAAGAAAAATTTCTATTCTAAGTTCTTTTTTTCTTGGAGATTTGATATTGATCTTGTTTGGAGAGAAGTCCTCTTTCTTCAAAAAGAGTTTGTCTGTGTGGCAGGATGGCGTTAAAATTAACAAAGCCAGACAAACAAGCAGCGGGGGAGGGGTTTCCCCCATTTACAATTATGTGAACAAGTTTCGAGTTTACAGACTCAGAAGAATGGTTTTAATTTAAAATAATTTGTTTTGAAAGAAATGGCAAGACATGACTAGATTGTGAACCAGAATTTTGAAAAATTTAGGCAGGAAATTAAAGAATTCATACAATTAAAGTATGATAATTTACAACAAAAGATTGTAACAGTGACTAATGCTTTTTCAGAAATAGTTATAAAGATGGATACAAATATCAAGTTATTAGAGTCTAAAATGGAGGAAGTTGATGATAAGATTTATAATTTGAACAATAAAATACAAAGAATGGAAAATGATTTGATAAATATCCAAGACAATAGCTCTGAAGTAATGTCTAAAAAGGAAGCTGATCACGAGACTTACAATGCAGAAAATATAAAACAAGGGATTGAAAAAGAAGTTACAATGATGCAATACAGGCTCACAGAATTTGCGGTTAGAATGAGAGGGTTACAGGAAAATAATAGAGATGATTTAAGAAAAATATCTGCTGAAGTTCTGGCCGGGATTTTAAAGGTTCATCCAGAGGAGGTATCTTGTAAGATCGACAAGGCCTATAGAGTAAATTCTTGGATTGCAAAGCAAAGACAATTGCCTAGAGATGTGGTGATTTATTTTACAGATAAAGAAATGAGAAATGATATTGTGCAAAAATCTTTTCATTTCACTCTACAATCGTATGGAAGAAAGATCTGGATATATAAAGAGTTGCCGCCCAAGATATTAAAAGATAGAAAGAAATTCGGATTTTTGGTGACTGAGCTAAAGAAACAGAACATCTCATTCAGGTGGGATGTCCCAGTTGGCATAATATTGAGATATCAAGGAGAAAGATACCAACTAAATACTGTTGAAAAAGCGGAAGAATTTTACTATAAGGTTCTTAAAATGGGTTAAACATCTTCAAGTATAATACATGAGTGGAATAAAGAAAAGCAAAATCAACAAGAGATAGAAATTCAGGATAAGCAGAAGGAGATGGAAGTAATGGAAAAACAACAAGTTACAGAGGACTTTGTAGATGAGCCGCTTCTGGATTCTCCTTCAGAGGTTACAGCTGGACTATTTATAAATGCAAGAGAGACGGCTTTGGATTCTAATGTGATGATTTATCACGTTACAGACCAGCATAGAAATCAATCAGTTGACATACAACTCATAGAAAAGAAACCAAAAGGGAGATTTAAGCCACAAAAGCAAAGCCAACAAGATCAAGTTATAGATCAGCATGAAAACCAAATAGTTGATACACAAGTTATAGAAAGGAAATCAGGATGGAGCTCTAACCCACAAAAAGTCAAGAAAAGAAGAAGCAGGTCTTACAAAAACAAAAAAAACTTTTAAACTAAACAACTGTGTAATGCCAGTTATTTAAGAGATGATTGAATATATGAAAAGATAGCTGAGGCAAAGTATGGATTTATATTATCCTGAGGAGAGTGACAGACCTCTGCAGTGCTGTACTTTTGGGATGTGAAAAGGGCCTTAAACTGAATGGATTGGAATTATCTATTTTGGATTCTTTGATAAATGTATTATGTTTATGCTGAGCTACAAGGCAAGAGAGATATGGGATTGGGGCACGCAGAAGATCTGGTTGTTACCCTATTACGGTGGTTGGAATTAATAATTTAGATGGAAGACACTACTATAGACACTATATGGAATACAAATATAAAGTCACTCGGGTGGTTGTTTTTTATATATCAAGACATCTATTGTTGTTGGGGGCAGATGGTAATTGAAGATACCGAACATACTGTTGGAATTAGGATGTGATGTTACCCTAATATGGGTGATGGAGTTAACAATCCAGCTGAAAGACACTACAGAAGATATTATATGGATTACAAGTTTAAAGTCACTTGAGGGTTTTATTTATATAAGGGAATACTTCTTAGTGGTGTGGGCAGAAGAATAAAGATATTAAGAACTATTATGTATGGTAGTCCTGTAGGAAAGTGGGTGGAGATAGGTTAGCTTATTGATTGTTTAGTTGAAGAAAAGGGATATTATGTTTAGATATGAATATATGTAAAAGATTTGAGTTAAGAGATATATCTTTGGGGGTGGAGGAAATGGGCAGACTATGAGTTGAATAAATGTTAAACTAGGATTTATTATATAGTTTTATAGTTTTATAGTGGAAGGTTGCTTTGAAATGTCATATTAATATACAAAAAAGATTTGATTTAAGAGATATATGTATGGGGGAGGAGAAAAAGAGTAGATTATGAGTAGAAATTGTTAAATTGGGGGATATAATAATATTACTATGCTAAATTAGGAGTTATTATATAATGTTATAGTAGAATGTTATTTTGAAATGTATAGTATAAGGGCGATATAATAATATTATTAGAAAGAAAGGGTCAGTATATGGGGGATGGAGCAAGGGGATAGTAAAGTATTATATAATCTGTTATGAATTTGGGTTTTACTTTGAAGAAGCCACAGGGGGAGGAGAGGGCGAGGGGGGGTGTTAGGGAGGAGGAGGGGGAAGGGGGAAAAATTTGTATTTGAAAAACTTTTTCAATAAAAAAAAAGAAGAAGCTTTTTGGATGAGATACAAAATATTTTCAAAGAAAAAAAAAACCCAAGAAAGTTCACTTGCCTTTTGTAAAAAACACCTTTGGGACAACCATGACTTGGATGATTGAGAATCTCCATAGAAATCCCCCCCACTAATTCTCAAGAAGATAAAAGAGAGAAGAGGAGCAGATTTCCAAGATTCTTTGACTATTTGTTGTTGTTGTTAGTTGCGAAGTCATGTCCGGCCGATCCTAATCCCATGGACAATGTTCCTCCAGTCTTTCCTGTCCTCTACCATCCTCTGGAGTCCATTTAAACTCACATCTACTGCTTCAGTGACTCCATCCAGCCACCTCATTCTCTGTCATCCCATTCTTCTTTTGCCCTCAATCTTTCCCAGCATTAGGCTCTTCTCCAGTGAGTCCTTCCTTCTCATTAGGTGGCCAAAGTATTTGAGTTTCTTTGACTATAGCCATTCTAATAAAAATAGTTTTAGCCTATATGGTGTCTGTTTCTTGGTTTGGTTGACCTTCTAGAGTTAACAGTTGTTATCTGTTAATGTAAAGACATAAAGAACAGATGTGTTATGGTAGATATTTTGCCATACCTGTAAAGGTATGACAAAAAGTTACCTATGTCATCTTTCCTTTGAGTTACAATGGTAGCAAACTTCCAGGCTAGGTACCTCAATAACAACTAAAGGAACTCCTCTAGCTTAGTCAGAAGAAAAGCTCTGTAGAAGGTAGGGCTAAAAAGAAATGAACAGTAATTGGTGAGGCTGGATTGAGTTAGTACTATAAAAACCCTCTGCAGTTTGATCTATGACTGATTGCATATTGCCACTCTACCCAAATATCTGTTTTATGCCCTTGTTAGCAACAAACAAACATAGAACAATAAACTTACATAAGGTTATTATGCCAGATGGTTTCTTACTGCTGAACCAGAGATAATTTTTAATGTGAGGTCTCATAAAATGAAATTATACATTGATTAGTCAATATAATATCTAGAGTTCAATAGCATGTAGCTCTGGGTACGCAGGTATGCTGTTAGGTTAAAGCTTAACCGTAATGAAACCCTAAGTTATGTGTCAAGAAACATCATAACTGATACTCATCTGAAGCTAATACAAACAGGACTGTGATTTAAATTATTACATTTCTTTTGACCATCTTTATCATACAGATAATCACAATCTAATTAAAAGTAATAATTAATAGATAACGTAATAAGAAAGCAGAAAATTTGAAACCGAGGCATTTGATGCAAAAAGTATATGTGATACATGGGTCTGCATACACACACACACACATTCTCTTATGGATATACCACAGATATGAATGCACAGAAATTCTGAATGCAGGTGAGAAAGGCCATGCTAAATCTATTTTAAATAAATGTAGTTAACAATGGGATACTAAAATAAAAGAAGCAATTCAAACTGAAGATTTTAATTTTATGATGTGTTGTAATGAGTTATAATTGTAGCTTCATTCTTTCATTCTCTATCTTTATATATTTTGCTAGTCAAATGAGGTATGAGAGTTTAAAAATGTTCTTCTTTTCTCCACTATCTTCTTAGGATGGCCCATTTAATTCACAATTTACTCCCCATTCTCTAGAGTATTTTTTTTTCCATAGAATTCTTAGGACCTTTGAGAATTTATTCTGAATTTTCAAATAGTTCTAGAAATTAAGTGCTTATTCTTATTACAAAGATGCTAAACTGATCAATTGTGTGTTACAACATCATGACAAAAGTTCCATACTTTCATATTTGCATCATGATATTCCACACAAGTATTTCAGGCATGGAATTTGTGCTATGACATCACAACACTATGGATATCAATGGAAAGAATTTTGTTAGAATTTATGTAAAACAGAAAAAGTAAGCATACCAATTGCCACAATTTACAATATGTATTAAACAATATTATAATATGTTTGGTTTTTATGTTCCATGAAGCCAGTTGAACATGATGTATAACTATCCTACTAAATGGAAATTTAGACATAATTTTTAAAGTAAAGTAAAAATAAAGATGTTTACAATGGTTTTTTCCTGCCAGCTTCATAAATAGGTTAAAGATTTTGATAGAAAAGATTAAAACAATGAGTTGTGTGAAAAAGGAATATGGTAATATCTGGATAAATTGAGTGAATCAAATAAATATATAATGTTAAAAAAGTAACAATGAAAAAGAGAGCCATTACCGTGTGAAGATGAATTTATTTACCCTACAAGTTCAGAACCATTGCCTACCTCTACTAATTGAATCAGTGGCATTTTTTTAATATATGTTGATGTCATTGTGCATTAATAGTAGCTTTTAGCGGTTTACGCCATGCCATTTCAGAAAGGTGTTGCTCAGAGTTTTGTCAGGAAGCTTAATTGTTTGTTCATATAGTTGGTTTGAACCCATGTGTGCTATTTCTGTTCCTGATACACAATTCTAAGTTTGAGGAATGGAAGTAGGATTTACTGAAAGCCAAAAACCAGCAGGAAGGGAATTTAGCGTTCAATTGCGGTCAAAACTAATCTTTAATTGGAAGTCTGAAGAGACACTGACTATGGAAAAAAGGCTTTAGGACACACTGACATGTTTGATATTCATCAGACTGCTTCCTGGGATTCATATGCAGAGCGGTTTCTCTTTTATCAAAAGGGAAACAAATTATCTAGCCCTGATCAGAAAAGAGTTAACATACTGACTATATGTGAGGTCCAGACAGTATTCACTGCTCCTGCCTTATCAGAGTCCAAATCATCTGATAAACTATGAGATTACTGAAATGTTATTTCTCACCTACCTCATCACTTATTGTACATATATTTAAATTTCTCAACTGAATCCAGCAACATGGGGAAGGCATGACTATTTACTGAAAATTTGAAATACAAGAATAAAATGAATATAAATTAAAATAAAGCAAAGAAGAAATGAGGAAAAGAGAAAAAATGAAAGAAAAAACGAAAGATCCAAAAAGAAAAAGAGTAAGAGAAAAATAGAAAAGAAAAAAAAAGATGCAAAGAAATAAATTCCAATCTTCTTTACAGCAGTTATAAAAACAATTATAAATGTATCTCTTTCCATAAATTCACATCATGACCCTCTACTTTCTATAATCTATCCTATTTAATCACTAAAACCATACATCATAACTTCATGTTTTCTTTCTTTTTTACACAAAAAGTCCAAAAGAGAGAGGTGAATAATTTTTCTCAACATTGCAATTTTGGAGTTTTGTTAGGAGTGATGCTAACAAATCACCTTCAACATGAAGTTTATGAGGAAATGCTCCAATGGAGGCTCTTACCTGGATTGAAATTGACATTTACAGTAGATCAAATAAAGAGCATTATCCATTAAAAACTGCATTACTAGAAGTCACAGAAAAACCTTGAAGAAAGAACAACTAATGCAAATACCATTCAGACCAAAAAGCCTGAGAATTTTGAACACTTCAAACTAAGTAAATAAATTATCTACAATGTCAGTATGCACTGTTGTACAATTTTTTGTTTAAGGTATCACAGATACCAATCACAGATATGGAGTACAGGCAGAGGTGAAATCCAGCAGGTTCTGACAGGTTCTGGAGAACCGGTAGCGGAAATTTTCAGTAGTTTGGAGAACTGGCAAATACCACCTCTGGCTGGCCCCAGGAATAGGGATTTTGCAGTATTCATCCCTGGAGTGGGGTGGGAATGGAGATTTTGAAGTATTCTTTCCCTGCCACGTCCACCAAGCCATACCCACAGAACCGGTAGTAAAAAAAATTGGATTTCACCACTGAGTACAGGTGTTGTACAAAAATGGCCACTCTGAGTGAGTATGTTGTTTAAATACCATTAGAATTAAATCAAGGAAGTGTAAAACAGTCAAATCATCTAACTTCACATGAAAGTGACTGTTCATAAGATAACAGCATGATATAATTATATATATATATATATATATATATATATATATATATATATATATATGTGTGTGTGTGTGTGTGTGTGTGTGTGTGTGTGTGCGCGCGCGCGCGCGTGCAGCCCTGAGTCTTCGGAGAGGGGTGGCATATAAATTTAATTAATTAAATTAATTAAATAACACTGCTAGTTAAGGTCAGGATTATGACATGGAATTAGGTTCCAGGTCTGGATCATCAATTGCATAACTTCATAGGAGTTTCTTCCCAAATAGTTTTTTCTCTGTTGCTCATTGATCATTGCTCAAGTATTCATTGCTAGTTAGAAAAATTGAACTACACATATTTCAGGAAAGAAGTGATGAATCATTATCCAAGGACAAAAAAACCATTGATATTGGTCAACTAAAAAAAGTAATGAGTAAGACTTCCAGTTCAGCTGGGCAACATGGTAGCTAAGGCTTTTGGACTTTCCCACTGTGAAGCCATGGAGAAAATATTTTCAGCTTGAGACAGCCTGCCTGGTTTATTAAATGGTAAGCAGAATCTTATCTATACTATTTTAAATTAGTTTTTACAATTGAGGTATATTTTGGAAGTGAAATAATGTGTACTCCACATAAAAAGCAATTTGTTCAACTCTAATGCCCTGTCCTGTTGTCTTCCCCTATTGAAGATGAGAATTCACCTTAATAAAATCATTTTTGTAGAGATGATAGAAAAAACTATACACATCAGTATAATTATTGATGCTTCTGGAAAGGAAACTGCTGAGATTTTCTCCAGGTTTCTGCAGCTTGAGTTGATTAAAAGGGTGATTTTAATTCTAGATAAGAAATCTACTGTTGTTGATAATTGAAGCTTCTCTACATGGTGGTGTTGCATATTGTTAAATGGTCCAGAGGCACTAGTTGCTTCCTATTATAGGACAATATCTTCTATGAAAGGAATTAAACACCAGTTGACAAAGAGACCCTTGATATTATAACAGAGGAAACAAGTTACATAATTTTCTCTATGGCAGTGTTTTTGAAATTATATTGAATGTGAGTTTATTTTTGGAGAGAATTTTTATAATATGAAGTATATACTTTTTTCTCCTTTTTTTCTTTCTGCTTATTGACTTTCTGTTTTGTTTTTATACATCCAATATGAAGCCTTAATATCAGCTCTCTAAAAGTATACTGAAATTTCTTGTTTAATGCTTATGATATAACACTTGCTTATAAACCAGGATAAACAATAGCTGTTTTGGATGCTCTGATTCGTGTACCATATCAAACCATTTACTATCACATTAAATATTAATACTGGAAGCTTTTCCAGATCCATCCACTGAAATTGGATGTTGGTATCCCAAATTGGCATGCAAATAAAATTGATTATTGAAGGGAAGTCAGATGACAGTTTTCTGGAAGAAGTTAAGACATTTAAGAGCTGCCAACATGGAGGGCTCTTGTTATATAGAAATCTTATTTCTCCCCCCGCGTCCCCAGAAAGGAAATGTTGAATTATTTTAATAACATTGAATGAAGCATCTGCCAGAATAATTCACACAATAGCTCTGGCTAAAAGTTATGTTGGTAACTTGGGTGGAAGTACAGTCCAGGCTACTCAAAAGAAAACAATAACCTAAAAACTCTCAACAGCTTCTATGTCCTCCTGCAAAGTGACCAAGAAGCCATATTACCTGTATAGGACTTTATAGAACTTCCTGTTTTGGAATCTTGATCAAAATGGATGGAAATGATATCTACTGTCATGATAAGAGCAATGTGCCAATTATTCAAGCCATCACAATTGCCCCATATCTTTGGAATTATCTATGATCCAAGAATCAAGTAGGTCCCCTTAAATATTATTGAGATTTTGGAACCAGGGACATCTCAATGTGAGATAGACCAGAATGTTATTACCTTTTTGTTCAAATGAAAATACATTCTTGTAGTGAGTTGACAACAACAAAAAATCATTGGAAGCAGTGTTTAAAAAGCATTGTGGAATGATATGCCTGCTATATAAAATAAACAATACAATACAATACAATACAATACAATACAATACAATACAATACAATACAATACAATACAATACAATACAATTCTTTATTGGTCAAGTGTGATTGGACACACAGGGAATTTGTCTTTGGTGCATATGCTCTCTGTGTACATAAAAAGAAAAGATAACATTTCTTAACAAAAACATTAAGGTACAACCCTTAATGATAGTCATTGGGTACAAATAAGCAATCAAATCCTACTAGGAAACAATCAATATAAATCATAAGGATACAGCGACAAGTTACAGTCATACAGTCATAAGTGGGAGGAGATGGGTGGTAGGAACGATGAGAAGATTAATAGTAATAGTAATGCAGACTTAGTGAATAGTTTGACAGTGTTGAGTGTTATTTGTTTAGCAGAGTGATGGCATTTGGAAAAAAAAACTGTTCTTGTGTCTAGTTGTTCTAGTGTGCAGTGCTCTATAGCATTGTTTTGAGGGTAGGAGTTGAAATAGTTTATGTCCAGGATGTGATGGGTCTGTAGAAATTTTCACAGCCCTCTTTTTGACTTGTGCAGTATACAGGTCCTCAATGGAAAGCAGGTTGGTAGCAATTGTTTTTTCTGCAGTTCAGTCATATCTTTTCAAGCAACAGAAGAAATTTTACTAATTGTTTTGCTGAGCAAGGAATCCAAAACTCCAAAACTCTTCCTAAAGATCCCACAGCCTGGTTTTACTGACCTTCTGAAATATAGAAGGCTTGGGGGATAATCTAATCTCCTGGTGCTCTTCCAGAGAAAGGAGCAAAAACAGAAAAGGCTTGCCTCCATGGTCCCACAGTGAGGATACTTGGAATAAGGAGCCAAAATGTGCCCAGATTATACCAAAAGAGGAATTGTGGCAATGGATTGTCATGTATGCTAGGAATTTCTCCATGTTAGTAATAGATTTTGCTCCATATCTTCTTACATAGGATCAGACAGCTATAGCTATCAGATTGAGGATTGTCATCAGAACTCAGGGTTTATTCATAAAAAATAGCTGGTTTGTGTGTCTGCAGATTAGTTCAATTCTTCCTATTATAATATAGCAGGATTGTCACTTTAAAACTTTGTTTTTAAGGATTAAACAATTGTGAGAATGTAAGCGGAAATAAGTGTCTTTAGCAAAACATTTTCGACATGAGGTAAGTTATAGAATATGCTTTCAGTATTAGGAAGAACTCGGACTGGAATTTTTTTTTTTTTTTTTTTTTTTTTTTGGTGGCTTTTAGTCATGCACTTCTAAACAGAGCATATTACAAATAGCGCTGAATGTGGATGTTTTTTCCTGCTGGCATGCAGTCTGCTAATGGGATTTCAGAAAAGAGCATGAACTCTCATCATATTAATATTTAACCAGGCAATAAACATGACTTGCTCAAAAGCTTAAGGCTGACAGAACCTTCAGTGGCTATGTCCTCTCTTTTCAACTGACAGTGATTTTATGCTACGTACTGTTGGCTCAGGATGATGAGGTTGTATATCCGTGTATACATTCTTGTGTGTAAGTGTGTGTATTAAATGTATGCCGAGGATATTTATAGCCGATTAAAATGCATAAAACCATTGTAATTGCCTCTCCTTGAATTTTCAATATTGTAAAATGCATTCAGTTGTGTCTATACCAAGCTATTGAAAACATATACCGGTACCACTTTTGCTCTTCAGCAAACTTGAGGAAGAGGGAGGAGGAGGGGAAATGTAAGATACAAAGCATCTTGAAAAAAGGGATATATTCTAACATTTCACAGGATTGTATGGATTGTTGAAAACAATGCAAAGCTTCAGATATCTCATTACTGGAAACATGCCAAGATTAGAAAAAGTTCACATCTTTTGTGTTTGTTGATGTCAGTTGTTGTAATGACTGGAGAAAAGTAGTATCATAGTTCAAGCAGTCAAGCAGAGCTGTTAACTTATCTGACACTCAGTCAGTCAAATGCTTCGTAAAAGACGCAGTTCATACCTTATTACTAAATTACTACTATTTACCAAATAGCAAGCTTCTGACTGTCACAAGTAATATTTGTGCATATATGGCTAAGCCTCTATATTACAAATCTTCTCAATATTGCATTTATTGACGAAAGAATCAATGTAGGCAATTAATGCACATTTCATTAGTTTAGCTGTTGTCATTTTAGAAATATTTTCAGGTTTTGTTTATTTTGCTTTATTCTATCTAGAGCAGAAGAAAATAAAACATAAAAATATGAAGTTTAAAACATTTTCTTTATACCTGTTTTGCTTTCTTTTCCATTTTTCTTCTATCTTCTTTTTTCTTCTTGATGTTTAGTGTTATTTTTTGCGCCATTTTTTTTCCTTTTTATGTTAGCTTGTATTATTTTTTACCTTTGTTTCTTACAATTTTAAATAATAGTATATCAAATTAACTGTTTTGAATTTAATTTCGTTAAACACTAAATGATAAATCTGTGCCATTACAGATGAAACATGACATCTTGTTTTGCAACGAACTGATAAAGACCATCATGATTTTGTATGACATTTCTGATTATACATGATATGAAATATATTAATGTAAAATATAAATAAATAAATATATTTAAATAAAGAATATGAATATTACTTGGTGAATTCCAGGTATGCAAATTATTCATGGCATAAGGTCACAATGAAACGGCTATTTCTTTTTGTAAAATATTTCACATATGTCAAAAACTCCAAAAGATGTATTATAATGCTGGCTCTTGAGTCTTGAGTCTCCATTTATTCTATTCTTCAATAGAATATTCTTACAATTCTTCCAATTTTCATCTACTGCATTTATGAATATAGTTTTATTGCAACATCCATTATTTTAAGTGTAGAAGACCTGACCTAAAGATCTCTTCCCATATGCTTGTTTATATTAATATCAAATCAATATTTTCTATAGTTTTTAAAAATATCCTGTGTGGGTAATTTATGAGATTACAAGCAATGCAGGGTTTATACCAGTGGTGGGTTCCTCCTGGTTCCGCCCGGTTCCACTGAACCGGTAGCAGTAACGATATGACATCACCGAACTGGTTCTGCCCCCCGCAACCCCGCCCCCTGCATTATTCTTACCTTTTATTTGGCCCCATTCCCAATCTATTGCTGCCTCCTGAGTCCCAGCTGATCGGCTAGAGGGAAAAAAACTGTTTAAACTATTTCCGCAGGGCTTCAATGGGCCGCCCTACAGCTGATCAGTGTTAAAAGAAAATAAATGAATAGACCGGTGCCTGCAAAAATAAACGGGTAGACCAGTGCCTCCAAAAACAAATGAGTAGACTGGTGCCTCCAAAAACAAATGAGTAGACTGGTGCCTCCAAAAACAAATGGGTAGACCGGTGCCTCCAAAAACAAATGAGTAAATCGGTACAGCTCTGCAAGCAGTTAAAAGCCTGGTAGACCAGTATCTCTGCTAAATCCTAAAGAATTGTCACATGACCACCAAGCCATGCCCACAAAATAAGCCACACCCACAGAACCGGTAGTAAAAAATTTTAGAACCCATCCCTGGTTTATACATAAATTGTTGTCTCATATCTAGAATTTGGGACAAATTGCATCAGCTTTTTCAATCATTCAGTCCTGTCTGATTCTCAGCCATTCTATGGATCAGCCTTTTCCATGTGATATTTTTAGTGGTGTTGATCTAGGACAGTGATGGCTAACCTTTTTGCCATTGCGTGCCAGGAGTGGGGGGGAGACGGGGGAGGGTCGCGCACGCACGTGCCCACGCGCATGTGTGCGCAATCCCCTACCCCTCCCCCCCGCTCCTGGCACATGATGGCCTGATAGGCCCGTTTTTCTTTCTTACCTGGTTCCAGATCCTCTCTGTGTATCTGGGAACGGCGAAAACAGCCTTTCCCACTCCCTTGGAGGGCCTACAGAGGCTGAAAAGGCCCATTTCCCAACTTCTGGTGGGACAGGAAGTGACATTTTTTGCTGTCCCCAGCCTCCAGAACCTCTCTAGGATAAGGTGACCAGATTTTAACATTGGTAAAGAGGGACACCTTTTGGGTGTGGCTTATTTTGTGGGTGTGGCTAGTTGGTCATGTGACTGGGTGGGCATGGCTATGTGTATAGGGACTACTCAGAGGGCTGAAAAAAGTCATTTCTGACAGGTCCTCACACTTTTGACTGGTCCTCACACTTATGACCATCCTCACATTTATGTCCGTGCAGCATTCTTAACAACCATGTCACTCATTTCACAACTGCTTCTCTTCACCATGGTGATAAGATAGGGCAAAAAACGTAAAATGTGAGGACAGTTGTAAGTTTGAGGACTGGTCAAAAGTGTGAGGACCAGTCAAAAATAACTTTTTCAGCCCTCTGAGTAGTCCATATGCATAAAAGGATACAGCAATAGAGAGGATGAAGGAAAGGAAGGGAAATTAGAGTAGGAGTGAGAGTAAGAGAGGGAGGAAGAGAGGAGGAGAAGGAGAAAGGAAGAGGAAGTAGGGAGGAGAAGAAGAGAGTGGGGGAAAGAGAAAGTAAGAAGGAAAGAAAAGAGAGAGGTGGTAGGTTTGAGGAGAAAGATTGCTGTACAATAAAAAAGATGAAAGGGAAGAAAGCCAACTCCAAACAAATATAAAGATATTAAGATAAAGAATGAATTGTTAAACTTTAAAGAATAAAAGAAAACAAATATGAATAAATAGCAATAATTAGAAACACACATACAAACATAAAACAGAACAGAATATTTGGCTGGTTCACAAATTTAAACACTGTTTAGTCATTTCAATTAAATTTACAATTTCTATATTTCCTTTTTGCCATATTTATTTCTCATCTATTTTTTTTTAAATTACCCTTCATCCTCATCTCTAATCTTAATCAAATTCAATTTTTCCCTTCTATTTTATATTATACCCCTTCCCATTGTCATCTATTTTTATATCCATCCTCACATTGGTTAATTATGTAATTATGTAATACAGTTGTTTAATACAAATTCAACATTTTAATATAAATCCATTAGTTATATAACTATCTTTTTTGTATATCAATATGAACATGAATATTCCAATTATTTCCATGCAATCCAATTTCTTACAAATCAATTAATTATATTTACCAATAATAATAAACCAAATAATTTCCCCCATATATTCCTCCAAACCACAACTTAACCATTTCTGCTTTCAACACAACATACAATTAATAGTATCTCAATTATTACAATTCCCTAGTTAAATAGAGCTTTTTTTATTTTGTGTTTTAAAATCTTGAACTCTCCTCCTAAATTTCCCATTGTTTGCAGTTTTGTACCTATCTTTTTTGGTGAGGAAAAAGAAAAAGAAATCTCTCTCTGTCTCATTTTGTCACGTTGCAGCAAAGACCCTGCTTTCGCTTTCGTTTCTTCAGCATAGCTAGGGGGAAAAAAATCTGCTCCAGGAACTCTTTACACTGATCACCTGTAGGGCGGCCCTTTGAAGCCCCGCGGCAAGAGTTTAAACAGTTTTTTTTCCCTCTAGCCGTCAGCTGGGACACAGGAGGCAGCCGGGACTCAGGAGGCAGAATGAAAAATCGGGACTTTTTTAAAACGCCGCGGGACGCGGGACAAATTGCTAAAAATCGGGACTGTCCCACCAAAAGTGGGACGTCTGGTCACCTTACTCTAGGAGAATGTAGGAGCCTCTCTAGGAGTCTCTGGAGGCTGGGGACAGGAAAAAAACGTCACTTCCTGTCCCACCGGGAGTGGGGAAATGGGCCCTTTGAGCCTCTGTAGGGCCTCCAAAGGAGTGGGAAAGGCTGTTTTCACCATTCCCAGATACACAGAGAGGATCTGGAGCCAGGTAAGAAAGAAAAACGGGCCTTCCCCATCCCCCCAGGCCCTCCAGAGGCAGGAAACAGCCTGTTTCCCTACTTCTGGTGGGCCCAGAAGGCCTGAAAATCAGCTGGCCAGCACGCGCATGCACCCCAGAGCTCAGCTGGCATGCCCACTAATATGGCTCCGCGTGCCACCTGTGGCACGCGTGCCATAGGTTCGCCATCATGGATCTAGGACTTCTTTGTTATTTTTGCAGTGCATGGGATGCATAATAGTCAGTGGTGGGATTCCAAAAAAATTACTACCAGTTCTGTGGGCATGGCTTGGTGGACATGACTTGGTGGGTGTGGCAGGGTAAGGACACTGTAAAATCTCCATTCCCTCCCAACTCCAGGGGAAGGATACTGCAAAATCCCCATTTCCTCCCAATCATCTGGGACTTGGGAGGCAGAAAATAGATGAGGGCAGGGCTAGTCAGAGGTGGTATTTACTGGTTCTCTGAACTACTCAAAATTTCTGCTACCAGTTCTCCAGAACTGGTCAGAACCTGCTAAATACCACCTCTGATAATAATCATCACCAGCACCTTAGTTCAAAGGCATCCCCCCTTTTCTTATCTGCCTCTTTCAGAGTCTAAATTTTGCTGCCATAAGTACTAATTGGAAAACTATTTTGTTAACTAATCTGCATTTGGTTGGGAGGCCTATATCTTTACTCTTCCAGATGTAATTCATGCCAGACATTACATTTCTTCCAAGATCTCAGGGCTGAAATCATCATGTTGGTCGATTTTGGAGCCCAGAAAGATAAAATCCTTTATTGTTTTAATGGTCTCATTATCAATTTGAACTTTAACCTTTGTGTCCTCAATTGCAGAATGTGCAAATATGCAAATTCAGGAGATTGGTTGTATATTTTACTTCCAAGCACACAATTAAGTAACAGGTCATTAGGTCTCTTTCAAGCTGCAAAAGAACCATGATATTGCTTGCGGCAGAAAAAGACTGTAAAATCTGTTCAGCCCAGATCAGAAGAAATATGTTGAAAATTCTTTTTGCTGGTATTTCACTCCATTAAAGCTGAATTGCACCAGTAACTTAATGAAATGAGACTAGACTGCTGAAGAAGAATTAAAGGAAAAGATGGTATGACAGCAATATAAAATAATAAAAAAGGCTTGATAGAAAGATTTTAACAAAGATACAAAATTTTAAGACACTATAGGTCTCCTGAGTCAATGTTAACTATAGCTTTGGTATTTGATTTGTTCTGTAGAATGATACGCTTTCTAAAATATTTATCAGTTTCTTATCAGTAGCACCTATTTTAGATACATCCAAATTTCAAGAAACAGTAAAGATAGATGATAGATGATTGATAGATGATAGATAGATAGATAGATAGATAGATAGATAGATAGATAGATAGATAGATAGATAGAGAGATAGATAGATAGATAGTATAGTGCTATCTTGGTATTCATAATTAATTGGTTCTGGGAATTGTGATGAATACAAAAAATGAAGAATACCAAACATATTTTTCCCATAAGGAATAATGAAGTGAGCCACAAGGTAGCCAATACTGACAAGTCTACCTTGTGCATTGAGTACCAAACAAATGAGGAGCATTGGAACAGAATTTTTGTGTCAAAATAAGTTCAGTACCAAATTTGATGAGTTTCAAAGCAGTCAAATACCAAGGTACCATGGTACATTGATTCGTGAATAGTTTAAGTGCCTTCAGAATGAAAAAAGAGAGGTGATAATATAACAGCATTTCTGAATTGGCCAAGGTGCTCAAAGAGATTAAAGTAGTGAAACAAATCATGTCATAGCTATTGTTAAAATCTTCCAAAGGTGTCTCAAGATGTTTCAGAGCTGATTGAATAGTTTTTTTCTTAGATATACTAGCATAATTATTATTTACCTGCATTCTCAGAAAGCTGAGAATAAGAAATATGGACCACTTTGAAAAATATATAAAATCTACATAGTTTATTAATGATTAGGGTAGAACAAAATTTCTAGTCATTAAGTACCACTATAGACTACCATATTTCATATAACCTGCTGAAATTCCAAAGATTACTTTGAAAGTTGTTTTCTATTTTGGGAATGATTTGTGAACTTCTTCTAGCTTTAAAAAAAAAAGAGCCAAACAATTATATCAAAGATTGGGAAGACAAAAATAATTAATTAATTAATTAAAAGTCGTAAAATGCAGCATTCTCTCAGATCTCAGAAGCTATGAGTCTCCTGAAAGAAGCTAAATGAATAAAACTGTATTTTCAGAGTATCTTTTAAAGAACCTGATTGATTATTTGTACTTCAACAGAAAGGGACACAAAAGAAGACATTTGAATTTATAGCAACTATATATAAAGCATTTCTTTTCTTTAAGAAAGATGAATCTTACTGGCATTGGGTGTCCACATTCATTTTAGAGATTCTGTCAACTATTTCAACCACAATTTCTACTTTTTAATTTTTTATAGTGATAGAACTCAATAGTTAAGGGGCAGGTATCTGTATAGAATTAGTAATAAAGGGCTCAGGGTTAATCTTGATTTTATCCTTGATTTCAAATTATTTAAGCAATCAATATATCTAAGGACCAGTTCTAATAAAAATAAGTAAAGAAGAAACAGGTTTGTATAATGGTTACAATGTTAGTTAAGGTGCCCAGAAACCAAACCACTGTAGGTTTTATTCCCACACCAGGCATGAAAAAAATTGCCTGATTTTGGCTCAGTCACCCTCTCTTAGCCCAACTCACCTCAAGGACTGTTGTGGAGGAGGTATCAATATGTTTGCCATGTTGAGTTGAGTATGAAAAAAAGCAGTATAAAAATATAAAACAAAAAAGTCATGAAAATCACTTTGATACCACTCTTATGTACTTAATTCCGAAATGGTTAGTGTTTTGACAAATTTTCACAAATTTGCTGGTGGTGGTGGAGAATTCTGGAAGTAGAGAAGAAATACATCTAGGGTTGCAAAACTGTTCAACTTCTTTGTTTTTCTCTCTCTTTCTATCCTCCCTTTCTTAAATGAAATTTTATAGTAACCATTCTCAAGGACTCTGTGCAATTTAAAGCAATGAAATACATAATACCCAAACACAATATTCTAAAAAAACACCTAGTTTTCTTCCTTTAAAAAAATAGTTCTTTTCTAGGGGAAGGTTTGGAGGGAAATTACTTAGAGGAAAATGAGATATAAATCTGAGAATGTTATGTTGAAGAATGATTTGATTTCACAATAAATGAGCTTCTAAAATGATTTATTTAAAAAGTCATTAGCTATTCTTTATTCCAAACTGGCAGCAATAAAACATTGAATCTCTTTCTCTCTTTTTTTTCTCTCTCTCTCCCTCCCTCCCTCTCTCAGAGCAAGACCAAAAGTAAGAGTGAGAGAGTCAGCATAATGTTTTCAGATTACATCACATAATTCAATTTCATTATAAAGTAAGTTTTCTTGTACAAATTTGTTAGCATCAGAAGTATTTTAAATCTTTAGAATGCCCTGTTGGTGGCACCACTGCTCTGTTATTAAAAATATGTATGTATGTATACATGTATACATGTATACATGTGTGTGTGTATTTAAAATAACAACACCCACTTAAATTCTATTTGATGCAATCTTTAAAAATAAATTCAGAATTGGCAAGTACAAAAAAGGTTTTCCTCCCTCCTCCCTTTTTGTTCTGGCATTTATAACATGCTACCATTCAGAAGAATTACAAATCATTCATAAATACATACATTTTAATCACTCATGTATTGCATTTATATTAGATAAATGTAGCAATATTAGATATTATTTCAAAGAGATTAAAGACTCTTTCAAGGTGGGTTTGATTTTGGGTAATTTCTTGGACACATCCATGTAGCTTTCTTGGTGATAATACAAACTGGTTTGCCATTGCCTTCTTCTATCTAATGACAGACAATTTCCATTGCAGTCTCTTAATAGAATGACAGATACATGCTTGCATTATACAATGTCATTTAATAGTAACCATGGTGGCACAATGGTTAGAATGCAGTATTGCAGGCTAACTCTGCTCACAGCCTTCGGAGGTCTGTTAAATGAAGACCCAGATTATTGGGGGTAATATGGTCACACTGTAAACCACTCAGAAGTAGTAAATAAGTCTATGTTCTATTGCTATTATTATTGCTAAAAAAGTATCATATTTTCATCCCTATTTTCTACCATTTTATTAATATTTTCTTAATATAGAAGCTAAATTCCATTGAATATATGGAATACATGAAAGAATACAGAGACGAACATCATTGCTTGAGTATTTCTCTGGAATTTCAACATTTTGCCTGGATTTGTTTCACACTTTCTTGATTTGAAAAGCAGAAGAAAATGTATTCCTTTGTTTAGCAAGATGGTGAGAATAAGAGTGTTTCAGAAATTATTCTCAATAATTCCTAAATATTTCTACAGCAACACACACTCTAAAACAAAAATCACTGCAAGGTATCTTACTGTTATGTTACCTCTTCTTTAATTCCTACAGAACTTGGTAAACAAATCAGTCCTGACAAATGATGGCTCTTAATTGTAATTGTGATACAGTGGGAAAAGAAACAGAAGATCCT
The DNA here is from genome assembly GCA_022577455.1 of Arizona elegans. NCBI lineage: Eukaryota > Metazoa > Chordata > Lepidosauria > Squamata > Colubridae > Arizona > Arizona elegans. The sequence continues at coordinate 68,443,382 of JAKOOJ010000006.1, read as the reverse complement.
CCCTTAACAGCTTTCGCTGTTCCACAAGTAGTGAAGAAAGAGAGAATTGCTGCATTCCTAAGCAACTCCAGTGTTGATAAACAAAAACTGAGGCACCAGCAAAAGTAGGCAAATAGCTTTAAAGGTATGTTGTTCTGCACAGAATAAAAACTTCTATCTTTCCAAGAAATTACCAAAAACAAACAGAGACAACAGGATTTCATTCTAGCTGAACTGGAAAAAAGAAAAAAGGTCAATCAAGCTGATTTTAGTTGAATTTGTAAGGAAAGGCTCCCATCAGCAGACCTAAGCAAGATGCTAAGAACTTTGGAACTGTTGTCTAAAAGATTTCTGGTCAGATAATGAAATCTTCGATTTAATTGCATCTAATGGTAATGTGAATATATCACTGCTGCTAGACTTTACAAATGTTCATCATTAAATTATCTCAAAGGGCAGGCAATGAAAGGTTTGATTTTTGCTTCATGACCCTTGAGTTTTGCTTTGTTTTTTATTTTATTATTTTTATTTTATTTTATTGAATTTGTATACCGCCCTACTCCCGAAGGACTCAGGGCGGTGAACAGCCATGGAATAAAACATATAAATACAAAATTTAAAATAGATTAAAACGAAATTAAATAATTTGGCTGAACAAATTTAAAACCCCAATTTAAAACCAAATTTAAAATTTCCATTTAAAAAGGGGAAAGACTTAGGTCAGGCCGGCTTGGTGAAATAGAAAGGTCTTAAGCGTGCGACGGAAGGTACGCAGATCCGGGATCCTCCATATCTCCGGGGGGGCTCGTTCCAGATCGTAGCTGCCCCCACAGAGAAGGCTCTCCCCCTGGGGGCCGCCAGTCGACATTGTTTGGCCGACGGCACCTGGAGGAGCCCCTCTCTATGGGAGCGTACTGGTCGGTGGAAGGCTATTGGTGGTAGCAGGCGGTCCCGTAAATAACCAGGTCCTAAGCCATGGAGCGCTCTAAAGGTGATAACCAAAACCTTGAAACGCACTCGGAAGACCACCAGGAGCCAGTGCAGCTCGCGCAGGAGAGGTGTTACATGGGAGCGCCACATCGCTCCTGTCACCACCCGCGCGGCCGCACTCTGCGCCAGTTGGAGCCTCCGAGTGCACCTCAAGGGGAGCCCCATGTAGAGAGTGTTACAATAGTCCAGACGGGAGGTGACGAGGGCATGAGTGACCATGCGTAACGAGTCCCGATCCAGAAAGGGACGCAACTGGCGGATCAGGTGAACCTGATGAAAAATCCTCCCGGTCACGGCCGTCAAGTGCTCTTCTAAAGACAGCCGTGAGTCCAGGAGGACACCCAAGTTGCGAGCCCTTTCCGTGGGGGCCAATGATTCGCCCCCAATAGTCAGCGATGGCACCAGCTGACTATATCGGGACGTCGGAAACCACAGCCACTCGGTCTTGGATGGGTTGAGCCTGAGTCTGTTCCTCCCCATCCAGATCCATACGGCCTCCAGGCACCGGGACATCACTTCAAGGGCATCGTTGGGGTGGTCTGGGGTGGAGATGTACAGCTGGGTGTCATCAGTGTACTGATGGTACTCCACCCCGAAACCACGGATGATCTCACCCAGCGGCTTTACATAAATGTTGAACAAAAGGGGCGAGAGGACCGATCCTTGTGGCACCCCACATATAAGGGGCCTCGGAGTCGACCTCTGCCTCCCCCCATCAACACAGACTGCGACCGGTCGGAGAGAAAGGAGGAGAACCACCATAGTATGGTGCCTCCCACCCCCAATTCTTCCAACCGGTGCAGCATGATACCATGGTCGATGGTACCAAAAGCCGCTGAGAGGTCTAACAGGACCAGGACAGAGGAGCACCCCCTGTCCCGAGCCCTCCAGAGATCATCCACCAACGCTACCAATGCCGTTTCCGTGCTGTACCCAGGCCTGAAGCCCGACTGGAATGGATCTAGATACATCGTTTCATCCAGGTACTGGGGGAGCTGTCGTGCAACCACACTCTCAACAACCTTTGCCACAAAGCGAAGGTTGGAGACTGGACGATAGTTAGCCAATACTGCCGGGTCCAGGGAAGGCTTCTTGAGGAGAGGTCTCACCACCGCCTCTTTCAAGGCGGCGGGAAAGACACCCTCACCCAATGAAGCATTTATAATCCCCTGGAGCCAGCCTTGTGTCACCTCCCGGGAAGCCAGCACTAACCAGGACGGGCACAGGTCCAACAAACATGTGGTTGCATTCAGTCTACCCAGAATCCTGTCCACGTCCTCAGGGGTCACAGGATCAAACTCATCCCAGATAACATTCTCAGGACCTGCCTCTGTCCTCCCCGCTGGATCTACCCAGTCGGAGTCCAGATCTTCCCGAATCTGAGTGATTTTGTCATGCAGATACTGAACAAAATCCTTGGCTCTTCCCTCCAAGGGGTCCTCCCGCACTTCCTGGTGGAGCAGGGAGTGGGTCACCCTAAACAGGGTGGCCGGGCGATTATCTGATGACACAATAAGAGCAGCAAAATGGGTACATTTTGCTGCTTTTATCGCCACTAGGTAATTCTTAATATGAGATCTTACCAGTGTCCGGTCAGATTCAGCACGACTGGCCATCCAACTACTCTCTAGGCATCTTTTCCAGCGCTTCATCTCCCTTAGCTCCTCAGTGAACCAAGGAGCCAGATGAGATCGGCACCGGGTCAGAGGCCGCAAAGGCACGACTCAATCCAGAGCTCCAGCAGCAGCCCTATCCCAGGCGGCCACTAGGTCTCCAGTCGAGGCGTGAGCCAGAACCTCAGGGATTGGCCCAAGCTCCATCTGGAACCTGTCAGGTTCCATCAGGTGCCTGGGGCGGTACCATCTTGTCGGTTCCGCCTCCCTGCGGTGGGGTGCAGTGGTTCGAAGGTCAAGGCGAAGGAGAGAGTGATCCGACCATGACAAGGGCTCGATGACTATATCCCCTATCTCGAGATCATTCAGCCACTGTCCAGAGACAAAAACCAGATCCAGCGTGTTTCCCCCGCGTGTGTAGGGCCATAAATTAACTGGGTTAGGTCCATAGCCATCATGGAAGCCATGAACTCCCGAGCCACCTCAGATGCCTCACCCACGGACTGCAGGTTGAAATCCCCCATGACCATAAGTCTGGGGGTATCAACCACCACCGCGGCGATGACATTGAGAAGCTCGGGCAGGGCTGCTGCCACGTGGCAGGGAGCCAGGTACGTGATCAGCAAATCCATCTGAACCCCATGACCCCACTTCACGAGGAGAGACTCACAGCCGGCTGTCTGAGGGACAGTGGCCTCCCTCAGCCTAAGGCCTTCTCTAATAACAACCGCTACTCCCCCACCCCTCCCCTGTGACCTTGGCTGATGGAATGCGTGGAAGCCTGGTGGGCACATTTCTACCAGAGGGACCCCTCCCTCCGGGCACAACCAGGTCTCCGTAATACCCGCCAGGTCTGCTCCCCCCTCCTGAACAAGATCACAAATGAGGGGGGCTTTATTTACTACAGACCTGGTGTTGCACAACATCAGTCGCAGGCCCAGGCCCTGAGGGTCTATGCAACCTGGAGAACGAGTGGAGCCTTGGGGGCCGGAGCGCGCCACCACTCAAAGACAGCGGGCGCGCGTTCCCTCCACATGATATGGCCCCCTGCTCCCGCCATATCTACCCCTCCCACTCACAGTACCGATGGTAAAAACACAATCTGGACAAGCTCGACCCCCCCATCACCCCCGGATCCTCTACCCCCCCTGCCGCACGTCATGGCCAAGCCCGACCCTCCCCTTAGTGGGTTATCCCCCAAACCCACTACTCTAGTTCGAATCCTACCCTCCCCCCCGGGACCCCTTAAAAATTTATCCAAAAATTTACATAGAAAACCCCTCAGCCCCCTCTTTGCCACATGCTTTTGAAAAGGAGACAAAGATTATTAGCCTATTAGTGCAAATAATTCACTCACATACAAACTTGCTAGTATCCCTGATAACAACAATCAGTTTAACAAAGAATTTCTACAAAGATTAGAAAAGAACCAAAATTGGAACAAGTAAATTTCTGTACATAGTAAAAACAATCTTCCCTTTGCAATCCATTGACACAGCAAAATAATACATGCAATAAAAATTGTTATTTCTAATAATCAAACATAGTGTGTGAATCTTGCATAAAAATTTCTTTGATTATTATACAAAAATGGGGAAAGTACATATGGTATTTACCAATTGAACACCCATTTAGTGAAAAATTGTTGGGTTTCAGTATGTTATTTTCAGAAAAGTATGGTACACACAAAAATTATAATGTTCTAGTGAAGTCAAACTCTAATGACTAATAAGATAATAAAATAAATGACCACAGCCATTTGTTGCTATATCTGAATCAGGGGTGGGTTCTACTTCCCTTTACTACTAGTTCGTAACGGGATCATGCGCACGTGCTCGCTTCGCTCACACACACACCTTTCTTCTGTACACGTGCCTTGCTTCTGCACACGCGCCTTACTTCTGCACATGCGCAGATCGCCAATGATGATATCCGGGGCAGTGGGCAGGCCTCCCACCAATTTTACTACCGGTTCTTGCGAACCGGTCCAAACCAGGGGCAATCCACCACTGATCTGAATTGTGAATTTTAATTTGTTGTATAAACCCAAACAACCATATACACCTTTGGAAACTACAGGCAAATAACATTTCTATTAATTTTATAAAAAAATCTAGAGAATTAAAGAAGCAATAAGAATGACAATCAGCGTAATATAAGGAAGGTATAATATAAATCATTTTCAAAATTAGGATCTCAGATTCAGGCTACGAATATTTATATCAAGGTATCTATCAGAAAACTGCACTTATGTCTATTAATTAATTACCTTTGCTTCATGTATAAAATATTTTTTAAATAACTTGGTAGATAGAGCAATGATGAAATCCTACATAACACACAGTTGAACATTAAATGAGCCTAATGTACATTGTTTTCCCCCAATTCATAGATGCATTTCCCAAAGGACACATATCTATTTATTCTGGCTTTCCTTTCTTTGAGAAAAGTAATAATGTTGAGCAGAAGTACGATTCAATCAAAAAATATATTAAATATTCCATAGTTAGGACTTTCATATAAGTACTGTTCATTTTGAAAATGTATTATGGTTCATATATTTTTAATGTGATTTTCAATAATTTTTATTTTAGAATCAATTTAAATTCCTATTATCTATCTATCTATCATCTATCTATCTATTTCTACCGTCTTCTGCTTGTGTTCCCCTTATTTTTTTGAGCAGTATATATAGAAAGGTATCATGAAAGTATTCTTCAAATGGGCAATTTTAGATTAAGAAACATGAGCAGTTCTGGAGGTTTGAAACTCTTACTATAACCACAACAGATTATTCAGATATTTTTCTATATGAATTTATAAGCCTACACTGTAGCAAGTCAGAACTTATTGACTCCATCCAGTGTTAATTCGACTTTTATATAGAAAACTGCAAACTGAAATACTTTCACTGGAGATAACAATACTGCAATCATTGCTAGCTCTTTCCCCTGACTAAAATAACCCTCCTGTGATAAAGCAATTGAACCATGCATAATATTATGTATTTAATTTAGTTGTCTGAATGACCTCAGACTACCACCACCACCAAGAAAATGAATTGGATAAGGAATGTTTCATACTTAATAAGATATTTCCCTGAAATGATATAACTTTATTCTCATGATTATTGGAAATCTGGCACCATTCCTAATAAAATGAGCATTATAAGAAGAAAATTATGAACTACTATATCTATTTAAGTTGCCATGTCTCCAGGGAAACTAGTGCAGACTCTATAAAATAAGTTAATGGAAATAATATATTTGGCCAAATAGAATGATGTGCATTTAAACCCCTGTGACTGTGAAAATAATCTCTTTCAAAGAATAGAACTATGATTGAAATTGAGATGCAAGAAAATTGCTTCAGAGAATACATACTTCAAAATAAAAACATAATAATGGCTTTCAAACTGATAGATTATTTGTCTTATTCTTATAATGCAATTCTCTGCTGTGTATTGTGTAATCTAAGGGCCACCAAAATGGCCATGATTTTTATATACTTACACAGTCATGTCAATTGTCATCAAAAGGAGAAGTAAAATAGTGTTTTAACTATAGATGCAATTGCCCATTGTTTTCAGAACATTTATGTAAAGGAAGCATATGCACCACACAAACTCATAGGAAAAGGCTGGCTGAGCACATGATGACAGAAATGCAAAGCATTTTTCTTTGCATTTTAATTTTCAGAAGCAGAAAAGGTATAATAAACAATCTAGGAGATCATCAGTCTCAAATGTTTCAGGATAGCTCTCCTGGAAAACAAAAGCAGATAGAAAATGGAAGCAATGTTTTAGTGTCCATACACTTTTTATGAAGAATCAAGAATTGTGGCAGTTTTGGGAACTTAGAAAAGACAACTGTAAAGCAATTTAATGGGCTCAATAAAAGCAGTGAATGAGTAAAAAGGGGCAGTATTCACACAAAGCCGATTCTGGAAAGTAATAACACATAGAAGGTATCAAAGTTGGAGGAAGATAATTCTAATTAAGTCTGTCAGGAAGTCCATCATGGAACATGTGAAATCATTTTCTAAAGAAGAAGGCAAACTACTTTTATGTTTAGAGCAGTTTTTTTTTTCTTTTTTTCTTTGCTTTAATTTATATGCCTTCTCCGGAGACTCAGGGCGGCTTAAAATGCGTTAAGCAATAGCCTTCATACTTTTGTATATTTATACAAAGTCAGGTTATTGCCCCCACAATCTGGGTCCTCATTTCACCTACCTTTGAAAGGATGGAAGGCTGAATCAACCTTGAGCCTGGTGAGATTTGAACTTGCAGTAATTGCAAGCAGCAGATGTTAATCTGTTAATAACAGTGCTTTAGTCCACTGTACTACAGGCTCTTAAGTTGAGCCTGTAGTACAGTGTTTGGGCATTGAGTTGAACTCAATGCCCAAACACTGGAAAGAAGATGCTGAAAGTAGCAAAGAAGTGAATTTGGGAAGAAAGAGGGAGAATGATAGGAAGAGATAATAAAATGTGTCAGAGTTAAAACAACTGCAAAAGGATATAGAAAGAGTTTACAAGAAAAAGATAATAAAGAAAGAGTTAGAACAAAAGTGACTGGAGAAATTCATTGTTTGACTAGATACAAATTCAGAAAGAGAGAGATTCAAGGTCAAAAGTGGAAGTCTAACTATAAAAATTAAGATATATTAGAAAAAATGTCTAGAAATAAAGCAGAACAAGTTTTAAAACTGTTAGGGTTTTAAATACAGTTAGACTGATACAGAGTTTAAATAGCGAGGATGTGAGTGAGAGAAAAATGTGACATTTTGCAGAAGTGAATTTAATATAAAACAGATTATAAAAACCTTGTCAATTAACAATTGTAATGTGCTTAAGACCATTGTTGAGACTTTATGAAATTGCCTGAAACCATTTGATGTATGTGAGTTCAGCAATTTCTTGCTCAATTATGCTGTTTTCCAAAATGGTCACTGAGATCTGCCATAGAGTATCACTGAAGGTTAAAAGGTCTGGTATTACTTTGTCTTTTAGTCCTGAAATAAAATTTGTAGGTTAATATTCCACTAAAACAAACAAAACATAGTCAAGTAGACTCTCTGCATTTTCAGATATTCATTTTTCTTTTTCTTTGGAAAAGTTAAATCACACATTGCTGAGTAACTGCTGAATTTAGAACATTTTAATTAGTTAATCTAATTAGAGATGTTCATAATTCTGACAGCAATAGAAATAACTGAACCCATAGAATATTTGCAATGTGACTGATCTATATGCATTTCCTAGTACCCATTTTCTGTAACCTGAAACTACGCGTAAAACTGTAAAAAAGGCTTGAAAAAAAAAAGCTTAGTCTTCAGTGGCCCAGTTTCATCATTCATATCATATCAACAGATAGCAGTGGTGGCTAGGAGAGCCTTTACACAGCTTTGTCTTGTTTGCTAGTTGCACCTGTTCCTGGATTGGAGAATTTACTCATTCCCTAGTCACCTCCTGTATGGATTACTGTAATGTACTCTACATGTGCTGTCCTTGAAGGGAATCAAGAAGCTAGTGCAGAATGATGCTACACTCACAGTTATGTGTGCCTCTAGAATGGCACATGTTATCCCTCTGTTCTGTGAACTTCCTTAACTGTCAGTTTGCTTTCTATTGCAATTCAAGGTGCTGGTTTTGATTTTTAAAGCCTTACATGGTGTAGCTCCAGATTATTTGACTTTTCCTGTTCCTGATCACACTTATCTATTCCATCAGATCCAGGTTGAGAGATATGTTGCAAACCCATCGGTTAAACAGCTTCATCTGATGGTGGCAAAATAACTTGCCTTTTCTACTGTGACTCTCACCTTCTAAAACATTATTCCACCATAGATGTGAAGTTAGCCTTTCAAAAGGCTCAGAAAATGTAGTTCTTCCAGCGTCCTTGGTGATCTGGAAGGTGATTACATTGTGTTTAGATGAGTGTTCTCCTGAAATATATTATCTTATTTATTTTGTTTTATTTTTAAAGAGTTTTAATAGTTGTAAACCTCCTAGTCCTAGAGTCACATTAGTGAAATGGGTGGCTAATGCAGGGGTGAAATGCTCCCAGTTCGGACCGGATCACCTGATCTGGTAGCAATGGTGGCAGGTGGTTTGGAGAACCGATAGCAAAAATCCCTGCCCCCATCCCCCATGCCCAGCTGAGCCGTGCATTCATCAGAGGCTTTTTTAAAAAAAATTTAAAAGCATTTTTTCTACAACCTATTCGGCTGAAAAAATGCTTTTAAAAGTAAAAAAAAAAAAGCCTCTGATGATCGTGTGGCTCAGCTGGGATTGTCAGAGGCTTTTAAAAGCATTTTTTCTACAATCTCTTCAGCCAAAGAGGTTGTATAAAAAATGCTTTTAAAAGCCTCTGACGATCCCAGCTGAGTTGCCTGATCGTCAGAGGCTTTTAAAAGCATTTTTATTTTACAACCTCTTCAGCCGAAGAGGTTGTAGAAAAAATGGTTTTAAAAGTAAAAAAAGTAAAAAAAAAAAAGTTGGCCATGCCCATCCAGTCACATTAACCCCCCTACCAAGCCACGCCCACAGACCTGTAGTAACAAATTTTACATTTCACCACTGGGCTAATGCTTAATGTTCAATAACTAACTAACTAACTAACTAACTAACTAACTAACTAACTAACTAAATAATTCAGCCTTCACAGAGCAGTTAGCATACTTCTTTTTCTTATCTATTCATAATTACAATATGTAAAGAAAATTATGTTTATTCTTAGCCTCCCTCACCAACTTCAGCCATTCAGGTTCTCTCTTTGTTAACATCAACAATGCAGTTCTATGCCTGATTTGAGACTTGTCCACATCTATTACATGTATCTTTGTTTTAGATCTCCAAAAACCATTTTTACTGTCCTATTTCTATGCTTCTATGAATTTATTGAAATGCATTTTTTCTTGTCTAAGATACCCATGAGAAAATGAGAAAATCCTAAATGACCCCGGGCCTACCGCCAGAGTTCTCTCTTACTTTATCACCAGATGGAGCATCTAGAAAGCCCATCCTTTTCCATTATTGCTTCCATTTACCTAGTATTTAAAGATGGACTGTCTCAATGCCTGAAAAATGTTCAGTTAAATAGCCTTAAATTGAAGTATAGCCCAACCTTTCCATTAAATCTCTTCATTTATATAAATGAAGTATATAATTATAAATTGGTATATAAATTGGAAATAAAATAAATAAAAATAAATTTCTCCATATTTTAACCTGGCTTTGAAAACTCTGAACTCACCCACAACTATGGCCACTATTGATTTATTTTGATAAATTGTCATTTGTAGGATATGCAGTTAAAATGCAGGTAAGGACATTAAGTTTAGATTACTTCCAAGTGATCTAATATTCCCACAGATCAGTTTGTTGATTTATTTGGGTTAGTGAAGAATTTCTTTTTATGAATCTGAAGAGTAAGTTATTTGTAGTGCTGTATACTAGTCATATATGTCTATCTAACAATACAGAGAATGTGATAAGTTAAAATATTAAATACCAAAAACAAATTTGGTAATATCTTTTCATATACTGCTATATTATAGCTGTGAACAATATTGAAATAAATGAACAATAATGGTTCATTAGTATTTTAATTAAGCTGGATTGTATTCAAGGTAATTTAGTAATAAAGGTAATTTAGCAATAATTATGACAGTCAATCATTTACTAAAATAACAAAATGATAGATGAAATCTATTGGTAATGTAATGAAATGAGATAGGAATGTGTTTGACCCAAATTTTATTGACAGCTAGGTTATACTTCAAAATTTACTAGGTTTACCTGCCAAATAGTCAATGCTAAATAGTCAATGCCAAATAGTAAATGAATCTCAGTAATAGCAAGATGTCATAGCAAGAACATTATCTGTCTATCATACACATTTGAATATAGGTTTACCTATAAACAATATCAACGTTGACCATTTGTTTCTTGGATTTTTCCAAGAACAGATTTTATGATGCTTAGGAACATGGATCAGGAAAAAAGTTCCATAAAAGCTGCATACACTGTACCATCATGCCAGCAAGATTTAAAAGTTTATTTTCTATACAGAAGCTCTCAAAAACTTCTTAAAACCGGAAGGACAAAACAGTAAGAGCAGACACATCATCCTGATTTTATATGGACTCAAGAAAAATGCCATTTAGAACCTTAGCCATCTGCTTTTGAGTTTATGTCATATAAACAGCAGGAGTGACACATGTAGATTTAGTAAGAGAAACTAAAATGCTTTTTACTTAACTTATTGAGAATAAATAAACTGTAATACCATATGCTTTTCTTCAATTTTTATGTAAAAAGTCTTTTTTTTTCAAATCTAGCCAAAATACCAGTCTGTCAGCATCACCAGGTAGACCTGATATGAAATATGATCAGATCTAATTCTGCTTTATTGTTAGATTACATTAATAGAAGCTTACAAGTCTGAAAGTACTATTCTCCTCCCATATCCTTTACCCTGAGCTTCTTGCGTCAACCATTATCAGAATGTGATCTCATATTTGACCATTCCCTAGAGCGCCTCCCTGGGCCCAGTCTCTAAGATTATTCCTACATAGCTTTACACAGCACCTACAGTACATATGTGAGCAAGTTCAATGCCATTTGTACATTCATTAAACATCTGATTGGTGGAAAGTAAGCTAAGAAATATAGCCTCCCTCTTGACTTAATTGGGTTTCACCCATGAAATTTGGAGTAATTCTCATTATTTCATGGCAGAACAGGCATTTTTTTAAAGGAGAAAAAGTAAAAAGATACTGCCAAAGATAAATAAACAGAAGAAAGCCAACTGTATTTTAGAACAAACTAAAAATAACTAAAAAGTGAAGAGAAAGAAAAATCATTAAAGACAAAAATAGATTAATAGAGCAAAAAAGCAATATTACAACATCATAAAGACACTGGGACTAGTTCTAGAAAAACACGGAAAGTGTTCTAAAGGAATTTTGAATTCAGAAGGAGGTTCCAACCTCAATTTGGTGTGCTAAAGAACAATAATCAACAGATATTAACTGATTCAATGAAGATTAAATAAGAGGAATCAACTGAAACATCACACAGTACACATTTCTACATCTAAGGTACATTAGATGATATTACTTACTTAACAAAATAACAGAATAACGGAATTGGAAAGGGCCTTGAAGTTTTCTGGTCCAATCTCGTACTCAAGCAGGAAAACCTATAACCTATATATACCATTTACGGGACCGCCTGCTACCACCAATAGCCTCCCACCGACCAGTACGCTCCCATAGAGAGGGGCTCCTCCGGGTGCCGTCGGCCAAACAAGAGCCTTGGTAGTACAGTGGTCTACGGCACCCTGTTATTAAGCTGGTTATTAAGACCAGCTGCCTGCAATTACAGCAGGTTCGAATCTCGCCAAGGCTCAAGGTTGACTCAGCCTTCCATCCTTTCTAAGGTAGGTAAATTGAGGACCCAGTTGTGGGGGCAATAAGCTGACTTTGTATAAATATACAAAAGGATGAAGGCTATTGCTGAGCACATTGTAAGCCGCCCTGAGTCTCCGGAGAAGGGCGGCATATAAATCAAATTAAAAAAAAATGTCAACTGGCGGCCCCCAGTGGGAGAGCCTTCTCTGTGGAGGCACCTACTATCTGGAATGAGCTCCTCCCGGAGATATGGAGGATCCCGGATCTGCGTACCTTCCGTCACGCGCTCAAGACTTTTTTATTTCATCAAGCTGGCCTGACCTATGTCTTTCCCCTTTTTAAATGGAAATTTTAAATTTGGTTTTAAATTATTGGGGTTTTAAATTTGTTCAGCCAAATTATTTAATTCATTTTATTTTATTTTAAATTTTGTATTTATATGTTTTATTCTATGGCTGTTCACCGCCCTGAGTCCTTCGGGAATAGGGCGGTATATAAATTCAATAAAATAAATAAAAATTTCAGAAAAATGGTTGTCCAATTTCTTCTTAAAAACCTCCAGTGCTGGAGCACTCACAACTTCTGGAAGCAAATTGTTTCACTGATTAATTGTTCTGTCAGGAAACGTGTCCTTAGTTCTAGGTTGGTTCTCTCCTTTGGTTGTCTCCGTTTCCCTGCATTGCTTCTTGTTTTGAACAGCAAATTGCTGTTATAGTCAGTCCATGCTCTAACAATACTAGTGTATTTTTTATTGTGCAAGAAGAGGGTTTCCTTATTTTTATAAAAACTATTAAAATATCAATTGTAATAATAATAATAATAATAATAATAATAATAATAATAATAATAATAATAATAATAAACTTTTTTTAAAAAAGGAACCAAATGTCCAAAATTTATAATGTAGTATTTTCAGGATTAAATTTATGTGTCTTTAAGGTATGTATATAAAATATACCAGCTCTATGTTGTGTATGAAAATAATTGTAATTAACCAGGCATATCTGGTCCTTGACTGGGCTGATCAAAAAAGAAATAATCCCTTTTTTAGACAAAAGACTGTATTTTGGATGATCAAAAGAGTAATTTAGCCAGCATGTGAAATTCACAGTTAATACACCAGACATTAATGTTAAGACAGAACGATGCACAAGCAATGACTTTGGCTAGACCTAACTGACACTCTTCATTGAAGTCCTGCTGTTGAAGCATCTGCTGCTTATTATTCTATTGCTAAATAGTCACTTGGGAAGCAGTGACTTAGTCAGAAGAATCAAATTACTCATTCAATTATACATGAACCCTAATGTTCTGTGGCAATATTATAATAGTTCACTCAAGGCCCAGGAAATGGTATTTACATTATTCAGAATAGTTACAAATTCCTAGAAATTTAATCATATGTGGTCCACAATTATTTAGATTTCTAGCATTTGAATTGAAATTGTTAGTTTCCACCAAATATGCATTTACATTAATATGAGATCTCGATGGAAGTGTTCTTAAACTATGAGGCTGAAATTAAGGATAATCATTAATGAAAGATGTTTATGTATATACCACTAACAAAATGAAATTCAGTGTAGATTAAAGTTTTACACTCAGGTAAAAATAAACAATATACTGTAGGTATAGACTAGATGAAACTTGGCTTAATGCCAGTAACTACGAGTGGGATCTTGGAGTTCTAGTGGACAATCACTTAAATATGAACCAACAGTGTGCAGCAGCTGCCTAGAAAGTTAATACAATATGAAACTGCATAAATAGAGGGATAGAATCAAAATCACATGAAGTTGTAATGCCACTTTACAAAGTCTTATTAAGACCATACTTGGAATACTGCATCTAATTCTGGCCACCACAATACAAAAAAGATGTTGAGGCTCTAGAAAGAGTGCAGAGAAGAGCAACAAAAATGATTAGGAAGCTGGTGGGTAAAAGATATGAAGAATGGTTACAGGAATTGGGTATGTCTATTCTAATGAAAAGAAGGACTGTGAGGGAAGGGGGGGACATGATAGCACTGTTCCAATATTTGAAGGAATCTACAAAGATTAGGAGGTTAAACTATTTGCAAAGCAGCAAAAGGCAAGACAAGAAGCTAAGGTTGGAAACTCACCAAGGAGAGAAGCAACCTAGAACTAAAGAGAAATTTCCTAATGGTGAGAGCAGTTAACCAATAGAATAGCTTACCTTCAGAAGTTGTGGGTGCTCCATCACTAAAGGCTTTCAAAAAAAGACTGGACAACCATTTGTCTGAAATAATACATGTCTCCTTCTCAAACAGGGGGTTGGATTAGAAGACCTCCAAGGTTCCTTCCAACTCTATTATTCTATGTTCTTATAAATTATTGTCTAGTAACACCAACTCTTAAACTATGAGCTACATTGTTTCTAAAAACATTTACTCATTTACTCATGAAAGATTGGTATAAAGAATATCTATAATGAGTTACGAATTAGTATTAGCAATAGGAGGAGAAAAAGTTCAGTAGATCTAAAATTGCGTTGCTACTTCTACGAAATCTGGCTGGTTCATATAGAAGGGGAAAAGTGATTTAGTGATTAAGAAATTAGTATCGCCAAATTGATGTCCATCTTCAGTAGTCACATAGAGGCTCTCCAGAATGATTTGTCTTTAATTTGCCTTTTGTTCTAAGGCTATGCAAGAATTCTATTTCCAAGATAAGATATATCATTATCCCCACAAATATATCAAGACTTGTATTGTTGTTTTAAGCAAAATATAGATATTCACTATCCTAGTTAAAATATTTTTCAACTTTGCATGGCTCTCCCTACAACTATCATCCAGTAAAGATCCACATTTTGAATCAGTATAAGTTCTTGGACTAAATAAGTAATAAGCCATGTCGCATTAAAATTCAAAACTTTATCAACAATTTCCTGCAACTTCACATTTTTTATTGTTTGCTCCCACAATGTTCTTTGGAGTAATAGGAAAAAAACTTTTCCTCATGAAATACAAACGTTAGAAGATTGTGAAAACAAGGAGATACGTCATTTTTATTAGCATTCGCTGAATTATGGAATATTTGAATGTTAATAAAATCTTCTTCCTTACTGTTACATAGAACTATAATAATACAGTGAATATGAAATGTTGATAAGAAGGATTACCCCAAAGGATTGTCACTAGCTTTTCTAGTTAATCAATATTTTAATTCTGTTGAACAGTTGCATATCTGATTAATTTTAAGTTAGCAAGTGTGATCTACATTATCCATTCTCTTTATATGAGAGTTTGTTATCTTTTTTTTCCAATTTTTATTTATAAGTACAAACTAAACAGAACAATGAAACGTACAAAACATAAAAACATATAAACATCCATTTCAATACATGTCCAGTTTGTTGCAACTGTAATATATATATCTCTTTGTATTTTGACTCTTCCTTATTTGATCATTCCCTTTTGTCTATCTACTATTGATCTTTGTTGACCTATGTCTGTTCTTTGTTTCCATCATATTATATTTGGTCATTTTGTTTACTTCCTATTGCTTCATCTCTTTCCTATCTTTCAACCAACTATACCACTTTTCCCATACTAAGAAAAAGTCATGTTCTTCTCTATTTTGTAATTCCTTTGTGAGTCTATCTAATTCCGCACATTCCATAATTTTATTGATTACTTTATCTGGTGTTGGTATATCACTACTCTTCCAGTGTTGCGCGTATAGTATTCATGCTGCTGTTATCATATGTATAATTAAATATGTTGTTTCTTTTTCGTAGTATCCATTCACTATGCCTAGTAAGAAGCTTCTGGTCTTAGTTCTATCTTTTGGTGTGTTATTTCCTCTATTTGTATTTTGATCTTTTGCCAATATTGTTTTGCCATTGGGCAGGTCCACCACATATGGTAATAGGTGCCTTTGTGTGGTTGCATTTCCAACATGTTGATGGCATGCCGGGGAACATTCTTGACAATCTGGCTGGTGGCAAGTGCCACCTATAAAACATTTTATAGAGATTTTCTTTATAGGGTACAGACATTGTCAATTTATAATTTATTTTCCATAGTTTTTCCCATTTGTCTAATTGAATACTATAACTGAATTTTTTTGCCCAGGTTATCATATTTTCTTTCACTACCTCTTCTTCTAATTTATATCCTCGTAAGTAATTGTAAATTTTTTTTGATCAGTTTGTCCTGTGTCCCTTGCAAAATTTTATCTAATTCGGTTTGACCTTTTTGGAATTCAAATTGAGCCGAATCTTTATTGTATCTTGATTTTATTTCAAGCTTGCAGCTTACTCCTAACTTGTTGGTCAGGCAATATATCTGTTTCTTTAAGAAACAACTGAGCCACGTAATCAGGGTTTGCTGAACCCTGTAATTAGGCTGCAGTGCATAAATAAGCAGCACAGAGAAGCGTTGCTTCTTCCTGGATCTTCCTGCTTCTTCCTAGTTCTTCCTGAGTGATACCTGTTTGTATCCTGTTGCTTACTGAGTCTATTATATGGTACTGTATACCAAGAGTTACTAAAGTCTGTTTGCTTTGGTAAGGGAAGATACTTACTGGACTGATATTACTGTTTATGACCTTGGACTGTTTTACTTACACCGAGACTGCTTGTTACTTGTAGATAAACTATTTTTTCTCACACGAGCCGCACGTTTATCTCCTTCCCTGTGTGTTTCTGCTCTGCTCGTTGCACATGCAACAACTACTTTTTACACACACCCTAACATTGGTTATGGGCCCAGAACGTTCCAGGGCTCTTTAATTTGTTTTTGTGGAAGTGAGAAGTGCAGGCAGTGGGTGTAGTAGTCAAGATGATGGCTTTTGAGCAAGGTACAAGTTATGCTACTATAACCTGGTTGGATGGAACAAACTATGTTACCTGGTCCACAAAATGCTGTCTACTTTTGCAAAAAGAAGGACTGTGGGACATGGTTAATAATCCACCAGACATAACTGCATTGAATGCTGCTGACGAAGAGGATGCCAAAAAGATAGCGAAGTTTCACAGGGACAACGAGCGCGCTTTATGCATTATTGGCCTGACACTGGGAGACCAGCAACTTGTCCATTTCCGGGGCGAAGAGTCTGCTGCGAGGTGTTGGACAAAGCTAAAGAAGATCTACGTTCGTGACTCTGTGGGTGTCCATATCTACCTGACACGGAAATTATTTCACTTACATCTTCAGAAAGGAGGAGACATGATGACTCACCTGGACTCCATGACAGGGCTTTTCCAGGAGCTACAGGAGAAAGTCCTTGTGTTTACTGAACTGCAGCAAGTTTATATTATTCTTTCATCGTTGGATGACAGTTATGACTCTTTTGTTTCATCATTAGAAGTATTGTCTAGAGATGAACTAACATTGGCCAGTATAACTGGTAGGTTACTGGATGAGGCCAAACGTAGGCAAGAACGAGACCGGTTAAAGATGCAACAGCAACCAAATGTGGACGCTGTATATGAGAATGTCAATATTGTTAAACGCTGTTATGCATGTGGGGCTAAGGGGCACATTGCAAAATATTGTAATAATAAGAAAGTGTCTGCTAGAAACTCTGCTAAACCCAGGAAAGGGTGTAATTTAGCAACCAGTTCATCTAATAATATAAAAGATGATTGGTGGGTGATTGATAGCGGTGCCTCTCAATCAATAACAAAAAACAGAAAACTGTTTCTAAATATGAAGAAAAGTACTAAAAAGGTCAAATTAGCTAATGGCTGGAATGTGACTGTAGCTGGGGAGGGACTTGTTAAATGTTCTATTAGTAAGCACCCTTTACCCATGCTTTATATCCCTAGTTTGAAATATAACCTTTTATCTGTAAAGTCATTACTACATTCTGGGTTTACAGTAACTTTTAAAAACAAGAAATGTTTGCTTGAATGTGAAGGCACTGTAGTTACTGCAGAATTAGAAAACGACTTGTTTGTTATTAGGGATAAGTCATCACTGTTAGTTCAGTCAAAAGCTAAATTTGGAAATGTAAAGCCTCATGATGAATGCGTACATTTATTACATAGAAGGCTTGGTCATTTGAATTTCAGGTTGTTGCATTCGACTGTTAAGCAGTCTAAAGGCATTAATTTAAGGGCTTGCAGCAAATACCTAAACTGTAATACTTGTAACCAGCATAAAAGTAAAGTTACACCTGCAAACCGCTGCAATGGGTTTAAAACAACTAAACCTTTGGAGGTAGTCTTTTTAGACTTAATAGGGCCAAAGAAACCCAGTTTAGGGGGAGCATGCTATATTTTGAGTATAGTTGATCACTTTACCAGATATGGTTTTTGCTACCTTATGAAGTCCAAAAGTGATACATTCCAGTGTATCACAAATTGGCTTCATTTTGTAGAACGGAAGCAGAAGTTTAAGGTGGAATGCATTGTTACTGACAATGGAACTGAGTTTACTAACCATCAGTTGGCTAAGTTGTTAAAGGACGCTGGGATACAGCATAAACGTTCTGCCCCTTTTTGGCCGGAACATAATGCATATATTGAACGAAGAGGCCAGACCCTACAAGCTATGACTAGGACTATGCTGGCTGATGCTTGTTTACCTGATAAATTGTGGGGAGAAGCAATACTATGTGCCAATCATATTTTAAATAATGTGGTGCACTCCTCTACAGGTAAAATACCTTTTGCTTTATGGCATGGCAGGAAGCCTGATTTAAGTTACATACATACTTTTGGTGCACCAGCCTGGGTGCATATACCGGTTAGTCAGAGAAGGAAGGACCAACAGAGAGCAAAGAAAATGATTTTTGTTGGTTATGAGGCTAACCATAGGTCCTATAGGTTCTGGGAAAAAGGAACAACAAAAGTTTTGTGTAGCGCTAGTGCTAAATTCCTAGAACACGAAGGCTGGGACAGGTTAGAAAAAGCAGACTATGGTTTTACAGATATTGATGTTAAGATGGACCATATTCCTGATGATAGTTCATCTGAGATGGATGATAAGCCATCTATTAAGGTTGAAGAACAGGAACAGGAATTAGGGTTAGGGGAGGATGAACCCAATATACCTAATGTGAGTCCTGTTATGCCTAGACGATCTTCCAGGGACCAGCATCCACCAGATCGCTATAAAGCCACAGTGGTTTGCCAAGTAGATATCGAACCATCCAGTTATCAGGATATAACATTATATCCAGAAAAGGAGCAAAAAGCCTGGCAAGAGGCAATGGATAGAGAAATTGATTCATTGAAGAGGCTTGGTGTCTATGAAGTGGTAAGAATACCACCAAATGAGAAACTTATAGGCTGTAGGTGGGTCTATAAGGTAAAGAAAAGTGTAGATGGGGTAGTAACCCATAAAGCTCGGCTTGTTGCACAAGGGTTCTCACAGACAGATAGAGACTATGATGAGGTTTTTGCTCCAAGTTTACGAGCGAGCATTTGAGAACGATGCTTGTTTGGGCAGCTAGAAATAAATGCTCAATTACTCATTTAGATGTCGAGACAGCTTACTTGAACGCTCCGTTGAGGCATACAATATATATGAAGAAACCTCCTGGTTTTGATACACAGGATAGAACTGAGTGTTGGAGGCTACAAAAAAGCCTATATGGTTTAAGGCAATCAGGTTACGAGTGGAACCAATGTATAGTTCAGGAATTAGGTAACATTGGGTTCTATGAAGGCGTAGCAGATAAATGTCTGTTTAAAAAAGAACAGGATGGATGTGTTTCATTCTTGTTACTCTTTACAGACGACATTGCCATAATTACCAGAACTGACGCTGAGGCCAGAGAGATTATTGGTCAGTTGCAAACAAAATTTAAACTTAGAAATCTAGGACATATACGGCATTATCTAGGGCTGGATATCCTGAAAACATCTAGAGGATTTAAAATATCACAAGCTAATAAGATCTGCAAATTGTTAAAGAAATATGGCATGGAATTATGTAAACCTGCCAAGACTCCTATGGCACAGGACTTCCAACAGGATAGTTTGCAGAGTCCACAGTTCAGTAAAGAACTGTATCAATCATTAATAGGCAGTTTGTCGTATTTGAGCAACTGGACACGGCCTGATATAGCTTTTAGTGTTAATCAACTAGCACAATATAGTTCAGAGCCTACTGATAGGCATTGGCAGGCTGCAAAACGTGTTCTTAGGTATCTTAAAAGAACTCTGCATTTTGCTATGTATTTAGAACCAAATGCCAATATGATGTTAAAGGCATATGCTGATGCCAGTTTTGACAGAACTTCTACATCTGGAATTGCAATCATGTTGGATAACTGCTTAATTGGATGGAGATCAATTCGCCAGAAACACATCAGTTTGTCTACCATGGAAGCGGAGTTTTCTTGTCTATCACTTACATGTACTGAACTGATTTATTATAAACAGTTGATGGAAGATATTGGATTCAAAATGGACTATCCTATTACGGTTTATGAAGATAACCAGGCAGCCATTAAAATGGCAACGAATCTTGCTGTAAAGACAAGGACTAAATACACTGATATCCGTTATCTGAATGTTCGGCAATGTGTTAAGGATAACATGATTACATTGGAATATTGCGCATCGGAGGACAATATTGCCGATAACTTTACTAAAGCGCAAGGTGCCATTAAACACACCAATTGTTGTGAAAGATTTGGATTAAGAATCTGAAATGTACCTGATACTACTGTACAATGTATGATTTGGATGTGTGTTTTTGTTTTTGTATCTATTGTGTATATTGTCCTGCCCAATGGGGAGAATGTTAGGTTCAGCTTGCAGCTTACTCCTAACTTGTTGGTCAGGCAATATATCTGTTTCTTTAAGAAACAACTGAGCCACGTAATCAGGGTTTGCTGAACCCTGTAATTAGGCTGCAGTGCATAAATAAGCAGCACAGAGAAGTGTTGCTTCTTCCTGGATCTTCCTGCTTCTTCCTAGTTCTTCCTGAGTGATACCTGTTTGTATCCTGTTGCTTACTGAGTCTATTATATGGTACTGTATACCAAGAGTTACTAAAGTCTGTTTGCTTTGGTAAGGGAAGATACTTACTGGACTGATATTACTGTTTATGACCTTGGACTGTTTTACTTACACCGAGACTGCTTGTTACTTGTAGATAAACTATTTTTTCTCACACGAGCCGCACGTTTATCTCCTTCCCTGTGTGTTTCTGCTCTGCTCGTTGTACATGCAACAACTACTTTTTACATACACCCTAACAGTATATACGGCCACCAGTCAATGTCTGTACCCATCTCTTTTAGTTCTTGCCTCATTCTTAGTTCCCCCTGATTGTTTAACAGATCTTTATAAGTTTTCGTTTTGTTATAGTCCATGGCATTTGGATAGATCTGGGCTTCTATCGTTGACAACCACTCCGGGATTTTGTAATAATGTGCCTTTTTAATACTCTGCCATGTTTGGTATAATGCATGTCTGATTGTATGTCTCTGAAAATATTCATGCCTTTTGTCTGTGCCCTCTCACAAGAAGGCATGCCATCCTTGCTGAAGATCGAATCCTTCCAAATTCAATAGTCTATGGTTTTTGAGTTCCATCCACTCCTTGATCCAAATTAATGCTGATGCTTTGTAATATATTTCCCAATCGGGCAATGCCAATCCTCCTCTCTCTCTTGAGTCCTGTAGGTGTTTTAGTTTAATTCTTGCCTTCTTCCCTTGCCAAATGTAGTCTGCAATTAGTTTATTAAAGTCCTTGAAGAAGTTCTTCCCCGGTTTTATTGGAATCACTTGGAACAAGAATAATATTCGAGGCAACACATTCATTTTAATGGAGGCGATCCTTCCCAAAAGAGATAGCTGTAACTTTTTCCAAATTTCTAAGTCTTTCTTAATTTGTTTTGTTAATTTATCATAATTATCTTTTCTAATTGATGAACTTTTATTGGTCAGCCATATCCCTAGGTATTTTACTCTTTTTGTCGTTTGTATGCCTAATTTCTCTTCTAATTGTTTTTCTTGTTGATTGGTAAGGTTCTTAGTCAATATTTTTGTTTTCTGTTTATTAATTTTGAGCCCAGCTACTCTCCCGTATTTCTCTATCTTGTCTAGTAACTTGGTACCGGTTGTTATTGATTGTTCTGTAATGAATACAATATCATCAGCAAACGCTTGGAGTTTGTACTCTTCGCGTTTGATCTTTAGGCCTTTTATTTCCTTATCTCTTCTGATTTCTTTTAGGAGGGTTTCCAGGACTAATATAAATAATAGGGGGGACAGGGGAAATCCCTGCCTCACCCCTTTTAATATTGGGAATTGTTCTGTTAAATCACCGTTAATTGTAATTTTTGTTGTCTCACAGGAGTATATTCTTTTTATCATATTTATGAATTTATCCCCAAATTTCATGGCTTCAAATTGTAGAGTGAGAAATTTCCAATTAAGATTGTCAAATGCCTTCTGGGCATCTAGAAAAATTAAGGCCGCTTGTTTATCTATGTTCAATTCATAATATTCTAATACATCAATTATTAGTCTCATGTTATTTTTTAACTGTCTCTTTGGGGTAAAGCCATTTTGGTCCTGGTGTATATAATCGTTAATTATTTTCTTGATTCTTTCTGTGATGATTGATGTAAATAATTTGTAATCCACATTCAGCAAAGATATCGGTCTATAATTTTGAATCTGTGTGTGATCTGATTCTTCTTTAGGTATTAGCGTAATGATAGCCTCTGTCCAAGATTTTGGAATTTTGGCTTCCATAATTACATCATTAAATTCTTCAAGCAGGATTTCATCTATTGAATGCTGGCAGTTCTTATAGAACTCTGCTGGTATTCCGTCCGGTCCTGGAGTTTTATTTATTTTCTGTTTATTCCTCGCCGCAATAAGTTCTATCATTGAAATTGGCCTATCCAATAGGTCTCTATGTGTCTCTGTTAATTCTTTAATCTCAACTTCTCTTAGGTATTGTCTAATGTCTTTTTCCGAGGGTTCTTCCTGTTCATATAATTTTTGGAAAAATGCTCTCGCTATATTTTTTTTGTCCATATTCCTGTATTGTATCTCTCCAGTGTTGTCTTGTAATTGATGTATGGTCCATTTTTCCTTTTCTTTCTTCAATTTATATGCCAACCATCGGCCTGTCTTGTTAGCATGTTTGAAATAGTTTTGTTTCACTAATTTAATTTTCCTAGCTATTTCTATTTGTGTGATCAGATTTATTTCATATTTTATCAAACCTATTTTTTCCTTGACTTTTTTGTTTTGTGGTTCATTTTGTAGTTTGTATTCATGTTCTTTAAGAACTTTAAGATCTTTGAACAATTTATCTCTTTTCTGCTGTTTATCTTTATTTTTCTTCGCCGAATATGCTATTGTCAGACCTCTTATGTAAGCTTTCACTGTGTCCCACAGATTTTGGAGAGAGGTTTGCTCTTTACAATTAATCTCAAAGAAAAGAGAGAGTTTGTTTTTTTTATCAAAAAAAGAGTTTGTTATCAATGGCTCAATCTGAAGTTTTTCTAGTATCTTAAACATTTGACTGCCTGGTAACTTTGTTTTATTTTGAAGTAATATATCTGTTTCTTAACAAATGTATTTTGTTAATGAATGTTGTTAATTGGCTGAAAACAGTGATTAAAATCTGCTGTCCTGAAAGGTGTGAGTTAGCTATACAATTATATAGACTTGTCTGGAAGACAATAATCATGTAACATCATGTAATGTATTGTGGGGTATAGTGTGCCACAAATGTAGAACCATCTAAAGAAAATTCATGTAAGCAGTTTGTTTCTGTCAAAAGAACAATAAAAGAAATCAACTCACAAAAATGTTTTTCATCTTTCTATAGCAAAAATGATGAAAATAGTCTAAGTCTTGGAACAACAAATTGACAATCTTTGTCCTAATTAATGTTTTCTAGATGTGTCTCATTACAAGTCCCTAACCAATAGATTCACTGGCCATAGTTATTTCTATTTAGTGGCAGTGACTTTTTAATTAACTTGGAATGTAATAGATTGTGGAAAACTGATTTAAGTAATTTTATTTTTTTCCTCAAGAAACTCATAGCAGTTTATATGGAATCTCATGTGATTTAGGAATCCCCAA
Organism: Arizona elegans; assembly: GCA_022577455.1. Classification (NCBI taxonomy): domain Eukaryota; kingdom Metazoa; phylum Chordata; class Lepidosauria; order Squamata; family Colubridae; genus Arizona; species Arizona elegans. The sequence goes on along the minus strand of JAKOOJ010000006.1, from coordinate 68,419,346 downwards.
ATCACAGTAAAGTCTAAGCCTATGATCCTTTGTAAATTTTAAAATGAAAGTAAGTTAGTAATAGGGTGTGGTGAGGATTAGGATATCACAAACTTCATTATTTATACTTTTATACATTATTTATACTTATTAGTCTGCCTATGCTGTATTATTCTATACCAACATTAAGTTCTTTATCATCAACAACTGGTTTTGCTGATGGCTGCTCCATTCCATTGACTGCAAATTTCTCCTTTTTGCTCATCTAATACAATAAAAACTTCCTCTAACATATCCATGCTGTGGTTCTGTTAGCTTTTTCTTTCATAATTGGAAACCAGGTGTGGTGCAATGCTGTACAGCATGGTTATACATCCTTTTGCATGCCTGGGCCACATTGACTGAAGAGGATTGCTTGGGCGCATGTGGGCCATGAGCAGCAGGTTGGACATGCTCTATAGGTTACCTTAAAATCCAAGGAGAGAAAATGAAAGGAATGGAAAGCCATATTGGCCACTGCAAGGCTATGTATTTAAATACATCTCAGAATCGTTCTTTGTAAGTTAATACTGTAACTTTTCATGTTGAAATCTGAAGTAATGTCATGTATCATTCCGAACAGCTACTGTGTGTATGTGTGGGTGTTTACATTTATATTTCTACATAGTTTAGTGGGTTTTGGTATGAAAAATGTATAATGTTGAAGTGTTGAATATTCAAGCTCTGTTGAGCACTTCATTAGAAGTAAGTAATGCAAAGGAGCAAAAATAGACTTGTATAATTAAAACTCAAAGCGTCACCAGCAAAATTAGCTCATGCATCCAGATGTCAGTGTGACAGTGGTTTTCCCTCCAATCTAATGAACTTTAATGATTATTGCTAAATTGTGCAAAATAAATCACATAAATTACTGCAGATCAACAGCAGGATGAAAGTCCACAGTGGCACTGCACTGTGTTCCTGTAAAAAGAATCAAACTCCATATATATATGGATATGGTTTATTATTAATCACTATTAATTCTAGCAAGTAAGAACTGAAAGTAAAGAAATATTTTCATCTCTGCCTATTTTTTATTTAAGTTTGTTTTTTACACCCTTCCCCATTGCCTGCAATAGGATGAAATAATATTTTCACCAGGGAGCTGGTAGCTGTTGGGTGGAATATTATTTATTCTCCATTGACTGCAATAGGATGTAAATATTATTTACATCTGAGAACTAGTGAAAGTAGAAGACCAGAGGATTTTAAGCTCCTGCATCCTTAACCTCAGTCTTTCTGGGGTAGAATACCTAATTTGAAAGCAACCGGCAACAAATACAAAGGGGAAAGAAAAGTAAGGGTAATGCTCTTGTGCCACATTTTATTTTCCTTTTTTAGAAGTGGCCCTCTAGTTTCAGAAGAAAATCTGAGTGATGCTATGGAAATTTCTGCACCACCAGGCCTAGGATTGTAGTCTATTCAGTAAAGTATAATTTTTAAAACAAGTGTTTATTAGATGAAGTCTTTCGTAGCAGTTCATTCATTGGATTGATATTTATGATCTGCAACCTTATGTCTTTTCAGTTACAATAGCAGGGCTGTTCACTTTCTACCTTACTATTTTATTTGATTCTTAAACTCTTGGCCACCACAATAAGGTAATCTTTAGATGTTAAGGTATTACAATGGCATGGTGTGAGTATGAATTATTTCTCTACGCTGATGATATTTTGGCAATTTTAGATCAGTGTCCTATTTCTTTGCCTAATAAACGTTGTATGGTAGATTTTTAAAAAGTATTCTGATATGTTTTTCCTAAAAAAAAAGTTAACATTTAACCCATAGCTGTGTTAAAACATATTTACTTATTTGCTTCTCTAGGCCTTAATATATCAATACATATCAATATTATGTAAAGAAATAGTTTTTGATTCTGTTAAATATTTGGGGCTTTATGCAGTATATCCAAATATATTTCTAAACATTTTGAAACCTTTAAAAAGGTTTGAATTGGATGTTAGTAGATGGTTTAAGATTCTTTTAAATTTCTGGGGCAAATCCTCCATATCCTCTGTTTGCATTCTTTCTGCTAGCTTCCCCATTGAGTTTCTGTTGAACTTGCAGAGTAGATTGCAAATGGTGATCACCTGATTGCAGGGCCTTTGCAAACAGGTCGTGAATGTTTTGGCCAAGCATCCCAAATGCAGAGTGATCTTTTACAATGTCAGTAAGGGCTTTTATGGGCAAGGGCAGCATCCTTTCTGAGGCTATCATAACTTTGAATGGTCATTAAACAACTGATTATAGGTCCAGGACTATATCGGTGAGCAATTATTCATATAATTTGCATCTGAAAGAACTCTGGGCTTTTAAGTGGGTCACCTTGAAATAACAGAGCCTTCCAAGAACATTCCAAGACACACCGCAGTCCCCGAGGAGCTCCTCCAAGGGCTCCCCTCCACAAAGAAACAGCCAATCGACTGCCTGGCCACACATAAGAAATTTTTTAAAAGCAACAAGAAATGTGGAGTTGACCCTGTGTCCATGTATCCCCCCCTCCCCAAATTTATAATGTTTTACCCATGTACAAAATTTAACTTCCTTATACATTTCTGTAGGCTTTTTCTTGGTTTGGTATTCGGCTATTATAAGAAAATTCTGGATGCGATGAGTGTGCTGTTCTAGGAAAGTAAATAATATATTTTGTTTTGGACTTGCGAAAGGAAGAATTTATTTCTCACCATTAAATATAACACAAAATATAACCCATAGTATATCCCACAACATTTCTGTATTTAACTACCATAGAAATATTTCCCTAAATTTACAAATTATTCTCACTGATTCACAATGAATTTCTTTTCTTCATTGATTAATGTTAAGATTTTAACAAGACAACAATATATAAGATATATCCCCACCCTAAGATATCTTCTGAATATATTTTTCATTACGATTAGATTAATAGGTTATATACCATCTGTTATCTAAATATACAGAGTTAATTGAAGAAATGTCTTTCTGTTGGAAAATTTGATCCCATAACAGTGTGTTTAATATTGCTTTGGAGTTTTAATCCTGCAATAACAAAAGTTATTGTTTATTGAAAAAACAGTAAATAAAGACTTTCATTTGAGAAGAGTTATTATGAATAGTAAACAATTCTCTACTGGTTTATTTTGTCATCATGCATTTCTGAAGATGAGAAACAGCTAAATAAACATGGTTTTGAAGTTATTTTGAATGCTTCAAATTATTTCTAATAAGACAATATTAAACTTTCTGCCAGTAAGAATGGAAGTCCTATCTGTCTCCAGCATAGGACAATAAATTGGAACAAACTTGTTAGAAGAGCAGGAAGTATTTAGACAAACTTTTTTTCCCCCTATAGGGTGTGTAGAGAGTCATAGATGGTTGGCAGTCACATAAAAATAATCAACCAGAATAGAATCCCATGGAGTGTTAGTTCTTTCTGTGAAAGAGGTAAAACTTCAATGATGGATGCGAAAGAAGTAAGATGAGTCATTAACCTATCTGAAACCAATCACAGTCCTTACGTTCTCTTCCTAAAAATGCTAAATTATTCCAATCTGAACAGCATCACTCAGCTTAATGTCAAAGACCTTTTGAAGAATATATTTATACTTTGTCACAAATCATAACAGCACAGTAAGGTTTGTACGGTACAATTATTTTCTAGATGTTTTTCCCAATGCTTCTGGTACTATGCATGGAGTATTTTATGTCAGGATGAGAATGTTTCACATATCTAATAGTAATATATGAAAAATTACACAATAATAATTTACGTTAATGTTTAAAGCCCATGGAAAAAATAAAGTCAATGACTGAAGATTATTAATGGAGCAAAGTATGCCACTGTGAGAAAAGATATGTTTAGAGTTATTTTAAAAACTGTTAAACAAACTTTAATAGACAAATATGCTTATATTTTTTAACTTGGTCACTTGTATTACATAAAGAAATTGAAGCAAAAATACATCCGTAATGATAAAGTTAAAAGTCAGTAAAGTGAAAATATATTATGTTAATATACATAAATAAACGTTCTTTAAAATAATTATTTACAAGGACATAAAAGAATTCAAATAAGAGAAATCCCAATTTTTGCAAATACCTATGGAAAGGATATTTCTGTTGGTGTTCTAACTGGAACAAAAACTCATAAAACTGGAAAAAACTTTGGGGTTCATTCTTTGTTCTTAACCATGTAATTAACCATAAGGATTTATCATATTGAAATCATGACATTGACTCTTATTGCCATCTGCAATGTCAGTAGAAGACTTTACCATTCAATGATACTAGTAAAATGAACTGTTAATAACTATTTTATTGTATTTTTTTTAAAAAAATAAACTTTTTTTAAAAAAACAAAAAGAGAACTTTTAACAATTTTTCATTTTCAACAGTTTCGCATCAGTAAAAAATTTCATACTCATACATTTTTCTCCCTTATTCTAATGTATCTTTTGTACACATACTTCTAATATTAATTTAGTTATTTACATATATACATATAAATACCTGTGTACACAATTTCATTTCTACAGTTTTTGTTTCCTCATATTTGTTATTGTACTTCAACTCCTATTTCAACCATCATTTATTTTTTCCTTGCCTTTTATGTCTCTCCTCCAACCATTCATACCATTTCTTCCATACTAAGTAATATTCTGTTTCCTCTTTTTCTTGTATCTCCTTTGTTAATTTAATCCATTTCCACACATTCCAAAACTTTTCTGATCAAATTATCTTTGGTTGGTATATTATTGTTTTTCCAATTCTGAGCATAGATTATTCTTGCTGCTGTGATAATATGAATAATTAAATATTGTATTTCTTTTTCATATGACCCTGGGAGTAAGAATATTTCTGGCCTCATCTCTATATGTTGTTTGGTTATTTCTTCTAATTGTGATTTGATTTTACTCCAATATTGTTTCACTTTATGACAGGACAACCACATGTGATATGTTCTCTTTTGCTGTTTGCATTTCCAGCACGTTGGTGAAGTATTGGGAATCTTTGCCAATCTGGCTGGTGGCAAGTGCCACCTGTAAAACATTTTGTACATGTTTTCTTTATAGAATACAGACATTGTCAGTTTATAATTTTTGTTCCATAATTTCTCCCATTTATCCAATTCAATGTTATATCCGAAATTTTTCGCCCAAATTATCATATTTTCCTTAACTACCTCCTCTTCCAATTTGTACCTTAATAGATAGTTATATTTTTTTAATCAATTTATCTTCTGTGCCTTGAAGGATTTTATCTAATTCGTGTACTTCTCTTTGGAATCCATATTGTATCTAATCTGTTTTATATCTAGATTTTATTTGCATGTAAGGCCACCAATCAATGTCTTTATCCTGTTCTTTTAATTCCTGCCTTGTTTTCAATTCCCCGTGACAATTTAACAAATCTTTATATCTTTTCATTTTGTCAATGTCTAATGCATTTGGGTAAATTTGTGCATCCATTGTGGATAACCATTCTGGAATTTTATCATAGTGATTCTTTTTTATCCCTTGCCATGTTTGTAGTAGTGCATCTCTAATTAAATGTCGTTGAAAATAGTTATATTGTCTATTTTTTCCCTCCCATAAAAAGGCATGCCACCCTGTCTGTAAATTGTTTCCTTCTAATGTTAAAATTCTTTTGTTTCGTAATTACATCCAGTCTTTGATCCATATAAGTGATGTTGCTTTATAGTAAATTTTCCAATCTGGGAGTCCAAATCCTCCTCTTTCTCTACTGTCTTGCAGTGATTGTATTTTGATTCTTGATTTTTTTCCCTTGCCAAATATAGTTCGCTATTAATTTATTTAAGTCTTTAAAAAAGACTTACTTGGAATAAGAATAGTATTCATGGTAACACGTTCATTTTAATCAATGCTATTTTTCTTAAAAAGGATAGTTGTAATTTGCTCCAAATTTCCAAGTCTTTTGTTTCTTTATCTGTAGTATTAATTTATTATAGTTGTCTTCTTTGATCGATGAACCTTTATTTGTTAGCCATATTCCTAAATATTTTTTTTTTTTTTTTGTCATTTGGATACCCATTTTGTCTTCTAATTCTTTTTCCTGCTGCTTGGTGAGGTTTTTTGTTAATGCTTTTGTTTTGAGTTTATTAATTTTAAGTCCCGCTACTTTTCCATATTCCTCTATTTGCATTGTTAATTTGGGTCCTGACAGTATTGGTTGTTCTAAAATGAAGACCAGGTCATCAGCAAAGGCTTGGACTTTATATTCCTTCTTTTTTATTTTCAGTCCTTTTATTTCGCTTTCACTTCTGATTTTATTTAACAATATCTCTAATGTTAAGATAAATAATAAGGGGGATAGATGACATCCCTATCTCACTCCTTTTGCTATTATGAATTGTTCAGTAGTATCTCCATTTATTGCTATCTTTGCGATTGTGTTGAATATATTTTTTCTACCATCTTTACAGATTTATCTCTGAATTTCATATTTTCTAATTATAAATTAAGGACTCTCCAATTTAAATTATCGAAGGCTTTTTGTGTGTCCAAAAATATTAATGCCATTTGTTTGTCTGGATTTGCTTCATAATATTCTAATACATCTATTATAATTCTCATATTGTTTTTTATTTGCCTTTTTGGCAGAAACCCATTTTGGTCAGGGTAGATATATTCATTTATTACTTTTTTTAATCTTTCCAAAATTATCAATATAAATAGTTTGTAATCTGCATTTAACAGTGAAATGGGTCAATAGTTTTGGATTTGTTGTTGGTCTGTATCTTCTTTTGGGATAAGCGTTATAGTGGCTTCCGTCCATAAATTACGTATTCTGGCCTTCAGGAGTGCTTCATTAAAAATTTCTAGCAGTATTTCATCTAACGATTGTTGACATGTCTTATATAATTCTGCCGGAAGTCCGTCTGGGCCTGGTGTTTTGTTGTTTTTCTGTTTTTTTTTGCCTCCATTAATTCTGTCATACTAATTGTCCCATTTAATATTTCCCTCTGTGCCTCCTCCAATTTGATTATATTCATCGTATCTAAATATCTTTTAATTTCTTCTTCAGGTATATTTTCTTGTGTGTATAGGTTTTGGAAAAAAATTCTTCTATATTTTTCTTTTCTTTTCTGTAGTGTATCTTTCTTTTCTCATCTTGTAACTGGTGTATCATTTTTTTCTCTTTTTCTTTTTTCAATTTGTATGCAAGACATCGTCCCATTTTCTTGGCATGTTCAAAGTAGTTTTGCTTTGCTGATTTAATTTTCCGTGCCATCTCTGCTTGTGTGGTCAGATTAATCTAGTGTTTTATCAAATCTATTTTTCCTTTAATTCTTTTGTTCTGGGGTTCCTTCTGTAAATCTAGCTTCCATTTTTTAAGTTCTTTTAACAAATTATCTCATTCTTGTTTTTATTTTTGTTTTTCTTCACTGGATAAGCAATTGTTTGACCTCTTATATATGCTTTTGCGGTGTTCCATAGGTTTTGGAGGGATGTTTCTTCTTTTGTATTTATCCTAAAAATATATATTCATTTCTTTTTCAATCATTTGAATATATTCTTTATCTTTCAATATTTCTTTGTTCAACATCCACCTTTTTCTTTTCTTCTGGCCTTTCCATGTTACTCTTAATGGATTATGATCTGCCCATGTATTAGTCATTATTTCCACTTCTTCTATTTCCTTTCTGAGTTCTGTCGTCATCCATACCATATCTATCCTAGACCACAATTGATGTGGACTAGAATAGAATGTATATTGTTTTTTTCTTTGTTTATCCATCCATGTATCTTGTAGACATAATTCGTGTGTCATCTTGTGAAATGTGAAATTTTTTAATTTAATTTTTTTAAATTTATTTTGAATTTGTATACTGCCCTTCTCCCTGAGGACACAGGGCGGTGAACAGCCAAGTAAAAACATCAAATACAAATATTAAAATACAATTAAAAATATATATAAATTTGGCCCCATTAATTAAAAACAATAAACAAAACAATTAAAACACTTAAAAAATTAGGCCAGCCCGGCTTGCTGGAAAAGGAAGGCACCCTGAGGAGGCCCTCTCTGTGGGAGCACACGGGTCGATGGAAGGTCGTCGGTGGCAGCAGGCGGTCTCGAAGATAGCTAGGCTCTATGCCATGGAGCGCTTTAAAGATGATAACCAACACCTTGAAGCGCACCCGGAAGACCACCGGGAGCCAGTGCAGCTCACGCAGGAGTAGTGTTACATGGGAGTGCCATGCTGCTCCCATCACTACCTGCGCTGCTGCGTTCTGGACCAGTTGGAGCCTCCGGGTGCTCTTCAAGGGGAGCCCCATGTAGAGAGCGTTGCAGTAGTCAAGGCGACAGGTGATGAGGGCATGAGTGACTGTGCACAGGGAATCCCGATCAAGAAAGGGCTGCAACTGGCGAATCAGGCGAACGGGACAAAAGGTCCCCCTGGTTACAGCCGTCAGATGTTCCTCCAAGGACAGCTGCGTATCCAGGATGACTCCCAGATTGTGAGCCCTTTCAGTGGGGGCCAACGACTCGCCCCCAATAGTCAGTGATGGAGTCAACTGACTATATCGGGATGCTGGGAGCCACAGCCACTCAGTCTTGGAAGGGTTGAGCTTGAGCCTGTTCCTCCCCATCCAGATCTGCACAGCCTCCAGGCACTGGGACATCACTTCAAGGACATCGTTGGGGTGGCCTGGGGTGGAGATGTACAGCTGGGTGTCATCAGCGTACTGGTGGTATCTCACCCCAAAGCCACGGATGATCTCGCCCAGCGGCTTCACATAAATGTTGAACAGGAGGGGCGAGAGGATCAACCCCTGAGGCACTCCACATATAAGAGGCCTCGAGGTCGACCTCTGCCCCCCTGCCAACACAAACTGCGACCGGTCGGAGAGAAAGGAGGAGAACCACCGTAACACGGTGCCCCCCATCCCCAACTCTTCCAAGCGGTGCAGCATGATACCATGGTCAATGGTATCAAAAGCCACTCAGAGATCTAACAGGACCAGAACAGAGAAGCAACCCCTGTCCCGAGCCCTCCAGAGATCATCAACCAATGCGACCAATGCCGTTTCCATGCTGTGCCCGGGCCTGAAACCCGACTGGAACGGATCTAGACAAGGTAGTGTATTTTTCTTTGTTTTATTTTTCTTATTGCTTCAATAGTCTTTTTTCACATCCATAATTGTGTTGAAGTCTCCAATTAGGCATATGTTTTCATATTCTAATTCTTTTGCTTTATTATGTATCTTTCTATAAAATTCATTTTGGTTGTTATTTGGTGTGTAAATTGAGATCAATAATGTTTTTTGTTCTGTTTTTATTTCAATCATTAAAATTCTTCCCTCCTTATGTGTGTATATTTTGATTCTAGTTGTTTTTAATGTATATCGCTATTTATTTATTTTATTTATTTATTTAATGTATATCTTTTTTTTGTTCTGCTAATGATGTATACAGTTTATTGTATTTTATTTATTGTATACCACTAAGAGTTAATATGAGATGGCAATGAAGAAATAATGTAAATAGGTAAATAAGTAAGCAACCAACCAAATAAATAAATTGGAGTAAAACCCTATTTTAAAACATTTTACAAGCACAAATGTCTAATAGCTATATCTGAAGGTCAACCATAAAAAAGAACAACATGAATTACATCACCATACAGTTTTTAGAAGAAATCCAGAATTTATAGATATAAATTTCTGACAAAAAATATTTCTTGCAGTAAATTAAGGAACCTTAATTGTGGTGAGGAACCTTTTAAAGTTATGTCCATAACATAGAGAAGAGAAATATAGCACAGATGTGAGTATCTCCACGTGGTTTCATGAACATGCTACATCATTGGTAAATGTATGAACACTTTGGGATCAGTGAATAGGTTAGTGTCTCCTTGATGATAATGTCTTTAGCATGTCTTCTGAGACTGTCTATAAAAGAACAATTAATTTGGTATTATCATTGCATGGACATCTGTATAAAAGTTGGAACTAAGCCAAATGTTCATTAAACTATGACTTTCAGGTGTTATCCAAAGCTCTATATGGGATCAAATCTTATTTCCATAGGTCAATGATTATCCGTCCTAAATATTATTAATATTTTTCAGATAAGGTGAAGCACATTATATATTCAATTGTCAATGTTGTCAAATTAAAATACAAATACATGTGCGCTCTCTCTCTCTCTCCTTCCCTCCTCTCTCTCTGTTTTATATCCCCCCAAAAATTCACATAACCACATTCAATGTAGCAGGACATGACTGTACAAAAAAGACCTTTCTATAGTGAGCAAAATGAGGGCTCAATTTAGAAACCCCAGCTAACAGTTTGCAAATGTGCAATTAAAATTCTAGCTCTTGTCTAATTATAGAACACTTAAGTTAAATGATCTTAATAGACACATAATGATAGCTTTATAAACCTACTGTTACTTATAATCCAAAGTAATTTGTAGTTCACTTTAAAAAGCATCCATTAAATGCCTATTATGATCTTTATGTAATTTAAGTAGACATTTAATGAATGCTTTATAAACCTAAATAGCAATTATTTCCAAAGACAACTGGTAACCATCTAGAGTTACACAGCCATCAATGTAAATTGGCTATTCTGATGAAATTGGGGAACTAATACTTAAAGTCCATTGAACTGTATGTAAAATTAGACTGCATGTATTTTTCTTAATAAAATACTATGAATACTCTTGTTCTTAATAAGCAAAAATATTGAAATCCAAATGGGAGCATATTGCTAATTACAAATATGGTCTGCTCAACTTTTAATTATTCAAAAATTCAACAGCATACAAGAGGTATTTATATCTTAATAAATTCTACTGCCTATTAACATTTGGTACATATAGGAAGTTTAAGTTCACTCATTCGCCTTAATATCAAGCAACTGCAAAAAGTCTTTGAATTATTACCATAATAGCCAAAAGTAAAGTAAGCCTTCCATATTATTAAACATAACTGACATACAGCTAATATCCAATCCTGTAGTGTAAGTCAGAAGCTCTATTTGGTTATCTGGATTATTGGTTATTCTAAACCTCCCACTGCAATTTGGAACTAATCATCTCTAGGAATTAACATTAAACTAAACTGACCTAATGTAAATGTAAAAATCTCATTATACCTTAACAATATTTTGAACTAGCCATTAAGCTAAAAGCCTTCTGCTAGCAACTCTGTGGTTTCATGATGATTCATAGTGAATAGGTAGTCCATTAAAGACTGGGAAATGGTTGAAATGAGAGGGTTTCAGACAGTAACTTAGAAAGAGCTATTACAATTGCAGCTTTGTTTAAAGAGCTCTTTGTCCTTCCTAAATTCTCATGTATAACCAAATTTCTCTGCATTCATGATTATACTAAAAGAACCATACAATAGCTAATGTGCGAGTATGTCTTCAGTGAGGCAGTGATTATTAGGCAATGATTCAGATTTAAGTCAGGATTATAAATTGGAATGGAACAATTACCATGGTAAGAAACGTATAGTATCTGAATATCCAAGTCATCAGAGCTTAAATCATCACACAGAAGAACTTTTTTTAAAATCTAGTTTTTGCAATTATGGATTGAAGAATTCCTTATTCATAACTCTTAGTTGAATCTGGACAAAAACAATTTTAATTAACCAGATTCATCAAGACAAACATGTTTTCTCTTTACTGGTACTCTGCAGTTGTGGCACTTATGGGGTTTTGACCAGTTTATTGGATATATCCCAATAGCTTGGTATATTGGCTACTACTATGGAGTACAGAAAAATAGAATACAAATAAATGTTGAAAGGGAAAACAAAGCTAAAATAAACTACTTAGAATACTTGGGTCATTTTAGCTTAGCTACATTTATATGAAAATCATAAGGGCTCTAGAGAAACATATCTGCAGTTCTATATTCTTTCAAGAACCATGGTGTCACATATAACAAATAAATAAAAGCAAAAGAGCAAAGAAACCATATTTTTCAACATCAATTGGTTGAACTGGCATTTAAGTTCAAAATATCATGTCAAAATTTTGTATTTTTAAATATAATAATTTTTGGCTCAGAGAAGAGACCATAAAATTACATATTGTCAACTGTGAGCTATGAAATCAATTAAATTTTGTTGTAAGAGTATTGCTGGTAGCATTTCTATTTAGCTACAGTTTCCCCATTTTTGGTTGATGAATAGGAAATAGCTGTAATAAGAAATTAAATCTTCTGGATTCAAGGCAAGAAGGCCCATAATAATGTTCTTCTTTCAAAACAGCAAATATCTCAACAAACATTCAAATGAATGCAACAATAAATGAAGGAAAAAATGAAAACAAATTAAAGGAAGAAACCATATAAAATGTTACTTCTTATTTCTATGGGTGGTATATGTCTTCCTCAATCTTGGGTCCTCTATCAGACGCCTGGAGTTTGAGGGTTCTACTCAGGGCTGGGTTGTCCCCGGTTCGCACAGGTTCTATACAACCGGTAGTAAAACTGGTGGGAGGCTCCACTGACCCCGACATCGTCAAAACACTTCTGTGCATGCGCAGAAGAGCACGTGCACGGCCCGCTGCAAACCGGTAGTAAAGGTAAGTAGAACCCACCTCTGGTTCTACTCAGTATCTTAACTATTTCTAGCACTGCATTTGTGCTAGGACATTGTTCCTGTAATCTGTTGGAGCCACTCTCTTAGTTTAGGAGTTAAAGCTGTGCAACCACTAGTAGGACCACTTTGGAATTCACTTTCCACATCCTTTCTAGTTCCTCTTTCAGGCCTTGATACTTCTCCAGTTTCTCATACTTCTTCCTGACATTGTTGTCACTTGACACCACTACATTTATCATCACCACTGACTCCTGGTCCATGTCAATTACTATCTGGTTGATATCTGGTTTCCTAAATCAGGAAGTCCCACAGGATTTTAGGATCTATATAATATCTTGCTCTAAAGTATATTCAGGTGTCAAGAGAATTTGCTTATTTGCTTATTTGACTACTTGCCATATTCATTTCAGTTCGATGTCCTGCATTATCTTTCAAATAATAAGTTCAGAAATCATGGCTGGCCTCCGTTCTCCATAATGAGAGTGAATAATAAAGAGATAAGCATGGATAAAGAATGGACTGTGATCAACTTATTAACATTGCAATAGCTTACATTTGTTGGACACAACTGATAAACAGTTCCATGAATATATTACTACACCTTTTTATTAATCTAATGATCACCGTATTTTTCGGAGTTAATATGCACCGGAGTATAAGATGCACCTTAATTTTTGGGGAGGAAAATAAGAAAAAAGCTGATTGGCAGGTAGACCAGCCTCCTGGAATACCCCCAATCAGCTGTTCCCAGAGATGAATTTTAGCAACAGGTTCCTTGGTTGTGAGCTCTGTGCCTTGCTTTCTTTTTGCTTTTTTTTCTGCCTCTGAAACTTCTGAAACTTCATTTCAGAAAAAAATTTCTTTTCTGCCTCTGAAACCCTCCAAAACAATTTCAGGAAAAAGCCTCTGAAGCTTTGTTTGGGGGCTGTTTTTCTGAAGCTCTGTTTGGGGGCTTCTTTTCTGAAGCTCTGTTTGGGGGCTTCTTTTTTGAAGCTTCTTTTCTGATGTTTTTTTCAGCCTCTGAAACCTCCATTTGAGAAGTTGGGCGGGGCTACATTCGGAGTATAAAATGACCCAGATTTTCACTCTCTTTTTTGGGGGAAAAAGGTGCGTCTTATATGCCAAAAATACGGTATATTACTTTCTATGCACTTCAAAATAATTGAAATACCCTGCAATAAACTCTTAATGCAAATGGTAGCTTATCTTGCTTTTATTATAAAAAAATAACATATTTTACTTTGTGATTTATATAGGGAAGATAAGTTGTATAAGCAGGTAGATTGTCATTTCATAGGAAACATTTATTGTATGCCCCAAATCAATTAAAAAAATATGTAGAATATGGAAGTATGTCACTTTTAAGTGATGCCCTTGCAACAATCATTGTTATAAAAGAACAACATAGGAAAAGGGGGAAATGTTCTGTTTAAACTGACAACATACTCATTACATTCCTAAATTGCTTGTTCAAAATAATTCAAACATCTGTAAAATATTAAATCTTGATATTTAATCAAGACAAACAACTTGACAATGATGTCTTAAGGTAAGTAAATAGGTAATTTACAAATAATTCTCTATTTGTATGCTTTGCATTCCATATAATGTAAATTTTAAGTTAGACAACTTTCTATTGGCAAATAATAATTGTGCTGGAAGAAATATCCTTCTGGGTTCAGTTCCAAGTGGGGAAAAAGACATTGGATTCATGGAAGTTGCTTGGAAAGTTTATTGATGAACAGGATCACATAGCTTGAGTTCCTGATCAGATGGCTTGAGTTCCTGAGCAGAATCACATGGCTTGAATTGCTGAGCAGAAAAAAGGGCTGAGATGCTGAGAGTGCCTTGGTTTTATGCCATCTCTGGGCCTCACCTTAGAACTTCTTGTTCCTGTGTAAGAAATGTATTCTGATTGGTGGTCAGACTTCCAGGGGGCGAGGGTCTTAGCTAACTTTGTAGGCTGTCCTGAGTCCCAAGCTTGGTTGAGCCTTGCTGGGAGATGTAATCTTCCCAGGTGCCATGTGGTGAGTTCTGTTGCTAGATGGGTAGAGGGCTAATACTACCTTTGCTGCATCTTGGGTGAGGGCATTTGCCTATGAATAGACCTAGCTATCTCTATCTCTTAAGTGTGGACATCTGCTATGGGCTATTGAGGAGGGTGGGGGCTATTAAGAGTGAGTCTGCTTCCTGCTTAAAAAAGCATGTTTCTCCATTTCCCATCCAGGAAAATATTCTGCTTTTTAATATTTCCTAGAATACTTCATTTTCCTAGGGTGGGTGCTAACTTCCTACATGTAAGGGCATAACTGAGAAGATCTTACTCTGTATAGTTTTCTTGAACTGACATACGGAATTGCTAAGTTAAAGTATAAGAGATGATTCTCCCAAATTCTTGGTGGCTTGATAGGTAGCCCTTGTTGGTGTCAGAAATATTAAAATATTGCAGTCCAGATGGTAACTTTAACTTGCTCATATTACCTAAACAAATATGTGCGTCATCTTGCCAAGTGCTACATGAGATCATTCTCAAGAAACTTTTTGCTGCAAGCCAATTCTGATTGTGTCCTTGGTTTATTGAAGATCTTTGGAAATGAAGCAACAGCAATTGTGCCTAAAGTGCTGGTGAAGATATATTATAAGTGATTTGAACTGAGCACTGGGTATACTTGGGTGATAACAAAGGAATAACAACTTTGGTTTTGTTCCCTCATTCCATTAGTGATAACGTCTTGTTTAGGTAACTAATTTTCTTTTATGGAAAAGTCAATACTTAGGTTTCCCATCATGATACTATGATCAATTTGCATGGCATTTACCCAATAAATTTACTCAGATTCACCAAAACCTTGATTCCTAATAGACAGATTCTGTTTGTGACAAAAGTATCATCTTATTATATTACTTATGAGTCATTCTGCCCTTTATATGCCAAATAAATGAATATACTGATTTCAATTTTTTACAACTTGTGTGGTTGATACATGCCTAATCTAGAAATACGGTAATATTTGTATCCAAGAAATTGTGAATGTTTCTTTTCTGTTCTTCTTTAAAAAAATTGTGGTCCAGCCTGTTAGAAGAAATAATTTGAGTCCAATCTTTATTTCTGGAAAGGTTGTTGAGATAGTGGTGGCAGATCAACTACAGAGCATCTATTATTTGGATCCCTTTCAATCACCATTAAAGATAAAATAGAGAATAGAGAAGGAATTAGTTGTTTTCATTGATGACCTGTTTAGGGAACATAATTCCCTTCGTTTGTTAAATCTCTCATTGTATTTTGATTTATTAGGGGAAAGTGATACTAGTGCCCACATATTGTGAGGTAAAAGAAGCTGAGACCAGGAAACATTGTTTTTCAGCACAGAAGTGCTAGATTTGTCTCTCTGCAGGCCTGTCAAACTGGCAGCCCTATGTCATGTATAGGCCACACATGACAAGGCAAAAAACATCATGATATGTCATGATTAGGCCTGTGACGTGATCAAGTATGGCACCCGTGCTGTATGGAAGAGTCCTTCTCTGGCTACTTTGAAAAAATATTGAAAAGGGAAGGGTTTCTTTAGGCTTTCAAATTAGATTATTTTATCTTTTAAAAGATTTTTCTTCTTGAGTTCTAATTTTATTTACATTATTTTTATTTTAAGGTGAACTTATTCCTACTATAATATTTCAACCTGAGGTTTTTATATCCAACATTGTATTAACTGCAGGCTATCATTTGATTCAGTAAGAAATTAATGTAATGAAAAACAAATGCATACATGGGAAAAATCAGAGAAACTCTGTAAGAGCACTTCACACTATGACTGCTTCCTCCCTATTCCTTCAAACATTTCAACATGATTCATAATGCTCTTCACTTCTACTAACCTCAGATTCCTGAGAACAAGGAACAAAGTGTGTCTTTTTATCAGTAGATAGTTGCAAGCTACAATGCATCTTGAACTATTCCTTTATTTCTTTCAAAAGGGACTGGGAAAGCAGAAATGAGGAGAGTGTAGCACAGCACTTTGTAAAGTGCTTAGCAACCTAGCAAGTGATTACTGTGAGGTTATTGGCTTCTCAGGCTGGCAGGCTCCTTGGAGCAGCTGACTGAGAAGGGAAACCCTTATTGGGATTGACTGGCAAAAAGTATTTATTGACAAGCCTTGGCATGATGTAGATAATGACCTGGCACTATGAGACAGTAGTTTGGCATAGCTCATTAGGAAGGACATCCAGGTTTTATAGTGTGCAAATTGTTGCAGTGCTGTGGCCTCATGTTTTAGAGTGAAATAAGGATGAAAAGGATGAGGGGAAAAAAGGAAACTATTTATTTTAGGGTTCATTTTTGCACATGGCTACTGATTAAATTAGGTTATTGTTCTGACATTATGTTGTATTTTTGTATACATCAAAAAAAAAAAGTGTTTGGTATATATAGGACAGGCCAGCCAATTGGTGTTACAGAAATATTATATAAGGCATGTTCTCATACTAGTATTGCAATAAAGTTCAAAGAATTGATCAGATACCATTAACAAATACATGAAAATATTTCCCTACATATTGGCTTTAAAAGAAATATTTGATGCAAGAATAGACTATATTTGTATTATTTTCAACCTACTTTTTAATTAAATGAATGCTATTTTGAACTGCAGCAATTGTGCAAGCTCTTTGGAAAGGGCTATTAGGTCATATGTTACAAGATTAATTAGCAAAGTGTTCAGCCAACTCCTTTATGTAAAAAGATATAATTAAAGTGGCAGGGAATAATACAATTTATCAGCTGAATCATACTGGATGATTGCGATCTGCATAATTTATACATAATCATAGGAACTGCTGCTCACTGCTGAGACTGGAACAGAAGAAGCTAGCACTACTTTGAGATGTGTTTTCATCACATTCTGGTCCAAATATATTATTGGGTGATTTGAGACAATATTTATTGCATGAAAATATATTAAAATTCCTTTAATTAAGGGATTATGCTGAAAGGCATAATTATGCTGATTATGTTGAAAATCAAGTGATGGGAAGGGTCAATGTAGATGATCCACTATATTCTCTCAACAAAACAGCAGGTATTCTTATTTATATTTTCCCTCGGTCAATAAAGGCTTTTGGGGGAAGGAGCTTTAGTTTGCTATTTAAGGGGGCATTTATATGCCAATTCCAAATGACCTAAATGAAGATCCATTTTGTAAGGTCATCTTGAGTCAGAAAAAAATTGTTTCAAATCAAATCACCAAGTTAAAGCTTTACACAACCCTGAGAATATAGCTCTGTTCTCCAAAGCACCTGAAGGCAGAACAAGAAGCACTGGATAAATACTAATCAAGGAGAGAACTAACCTAGAACTAAGGAGAAATTTTCTGACAATGAGAACAATTAACTTTGCCTCCAGAAGTTATGGGTGCTACATCACTGGAAGTTTTTAAGAAGAGATTGGACAATCATTTATCGGGAATGGTATAGAGTCTCTACTTGAACAGGGTGTTGGACTAGAGATATCCAAGGTCCCTTCCAACTCTGTTACTCTGTTATACCTCTTTATTGACTTGAGATGTTTTTGATCTGCCAAATCCAAGGTTATTTCATCTTACCTATCCTCACTACCTTCTAGGGCAGGGGTCTTCAAACTTGTCAGCTTTAAGACTTGTGGATTTCAACCCCCAGAATTCTCCAGCCAGCCATGCTGGCTGGAGAATTCTGGGAGTTGAAGTCCACAAGTCTTAAAGCTGACAAGTTTAAAGACCTCTATTCTAGGGTTTCCCAACTATTTTAACTAAGGTACAGTACAGTTAAAGTGTTAATTATTTCCAAGGATCTTGCCCAATAACTACAAATATGAAATGATTTTAATTCAAAGGCATTTATTTAGGTTTTGCCCTTCTCTTTCAGGTGAACATCTGGAATACCACAATTGGTCCCTGGGCATGGGCTTATGTACCAAGGAGGCAGAGTCAAGGTAAGGAGGGATCATGGGAAGGGCTAGGTGGGAAAGGTGGGGTTAACCCATGCACTGCCATGTACATACAAAGTTAGGCATTTACACATAACAAATCCCCCTCTAAATGTCTAACGTTTGGAGATGATTCTGTACAATACATAGCCACTCTTAGCTTTGAGGTCAGATATGCGTGTTGTTTATTGTGTAATGGTTTTGTCAGAATATCTGCGATTTGCTCAGTAGTCTCACAATGTATGGCTCTGATGAAACCAATGTTTGATAACTGTCTGACGTGCTTGTGCTTGATATCGATGTGTTTGGATCTTTGGCCCACTGCGTCCGCATTGGAAATGTCTATGGCCACTTTATTGTCCTCATGAATAGTTATTGGATAAGCTGGTTCAGTCCATATGTTGGAAAGCAGGTCGTTGAACCATGTCAAATTGTTGGCTGCTTTTGACAGGCAGATGTACTCTGCTTCTGCTGTGGACGTGGCAACCAAGTTCTGTTTTCCGGTGTACCAGTGCACTGGGCAGTTGTTGATGAGGAATATATAACCAGAGGTACTTTTCCTGCTCTTTGTGTCACCTGCCCAGTCAGTGACCACATAACAGGTCAATATGGGTTCTTTGGAACTTATCGGTTCTAGACATAAGTATGCATCTATGCTATATTTCGGATACCTGATTATCCATTTCACACCTTCCCAGTGGTACATTTTTGGGTCACTGACATGCCTAGATAACAGATTTACTGCTAAGCTAATATCTGGCCTCGTCCAGTTGGCTATGTATAGAAGGGATCCAATGACGGATCTATATAGAGTGTTGTCCTTAAATGACTCCCCTTCTTCGTGCATATATTTCAGAAAGTCTGTTTGCATGGGTGTCTCACATGGCTGGCGTCCTTCATGTTACATTTGTGTATGAGTTCTAATATTTTTTCTTTCTGTGAGACCCTGAACCCATTCTCTGTTTTGTCGATTTGTACCCCTAGATATTTGTTGACTCTTCCTAGGGTCTTGAGTGTGAAATGTTTCCCCAGTTTCTCGGCAAATTCATCACATTTCCATTTGTGTTGGCCTAAGTATAGAATGTTGTCTACATAAATGAATGCGTACTCGATGGATGTGCCCTCCCTCTTGATGAAGAAACAGAGGTCCGCTGAGGTGGCGGTGAAACCCATGTCCCTGAGTGTTTTGGCTAGACACTCATGCCATCTTTTCCCCGACTGCTTTAATCCGTACAGGCTTTTGTTCAATAACCAAGTGTCCCCCTTTTGTGTGTCCTTCCCCAGGGTTGCCTTGACATAGATTTCTTTGTCTAATTTCGCATGGAGGTAGGCAGTCTGAATGTCAAATTGGTAAACTTCTAGGCCTAGGATGGATGCTATTACCAGGGCGCTTTTGACACTTTCTGCCCTAACTGTTGGTGAATAGGTATCTGTGTAATCGTCTGGATAACTCTGTGCGAATCCCTGAGCTACAAGTCTAGCCTTATAGAGAGTCTTGTTGTCTTCGAGTTCCTTAATTTTGAAAACCCATTTCGTACCTATGAGTGTTTTGTCGGCTGGGGCCTTAGAGGGGGTGTACACATTTAGTTCCCTTAGGCTAGCCATCTCCTTTTCCATAGCCTGTTCCCATCTAATTCTCTCTTCCTGTGGCAATCTGAGTACTTCCTCGTATGAGTTGGGGGTTGTTTTGTTTGTGTGTATGGACAGAACGTAATACTCAAATCTCCTTGGGATTCTATTCCTGTTGTGTCTTATGGGTCTGTTTGGTTGTGTATCCGTGTCATGCATGTATTTGGCTTCCTTTTCTGTGATTGCATCTATCTTAATAATGGGGTGATTTTCTTTCCACCCTTTGGTGGCTATTTCTTGGTGCCTAGGTTTGTGCCTCTCTTGTGTTTTTGTTTCTATTGTCTGTTTGCCCTTGTCCCTCATGTTGTCTGTGTCTTCCTGTTTGATGAGTATCTCGTTGAGATGTATCTTTGACCAGTTGGTGTTCTCATGGAACACCGCTGTTCTGGATATGATGAATCTATTGTCCCTGTCAATGAATCTATACCCTTTTGTGCTGGACTCATACCCCATGAACCTTAATCTTTTTGAGACCTTGTCTCCTTTTTGCCTTAGCTGTCTGGGGATATGTACATCTGCCGTGACCCCAAATATGTGCAGGTGGGCAATTTGTGGCTTTCTGTTGTACATCACCTCATAAGGTGTTTTCTCTACTACGCTAGACCAGAGTCTATTCAGTGTGTAATTTCAGTAGGTGAGTGCTTCTGCCCAGAATGATTGTCCTAACCCTGCGTCCTCTAGAGCGCATCTCAACATTGTTTGTAGGATTCCGTTCCTCCTCTCTACAACTCCGTTCTGGAATGCGGAAAAAGGAGAAGATGTGTAATGTACTATCCCGCGCATCTTTAACTAATTTGAGAAGTCCCTTGATAAGAACTCAGACCCCCTATCTGTCATTATTTGCCTTATTTTTGTATTGTGTTGTGTTTCCACCCTCTTGTAGAATTCTCTAAATTTTTGAAATACCTCATTCTTATGTTTAATGATATACACAAAGCCATAGCGGCTGAAGTCATCTACTATTGTTAGGAAAAATCTCTTTTTGTACTTTATAGAGGGCTTCATGGACCCACTAGGTCCATATGTACTAGGTGGAAGATGGAATTGGTGGTGCGGGTGGCCTTCCTAGGTTTAGGTTTGGTCTTTAGTTTTGAGGATTTACATACAGAGCACTCTAAGTAGTTTTTACAACCTTTTATTTTTAAACCATTGGTACAGTCTGTCATTTTTTGGATGACTGGGAAGCTGGCATGGCCCAACTTTCTATGTAGTAAG
Organism: Arizona elegans; assembly: GCA_022577455.1. Classification (NCBI taxonomy): domain Eukaryota; kingdom Metazoa; phylum Chordata; class Lepidosauria; order Squamata; family Colubridae; genus Arizona; species Arizona elegans. Next base: position 68,397,963 of record JAKOOJ010000006.1, on the reverse strand, counting down.
TGGGCACAGTCATCATGAATGGGCTTGCCAATTAACAATGTCCCTTTGTGTGTTGTATCGTGATTGTGTCTAACTTCAGTGGTGTCATCATCCTTGTCCTCCTCTGTCTTGTCATGGGTGTCGGCCTTGTTTTCTGTGTTTTCTAGTTGAGCATTTATACTGGTCTGGCTATTTCCTTTAGGTTGAAGGTATGTTAGCCCTCCATTAATGACAATCTTACCGATACTCCTCTTGCCCTTGGTCATGTAGGCCTTTCCTCCCTTAAAAGTGGTCTCTATATTCATGTCTCTGCTAAGTTTGAGTGCAGCCAATATATTGTGAGGTATTTCAGGTATGAGCAATATCCCCTCTGTCTTGCCTATCCCGCTTATGAATGTATCTCCTTTCCCTGTTACTAGAACTTTGTTCTGATTGGCTACCTTGATGTGGTAGTTCTCTTCTGTAAAGGAAGTGAGGATCTTTCTGTCATAAGTTGTGTGGTTGGTGGCTCCTGAATCAATGAACCACGCATCTCCTTCCCTTGTCTGTGGGAGTATGTGTGTGTTTTTCTCGATCCCATACATAGATCCTGATCGGCTCTCTCTGGAACTGTCTCTATTTCCCCTTCTGTCCCTTGGGTTGGGGGAATCTCTGCATCTATATCTGTTTTCAGGTGGAGACCTATCTGGGAATCCTGACCTCCGGCCTTGTCTGTCCCTATGATAGGTGTAGTCCCTCTCCCTTGAATTTTTGGGGCAATCCCTCTTATAGTGGTTCTTGGAACCACAGATGAAGCATTCTGGGATGTCGTGGTTCCTGGTTTGGAACTCAACCTTCTTTGTTGGTCTACTGTCCCTGTGACTGATGGAGCGGTCCCTCCTTAAACTGTCTTCTGCAATTATTCTGTTTGTTAGTGTCTCAAGTGTGAGGTGGTCTAGGCTTAGACTATCCAGCTGCATTATGAAGTTATCCCAGCTAGAATCCAGGGAATTAATTATAATGCTTTTCATACTCTCCTCTGAGATGTCCTCCCCCCTTTGTATCAACTCAGCCCTGGTGGCATTCAGGTTTAATATGTGTTCACCCATGGGAGTCCCAGCCTTGTGTCTGGCTGAGTGGAACTCTCTAGACATCCTGGTTGTGGTGGCTACGCCTTTACTGTAGAATAAGTTAAATATTTTCTGTAGTATTTCTGACACAGTTAGATAATGACTAAGACTGGGATATATGCTTGGCTAAATACTTGGTATAACTATATAATAAGCCCTGTGGTGCAAGCAGTCTATTTCTAGAGTCCAAGGTTTCCTGGGTGGATCATTGATTAAAAACATGTTCTCCCTTAAGAAAAAAATCTGGAGCTGATGATTCCACTGCATAAGGTTTGTTCCATCTAGTTTAAGAATGTGGAAATCAGCTGGTAAAGTCACTGAGCTGTGTGGCAAATTACTCACAGTCTGCTGCTGTCCATGGTATTTCAGGTGAGGGAACTCACAATATGGCATGGGAATGCTGTTCGTGACTCTGAATGGACTTATGTCTCCTCTCTTTCTCTCCTCTCTTCTTACAGATGCTGATTGAGCATGTGTGAAGCCCATTTCGCGTCTGTAGTCGGTGGGTGAGTAGCTTGCTGCTGTAGCTGGCATGCCTTTCTTCCCTCGGGTCTTGTGTTGTTGGTGCCACGGGTGGTGAGTTCGAGTTCGGCATGTCTCGTGTCGATCGGTGCTTGGCGATCGCTCTCGCGGTGTGCGTTTCTCGGGTAGAGGAGCTGGGGCGATGCTTCGACATCGATGGCCCCCTCGTAGTCTTCTTGGCTTGCGGTTGTCCTTCTGTGGTTTGTGGCTGGTGCGGGAGGCTCGTATGTGGAGCCGATTGCTGCCGCTAGATTCTCGCATGTTTTTTCAGCTTCGATCTTGGTAGGCGAGCTTCTGGTGACTTGGCTTCTCCTTTCTGGGTTGTCTTTGGTTGGTCCCCCATTTGTTTTGGGGTTCTCTTCATTTTGCGCCATCAAATTTGAATCTCAGCTCCCTATTGGTTGGTGGCCATTCCAAGATGGCCGCCGGGAGCATGGCGCGAAACTGGAGCAGTTTAAGTCTTGGGTTTCTGCTAGGGAGTGTCTTTCCCTTACCGGGCTGGCAGTCTCGTGGTCTTGCTCTTGGATGCTCATTGCTGCCCCGTGGTCATCTAGTAGGTCCCAGAGTTTCGCGATGAGTTCCCTTTTGCTGATGGAGGCCTCCATCATTCTCTGTATGGTCTCTTTCAGCTCATCTCTCTCGGGCAATTCATTCCTTTCGTACCTGGCTGTATTTCCTCGTGGCTTCACGCTCCTGTTTGGCTGGTCCAGGTCTCTTACATTCATGGCTGTTGGAATTCTTGCTTGTGGCGCCTTTGGATTCCTGCAGCTCTGCCATTAGTTTGGTGATGGACCTCGTGTTCACTCTATCTTCCATTTCAGGGTGAGTTGTATTTCTGTTATTATTCTTAGGTTATTGGGCATAACCATTTTGTTAATTATTTCCAAGGATCTTGCCCAATAACTACAAGTACGAAATGATTTTAATTCAAAGGCATTTATTTAGGCTTTGCCCTTCTCTTTCAGGTGAACATCTGGAATACCACAATCGGTCCCTGGGCATGGGCTTATGTACCAAGGAGGCAGAGTCAAAGTAAGGAGCGATCATGGGAAGGGCTAGGTGGGAAAGGTGGGGTTAACACATGCACTGCCATGTACATACAAAGTTAGGCATTTACACATAACATAAAGCCATGCAGATTTCCATGATGACCGATTGCAGTTCTTTCTACTAAGTCCTAATATTATTTGGAAATTTTTAAATGTTTCAGCATATCTATGTTCAGTGCAATAATTTTAGGCATTAAAATACTGCACTATTTACTTTATTAGGGAAAATGTAAGAAGTTATAATTGCCTTTCCCTCATCTCCATTACAGCTTCCTTGGCTTTGTCATAGGAGTAGCAGAGGAGGAAAAATGGTCCCATATTAGATGAACCTGCCTAATTATGCATGTGGGTAAAACAGTTATTCGGAAGAGAAAAAACTACCATAATTTAATAATTTCTGGATGATACAAATTGTAGATGATTTGTACATGAATTCATAGCAGATAGCAGTTTAAAAGAGCCATCTTTCTCTGTAATATAGAGCTAGTATGTTTTAAAAAGAATAGAGCCTCTCCTTATACAAACTTCTTGATATAACTTTATTTATTATGGTTGGCCATACTGGATATGACATGTTTATTCACCTATTGAATTCTTCCCAAGGGGTAAGGGGGGGATAGGCAGATGTTATTATTTGATAGTTTTAAAGATATCTTTACAGGATGTAAGCTGTTCCAAGTACAGCTGCCTTTTGCAATTGACTGAAAGAGATTTTGTTGATGCCAATGACGTTCAAGTGGTACTCCAGTTGTTTGAGATTGGTCCCAGGAGCCTATTACGATTGGTACTATCTTTGCTTTCTTTTGCCACAGTCATTCTACTTCTATGTAGTGATCTTTATAATTCGTTATTTTTCTCTAGTTCTTTCTCTTCTCTTCTGCTGTCTCCAGATACTGCAGAACCTACTCTCCAGACCTCTTATCAACAATTGTTAAATCTAGGATGTTATGTGGCAAGTGTTTGTCTGTTTAAATCCCAGAGTACCACTTGATACTTTAAGTCAAGATTTTTTTCCCTTAAACCATCTCTTTTGCAAAACAATGTTTTATGCATCTTATTTTATAGGATACATATAACATTTATGTTGAATGTTGACATCAATTTTTGTATTTGGGGAAAATACAACGTAGGTGGTCAGAAAATCATTTAATATATCTGAGTTTATTTTGCAGAATAATGCCCAATCAACAGGGGGATATATCTAAATTTTCTGCTGAGAAATAGCTAACTCTGTCATTAAATTTAATCCATTGTACTGCAAATGTCAGTCCCTCAAGTGTAGCTTCAAATCAATATCTTTTACTCTCTGCTACTGTGCCAGATAAGATACAGTTTACACACACTATACAGATTCCACTTCCATTAGAAGATAATAGGACACAGACCAAAATCCTCAGGGATCTTTCTGTAGAATAAAAAATTCCATCTGGCAGTTACTAAGATCTACTTTTTTAAAAAAGTATAGTACTCATTTGAAGGAAAAAATCCATGCCACAGTTCTCAGCACAAAAAATAGAACAAAATATTTTGTCTTGCTAATCTCTGTTGCCCAGCATGATTTTATATCTATATAATGAGTACAAAAAAGTAGTAATATTGGAAACATTGGCTTCATATTTAAATAAACATGCTAATAGTTCAAGTGGCACTGAACTAGAAGAAAAGGTCCAAAACCTGATGTGTTAAAGTTTAAATAAAAAAATGATAATGATCACATTGAAAAATAGTTTCATGAAGCATAAACGCTTCTGGAATTTTACCTTTAGAGTTTTAAGGGGTGGAGACTTTCACTGCAGTGATGTTATTTTGTTTTAGCAATGATTTGAAGTATTTCTGCTTTAGTTTCAGATATATATCTACAGTTATGAAGCTATTTTAGGGTAAGGTGAACAATACATTATTGAATCATTTGTAAGAGTATAATTATGATGCTAATTTGTTTCTATAAGAGTATATTTACAATTTATTGGTGTCAAATTCTTTAATTTCCAGACATTCAGTTTCTCAAAAATAATATCTCTGGGGAATAAATCAGTGCTGGGATTCAATTTTTTAAAATACTGGTTCTGTGGGCATGGCTTGGTGGCCGTGGCATGGCTTGATGGGTATAACAGGGGAAGGTTACTGCAAAATCCCCATTTCCTCCCAATCAGGTAGGACTTGGGAGGCAGATAATAGATGGGGCAGGGCCAGTCAGAGGTGATATTTACTGATTCTCCAGACTACTCAAAATTTCTGCTAATGGTTCTCCAGAACTGGTCAGAACCTGCTGAATACCACGTCTGGAATGAATATATTGAAGTCCAATGTCTCTAAACATTAGATTAGGGAAGAAGTATATTAATGATAATAGGTGTTTAGATATTAAAAAAATCTTAATCCTCAGTGACAATGAATTTGGAGGTAAAAGTGAGAAATTAAACAAAGTTAGACAAATATATTTTAATTAGCCATGATTGTCAGAGAGCAGGGGAAAAGCTAGGCAACCAAATTCTGTTTTCTCTTTAAAAATTGGATTGAAATTAAATCACTCTGATAGCCCAAATTACTTTATGCTCTCTCGACAGAACTAATTCCTTTCAAGCAGGTGTATGCCCTTTTACTGAAGAAAAGACCCACTGAATTAATGTTTCCCAAAATATACATTATGCTGTTGAACCTTAAATTTTCTAATTTCTGGACAAAATGCCAAAACTTCTCAATTTTCTCCCACAATACCATTTTTAAAATAGAGAGTTTTGAAGTGCTGTGTGGGGGAAAAGATTAATAGGTGGCATATTATGTATTGGGAGTTGAGAAGAATAGCAAACACACAAAGGCTAAACACTGTTCCTTTTTGAATAAATATCACTGATTGCTATTTGCTGTGGTCAGCCAGGTATATAAAACATGATTAAGTCTGGCATACTATTGATATATTGTAGATGGACAGAATGTTAATGACACAGTTAGCCTGGGCCGGGCTGCCTTTCTTTTCTCATTTTTTAAGTGACAGTGGCATTGCCTTTAGCCAGTAACAACAGCTCCCCATTGAGCCTACATTAAACTGAACAGATGAATGGCAGCTTTTTAGAACAAATTTGATACCTAAAACACCCCTGGGTGGATTTAAAGACATTCAGCAGAGAAAGCAATTGGGCATTTTAGGGCTACCATGTTTTTTGGGGGCAGGGATGACAAAATGTTTCACATCAATTGCATAATTTATATTAATTAAGAAGTATGATTTGAATCAGGATTTTTGATATAATGCTGAAAGAAGATATCTGTGCTATCATAACTCTAAAGAATGACTATAACATTTCTCTACTTTGCTTCAGCAGCTATGTGAACAAAAAGGATTTATTTTGTACCTGTTACAACGTTACAATGACATAACTTTGAATCATTAAAATCAGCATTTGTTGGTGAAAATGTATTCTCAACAGAAAATGAATCAAAGGAACAGGGATAGGTGAACAACACTTTGTATTAATCTTTCAGCCTCTGTTTTGTACCTGTCCATGAACTTTCTTTCCTAGAAAGTTAAAAGTTGCAATACATATGTGGGCTTTGTTTAGTCTATGGAAGGCTAGCATTGTAATCAGTGGTGGGTTTCCACCGGTTTGCCCTGTTTGACCGAACTGGTAGTGGTGACGGTGGGAGGCTCTGCTCACCCAACAGGATGTCATCATGGACGCTCTGTGCATGCGCAGAAGGTTGTGTGCATGCACAGAACCGCCGTGCACGCTCACAGTCCCGAACAGGTAGCAAAGTGGGAGCCCACTACTGATTGTAATTAACTTGTTGATGAAGATTGTTCAGATGACATATGGCAAAATGTATAAAAGTCTTGTGGAGGACAAGATCGAGATATGGAAATCCAATAGATCAGGGCTTTCAAACTCCTGGCTTTCAGGCTGGATGCATCACGCGCTGGCCATGCCCACATCCGGTTTAGCGAAGGGGAAAAAAGTCCTGATATGTCACGTGACACAGCCGTGCCAACATGAGTTTGACACCCCTGCTATAGATGATAAAAATCCAATATTTATCTTTATATTATTAAGGAGAACAGCATGATTAGTTTTTAAATAATCAATAATGGCAGACATGAGGCCCCGATATGGATCAAAATTCTTCTTTCCCACTAAGAACCTAATCCAAATTAACTGCTTAGGGTTGCTGACACTGTCCAGAATCATTGGTAGTTGGCTATGCCTTTTGGAACCTTAACAAAGAGATTAGTTTCCTTAAGTATACAGGGAACATATTCCAGAGATTTACGCTTCATATACATAAAAAAGATCTTATTGTGTGCAAAGAGTAGATAATTCACAAAAGAAACGAAAATGAAACATTCCCAGTTAAATATAGAACTGGTTGCACAGTGGTTAAAGTGCAGTATTGCAGGCAAACTCAACCCACAGCCTGGATTTCAATCCTGAAGAGGCTGAAAGTTGACTCAGCCTTCCATCCTTTTGTGATCAGTGAAATGAGGACCAGAATGTTGGGGGGGGGGGGGGCAATATGCAAATAATGCTTCTACATTGTAAACTACCAAGAGAGGGCTGTAAAGCACTATAGGGTGGTATATAAGACTAAATACTATTGCTATTGCTAAATTGAAACCGTATGTATGCACATTGAGTCTCATATTACTAAATGCAAGGCAGCTACCCTCAAAAACATTTCCTTACTACATATGTATTATTTTACTAACTGCACGGGTTTTTCTTATTTTCACTGCAGGAAACTAGACTTTATTCTACAAATGATTATGGCAAATATAATCACTGAGATGAAAGAAATCAAAATATTTTCTAGCTAGCGTCTTGCTACAAACTTGGTTTTTAATTTCTCCTCTCCATTAAGTGTTGAATTCAGATAATGAGATAATTCATGACAAACAGAGAAACAAGAGACAGGACATATTCATCAGGGTAAAAGGAGAGAGAAACAGAACATTTATTTTTTTGCCAGATTCCCCCCACTTCCATTTTAGGGGATGTATACCATGACAAGAAAAACAAAATAAGAACGGACAGATAGACAGCTAAAAAGATATACAAGTAGGCATCAAATTATTGTTTATAGTAACCACTCAGTCACAAAATGTGAGCTACGGCAGCTAATATTGGATTAAACAATAATAGTAACATAAAAAACAGATTCTAAAAGAACAAAAAAAAATAATTCATTTGAGGCAGTTCTTAAATAAATCCATAATACAGTTTTATCTAGCAACTTGGCCCAATGACTGAGAGGAAAAACACATTTTAAACACCTTAAGAAAGACCAGGATGATCCGTCTTTCAAATTTTGAGAGTCTACTGTTTTATCATGACAGAGAAAGCATAGCTCCAGGTTCCCATCGGATGCCATTATTTCATAGAAGAAATCTTGAGCATACCTGATTTTTGGATCTTGTGGCATGGGCAGAAATAATAGGAGATGGGCTGCCCTGCAAATGACCCTGATCTGTATCATGAACAATAACTAGCACCTTTAATTTCACTCAGAAGATGAACATTCAATGGGCAAAGCAACAGTGTATATCTACTATGTTAGCTATTTTAAAAATAAACAAATAGCTCTTTTTGAATGTGTTTCTTTCTTAGAAAGGACATTTATTACTAATTCTCAGGATTTTTTATTTACCAATGCTCCTCTTATTTTTTTTTTTAAAAAAACATGCCAAAAAGATTCTAAGACGTTTGAAATAAGGCAAATTTTACTCATTTACTTTTAAGATGCTGTTGACATGATTATTTCTTCTGTTCAAGTCAGTTTACTTTTAGATACAAGAGAGTTAATTGCTTTACCCATTATCATGTTCCACTTTGTCCTTCTTGTTCAGCATGCTGTCTTCCACATAGGAGATTAATTTACAGTCTTTTAGTCTATGAAGAAATTAAAATGTGGTGTGATTACTCTCTAGATTCCACTTGAATATAACTTAACAAGGGAATACTTCCACTTCTCTGAATAATTGGTTCCATTATTTTGTCCTTCTACAGAATATTACATCATATGCTGACTTTATTATTTTTTAAAAAAGCAAATACAGTTGTTTGTTTACATTCAGACATTACATTACATTTAATTTTTAAAATCAAGAACTCCAACATTATTTATTCATTTTCCCTAAATTTATGATACTTCCAGTATTATAATAACAAATTAACTATTTCTCTCAACTCTTTCTCCATCCTCTGAAGGAGGGTGAAAAAAAAAATCAATTCTCAGAAATCATTTCTGACAAAAAAAAATGGTCTTTTTCTGTTCTCACTAGCTTTTTGTGGACATGTTCCCTTAGAAATAAATAAATGAATCTATTTATACTTAACCTTATTATATATATTCTTTATTGTTCAAGAAATGTATGATGACCTAACATGCATTGGAAAAAAATGTAAAGGAGAGGAAATGTAATCCTGATTTTAAGACCTCCTTTCATATGAAAATTGATCTTTCTGTGAAACTACAGAGAGATATTAAAACAGTATAATAGACTTATAATTTTCCTGCTTTGTTTGAATGTGGGTAGGTGTGGGAATATATATATATATTTAGAAACAGTGGGTCTACAGGAAAGGATTAAATTTACACCAGAATGCATTTAAATTTCATAATAATTCAGAAACCACTATGGGAAACAATTATGAAAAATAAGAGAAAGCAAGAGATGTCCAAGGTAAGGCATTGCAAGTATGACTTACTTTTAAGTATAAAACAACTGGCACTTTTTCTGACAAGTTTCAGTCTCTTAAACTGATCAACTAAAATTATGTTTTATATCCCAATGTTATTGAATTCTTCAAGCATCCATACAGTAGCTGGCACAATACATCACAGATCACTGAAAAGGGTCACCTAGAAAAATACAATGGAGGAGTGCATTTTAAAATAGTTTTTTTTTTTTAATTACAACTGTCAGGGTTTAAGTAAGTTTCATCTGAAATATTTCTTTTCTGATTTTAATTCATTCTAGATCTTGTTTCTTAGGAGAAAAGTAACTTTAATTTCTATGCTTTCTTATTCTGTTTCAAAATTATTTATACATCAGAAAATATAATAAACCAAGATTTTTTCCAATTTTGTTCATGAATAGCAAAAATAATATGACATTGCTGAATAATTTAGAGTAACATTAAAGACCTTGAGTAAATGGCAAGTGGTACATTCACTAGGTGGTGCTAAAAAACAACAACAAATTATAAAGGTGGCTTTCAATATAAGCATTTCAGTGGACTGAATGAAAAGGTTGATTATAGAAGGATTTAGTTTCCAGGGCATTTTTGGAGAGGCTGTTTGATAACATCGGCAACCATAACATTTAATGGGATACACTTTTTTTTATTCAATAGAATTTATTTTTTTACATGGGATTACAGATAAGCTTTAGGGCTCTATTTTCTGTTTACATATCATGACCTTTATTACATTCTAGGGAATGAGGCAAGAAGGAGATATAAACTCAATACATCAACAATGTTTTGCATCTTTGAATTTAATAAGTGCATAAAATTGATGATTTCTGGCTTCTACATTATTCAGAAAAAAATTCATTTCAAAAGAGGTAGGATATTTGTCCAATTTTTATTTTATTTCTAACTTATAAAATAAAATGTCACAATGATTCTTATTGTATGTGTGTTACTTTCATACCTTATTCTGTGTATATAATATTATCAGGCAGCTGGACCAGATGAACTGTTTGTCAAAATAAAAGTTCTTCTACAACAGACTTCTAGAAAGAAATGGAGAACAAAATCATATCTGATAAGGGGGACTTGATATTGAGAAGAAATCAGTTAGTAAAAGAGAAACAGTTGTTAAAGTTTCTTTTCTCACATATATAATTGCATTATGGATGGATGGATGAATGGATTTTATAATATGCATTTTATTTAGGAGGTCTAGTGATATTTATTTATTTATTTATTTTTTCAAATTTCTATCCCGCCCTTCTCCTTTCAGACTCAGGGCGGTGAACAGCCAAGTAAAACACTTTATACAAAAGTTAAAATAGATTTAAAATAATTAAATAATTTGGTCCATAATTTAAAACATTACAATTTAAAATCAATTTCAAATTTTAAAAACCCATCATAAAATCAGAACAGCCCGGCTAACTGAAAGAGATAGATTTTAAGGGCCCGACGAAAAGTCCGGAGATCTGGGATCACTCATATCTCTGGGGGTAGATTGTTCCAGAGGGTACTCAGGAGCGTCCCTTTATTTTATTCCCTGAATTCAAGTTGAGGATAAAAAGAGAGTTCCCCAGTGAATTTGATTTTTGAATGGATTTGATTTTCAACCTTCTTAGTCCAAGTTCAATATTTTAATTGCTACACTATACAAATGATCCTACAGATAGGGATATTCTAGTTAAAATCTCTTGTTTCTTCTCAGCTTGAATTTGCGTGTTGCTTTACACTTTTGATTGCTAGGCATACTAAACTACATTTGGGGAATGAAGTGAATTCCTTGATATGAAACGTTTCTCTTGAGATTTAATACTTACCCTACTTACCCTCATCTGTCACTCTGATTTTGAAATGTACCAAGTATATGAAGAGACCTACAGCAAAAAAAAGAAGAAGAAGAAGAAGAAGAAGAAGAAGAGGAGGAGGAGGAGGAGGAGGAGGAGGAGGAGGAGGAGGAGGAGGAGGAGGAGGAGGAGGAAGGAATGGCAGAGAAGTTGGCTGAATTATATTTCTCAACACTGGACAATATTTTAGATCAAGTATTAGGCATTACTAAAATAGATATGAAAACCATTTGGTGCAGTAGTGGGTTTCACTTACCTTTGCTACCAGTTTGGAACTGTATGTGTGTGTGTGTGCGTGTGTGTGTGTGTGTGTGTGTGTGTGCAGTGCTTCTGTGCATGTGCAGAATCTTCTGCGCATGCACAGAGCGTCCCTGATGACATCCGGGTGGGTGACGAACTGGTAGAAACCCACCACTGATTTGTAGTGATTAAAGGAATCAGGCTAGACACCTGAACATTCTAAGTTCTAGTGCCACTTTAGGCATGAAGTCAACTGGATGATCTTAGGCCAGTTTCTCTCTCACATTCCTAGAAAGTAGGCAATAGCAAATCCTTTCTAAAATATTGCCAGGAAAATTGCAGAAGATGTCCAGGTGGTCACCAGGTAGTCACCATTATAGAAGTATTTAGTTTCCAGGGCATTTTTGGAGAGGCTGCTTGATAACATCAGCAAGCATAACATTTAATGGGATACACATTTTTTTATTCAATACAATTTATTTTTTACATGGGATTACAAAGGCATCAAAAACAAAACAAATAAACAAAAAAATGCAAATATGAGGTAGGAGAGAATATGTAATAAAAGAGATAGCTACTTGAAATATATAGTAGTCAATTATGACTGGGAACCAAATCTCTTATACCAAATCCTAACTCAAAATTTATTTGTTTCTTTATAAAATTGATTGGCCAATTTCAGGGTAATTTATATCCCAATGCCTCCATAGAACTATGCATTAAGCTAAACTTCATCATACTTTAAGATATTCAATTTATCAGAGTAAATACCATCCAGCAAACAAACAAACTAACAAATACATACATACATATATACATACCAACACACACACACACACACACACACACACAAACACACATATTGCAATACTTATGTGTGTGTGTGTATGTATATGTGTATATGTGTATATGTATATATGTATACACACACGCACACACACACGCACGCACACACACCAGGGGTGAAATGCTACCAGTTCGGACCGGTTCTGCCATCCGGGTAGGGAAAATTTTGACTGGTTTGGAGAACCGGTAAGGATAAATTTGATTGGCTCTGCCAACCTGTCCTCCCACTCCTCTCACCTCTCCTATATTCTATTGTTTATTAGCTCAGCTGATTCGCACGCAGAACAATTGTTGCCTCAGCTGAGCTAAGAAACAGCAAATGAGTCTTAGTCTCCTTTGCCCTCAGCTAGAATAATAAAGGGATAGTTTCTGCGCTTTTTTTTCCTGTCCCCCACCCCACCTCCAAGCAGGGAAAGGAATATTAGCTTTAATGAGATGCCTGGGTGTTCAGCCAAGAGCAATTATCACCTCCTTAAAATGTTGTGAAACTACAAACCACCTTGCCTGAATTAAGAAACTGCCTCAAAAGAAACTGCCTTTTGCTTCCTGTGGAGCAAAAGCAGAGCGCCTCTTCCAGGGTAGATTTCTCTGTGTCTTCTATTTTTCTTCCACAGCAGAACAAAAAAAGCCTCTTCCTGTGAAGGCTTTTCCAGTTTTTTATTCTGATTTTCTCCTGGAGCAAAAGAAAGCCCTTTCTAGTGAAGCTGTTCCACTAGTTAATTGTTCTCATTGTCAGGAAGCGTCTTCTTAGTTTTAGGTTGCTTCTCTGTTTCTTCAGTTTACATCTATTGCTTCTTGTTTTGCCTTCTGGTGCTTTGGAAAATACATTGCCCCTTCTTTCTGGCAGCCCCTTAAAAACCTGTTGCCTATCACACTCTTGGGCAAAGCATGTGAGCCATTTCCTCCTTTCAATGATCCATGAAAGTATGTGAAAGTATGGATCCATGAAAGATCCATCTATAGTATGTAGTTAATAAAGTTGAAAAAAGGTGAACAACATTTTTACAGAACTATAGATATATTGATGCTGGGTGTGACAAGGAATGGCTGGGAGGGGAGGGGCCAGACAAGACATCCCTTGACCTGAGTGACATTGAGTTGGCCACGCCCACCCAGTCACATGACCACCAAGCCACACCCATCAAGCCACGTCCACAGAACCAATAGGGAAAATTTTTAGATTTCACCATTGACACACACACATACATGCACACACACACACACACACACACTGCAATGTAAATTAATATTGCTTTCTTTATTTTAAGCCTTTTAATTTTTTTACAACTATGGATTTTAGCAAAATTAAATCTTTCCTTTAAATCAGAATACAGCTTGAGATAGATTTAAATGCATACATAAAGCTTTATGCATTCAGAAATGTTTCTTTTTCGTTTGCACTATTGTTTTTATATCATCAGGTTATTATACAAACTTTCATAGAACGTTGGCAAGGTATGAATTTTTTATTTCCTTTAAAAAAGAGAAGTAGTAAACTGACAGCTTCTGTATTTATTTTACTGAGTTCTATTTACAGAGCTTTCTTCAGTACAATCTGGTAACATAGAATAGTCATGCCAGTGAGGAAGTTTGTAATGTTAGGAAAAAGGCAGAAAAGCAATAAACTTTGCACTTATTATAAATTTTTAACCTTGAATTGGAATGAGTTCTTTAGAATGAGATAAAAGGAGGGAGCTTGCTTGTAGCTCTCAAAAACAATGTTAAAATAAATGTTAAAATAAAACTGAACAAAGCTGATTCTTTTTGTTTCCTTTTCTAGTCCTTTAAGCTCTGATCTTCTTTGTTACCAATGTGTCTGCATATGCTCTTTGGTTTTCAGAACAAAGAAACTTTGCTTTTTCATCCCCTCACTCTAAAAAGTTTAGCATTTCATTGAATTTCCTTAGATTGTGATTTTTGAGCTAACATTATGGATGTACATTGGAAGAAATACTAAAGTTTTGCTTCCTCCCCCCCACACACATTTCAGATCCCCCATCTCCATCTTTACTTTTGTTTGCCTGCTTCCCTTCTCCATCACTCTGTAGCCTCTGTGACAGCTTTTCCTTTCTAATACTAAACCTCTCCTTGGAGATTCGAAACCTAAAGATTTATGCTGGAAAATACTTGAGAAGGGGACGTTGGCAATGCCTGATACGCCCCTTCTCGTTGAGTGGAGACAGCAGCCAGAAGTGGGTTATGCTCATTGGTCAAATGTGGACTGAGCCTGTCAATTAATTATTAAATCCCGCCCCTATTCCTAGGGATTCCAGCTTTGGTGAAGGAGGAAGACAGACTCTGAGTGTGGAAAGTAGAAAAAAAGTAAACAAACTGTTAGATAAATTTTACTCTTAGTGCCCAGACTGATACCGGGTGGGACTGGCTGCTGTCTCCACTCAACGAGAAGGGGCGTATCAGGCATTGCCAACATCCCCTTCTCCCTTGAGAGTGGAGACAGCAGCCAGAAGTGGGACATACCCAAGTTCACTGTCCCAACTCATGGGAGGGAACAGTCTGGGTCGAAAAACTCCTCCCTGACCTCAACACCTTGTAATACTCTTCTCCCAAAATCAGCCTCTGCAGAGGCAAATTTATCTAATTTATAGTGTTTAACAAATGGAGAAGGAGAGGTCCAAGTAGCTGCTCTGCATATTTCAGACAATGAAGCCTTAGAAGCCTAAGCAGCTGTAGTTGCAGCACTTCTGGTGGAATGAGCTGTCACCTTGGTAGGAGGAGGCAAAGATCGCAGTTCGTATGCCATCTTAATCGTTGTCCGGATCCATCGACCTAACGTCGAAGAAGATACCTTATTTCCTAATGAAGCCGGAAGATAGGAAATGAACATTGACTCTGTCCTACGAATATCAGTCGTGCTCTGGATGTATAACTTCAGTGCCCGTCTGACATCCAACATGTGCAATCTGTTTTCCAATGGATTGGAAGGTGAGGAATAAAAATCTGGTAAAACAATTTCCTGCAAACGATGAAAAGAAGATTTAATTTTAGGTATAAAAGTAGGATCCAATCTGAGGACCACTCTATCTACATGGAATACACATAAATCATCTTGGATCAACAATGCTGCAAGTTCTGAAATACGTCGCGCCGAAGTAATCGCGACTAGAAAAACAACTTTTTCTGACAATAGACGTAAACTGGTAGAGTCTATTGGTTCATATGGCGAACCCATAAGTGAATCCAACACAATTGAAAGTTCCCAAGAAGGGTATCGATGTATTACTGGTGGACAAAGGTTAGCTGCTCCTCTGAGAAAATGACGAATCATGGGATCTTGTGACAATGAATTATTGGAATTATATGTCAGGATAGATGAGATAGCAGCCACCTGTCTCTTGAGAGTGTTGGGAGAAAGTCCTTTTTCTAAACCAGCCTGTAAAAACATCAGTACCTGCAAAACAGAAGCTTGAAGAGCAGAAAAACCTTGGGTCTCACACCAAGATGTAAATGTGCGCCAAGTTGCTGAATAAATTTGTTGTGTTGATGACCGCCTAGATGCCTGCATGGTTCTAATTATTGGAGATGGAATGTGATTTCGCTGGAGAGCATCCCGCTCAACCGCCATGCGGTCATCTGTAGCCATTGTGGTTCCGGATGTGTGATTACGCCCTGGCTGAGACAATTCGTGATACATGGTATCCTCCAAGGAGGAGTCACTGATAAATTCATGAGGTCTGCAAACCATGACCTTCTTGGCCAATGTGGTGCTATTAGAATGATTTCCGCCCTTTCCAGTATTAGTTTCCGAATTACCCTCGGAATTAGAGGAATTGGTGGAAAGGCGTACAACAGACCTTGTGGCCAAGGGGAGC
Source organism: Arizona elegans (assembly GCA_022577455.1). Taxonomy (NCBI): domain Eukaryota; kingdom Metazoa; phylum Chordata; class Lepidosauria; order Squamata; family Colubridae; genus Arizona; species Arizona elegans. The sequence goes on along the minus strand of JAKOOJ010000006.1, from coordinate 68,381,852 downwards.
GTAGAGCATCCACAGCTTCTGCAATGTTGAACGTTCTATCTTTTATGACCCTGGCCACAAGAAATCTCAACCCGGGTTACGATCCGGGTAGAGGAAAAACTTACCTTCAACTAAATCAAATATAGTTCCTAAATGAAGAATTCTAGTCATCTAGGAACCATAATTCTAGAATCATAGTTCCCAAATGAAGAATTCTAGTCGAGAGTTTCAGATGGCTTTCTCTATGTTAACAGAGAAGCTGTGTGAGGCCAGTGTCTGAATGGTAAATTGGAGATCTGAAATGTCCTGCTGAGGAGTTAAACAGAAGAGACTTAAACAGAGCCTGGGGAAATAGGCTCGTGAATGCAGGTTGATCCGGAGGTAAGCCCTCAACCTCCGACAATTCTGGTTCCTGAGGCTCCATCTCTTCCGATACAGAGTGTCTACTGACATAGGAGATGGATGGAGAATCTGAGTCCGCAAGCGAGAGGGCATCTTCCAAATCGACTCTGTCCAGCGAAGCCGAATAGTCCGAATGGACCGAATACACTGTAATCGGTCTGGCAGTCGAGAAAGTATGAGTCGACAGGGATCGTTGCCCCATTGCTGCAATCATACATTGAATGTCCTCTGGACGTAAAGGGGTAGAATCATGGTCTCAGGCTGGGCCGGCCTCTGTAGAGGCTTGAACCAGAGCAGAAGATACAGGTGGATAAACCACCAACCCAGCTGGAGTGCTATACTCCACAGCAGGGCCGGATTTTCCTATAGGCTAACTAGGCTTCAGCCTAGGGCCTCAAAATCAAGAGGGGCCTACATTCAAATTGTTAGCAAAATTAAAATTACACTTTCATTATAGGTGAAAGGGCCTCATAAGTGGAATAGCCTAGGGCCTCTTTTCATCTAAATCCAGCCCTGCTCCACAGCATTGATACCCCACAGGCGGGGGAGATCCCAATAAGTCAGCTGACTCAACTGACACCAGGAAGTCTTGCAGCAACATCTGATCTGGGGTCGGAGAGAGGTCACGTCTACGTTCCCCTGGAGAAACCCTGGCTGTTGTAGATGATGTAGGACCACTGTCCTTGGCCTTGACTACAGGCTTCCATAGAAGCTTTCCCTTGCGTCTAGTAGAAAACTTAGCCTGAGGTTTAATGGATACTCCATTCCCTTGCACATGCTTGGCATCTTACGCTTGGAAGCAACTGACTGTTCCCTTACTGTGGCCATGTTTTGACTTGTCCAGAGCCTTAGGCATGATAGGCCATATAACACCCAAGAAGTGGAAAATAGACTCCATGTTAAGCAAGGCAGTCCTGTATCAGGGGAATGTCAAATTCTAGATGCATTCTGAGATAAATATGCGAGGCAGCAACAGAGAAAAGAGAAGGCAATTAACCCCAACCCTGTAAGGTGAAGCAATGTCTGCCAAAAGAGCTGAAGGCAAGGTTAGGCCAGGGTAGCAGGCACAGCCAGAAAAACTGGAGGCCTGAGAGAAGCTCAACGTGTCGCCTCGCCCCTAAACATAATGGCGGCCAGAACTGCCAATTCAGGGATCACAAAGCTCCGTTACTGATCAGAACAGCAATGTCAAACAGCTGAGATGCGGACCGGTAAGAGAAGTCAAAGAGTCGAGCAGGTATAAATTAGGGTGATTTTACATATCACCAAGCCCTTGTGATGTGACCACAAGTGGCAAACCACAGGGAGCGCAAAAACTCCACTTTGAAGCCGGTGGCAAGGTCAATCAGATGAGAAGCGGTTAATAGTGACAGCGGGCAGAGCTTTGTTCATTTCCGCAGGAGAGAATCAGAACCTGGAGGAAAAGAACCGACAAGCGGTGATATATCTAAACAGGTGTAGAAACCTGAAGCCTAACAACATAACCAAAACTTGAAGGTTTTTCATAATACCAAAAAGGATGGATCTAGGCTGTGTTACTTTCATTATTATCACAAAGAGGCACCTTTAATCTCCAGCTTCATTATAAACTCTAATAATCTGCCATTGTGCTCAATGGTCTCAAAAGCTTCACACAGATACAAGAATATCATATGATCACTCTATCCTATCTCTTCCTTGATATTAGATCATTGGTCAAGACTATGCAAAATCCAGTTCTAAATCTTGACTGAAAAGGATCAAGATAATCTAATTCAGCTGAGAACTCCTGCAGCTGCAGCACCAATGTCTTAATTTTCACCTGGCTAAATATGGATTATTTTATACTAGCCAGGAATTTATTTTTTTTAATAAAAAACTTTTTATAATTAAACATTAAAAACATTGGACACAGTGCGATCTCCTACTTAGTCATTTCCATACATATTTTGACATAACAACAAATACAATTCCTACTTATCGTACATTGCTACTATATTATAAACATATCCCTTGTCCTCATTTGCATATTTATCTAAATATTGTCCAATTTCAGTTCTACAAACCCGCTAGGAATTTATTCTGAGTCCCAAGAGGAGTGAAAGTGCAGTGTGATTAAAATAGCCCTGATCACATGATGGCAAGAGAGGTGGCAGAAACATTGAGTTCCCCTGACCTCCAAGAATGGCAGCTGGACCTATTAGTGTGGAGAATGGTAGGCTGCTGTTTGGATTTTTTATTTGTTCCTGAGGTTTGGAAGCCCTGGATTCTTGTAGGTGGTGGAGATAGTGGAAATGGTAAATATATACCATGTGGTAACTTGCCAGTGACTCCAGCAGTATATTGTGAATGGTGTTTGCCTTTTTGTCTACCGAAGACTTTGCATGGCCACTTCATCCTGCCAATCTCTTATAAATCTGCTTCCGGACTATCCTGTGTTAGATTAAGTATTTTTGTATTATGAAGAGGTTTTTATTGTGATCTAGGGGTTGTGTGATGGAGGGTTGAGAGTGAGGGAGATATTAACCATCTCAGTGAAATGATGAAATCTTTATAGGTCGTTTTCATCCAAGCTAGAAAAAAAAAGATTTATTCATTTCCTTGATTTTTGTCCCTCCACTTTTTGTCCCTTCTGAGCTCACAATGTCAGAAATGGTGTTACTTCTTCTCATTTCCTTATGCAACAATAACTCTATATTTGTTTGGAATGGCCAATATCATCCAGTGAGTCTTCAAGGGTGATGTTGTCTTTGATCAAAGTTTCTCCAGTATAATTACAACATCTTAATATCATGAATGATGATGCAAATTACTTAGCTACTTCTTCATGTGACAAAGCAGCATTATCCATTGTACATTGCCCAGAGTCACTTGTTTATGAGATTGACGGCCATATATATTGGTTTATTAATAATAGTAATTAGATGGTTCAGTGACTATCTACAAACAGTATTGAAATCTACCAGAATAGCAATGAAAGGGAAATTATATTTATTTATTATTTATCTTTTTTAGTTATTCATCCTCAATATATCTGAATGGGTATGCTTGCTTTGTACCTTAGAACACTTTCAATCCAATCTAATTAGGCAAGCTGCAATTTAATTTGGTTAATATCAAAGGCTTCCCCTTCTCCAAGGGTCAATAGGTTGAAACATTAAACATATAATTTAAACTTGGTAAACATATAATTTAAATTTCAAATCGGAGATTTAGAAATACTACTGTGATACCAACAGAAATGTGTCAGTAATGCAAAATCAGTAAAATATACAGTTTTGGACTGAGCAAGGGACTAGACATATACCTAGACACTTTATTTGACAATCTTTCTAGCTTTTGAGATTTCACACATGATGTATAACTTTTATGAATTTATGCATAAAGCCATGGAAACTAGATGCAACAACAGTAGTCCCCGGAGAGGACATTCTGCATTTAATATTGATTTCTTTGCATTTCTACAGGGATTTCTATAAGAGATAGAAAGCTGGTTGTAATAAGATTATTTCATAAAAAGAATAGTGGAAGCTTGGAACTAGCTTCAAATGGGGGTAGTGGATCATTCATCAGTACCTGAGTTTAAACATGATTGGGATAAACACATGTCCATCATCCAACAAAAATTTTTAAAAAATAAAAAAAATAATGAAAATAATGATAATGCAATAAATAAACACAATTGACAAATTCACAATCAGTCAATTGCAAAAGGTAGCTTTACTTGGAACATTTTACATCCTGCGATGATATTTCTATCTCAAATCCTCAAAAGGTAGACAAAAATGACAAACTCAGTCTGAACATCTGTCTGATTGTGTGACAAACCAGTAAATAAATAAATTAATTAAAAAGAAAACAAGAAATAAAAACAAAACAAAAGATTCAAAAGGCAAACTCAATGGATCATTAGATTTTTTTCTGTTATCAATTTTCTATATTTCTATGCTTCTAAGATACAGTACAGTGACACTATTCTAGAGTTAGAGGATGCTAAACAATACATGCTATGACAACATAAATGTATTTTTAATTCATTTTGCAGAGATTTTCCTTCTCTTCATCCTGTACTAATTTCACAGTTTCATAGCTTTCAGGTCAATTGAAATAATGAGCTTCTTGTCTTCTTACTGCATGGATTTTCAAAATTGTTCAAGCAAAGTATATGGTGCATTTTATAAGCATTATTAGGAATGTAAACTTGCTATTGTTGTGTCAATACAATATTGAAATTATGCTATTGGGGGTACATAATGTTTGGAACAGAAGGATTGCTTCCCATTTCCTACCTCCAAGCGTTTATAAAAGAATGAACCAATAAAAACAAATGTTTTCCAAAATTGGCATAGTATTTTTATGTTCTTTTGAATCTTCCTACACATATGTGCTTTTTTGCTTGATGAGAGAAATGACAGTGCAGCTACTAGAGATTGACTTCCATAAACATTGTTTCTAAATATATGTTTACTCAGAAGTTAAAAATTTCAGGGTCAAGGATAATCTGAAGAATAAATATGCTAAATAAAGCAGTCTTTAAAAAAAGTGGGGGGGGGAACAGTTGGAGTAGAACATTGTATCATTTTATTGTAATAAATTGGCACAAGAGATAATATTGCAGCATCAGTTACCTGCCAAATGCATATCCAGAAAAAATAATGAGAGGAAAAAATATTAGTAGGCTAGGGCTGCACCTGTTGTTTTGCCCTGGAGCAAATAGTAGCCACTACATCATAAAAATAAAAGAGAAGTTGTTGCTCCCCATGAGAGTTGAACGTGAATCAAACTGGTCTCTTTATGGTTTAATCCAGAAAGTTCATAAAGCTGTATGTTTTCTATCTGTTCCTAAGAAGTTAGGGTATAATATTTAAAATATCATCTTAAAAAGTATGTCTTCGACCCAAGAAACACTGGTAATAGCTTATTACCTTGGGAAAATCATATTTTTGGTGTCTGAAAGTAAACATAATGTCAATGTGACAAATGATACAGATTGTTTTCAATAAAATTGAGATTTTAGTCGACAAATGGCTATCAAGTTGCAAAAAGGCAAAACAAGATTACCCAATAAACATGGAATTCAGCAAAACAATGAGTTGAATTTAATATTCCGGAATCAAAGTCCAAAGTACCTAGTCACTGAATATAATGTTGCCTTGAATGCTTCCAATATTGGTGAACTCACATGTAGCACAGAAGAAAAGAAATACTGTGCTGTGCACACAAAAGTAATGAGAAGATTAAAACATATGTTAAACCAGATGATTATTTTTCAAAATTATGTAATTTGTATAGTTAAATTCATTATATATAGCTAAATTCATTATATAGTTATAATTCATTATAGCTGCATGAGTTCAAAGAAAGTAAATTCATTATATATAGTTAAATTCATTATATAGTTCATTATATAGTTAAATTCATTATATATAGTTAAATTCATTATATAGTTCGTTATATAGTTAAATTCATTATATATAGTTAAATTCATTATATAGCTGCGTGAGTTCAAAGAAAGTACCATATAAAAGCATCATCCCTTTTCTTTTTGTTGATCAAATTTTAAAACTGTATTATGTATACAAATGCTTTACAAACAACAGATAGATCATAGGTATTTGATTGGATGATTCATATGTTTTTTCACAACATATTATAAAAATACACTTTTGTATACCTCAATTTTCATAGACATTTTCCTGTAATTTAGATGCTGATGAATGCAGAGAATAAATGTATGTGAAATTGTATAGTTTAAAAGAGTAACTGTTAGCAAATACACTAGAACAGAATATTGACCTATCATAGATATTCAATTAGAGAAAAATGGTTGAGATGCTGCAGTGGTTCAAGGAGACTCAGACTGAACTCTCTTTCAGGCATGGAGGTGAGATGTGTGACCTTGGCCTAGTAATATGATGTCAGCTCTAAGAAACATGAAGGTCAGTGTCAAGCCAACTGATAAGCAAAAACCATAAACCAGCATTGATAGCTTTGCTGCAAGAACCAGGTAACCATAGTACAAAAAAAGCCCCATAGTGCTAACAATAAGAGGGAAAGGATTCTTTATGATTTTCATGCTACATTAGCTGAAGCATAATCATTCTTCAAATATCCAGGATGTTACAACAAAAATCTGCAAAGTTCAGTTCATAGGCTCCCCTCCCACATTATTCTTAGTTGCAGAAGAAAAAGATACTTTCTTTTGTCACAGAGACTAAAAACAGTGTGAAAAAGGTCTTCTTAACTACTGTGTCAAAAGAATATTATTTATCAGTACATATAAATGAATATTTTTTTAAAAAAATCATTTAAAAACTTTAATGTCATCTCCATCTCTTATAGTAGCTGTCTTCTGCTATTTATTGTTTTAGTTAATATTATATGCAAGTTTTAATACTTGTGCTAGCTGTTTCTTTGTAACAAGCTTCAATACAGGAAACCTTATTTTTGTGTTGATCTGGATACTTACTTTTTGTTCCAATTCTTTTTGTTTTCTAGTTAGAGGAATTCATTCTTTTGGGAGAAAAAATTGTGGAGAAAGTGCCTGGCTTGGGAATGAAAATGGTTCAATAGTGACACTGGCTTTCTTTACTACCGATTCCCCCCTGCTATGTTTCTATTGTCTGAGCTACTTCTGTAAGGCTTCGATTTCTTTGCCTTGGATAGACCTTTGCAGTTTCTCCAATTCTCCTTCTCTGAATACTTTATTTCATATTAAAAATTGACATTGACCTGAGCCTTTGTTCTATTGTTTCTCATTCTGAATGTTGTTCTTTCCAGAATGGATATATTCTTTTGACATATCCTGTTTGGCTTGATTTGTAATAACAGATCATTATTTATTTGTTTTCAGTCTTTGTATATTTGCGATGAGTAAATATTTTCAATATTTCAATATTTCCAATATTTCTGAAGCTGGTGGTCCTGGTTGCTCAGCCAACAGTCCTGAGTCGTGTAACCCACTTGTCATCAGATATCTAATACATTCATTGTTGACTATGGCAACAACCAATTTGGTATTGGTTTCTACATCTCACAATATATTTATGCACTCTTCATCTGGCTCTTCTGATGAGTCTTGTCCATTATGGTTTAATCTCTAGCATAGCTTTCATCTTCCTCAGAACATACAACTCCACAACCATGTCAAGTTAATGTCATACTAGAATGATTATGATTATCTAACAAGCTTTTTATGCATATGATGACAAGTATCACATAATGTGTTTGATGTTATTCTAGTATATAGTGAAAATATGCTGATGAAAAGTTGGATTGCTATGCTGCTCTAAATGGGTTGGTATTCCTTTTTAATTTTTTTGGCTATCATGCTATGTGATTCCATATGTGCTATACTAAAAACTCAGTGTTTAACAGTGCTTATGAGAAGATCACTATCGCTGGAGGGCACAGATTAGAAGGGACTATATTACAACATTCACATTTTGGAAGCAAATAGAAGTTTGTTCTTAGGTGGAACTCACACATTTCTTCACTATTTTATAGCAATAACAATCACATTTAAGCTTATATACCACTTGATAGTGTTTTACAGTACTCTCTGAATGGTTTACAAAGTCAGTCTATTGCCCCCAACAATCTGGGTCCTCATTTTACCAATCTCGGAAAGATGGAAAGTTGAGTCAACCTTGAGCTGGTCAGGATTGGACTCTTGGCTGTGGGCAGAGTTAGTCTGAATACTTCTAACCACTGTGCCACCATGGCTTATCCAGATTAGGAATGTATGGTTCAGTCTAAAAATAGTACATCTTTGACAATTTATTGGGTATTAATTACAAAAGGTACATAATTTATTTAAAAATATTTTAAATTATAATTTAATGTAAATTTTAAACCCTTCATCCATATTCCCCCATTAACCAAGCATTATATTATACCCAAAATTCTTTGCCCATTGAATTATGCAAAACTTCCACATATTAAGTCTTCAAATTAATTTTAATAATAATTTATAAACCTTGGCCATACCATTATGTGGTATTCCTTATTACCATACATTGTAGTTTCAAATTAATTTTTTACAGAATCAAACATGTTTCCAATTTTCCTCTAATTTAACTTCCTTTTCAATTGTAAATATGTAAACCAATCTTTCTGACTCTAATTCTTCTTTGGACTTGAGGGTAGGTTCACTTTAATTAAAACATATTATTTGACCATAAGCCCACCATTCTGTCCTTGCCATCATTTCTTTTCTAAAAAATTCTTCCTGAGGAGACATTTCAAGACATACTTATGTCTTGTTTTATACCCTTAGAATGGCCTTAGATTTTAAGTGATTCTTAAAATCAACATTTATTTTAATTTTGTCATACCATAAATGACAAAAGATTGGCGTGCCATCCAAATCTTAGTTCATGAGCCTCTAATTCAAGTAATCTCTTGTTTTGGTCTTTGGTCTTTCATCCAAACCAAACAGCAGGCATAAAAATACAATTTCAAATCTGATAAACACAAACCTTGTCTTTATTTAGCATCTTGGAATAATTCGTATCCAATTCTTGGTTTTTTCCTCCATATAAATTTGGAAATGTTATTTTGCCATTGTTTAAGTGAAATGTTAGTTGTCAATATTGGTAAATTCTGAAATAAAAATAACATCTGTGGTAAAACATTCATCTTAATTACAGAGATTCTATCCAGTAAGTATAATTGCAAATTCTCCCATCTTTTTTAATATAATTCCACACAGATACAAAATCATTTTGAAACAATTTAGAGTTTGTATTTGTCAATGTAACCCCAAGATATTTAACCATTTTTCTACTTTGAAACCCAACCTGGTTGTCAGTAGTTCATAATCTTGAAAAGCCATAGTCTTAACAAGCATTGTTGTTTTCGATTTGTTTATTTTGTAGCCAGCTAATATTCCAAAGTCATTTAACTTCATCAAGTATTCTGTAGCAGTTTTGGATCATGTAGAAATAGAACTAAGTCCTCAGCAATGCTTTCAATTTACAGACTTCCTTTTAAATAACTTATATCTGTTATTTTCTCAACATGTCTAGTATGTCTGTTCAAAACTTCCAGCACCAATATAAACAGGAAAGGAGATAAAGGACATCCTTGTCTTGTGCCCTTTTGAATTTCACATGGTTTAATTAAGTCACCTTTAATAATAATATTTGCTTGCTGTGAAGTTTAAAACACTTTAACCCCTTGAATATTTTTTTTCCAAAGTTTATGAACAGAAACCAATGTTGATGACAACAGCAGATAGCTGGGAAGCAAAAATGGAAAATATAACTACTATAGAAATTGATTGGCCCAAAGCACCATACCAGGTAGTATTGAATTTCAGCTGCCAATGAAGAAGCAATAAAGGGGCAAATTGTGAAGGACTCATTTTCTTAAGGGGCTTGTCAAGATAAATGTAGCTAGCCAGTTTGAAGCTCTATTTCCCTTAACAATCAATTATGCAGTATATAGCAGTAGCAACGACACCTTGTGGATAACAAATTGATTAGAGAAGTTGGCCAGGCAGGTTGATCATTGTTTCTACTGGATAAGTTCACGACATGACCCACTAAAGAATAAAATAAACAAGACTTTATTACATAAACAAGATTTTAGAAGAATCAAGACTTGTTCTCAGATAAAAAAAAGAGTGATGTTATTAAGAAATAAATGTGAAATATCAAGTTAAAAATTAGAAATTAAGGATGGAAATGATTGTGTTTAAATTAAAGGGTTTAAATGGAAAAAGGAGACATTGAGAAATATATGTGATAAACGGAGAAATAAGAGAATGGAATCAAATAAGATTAAGATTAGGGGTTAGGGCAGATGGCAACATTGACTATATATTAAATATTAAATAGAGATGAAAAATAAAAAAGTAGAAAAGGAACAGGATGGCAGAAATGGAAATATATAAATTAAATTTGGGGAAAATAAGCTGTATAAAGGTTGACTCGGTCAATACTCTATCCAGAAAAAATGTACTGTTTGTTTGTGTGTTTTAAAAAAATAAAAAACTTTAAAAAAAAAAGACTTGTTCTCAGACATATGAAGAAACCATAGCCCTGAAGGGAACAAATGAAATGGATTTGAGGTTTACTTTTTAAAAAAATACCATAGATAGTTTTGAAATTGTAAGAGTAATTTTGTAATTTTCATTACAAAAAGATCAGTGAAATGGAGTCTACTAAATCAAAGATTTAGATTATCTATCTATCTATCTATCTATCTATCTATCTATCTATCTATCTATGCATGTCTCCTATGGCTACTGAAAATAAAACTCCTGGAAAGTGTTTCAGGCTTACCCTTCCTTGTTATCGTAGACATTTTGCAAATTGATATATTTAAGATCCAAATTAGAGATAACATGCTTGCTTAGGAACAAGTGTATTGCTTAATTTTGTTAATTAAAAATACCATATAGCTACTTTGTAAATTATGGATGTTTGAAACAGGAAACCATACTTAAACCAGTCCTTGTAGAAAGTTGACTTGTTCATAACTCTGCTTTTCTTTTCTAAACAACTATATTAAGTTTTATTTTCAAATGAGAATTTTTTCTGTGCTTTCTTTTGACAAGCTCTTTTGCACAATATAGATAGAACAGTTCTTTACAAGTTTCTGTTCATGTTGTAAGTTCTTATATGTGACGAAAGATGCAAATAAGATTTATTTTCTGAAACATAGCAATTCCAAAATAATTTTAAGATCTAGATTAAAAAAGAAAAAGCTTAATTTTAGAAGAAATTTGACTAGAGATGCAGTAATTTTGATAAACTATTAAATTCAGTAGAATATGTGTTTACTTAACATAGGTAACCCTGCATGGATATAAGGGAATGAAAAAAATGGTTGTGAAACAATGATTTTTATTTCAAAAAATATTTAATTAATGCATTGACAACAGCTTTTTGTTATTTCAGTGGTAGTTTTGATATCAGTATGCTGTAAAAATGTTTATTAATCAGTTTGAATTTGTGAGATGAAAAGACTGAAATTTGAATCATTTTAACTTTCACTACAATTCCCCCTGAAATCCTTTTATCCTCTCTTTTCAGCACTTGGAAGCATGCCTTTTAGTTCATTTCTCAGTTACAAAATTTGAAATTTATCTTCCAGGAAGAATTGTTCTATTAATTAAGGAACACACTTCAAATACTTCAACATATTTGTGGGTGTCTTGGAAGTACATTAGCTCCATAGGCAGCTTTCTGAGCTGTTATCTGACTTTCACACCATGGTCCTATCTTCCTTATCACACACATGATTCTTTGGCTTTTATTTTTGTCTGTTTTTCTGTTCTGTGGTGGATTAAAACTTATCTCTTTTTAACAAAGATTCAAGATCACTTCAGCAGCCCAGTATCCTTTTTTCCTTTTTCCTATCACCAAGATAGAGACAATGTTATCAGCATTGTTTGGGGATTTATATTCTCCATAATTTAATGTGTAGATGAATGCCTATTTTAAACAAAAATATAGGATCTTATTTTACTTCTCATAGATGAGCATTAATACACACCAAGTACTTTGTTAAATGGTGAGTTCACTTGGCCTTCTTTCAGTGACGGATTGTATGATGAACTAAATCAAAATAAAATAATGCACTGAATAAACCTGAGAAAATTGTTAGGAGGTGGCCTCTGAAGTTGATCCAAAATCTACAACTAATGCAAAATCACTTCAGTTATCATAAATGCAGATTTTCTGAAGTAAATAAATAAGGATGCCACCAAATTGTGTAGTAATTTCAATCAATCAGAATAGAGCTGGAAGTGTCCTTGGAGGTGTTCTAATCCAACCCCCTCTCAAGCAGGAGACCCTATATAATTTCAGATAGGTGGTTGTCCAGTCTTTTCTTAAAACTTACAGTGATGAAGCACCTATAACTTCTGGAGCAGTGGTGGGTTTCAAATTTTTTTCCTACTGGTTCTGTGGGTGTGGCGTGGTGGGCATGGCAGGGGAAGGATACTGTAAAATCTCTATTCCCATCCTACTCCATGGGAAGGTTACTGAAAAATCCCCATTTCCTCCCGATCAGCTGGGACTCAGGAAGCAGAGATAGATGGGGGCAGGGCCAGTCAGAGGTGGTATTTATTGGTTCTCCGAACTAAAAATTTCTGCTACCAGTTGTCCAGAACTGGTCAGAACCTGCTGAACCCAACTCTGTTATGAAGGCAAACTGTTCCACTAGTTAATTGTCCTCACTGTTAGGAAGTTTCTCCTTAATTCCAGATTGCTTCTTTCCTTGATTAGTTTCCATTGTTTCTTGTCTTGTCTTGCTTCCTGGTGCTTTGGAAAATCTTCTTTGTGGCAGCCACTCAAATGCTGGAATACTGCTATCATGCCATCCCTAGTCCTTCTTTTCTTTAGAATGGCCATGCCCAATTCCTGCAACTATTCTTCATATGTTTTTGTCTCCAGGCCCTTAATCATCTTAGTTGCTCTTCTTTGTACTTTTTCCAAAATCTCAAATCTTTTTTGTTTTGTGGGGACCAAAACTGGATGCAGTATTCCAGGTGTGGTCTTACTAAGTATTTATAAAGTGGTACTAATACTTCACATGATTTTGATTCTATACTTCTGTTTATACAACCAAGGATTGCATTAATTTTTTTGGCTGCTGACGCATACTGTTTATCATGTTTAAGTGATTCTCCACTAAGACTCCAAGGTTCCTCTCACAGTTACTGTTTTTGACCCAGGTTTTGCCTAATCTGTACTTGTACCTTTGGATTTTCCTGCCTAGGTGTTTTTCTCCACACTACATTTCATGTTGTTGGATAAGGCCCATTGTTCAAGTCTGTCAAGATCTTTTTGAATACTGAGCTTGTCTTCTCGGGTATTGCCTATTCGTGCCAGCTTAGTGTCATCTGCAAATTTGATAAGTTCCCCTTCTATTCCCTCATCTAAGTATTTATGAAGACATTGAACAATATTAGGCCTCAGACGGAACCTTGTGGTACTGCAGTTTCCTGGGTCTGTTTTTTTCTCCATTTTTTTGAAGATAGAAACCACATCATCTCTTTTTCAATCCTCTGGTAGTTCCCTGGTGCTTCAAGATTGTTTAAAGATATAGCACAATGGCTCTGAGACAACATCTGCCAGCTCCTTCAGAACCCTGGGATGTAGCTCATCAGGTCCTGGTAATTTATATTTATCAAGCTCAGACAGATCTTTTCTTACCATTTTCTTGCTTATTTTAATTTTTATTTCTAGTCTGTCTTTTACAGTTATGTTTTTGGTAGGTTGGGCTATAGTTTCTTTTTATGTGAAGGTTGATGCGAAGAATGAGTTAAGCCAGGGTGACCCTCTTCCTCCTCCTCCTCCTAGGATGCCCCGGACAGCTGTGGCTGAGCTGGGAACATGTGCACGCATGGGGAGACCCTTCTCAAGCAAATGCCAAAGCTCAGGAAAGGCGCACACAGGGCAGGAAGCAGCTTGCTTAAGGAGGGTCTCCCAGCACATGTGCACGCTCCTGGCTCAGCCACAGTTGGCTAGGAGGTCATGAGAGGAGGAGGGGGGAGGAGAGTGCAGGACCGAAGCGGCCCTGTACCTGCCTTCGAGCCACATTTGCGCGTAAGGCGGCCTTTGCTTCCTGCTATTTCGGGCTGGAGTCCAAAAAAGAAATAAGAGGGGTGAGGAGGGCCAACCAGTGATGGAATAGGGAGCCACGACAGAGAGCCCAAAGAGCTGCTTGCAGCTCCGGAGCCATGGGTTGCCGACTCCTGGATTAAGCAGTTCTGCTTTCCTATATTGCCTTACTTCCTTGCTATCTTCTCTCTTTAGTGGACCAATTGTTTCCTTGAATTTTTTCTTGTTATTTATATGTTCAAAGAAACTTTTTAAAATTATCTTTGACTTTTGTTGCAAGCCTTTGTTCATTCTGAGCCTTTGCTTTCCTGACTTCATCTTTGCAGATTTGCGCTATCTGCTAATATTCTGTCTTAGTTGTTTGTGACTCTTTCCATTTTTTGTACTTATCCTTTTGTTTATAAGAAAGATCTTTATGCTGGTTTCTTCTTGGATTTCTTGTTTTTCTTTTTCAGTGGTATTTTGTTCGACTGGACTTTTATGATCATATTTTCAGTGTTTCCCATGCTTCTTGAGTTGTTTTTCCCATTTAGGATTTTTAATTCATGGGATTTGTTTTAGGCTCTTTCTCAATTTGTTAAAATCAGATCTTTTAAAATGTAAGACAGTGGTTGGATTATATTCTATTGCTTGTGTTTGCATTATATTGAATTCCAGTCACTCTCGCTCAAGGTTCTGGCAAATTCAACTTCCTCTATCACTTCTTCTCTATTAGTAAGAATTAGGTCCAATATAGCTTTTCCTCTAGTTCCCTCCTTTACCTTTTGGATGACAAAGTTGTAGCTAAGTTGGTTAGGCATCTGTTTGATCTCCCAATTGCTGCAGAGTTTGTATCCCAGTTGATAACATGGTTGTTAAGGTCTCCTAGTACCACTACTGTGGTATGTTTCCTACATACATTTGTTAATTGATTAGTAAAGAGTTCATCAATTTCTGTTGCTTAGTTGGGTGGCCTTTAGTATATGCCTATAGCAATATCATTTTCTTAAACTTTTATATTGACCCATATGGATTTTAGGAGGTTTTCATCCTTGGTTTTGTGTATTTCTGTAGGGATATAGTGATATAGTGATCTTTTATATATAATGTACCTTCTTGTTATTTATGATTATTTATGAGCTATCAGTCAGTGAAACAAGCTCCTACAGGAAGGTAATTTCTTCTTCAGTAAAGCTCTTTAATTAGAGTCTTGATGGACATATGTCAGATCTGTTGTAATGATTTCTATACAGAATATTATATACACAGAATATTATTTCTAAAGTTCCTTCCATCTTTTAACATCTAGGATTCTAAGGTAAGTTTCTACTACATTGAAAGCAGGGGTGGGTTTCACTTACCTTTACTATTGGTTTGCAGCGGGAGCGCGCACCCACTTCTGTGCATGCGCAGATCACCCAGGATGATGTTGTGGTGGGTGAGCGGAGCCTCCTGCTGGTTTTACTACCGGTATAGAACCGGACAGAACCGGGAGCAACCCACCACTGATTGAAAGTACAAAATAAAAGCTGCTGTAATTCCACTTCTTGTTCAAATTTGTTCAGTTCAGAATACAATTGGAAGCAAAATTAGCTGTAATTCTCCAGTCATCAGAAAACAATTCAATAATGTAAAAATAATAATAATCCAGTTCTTTTAGTTCAGTTCCTTGCTTGTTTATTCTCTTCTGCTTTTGTTATTTCCATCTTTATTGTGTTTCAAGAACTAATGCTTATTCCAATTAAAGGAATCAGAACATCATTCACAAAGTATGCAAATTAGTGACCTTTTAGACAGCATCAATTGAAAATATTTTTTCTCCTTTACTTTTTGCAGAAATAAATAGTTCTTTCAATCTTATTTACTTTTTGAAGACAGCAGGAGTTGTCTTCTATCCTGATGTTTCATTATCTGTGTTCAGAATGATTAGACCAAACAAAACAAAAAACAAAAGACATTTCTGTGCTTTTTAATGTCCCAGCTTTCTAAAATAACTGTCTTTTTTTTGCAATCAGTGCAATCAGATACCAGTTAAGATAGTTCACATCACTTTTACATTAAGATAGTGCATCAGTAATTCATGGCTTATCAGTGGCATGCTCTATCAATGTTATGCTTGTAGAAAGTAACTTGGGATGAAAGGCAAGTACCTTAACTGCTAAGAAATATTGGAATATCTCATGAAGTATAGCCTCCAGCTTTATGTGTGTATGTATGTGTATATACATATATTCATATATACATATACTGTACCTATATATACATATATACATGCAGAGCCTTGTGTAATATACTGGATGTGCAGCAAGGCTTGGAGTGGCTGCTGAAGGAGAGAGAGGGTTTGTGATGGTACATGACTGAAGGGTATGTGATGGTACAGTGCTGAACTGTGGAAGTGCAGCAAGGTTTTGGACAGCTGTTGTCAGGCTAAGAGACTTATTTGAGTAACTTGTGACCATTCTTGCAGGCTTCCCCTCTGCTTTTGTTTGTGGGAAGCTGGGAGGTGAAGTTGCAATTAGCAACCATGTGACCCTGGGATGCTACAACCATCATAGATGGGAGTTATTGACTGGATTAACAGAGAATTTCTGCTAGTTATTCAATATAAAATGGGTGTGAATTGTTAATTTAAGTAAAGTGATTCTATTTGAAAAAGTTCTGTCAGAAGCCATGTCACTAGAATGATTCTAACCTGAGAATATATTGAACTAAAGGACTGTAATCATCTTGAAAT
The DNA here is from genome assembly GCA_022577455.1 of Arizona elegans. Taxonomy (NCBI): domain Eukaryota; kingdom Metazoa; phylum Chordata; class Lepidosauria; order Squamata; family Colubridae; genus Arizona; species Arizona elegans. Next base: position 68,365,202 of record JAKOOJ010000006.1, on the reverse strand, counting down.
AAAATATATTGAATATCCACATTTGTACAGAATGTTTTCAAGAAAAAGATGTAATCTATAGAAAGTAAGCTTGAACTGTTTTAAAGAGCATATCTTGAACTTAAAGATAAACTATCATAGATTATTCTTGAGATACTGTGGTCTGGATGAGTTCCTCAATCAGAAGCAGATCTGCAAAAAACAAACTTTTCTATTGTCTAATTGAAGAAGATATATATTTATTATATATACTGAAACTAAATTGAATTCATTGAAGTTTCTCCTTAATAAAGTACCAGACTTTGCAAAACATTTTTTTAAAAAATCAATTCTTTTTCCAGTTTCCTTTCACAGGCAGTTTACTGTGTTGACTGATCACTGAAAAATCCTATAAATGTTTGAAATTTACCTAAAATATCAAGAGCAGTGAAATTACACCAACAAACTGGTGCTCAGCTGAATCAATAGTGAATGGAAGATATACTGGGCTAGAATTGATAATAAGAGAGCTGATTTTACATAGACAAATTGCATTTTTTAAGTGTCTAACTTTATAAAAATGATAATATTCCTGTATGTTCCCATGAGACAAAACATGATTTATAGCTTAAAAAGTTTAAATGGATTTTTTGCAGCAGGGCTCATGAAAGACATTCGAATGACAGCAAACCAGATTCTCTTATTTTTTAAAAGAGAACTTTAGCTCAGGCAAGAGTTACGTAAGCTTCCTTTCACAATTTTTCTTATTATTATCCAAGGGTCACTGAACATGCATATGTCATATATTCACAAAATATTCACTTTTCAAACGATAAAGAAGGAAGATTAGCATATACATTACAGTATATTATTTCCTATTTCCTAAAAGACAAACCATTCAAGAATTGCATGAAGTATTTGTATTTTTATTCTGTTACTTTATAAAAGAGATACACTGCCTTCAAAAATGCCCAAGAATAAATCTTTTAACAGATTAAAAAGTACAAAACTTATTAACATATAAGATTTTTACAGCAGTAAAACGTACTTGCATTTATCACACAATGATGATTATCAATCTTCCGCAAAGCCAGAGAATCAGCATCAGCTTCCTATTTGTTCTTATGTTAACTCCTACATAACTGAGTCAATATGTATTATCATTATTATTTTGGATTAGGCTTGTATTATTATTAATATTATTGGAGTAATAAGTGTGAAAGGATTCCTTGTTCGATTATGAATGATAATTTTATTATTGTACTTATCTCCACCAATATTTGCACATGTTTTTGCTTACTGTTAAACACTATATAGACAATCATGTCATTAGTTCTGAATGATCACCTATAACTGAAGGATCTTCTCCAATACTTACTAACAAGCGCATGAATTATGTTTGACACATCTGGAAGCTCCCAAATGAGGAAGATTAAATCAAACCAAAACCATTTCTTCTTTATCAAGTTATAACTTTATATGCAGTTCAGGAGTGAGTTCTACTTGCATTTACTACCAGTTCGCAATGGGATCATGCACATGCACTTTATTAGTCATATTTATTTTATTTATTAGTCATATTTTTATGCTGCCCACTCTCCGAGGACTCTGGGCGGCTTACACCAAAGACAGTAAACTAAATAGCATATTGCCCCCAACAATCATTTTACCCGCCTCGGAAGGATGGAAGGCTGAGTCAACCTTGAGCCGGTGAGATTTGATCCGTTGATCTGCTGAACTAGCAGTCAGCTGAAGTAGCTGCAGTACTGCACTCTAACCACTGTGCCACCTCAGCTCTTTGCTTTGCGCGTGCGCATGCACTTGCTTTGCGCATGCACAGATTGCCAATGATGACATCTGGGGTGGTGGATGGGGCCTCCCACTGGTTTTACTACCGGTTCTTGTAAACCGGTCCGAACCAGGGGCAACCGACCACTGATGCAGTTGGACTTTGCTCAATTTTCAAATGGTTGGCTCCTCTTGACTCTAATGTCAGTGAAACTGAGTAAGAAAGATACAATGTATATCCATACTATTTCAATACCATTTCTCTGACTTTAAGTTCTTTGGCTTGAATAGTCAAATTTCTACCCTGGAATCAGAATATATATGCAGAGACAGGATCTAAGGGGATTTCTTTTGCATAATTCTAGTACCAGCACCCATCATACCAGAGTTTGAACTCTTGAAGGCTTGCATTTTGTTCAATGTTGGATCTTCTTTTTCTCATGTGAAGAACCTTTTCAGAATATGAAAAAGATCAATTACATGATAGGGATATTTATTTGTAGCTATATTTAATAATATAGACTGGAGAAATGAATTTGAGTACTGTTCTCTTATGATCAGTGTTAGAAGCACTAGCTCAAATATGAAAGGAACCACTGTAAAATAGTGCCTCTGATTTCCAAACCTTGCAGTTAGAATAGGATAGAATAGATTTCTTTATTGGCCAAGTGTGATTTGGTGCATATGCTCTCAGTGTACATAAAAAGACAAGATACACTCGCCAAGAATCACAAGGCACAACATCCGGTGACAGTCATATGGTACAATAAGCAATCAAATCATACTAGGAAACAATCAACATCAATATAAATTGCAAGGATATAAGCAACAAGTTACAGTCATGCAGTCACAAGTGGGAGGAGATGGGCTATAGGAACTATGAGAAGACGAATAGCAATAGTAATGCAGCCTTAGTGAAAAGTTTGACAGTTTGAGGGAATTATTTGTTTAACAGAGTGATGGTGTTTGGAAAAACTGTTCTTGTATCTAGTTGTCTTGGTGTACAGCGCTCTATAGCATCGTTTTGAGGGTAGGAGTTGAAACAATTTATGGCGAGGGGTCTGTAAGTATTTTCACAGCCCTCTTTTTGACTAGTGCAGTATACAGGTCCTCAATGGAAGGCAGGTTGGTAATAATTGTTTTTTTCTGCAGTTCTAATTATCCTCTGAAGTCTGTGTCTGTCTTGTTGGGTTGCAGAACCAAACCAGACATTTATAGAGTCTGCAGATAAGAGACTCAATAGTTCTTCTGTAGAACTGAATCAGCAGCTCCTTGGGCAGTTTTGAGCTTCCTGGGTTGGTGCAGAAAGAACATTCTTTTTTGTGCTTTTTTTTTATTATTGCAAAAGTTTTACAATTATATTTTCACCTCCTTTTCCCCCCCCTCAACCCACCCCAAACTTCCCAACCTCCCTAAACCTCCCTAACCCTCCCCTCCCCTCGGACTTCCACACAATATACTCATATCAGGTAAAAAAAACCCCTTAGTATAAAACTTATATAAAACTTGAACCCCTCCCTCCCCCTTATAATTTTTTTATCTTCATTACATTGAAATATTTCTATCTTGATATATCATTTTCAAATAAAAGCTATTTGATACTTCCTAGTTTGATATTTGTTCTGAACATAATCTATCCACTTTTTCCATTCCCATTCATAAGTCTCTTGTGAACAATCTTTTAAATATGCTGAAATCTTCGCCATCTCTGCAAAACTGGCCATCTTCAAAGTCCATTCCTCGATCATGGGCAAAACTTCATTCTTCCAGTATTTACCTATCAATAGTCTCGCAGCTGTTATCATGTACAATATCAACTTTGTTTCACCCGAAGTAAAACCCTTAACTATACCCAATAAAAACAATTGTGGAGAAAATTGAATTTTTTTTCTTCAAAACATTCTGCATGACCCACCAAATTTTTATCCAAAAAGCCTTAACTTTCCTACAGGTCCACCAAACATGATAATATGTAGCATCTAAACAGTCACATCTCCAACATCTTGGCTGAACATTAGGGTACATACACGACAATTTTTTGGGGTCTAAATGCCATCTATAAAACATTTTATAGAAATTTTCCCTCAGATTCTGCGACTGTGTAAATTTAACACTCTGAACCCAAATTTTTTCCCATGTTTCCAACATCACTGGCTCCTCAAAATTTTGTGCCCACTTAATCATACAATCTTTAACCAATTCAGTTTCTGAATCCCTTTCTAACAAAACATTATAAAGCCTTTTAATATGCATTGGACCTTTCTCTTTTATATGTCTAACCAATTCTTCCTCATGCAACATAATACCAGTTTTTTGGTCCTCTTTCCATCTCAATTGTAATTGATTATATTGTAACCAAGTTAAGTTAATCCCTTCGTCCAACAGTGTCTGTAATGTCTTCAACTGCCATCTGCCCGCATCTGTAAAAAGAACCTCTTTGTATAAAAACTCCCCGAGTGACATTATATTTGTATTCCACATAATATGACCAAGATCCAGCCATAGCGGTATTTTATAATCCCATTTGAATCGGTGCTTCTTCCAAACTCTCATCAAAGAGTCTCTAAGTATATGGCTTTTAAATACTTTATCCACTTTGTTGTCATAAAATAAGTAAGCATGCCATCCAAATTCAAGATCAAAACTTTCTATATTCAGTATTCCAGTCTTTTTCCTTCCAAACCAGTCACTTGCTAAAGTCAAAGCTGCTGCTTCATAATATAACTGTAGGTTTGGAAGTTTAAGACCTCCCCTTTCTGGAACATCTTGCATAATTTTCAATTTCACTCTTGGTTTTTTCTCGTTCCAGACAAACTTATTCACTCCAGTTTGCCAGTTTTTCAGTTGTTTATCACTTTTGAGCACCGGAATCATTTGAAACAAAAAAAGAAATCTTGGCAAAATATTCATCTTAACTGCTGCTATTCTTCCAAGTAAAGACAGCTGCAGTTTTTTCCAAGTCTCCATATCTTTCTGCACCTCTCGCCACAACACCTCATAATTATTTTGAAACAGTTTCATATTTGATTCTGCAACCTGAACTCCTAGATATTTAACCTTTGGTACGATCTCAAAACCTGCCCTCCTTTCAAGTTCGTATTTATGATTTTGTGTCATATTTTTAACTATCATCTTTGTTTTTTTCTGGTTCAATCTAAAACCTGAAACCTGTGCTTTTTTGATGACGTTTTTGATGTTAGGTGTCCATTTTAGGTCTTGAGATATGATAGAATCTAGAAATTTGAAGGTCTCTACTGTTGATACTGTGTTGTCTAGTATTGCTAGAGGAGGGTTTCTCCTAAAGTCTACCACCATTTCTATGGTTTTGAGTGTGTTCAGTTCCAGATTGTTCCAGTCGCACCATAGGCTAGTTGTTCAACCTCCCGTCTGCATGCAGATCTTTGTTGTCTTGAATGAGACCAATCAATGTTGTATCATCTGCAAACTTCAGTAGTTTAAAGATGGATTGTTTGAGATGGAGTCATTGGTATATAAAGAGAAGAGAAGTGGAGAAAGCACACATCCTTGATGGGGCCCTGTGCTAATTATACAGGTATCTGATGTGATTTTGTTTAGCTTCACCTGCTGCTTCCTGTCTGTTAGGAAGCTTGTGATCCACTTACAAGTGTGTTTAGGTACCACTAGCTGATTTACTTTAGTTAGAAGAATGTTCATTATGATGGTATTGAATGCTGAACTAAAGTGTACAAAGAGGACCCTTGCGTAGGTCTTTGGAGATTCAATATGTTGTAGGATGTAGTGCAGAGCCATATTAACAGCATCATCTGTCAATCTATTTGCTTGGTATGCAAATTGCAGGGGGTCTAACAATGGATCCGTGATGGTTTTCAGGTGGGACATCACTAGCCTTTCAAAGGTTTTCATAACTACAGATGTTAGAGTAACTGGTCTGTAGTCATTCAGTTCCTTGATGGAGGGCTTCTTCGGCACTGGGATGATAGTGGAGTGTTTGAAGCAAGAAGGAACATGGCACATCTCTAGTGATTTGTTGAAGATTTGTTTGAAGATGGGGGCCAATTGGCCAGCACAGACTTTTAAGCAAGAAGGAGTTATCTTGTCTGGGCCTGGTGCTTTTCTTGGCTTTTGTCTGTGAAATAGGTCTTGCACTTCCTTTTCTGTGATCACCAGGGGTTGTGAACCCAATGGGATGGGGTCAGTTGTAGGAGGTTTGGCTGTTGTTGGTGTGTCTGAGATGGGGTAAGTTGTAGGAGGTTTGGCTATTATTGGTGTGTCTGAGATGGGAGTTGTGGAGAAAAGTGGATGTAGTTTCCTTTCAAAACTGCAGTAAAACATGTTCAGGTTCTCTGCCAGTTGTTGATTTCCTTCAGCCTAGGAAGGAGGCTTGCCGTAACCAGTGATATTTTTAAGAGTTTTCCACATGTTTGCTGGTTTGTTTGTTAAGAACTGATTTCTTAGCTTTTCAGAGTACCTTCTTTTTGCTGCTCTGATCTCCCTTGTTAATACGTTTCTGGCCTGATTGTACAGCATTCTATCACCTTTTCTGTAGGCTTCCTCTTTGGTATGACGTACCTGCTTAAGTTTAGCTGTGAACCAAGGTTTATTGTTACTGTATATTTGCAAGTTCCTGGTTGGTACACAGTTAATCCAGAAAAATACATAATCAACAGTTTAAGAGATCTAAAGCCACAGAGAGATCAAATAGGACCAAAAGTGTGCACTCTCATTGGCAAACTGATGTTTTAAAAAGGCTGGTTAGGTTATGATTCCATGCTGAAAATGCAATAAATATACACTTGATTTAGAGTTCCTATTTGCTTGTCCAAAGAGATATGGTCAATAAGGCTTTAGCAAGAAAGATTAGATTTAAAGACATAATATTCCCTAAATTTGGAATATATGTATGAATAATTTTGGATGCAATAGAAATATTGGAAAAAGTTCTACTTGCTTAAAGTACAATATGTTATTTAAATCCAGGCTATATTACCTTTAAATATATATATGATAATTATTTGTTGGATTATATTTAGAGGATTTTTTTTTAAGTAGTTTACAATTGTAGGGAGGGGAAGAAAGGAAATTCCACAATGTCGCTATGGCTCAAAATGGCCAGGTTTTAGTTTTGTTTTTATGAAAAGACAGTTAAACAGAAATTACAAGATTCCCATGTTTCTATACATTATGAAATATATTTTTCAAAACTTTGCAGTGTTGACTTGCAATGGCACATTAAGAATAGACAAGAACTAAGAAACCAGCAGCTCCAGTACAGATGGGATGTCCCATTTGGGATAATACTGACATATGCTGGGCAAAGACATCGCCTAAACACAGTTGGAAAGGCAAAAGATTTTTATGCCAATGTTTTAAAGGCTGGAAGGCCACCCTCACCAGGGGGTGCTAGAAAGCAATTGGAAATGATACAACAAGAGAAAGATGGAGGTCAACCACAAACCTATGCTCAAGCTCAGGCTCGAGGAGCTAATTTGGAGGAAGATTTATTGTTGAGTGGGGTTCCACCACCAACCCTTGAGTCATTAAAGATGATAGAGTTGCCAAAAGATCAACGTCTGACAAGAGCCACTTACAAACAACATCTGGCACGACAGCCTCAATATTCAACCCAACAAGTCCAAAAAGCACAAGCAGTGGGAGGAGCTAGGCTGAAGTCTAAAATGGCGGAGGAGGTTCAGCTGATGCTCTCAAAGCTTGGAGGGCCCAGAGATGGCAAATAAATTTCTATCTTGGAATGTCAACCGTTTAAATTCTCCACAAAAAAGAAAGAAAATATTTCACTACTTGAAGCAATTTCAGAATGATGTTATTTGTTTGCAAGAAATGCATATTAAATTCTCAGATCAAAAGTACTTGATAAATTCGAAATTAGGTACACATTTTGTGGCATCAGCACCAGAGAAGAAAAATGGCCTAGTTATATATGTTAAAAGAGGCTTATTGGCCAATTTAATTGAGGCTGACACTCAAGGTAGATATATTGCAATTGAATTAATGACACAGAATGGGAAGCTGCTTGTAATTGGAGTATATGCAATCAACAACAAGACAAATTTTATAAATTTTTACATACTAAAATACTACAATGGGACTATAGATCTTTACTTCTAATGGGTGATTGGAATGGGGTAATAAATACCCAGAAAGATAAAAAAAGTCTTTCCAAGATACCCATGCGTGCTAAGTTGCCTAAATCTTTTTTTGATATTTTGGAGGATATGGAGCTTAGAGACATTTGGAGAGAAAGGAACGTATTGGAAAGTGATTTTACTTTTTCTTCCAATAGGCATCAATCTTTTTCTAGGATTGATTTCATATTAACCACAAATGATCTTTTTTCTAGGGTGAAGAATACGAAGATATGTCCAAGAACTCTAACTGATCATAGCCCGGTTTGGGTGGAATTAGAGCAGGAAAGAGGGGAAAGGAGGTCTTGGAGGTTAAATGAGAATTTATTTAGATATGAAGATAACTTGAGTGAACTTAAAAAACAAATGAAAGAATTTTTTGTTAACAATATGAATAAAGGAACCTCGATGGAGATGGTATGGGATGCGAGTAAGGCATATATGAGAGGAACATTAATTTTTTTGAACAATAAATATAGACTAAAACAACAAAACAGGTGGAAAGAGATAGAGGAGGAAATTAAAAAGAAAGAACAATTGCTTATAATTAACCCGGGAGATAAAAAAGCAAAAGATATGATTAATATTTTAAGAGAGCAATTTAATATGTTAATGGCTGGGCAAGTAGCAACCAGTATACAATATGCCAGACATAATACATTTTGTAATGCTAATAAACCTGGGAGATGGTTGGCTTACATGATGAGAAAAAAACAAAAATCACGTGTTATAGACAAGTTAGAATTCAGAGGTAAGGAGATTTACCAACAGAATTTAATAAAAAAGGCTTTTTGGAGTTCTATACAAAGTTATATGCTAAAGATGCAATTCAAGATGTTGATATTGATAGATATTTAAAGATGGATATTCCTGAATTAACGCTGGAACAGAGAGAGAGATTGAATCAGCCAATAACTTCTGAGGAAATTGTTGGGGTAATTAAACAATTAAAAATAGGTAAGGCTCCGGGAACAGATGGACTGACAGCTGTTTATTATAAACATTTACAATCTGAAATGCTAGAACCACTCAAAATCTTATTTAATAAAATACAGGTAGGAGGAGGAGTACCACCTTCCTGAAAAACAGCCTTTGTCTCACTAATTCCAAAGGAGGATCAAAATTCCATTAAACCTGAGAATTTTAGGCCAATTTCACTTTTGAATACTGATTATAAGATTTTTGCTAAGATACTAGCTAATAGATTGCCAGTTATGCAACAAATAATTCATAATGACCAATCAGGGTTTATAAAAGGGAGACAAATGAAATATAATGTTAGACAAATCGTAAACTTACTGGAATATTTGGAAAAAAATAATCAAGTCCCTGAAGCGTTTATATTTTTGGATGCAGAGAAGGCATTTGATCGCTTGAACTGGCAATTTTTGTTTAAAATAATAGAGAAAATGCATTTTGGGGAATATTTTACACAATCAATTAGAGCGATATACCAGCAGCAAAGAGCACAAATTATAGTCAATGGAGGTTTAACAGAGGTTTTTAGAATTGAGAAAGGAACAAGGGAGAGGTGTCCTCTGTCCCCATTGTTGTTTATCTTGACTTTGGAAGTGCTATTGAATAAGATACGTGACTCAGAAAAAATGAAGGGTATTGTAATTAGACATCAAGATTATAGATTAAGAGCATTTGCAGATGATTTGGTTGTTACCTTATCCCAACCTATAGAGTCGGCTCCATATATATTGGATATAATTGATCAATACGGGAAAGTATCAGGATTTAAAGTTAATTCACATAAGACAAAGATGATAATTAAAAATATGTCTATACTTGAAAGAGATAAACTAGCAAGAATAACAGATTTTGAAATAGTTAAAAAGGTTAAATATTTAGGAGTGTATATAGCAGCTTCAAATACAAAATTATATAAAAATAACTATGAGGTTCTTTGGCAAAAAGTACAGAAGGATATTGAGAATTGGAAAAAATTACAGTTGTCTTTATTGGGAAGAATTGCAGCAATTAAAATGAATGTGTTACCTAGATTTTTATTTTTGTTCCAAATGATACCTGTGCTTAAGAAAGATGAAAATCTGAGAGAATGGCAGAAAGGTATTAATACTTTCATTTGGGCTGGGAAAAAACCCAGAATAAAAATGAAAATTATACAAGATACACGTGAAAGAGGGGGTCTCAAAATGCCTAATTTAAGATTATATTATGAAGCAGCGGTCTTATCACAAATTAGTGACTGGTTTAACCTAACTGAGGGGAGAATTTTGAATTTAGAAGGTTATGATTTGTTATATGGATGGCATGCCTATTTGTTATATGACAAAAAAGTGGATAAAGTATTTAAGGCTCATATACTTAGAAATGCTTTGTTGAGGTTTTGCAAAAATATCAATATAAGTTAAATTATAAGATACCTGTATGGGCAAATCCTAGACATGCAATAGAAAATATAAGTATAGAACAAAAAACAGGAGGTGATTACCTATAAAGAGCTTCTTATTATGGAAAGGAGGGTAATGTATCTGAAACCTTTAGATACATTGAGAGAAGAAGGTATAATTTATACATGGTTTCAGTACGGTCAACTCCAAGCTAGATGGAAGGAAGATCAAAAAACTGGCTTCATGCAAAATGAGGAGAATTTGGTAAAACAAATTAGAGATCAAAAACAAATGCATATTAAAAGGTTGTATAATGCTTTATTGGAAATAGACTCTGAGACGGAACTGGTTAAAGACTGTATGATTAAATGGGCACAAAACTTTCAAGAGCCAGTTATGATGGAGACTTGGGAAAAGATTTGGATTAGAAATGTGAAATTTACACAAGCACAAAATTTAAGAGAAAAGTTTTATAAAATGTTTTATAGATGGCACTTAGATCCCAAAAAATTATCATGTATGTATCCTAATGTGCAAGCTAAATGTTGGAGATGTGACTGTGATGATGCAACTTATTATCATATATGGTGGACTTGTAGAAAAATCAAAGCATTTTGGATAAAGATTTGGTGGGTGATGCAGAATATTCTTAAAAAAAGACTGAAATTTACTCCACAGTTGTTCTTATTGGGAATAACTACGGACTGTACAGCTGCAGAGACTAAACTGATTTTGAACTTGATAACAGCAGCAAGATTGTTGGTAGCACAACATTGGAAGAAGGACTTTTTGCCTACTATCGATGACTGGATATTGAAAGTAACTAATTTAGCTGAAATGGCTAAAATTTCAGCATATTTGAAGGATCACACACAAGAAAGGTATATACAGGACTGGAGAAGATGGATTGATTATATACAAAATAAGTATCAGACCAAAAAATATCAAATAGCTTATGAATGATTTCTTTTATCTGTATAAGTATATAAGTGATATTAGAAGTTTTATGTCTAAGAAGCAGGATTTTAACTATGGGGGGTTACGAATTTTTTTTAGGGGGTGTTAGTTTAATGATTGGTTAAGCAATTTAGTTTATTATTAAAAGTCAATAGAAATACCTTGTGTTCTGCTCTGGGAAGTCGGGGGGGTTGGGTGGGAGGGTTGTGGGGAAATTGTGTTTGTTTTAAAACTTTTTCAATAAAAAAAAAGAATAGACAAGAATCATAACAATACGCTCAAAAGGGCTGCAGTGACAGAATGTGAAAGCATATTAACTTCTTAAGGTGTCTGAAAAAAGAATCCTATTCTTCTCAGAATCAAATAACAATGTATGTATCACAAACATTTGGGCACAGCTCAGGTAAATGATTTTGAACAGTTCTTTGCCTTTGAAAAATGAGTTAACCTAACTAAACATAGTAAATGCTAGACATTAATCCTGAACATAATTTATATTTTATTATCATGAACTAAAGGTATAATTAGTGTAATACAGAAGAATGATTTGTGGTCATAACTGCCATCTCTACCTTCCATAATTTATATATAATTAGCAATTAAAATAGCTATTGCATTGATGAAGCTAAACAATGTTTTGAAAAAGTCAAGGTGAAATAACTGCTAGTAATAGGAAATAGATTCTTCAACCACAAATAATAAGTATTATTACATTAACTCTTTAACAGAATAAAAAGTAATATGTACAAAAAAACTGTAAAGAACAAAAAAAATTAAAATTAAAATGCAACAAAGAAATAAGAAAAAAAGACATGTGAAAAGATGTGACAAAGTAAACAACAAGCAAAAATTGTAACTATATCGTTGGAACTTTTTCTTTTTTCCCCATTTAGTTCCTAAAAAAAATAAATACTGTGTTGACAAACAACCCAAATCAGGCATTGATTTCTGAAAATCAGTTATTTTAGCTCTCTGTCTTGCCCCAAAATAATATTGTTCCTTAAGAAATGCTCTGAGAATTAATTAATTACAACTATAACTATACATTTCTGAAAGATTAATTATGTGAGGACACAGAATATGTAATTTTTCATTAACTATTCATTCTTCAATTATTATTATAAATGTTAATGTGATACTTGCAACGTTCTAGAGTTTTGAATTTACATATTTATTCAATCAACAATAATAAGCAAAGCAATGACTTTAGAAATTCATCACCATTTTTATTTTGGTAGCATTTTTTATTTGTAATGTTCTCTCTTCTGTGTAACATACATCTTCAGTTTCTATAATCATAAAATTGAACCATTAACATCACTGGGACAGTTAGTCATCAATAACTTAAATTCCTTATTTCAAGAAATACTAAAGAGATTTGCTCCATGTGAAATCATCTTTGTAACCAGTGGGCTGAATGCAGTGTAGTGGAACACTTTGACTGAAAAATCAATCCCTTTAATTATTCCACTATAAAACAAAGAAATGCTTGATTCTTACTAAAGTTTGGCAGGACAAAGTCACTTGGATATAGTCATTTGACAGAATTCTGGTAAAGTATCTGAGTGAAAAAAAACATGACTTTTTTTTAACTAATGGAACTGAAATGGAGTGCCTTATTTTTTCCATTCAAGGACCTGCTTTGGAACTGAATTGCTCCTTCAATCAACCTCAACGTGTTTCTGACACAAGTTCACACAAGGCTACTTGTTAGTGCCTGCATTTTCCATGTCCATAGCTCATTAATCATGATGGACAAAATATTGTAGCAGGTTTATGTTGCGTATATAGATTTTGGGCGGGCAGTTTGAATTAACTGACCATCAGCTGATTGGCTGACCACCACAGCTGCAAGGTATATAAAGGGAGCTGTTTCCCCTGGTCAGTTGCTGGGTTCTCACCCTACAATAAAGAGCTGTAGTCACTCACTGCCTGGCTTGCTGCATCCTCATTCTCCCAATTTAACAGTTTATAATATTTTTATGAACTATCTTTCTCTTTTTCTCTCTTCATATATGCAGTGATACTGTAGCATAAAGTGATTTGTTTACAATTTTTTTAAAAAAATATGTTTTAACTAAAAATGTTTTTTTGTCAAACAGCAAAATAATACAATTGTTTGGATTTATGGTGATTATTTAATATGGCATACAAGGATTGCTTATGTGACCTTGGATGCCTTCTAACTCATTGTTTCCCTAATAAGAAGTGATGTTTCAAGGAATTCCCATGGATTGATATACAGACTTAAGTTTTTAAGAAGAAATCTTGTCAACACTTTCATTACCTTTGTTTTACAATGTTTTCTCTACAGTTGACACAGGTTTTTTTTCCAAATTGCTTTGCTGTAAAATGGATGATTTCATATGATACCCAGGATAACCTTCTGAATTCATCAAACTTGCAGATAACACCAAGCTGGCAGGAATAGCTAACACTCCAAAAGATAGGCTTAAGATACAGAAGGATCTTGACAAACTTGAACATTGGGTGCTATCTAACAAAATGAAATTCAATGGTGAAAAAAGTAAGCTTCTACATTTAGGCAAGAAAAACAAAATGCACAGGTACAGTATATGTGATACCTTGTTCAATAGTAGTAATTATGAGAGGGATCTTGGAGTCCTAGTGGACAACCATTTAAATATGAGCCAGCAGTGTGCAGCAGCTGCCCAAAAAGCCAACACAGTTCTAGGCTGCATAAACAGAGGGATAGACTCAAGATCACATGAAGTGTTGATACCACTTTATCATGCCTTGGTAAGGCCACATTTTGAATATTGCATTCAGTTTTGGTTACCACGAAATAAAAAAGATGTTGAGACTCTAGAAAGAGTGCAAAGAAGACCAACAAAGATGATTAGGGGACTGGAGGCTAAAACATATGAAGAACGGTTGCAGGAACTGGGTATGTTTAGTTTAATGAAAAGAAGGACTAGGGATGACATGATAGCAGTGTTACAATATCTCAGTGGCTGCCACAAAGAAGAGGAAGTCAAACTATTTTCCAAAGCACCTGAGGGTAGGACAAGAAGTAATGGGTGGAAACTAATCAAGGAGAGAAACAACTTAGAACTAAGGAGGACAGTTAGAACAATTAATCAGTGGAACAACTTGTTTCCAGAAATTGTGAATGCTCCAGCACTGAAGTTTTTAAGATGTTGGATAACCATTTGTCTGAAGTGGTGTAGGGTTTCTTGCTTAAGCAGGGGGTTGGACTAGAAGACCTCCAAGGTCCCTTTCAACTCTGTTATTCTAATTAGTCCCTCTCTTTTGTTAGAGTTTATGGTAGCAATCAAAATGGCTTATTTTGTGGACGTAGCTTGATGGTCATGTAACAATTATTTAGGATTTAGCAGAAGTACTGGTTTACCAGGCTTTTAACTGCTTGCAGAGCTGTACCGATCTACCCATTTATTTTTGCAGGCACTGATCTACTCATGTATTTTTGCAGGCACTGGTCTACTCATTTATTTTTGCAGGCACTGGTCTACTCATTTATTTTTGCAGGCACTGATCTACTCATATATTTTTCAGGCACTGATCTACTCATTTATTTTTGCAGGCAGCAGTCTACTCATGTATTTTTGCAGGCACTGGTCTACCCATTTATTTTTGCAGGCACTTGTCTATTCATTTGTTTTCTTTTAACACTGATCAGCTGTAGGGCGGCCATTTGAAGCCCCGCAGCAAGAGTTTAAACAGTTTTCCCCCCTCTAGCCATCAGCTGGGACTCAGGAGGCAGCAATTGCGGGTGGGCCCAAATAAAAGGTAAGAATAACGCAGGGGCGGGGGGTGCAGAACTGGTTTGGTGACATCATATCGTCACCGCTACTGGCTCGGCAGAACCAGGTGGAACCGGGAGGAACACACCACTGCAACAGATCACATGGCAGCTGGTCCAAGTTGAAAACTGGATTGACATTACGACTTCTTGTGTGCATCAGACCAATAATGACTTTGGCTATATCTGTGGTTATCATAAAAGCAACAAAATCCCAAGATGTCTCTGATTTCAATTCTAAAGTAAAGAGCATTACCAGCTGGAGTGAATCAGCAACCGAATGGAGATAAAGTTGATTAATTTTAGCAGGGAATGCTGCTGGGCAGAGGGTAGGCAATATGCCAACAGACCCACCAATTTATTTTTGCCATTAGCTTAATGTATGGGACCTCATATATACAGTAGCTACTTACAGAACTTTTTTGTGTATAACTCCAAGTTAATGTAGACAAGTCTTGGCAATATTTTAGAAGTGGTTTGACATTGCCTGTTCCTAGGGTTGAGAGACAGTAACTGGCATAAGATAACCCAGCTGACTTTGTGCCTAAGGTTGCACTAGAACTCAGTCTCTTGGTTTCTAGCCTGATGCCTCAACTACAACACCAAACTAGCTCTCCTGCAGGACAATTTCAGCCAAAGAATGAGTGCTATTGAAGCTTTTGTAACAATGGCTTATGAGGCACTTAAACATCTCAGTCAGGAAGATCTAAGATGGATGGATCTTCTATACTTACCTAACCACATTTCAGTGATCACCGTTTCCACAACATACTAAGGCCATGGCTTGAATTGTCAGAATTTTTGAAAATCCTGATATATTTTTATACATAAAACGCTGTTAGTGGTTAGTTTCCTTGGATGAATTATAACTATGAATTATAACTATGTTTTAATGATTTTCCAGTTTTGGTACAAAAACACAGGAACCACTTTAACATTAATAAACATTATGCATATTTTTACCCGTTCTGTTGTTATCAAAGCAGATGGTCAGAATAAATCTGAAACACATTCACAGTCAAAGCTCGGCTCAGTTACTTGAAGATTTTTCCAAAAAAGCATTACTAGTAGCTGGCTACCATCTCCATTAAGAAACAGTCATTTCTATTAAAAATCATGAAGCTTGAATAACCTCCCTAAGGAACTATCTTCCTCATAAGCAGATTTTCTAATTAAACATGCTTTAATTGGCATGTACTGTGCTTGGAACAATAGATCTGTAGGATTAATTCAATTTCTATGGCTAAATGTCATTCAAAACTTAACTTTTAAATACATAAATACACTTAATTTGTCAGATAAAATGAACTGTACTTGGTCTAAAATCTGTTTTCTACCAACAACATTCTTTTTTTCTCCAAAACAGTTAACTATCTTCAACTGAGAATCAGATTAAAACCAGTGTTTATCCTTTTATGTAAATTAACACCAGCATTATTATAATTACAAAGCAAGTTGGTCTTTTTTCTTTTTTTACTAATCCTTAAAGCAACAGTACTACAATTTCCTTCTTTCATTCTCATAACTTAATTTTATATCTCAGAGCACTGATTAACTACAATTAACTTACAGTAGTTTTGGTTTAACACAAATAGAGGGCATTAGGAATGAGAGTATAATTATTATTTTCCATTACATATTAGATATTGAACTACAGTCAGAAGGAATAAAGATAATCCAGAAACCAGTATATGTACTATATGATTAATGCCCCACTGGCTTTGAAAATAGGCCTACAAGCTTTCAGTCTGATCAGTGGCTGTGAACTCCTTTCTAAGTAGATAATAAGCATGGGCAGAAAAAGCAAAGATCCATCAAGGGAAACATAAATAAGTGTTTATGTCAATTTTTTCTTTCAATTATCTTCTTCTGGATATTTGACATTTTAAGGGTGCAAATTAAATTTGATAGAAATTGGTACAAAAGTATTTGAACCATACCTTTAAATGCTGTATCTAAAGTACCTTTATTTTTCTTTTAGCCATATTGCGTGGAATAGACAGGAATTATACAGTTAAGAGAGATGAAGCATGCCAGATATGTTAGATATTGATGCATGTGTTTTCAAATTATACCTGGAATTTAAATGAGTCCTTTTTAGCAAAATATAAGGAAATAAAGAGGACAAAGTGATCCTATATAAGCAACATTAGACTAGATCTGAACAGAATATTTCCCTTTTCTTTTACAAGCTAGTTTTATGAAAGTAAACATGCCTTCAGGCTGAAGTATCTGGAGAACTGCCTTCCTTAGCTGGAAGCAACCTGTCTGGCTCTTGTTCTGGAAGAAACTATTCCCAATCATCTATTTCCTTAAGATAAATACCATGGAGGCTTAGAAATAGCATATTAAGGTGTGTCAGCTTTTTCAACTTTCAATTTCAAAACATTAGGGGTGCTCAAAAGTTGTGAGATGCTTTGAGGATTGTTCAGATATTTACTGTTACTTTAATGTAATTTAGACGTGCTTGGTAAGTAACTACATAAATATCATAACTTTCAGACCAGCAATTCCCCAGCAAACAATTCAGACCAGCATTTCCCCAGTACCATCGAAGAACATTTTTCTGTGTGCAGTGAGTCAGGTGGAAGATACTTTTATCATTTCACTCCAGATAAAGGCTCAAAAACAGGAAAACCTGCTCAGGTGATTGCAGATAATCTGCTGTATTTCATGAATAAAGGCATTGACAAAAGCTTGAAGACCACTGAAGGAGATTCTACAAATGTTAATACTGGCTGTGAAGGTAGTGCCATGCACTGGGTAGAGGTCAAGCCAGGGCATCCACTCTGCTGGAGCTGATTGACTGGTCTGAAGGCAGTGGTGGTATTCAGCCAGTTTGCACCACTTCGGGAGAACCGGTTGTTAACTTTCTGAGCAGTTTGGCGAACTGGTTGTTGGAAGAAATCATTAGGGCAGAGAACCGGTTGTTAAATTACTTGAATCCCACCACTGTCTGAAGGTATATATGAGCCACTTTTGATGTGCAAAATGACTACTGCAGAAATAAAGAAGTTCATTGATGAACCAATGAAAGTACCACAGTGGGCCTATCATGCCCAATCAATACAGAGATCTGTGAAACAGGTCACAGAGGCAGAGTGCATACACATGAGAAATGTTAGGGTTATATCAGAAGCCAAGAAGCAAGTGGGCAACTGATGTCGAACAACGAATCAAAACAAGACTTGATGAAACATTTTTGTAACTCAGATAATTGTTTTCTGATGTTAGTTTATGATAGCATGGATTATTTTTTGCTTAGCTAGATAAGATTCATGAAGAAAAAAACTAATTTTTGTAGCACAAGGTGTGATTTTTGAGAAGATAAAGTTAACAGTATTTGTGGGATATATGATCAGGTGTGGATTTACCATGCCAAGCTAAACATTGTACAGTTGTAAAATTAATGGCAAATTTGAACTCTTGGTGTAACACCACATATTTTTAGAACCCCTCATTGAAAAAGATTGTAAAAATTATTTTTCACCCCATTAAATGACATGCCTAATAGCATATTCACCCTGGCACTGTAAATATTGTTGGCCCCCATAGTGCTGACTTCCGAAAATGACTGAAATTGTTGTCTCATGATGGTAATCCAAAATACCAAAGATGATGGTAATTATAACTATGCTTTTCATGATGTAAATAAATGTTTTATTCCATTATCAATATTTTTAAATTATTGTAAAGGATCCCCCCCAAAGATCCCCAAAGAAACATAAATAAAAAGTAAACCTCTTTTATTTGCTAAACTAACAAAATTATGTTTTGTAGATAGGATTTTGTACATGAATTTGAATTGACGTAAGGGTAAAAGTAGGTAAGGGTAAAAGTAAGTGTATAAAGAGCGCTACACAGCGGCTGCGTGCCTTCCATCCCAGTACTAACGGGGCCGTAGAACAGGCTAATGCCGCAGTGGAACGTTATCTCCATTGTTATGTTTCTTACCAACAAACTGACTGGTTTGCTTTGATCCAGTTCACTGAAGTCGCATACAATAACATCAGCCATCGTAGTACGGGCTACGCTGCAAAACGAAGCGGTTTGCAGCGTCTTTAATCAGGTTAAGCACAGCAACACAGGCAGGAGTAAGGCACAAGCCGGCATTGACGTTTACAATTAGTGCTACACGCAGCCGCTGTCTAGCGCTCTTTAGACACTTAGTAACAAGCAATTTACCATTTGGCAATCAAACAGTTAACACCACACACCCCTTCCCACTAGCTTGCTCAACGATAGGATGCGCTTCCTGTTACGTCACAAGGAGGCACCATTCACAAGCTTTATGCTCCACCGAGCTCCGATGAAAGCATTCGTTTCTTTTATGCTTGAGCGGCAAAGTCCCTCCAAACAGCTGGGAGCACATCACCGGAGTTTACAGCCGCTCGGCCCCTTCTCATCTTCCTCCCCAACAATGGCGAGACCCATCCGGGGCTCGACAGTAGGATTGTCTGCCTTGCTTCAAATAAGTTAAAAAGCTACATTAACTTTTTTCTGGATTCACAGATTATACTATTAGAATACAGTTCTACACAAATGCAAAGTAACATGGTTCATTTAGCTTTAGAAATGTATGTGTGCTTTCACTGTACTGTGCACTTGATTTTACATCGTCGTCGTTATTTTTTTGTTTGTTCATTCGTTCAGTTTATAATCAATCATTGTATTCCAGGCAATCAAGAAGGCAGGTGGTGTGAAATTTAATATAAAGAATTGAAGGGAAAAAAACCAGTAAAGCTATTGGAACGAGTACAAAAATGATTACTACATCAGTTCAAAACTTCTGTTGATCATTACGGTTCTCCTTCTTTTCCTAAACAAAATTAAAGATGCTTTTTACTGGAGTAAAGGCAAGTCCCAAGGAACTTGTAAATAGACATTCAGATATTCTGGCTTTAATCTATTTAGAAGTTTAGCAATCAAAGCTAAACAGTATTCGGAATACAATTGTCAAAGAATATTCTGTGAACACAATATTGTCTATCAGCAAAGGGCTGAATAGTTGCATTTTCTAATGACATGTTTCAAAAGTACACTATGTGGAATACACTGCAATACAAGTAATATTTAATTTATGACCATTTGTTTAATGACCATCTGAAGTTACAACGGAGCTGAAAACAATGATTTATGACCAGTTCTCACACTTATGACAGTTGAAGCATTTCTGCAATCACATAGTAAAAATTCAGGCAGTCGTCAATGGCATGTATTTATGAGGGTTGCAGCATCCTGAAGTCATGTGATTACTATTTGCAACCTTCTCAAGACAGCTTCTGACAAGCATAATGAATGGGGGAAGTTGTATTCACTTAACAACCATGTGATTCACTTGAAAACCACAGCAAAAAATGCTGTGATTTAGTCACTATCTCCATATCACTTTGTGATAGAAGTTCCAGTGTCAATTTTGGGCGTAAATTGAGGAGTACCTATAGTCCAACTGTAATTTAATAGAGGCATGGCTAAACATTGACAGATCTGATTGGCTCAAGTATGTTCACAATTGATACATTAGACATAGTTGTGAACTACAAATGACATGAAATGAGATTTTCTCCAACATGTTATGAAAGCAGAATACCGTATGAAATGAGTATGAATTTTCCCACATATTGTTATGGAAAATTCTGATAAACTCTGAATCTTTGTTTTTTTACAAATAAATATTTTACAATAAGCCAAGTTGTTTAGGTTCTCCCTTATGAAGAGATGAATCAGATAGAGATTTTCTTTATTTCACAACTGAACTAGTTCTCAATTCCAAGGAATGATACAAATTGTGTAGAAGAATAGAAGATAGAGGCAATAAAAAAAAAAGTAAACTAATGTAAAATTAAATATATTTTAAATTCTGTTTTAATCAGAATGCCACAATTACCTTATTTTTAGTATTTTTTTACTAGTGAAAATTAATCTGAGCTAGAGAAGAATCTTGGCCACTAATCTCAAAGAAGTGGAAGTTTCAGGTCAATTTTCTCCTCACCATGCTTCCTTTTAAATGTAATGCTTTTGTAGTTTGTTCATTTTTTTGTTTTGTTTTAAGCTGCTCACAATAATTTTATGAGTGGGTGGCCTTAGAAGTCATCTACTAAGTGGTCATCGTCGTCATCATCATCATCATCATTATCATCATCATCATCATACTTTGGAAGGAATTACATTGTAATAAATATAAAATGCAACAGCCTGACAGAGATCTGTGGTTAAATACACCCTGAACATTTACTGCATAATTAGGAATAAGTGCAGATATTTCAGTACAGACTTCTTATGAATCCTACATTTGTAGTCATACAGGAAGAAACTCAGTTGCTGCATTGTATACTAAGAATAAATTTCAGACGTTTGTAAGAAAATTTTAGAATACAAGTCAAGAAATGTAAATGTCCAAGTAGCAGTGAGAAATTATAGGAAAAAAATCAGTTATAAATGGGTTGGTTTATGTTTCTGTAAGCTTCCCTTACAAAAGATGGGTAGCTGTTACATGAATAAAATAAATAAATATCTATTGTGAAGATATTGATGTGAAGAATATGTGGTGAAGTCAGTACAACATAAAGTCTTACTGAATGCCAAAGAGAGCAAACTGGCCTACAAGAAAGACCAGATTATCAGAAAAGAGACATCTCAAGCTAAAGTATTACATGTCCAATATTTGTTGTATTCTGTGTGTGCATGTGTTGCATCTCCCTTCCTCCCTCTCTCTTTTTCTCTCCCCCACCCCTCTCTGTCTCTCTCTCTCTCCCTCCCTCCCTCCCTTTCTCTGTCCCCTAGCAGGCAAAGCAGATAACAATAAGATCTTGCAATAGCTAAGAGCAGGAAAGCTGAAGAAAGAGACAGAGAGGCTAATTCTGGCTGCATAAAATCAAGCTTTAAGAACAAATGCACATAAAAGCAGAACTGAGACAATAGTAACAAAAGCTGAAGAAACAGTGGACTATCTAATTAGTTGTTGCAAAGG
The DNA here is from genome assembly GCA_022577455.1 of Arizona elegans. Lineage (NCBI taxonomy): Eukaryota > Metazoa > Chordata > Lepidosauria > Squamata > Colubridae > Arizona > Arizona elegans. The sequence continues at coordinate 68,343,260 of JAKOOJ010000006.1, read as the reverse complement.
GATTATACAAATGATAAAGATCATACAGACTGACAACAAATAATGATATAATGAAGTAGCAACAATGGTGCATTGGGATATCTGCAAGAAGTAGCTTTTGCCTGAAAGCAAGAACTGGTGAGATGACAAAGCGGACAAAGTAACAGAAAATGAAGATGCTAAAGTGCTCTAGAACTTTAGAATTCAAACATACAAGTGTCTGCCATACAACACCCCAGACTTAACAATTGTTGATAAGAAGGACAAAAACATCTGGATGGTGAGCAAGGTAATACCCAGACACAGCTGAACATAAAAGAATGGAGAAAAGCACAAAATATACAATCTGCAAATAGAAGTAGAATGAATATGGCAAAGGAGCAAAGGTAGTATAAATAACAATATATGCCTTGGAAGCAATTATAAAACATCTGGAACACCATTAGAACACTCTTGGCATTGACAAAACCACCATATGTCAATTGCAAAAAGTAACATTATTTGTAAATAATTTGACGCTCTGTGATAATACCCTTAATATTATTAAACAATAACATCTGCCTATTCCAGATCCTCAGGAATCAATAAATGGATAAAAATGCCAAACCCAGGCTAAACATCTGGTTTACTTGGCCACAAACTGGGATAACACTGATACATACATAAAGGTAAAGGTTGCCCTCGCACATATGTGCTAGTCATTCCCGACTTAAGGAGGCTGTGCTCATCTCTGTTTCAAAGTCAAAGAGCCAGCACTGTCCGAAGCCGTCTCCGTGCTCATGTGGCTGGCATGACTCAACACCAAAGGCGCACGGAATGCTGTTACCTTCCTACCAAAGGTGGTCCCTATTTTTCTACTTGCATTTTTTACATGCTTTCGAACTGCTAGGTTGGCAGAAGCTGGGACAAGTAATGGGAGCGCACCCGTTATGCGGCACTAGGGATTCAAACTTCTGAATTTCTGACCTTTCCTATCAACAAGCTCAGCATCTTAGCCACTGAGCCACCACATCCCTGCGATACATACATACCCTCACACATACTTCTGGTGACAATCACGATTAAGGAAGAAAATGAAGCTAGTAAGGTGTCTAAGTGGTAAAATGATACAATCAGTAACTTTCAGAACAAATGCTTGGGTGGGATGAGTGGGTAGATGGGTGAGAGGTTAATGCTTATTTTGTACTAAAGTGAATGTTTTGAACCTGTCAAGCTCTTATTCCCACTTTTCTTAAATAATTTTTGGCAGGATCACTATTCCACACTATTTATATAATTGTTACACTTGACACTGTGATTAGAACACATTAAAATTTCTTCTCAAAGTATAGAAGATGTCATTGGTAAAGTAATATTTAAAAGCAATAATATAATATATGCAAAAGAAAAATATACTTTCCATCTAATCAGTCACAACTTTCACGTTCATTGGAAGAATAATTCTTCCATCATTTTTGGAAAGAATTTAGGAGTGTCATTGTTTTTAGATGACTAATGCTTCTTTCTGTCATAGGTACACATGTTGATTTTTTTCTAAAGCACAATGTTGACAAAAGATCCCTGCTGGAATATGCCACTCTCAGAAAAATGTTGTTCAACATTTTTCTGAGAGTTTTTCTTCTTAAAAAGCTCTATGGCAGTGATGGCTAACCTTTTTGTCATCAAGTACCGGGGGGGGGGGGTGTCACACACATGCGTGCCTACCCCCATAATTCTATGTGCCCTGCCCCCTCACATGCGCATGCAACCCCCCTACTCCTGGCACACAATGGCCCGGTAGGCCCACTTTTCTCTCTTACCAGGCTCCAGAGCCTCTCTATGATTCTGGGGAGGGCGAAAACAGCCTTCCCCACACTCCCGGAGGCACTTCCTGTCCAACCGGAAGTTGGGAAATGGGCCGTTTCTGGCCTCCAAAGGGCCTGGGGGGTCGGGAAAGCCGTTTTTGATCTCCCCAGACTCATAGAGAGGCTCTAGAGTCAGGTCTGAGAGAAAAACAGGTCTTCCCCACCACCCCCCAGGCCCTCCGGAGACAGGAAACAGCCTGTTTCCCTACTTCTGGTGGGCCCAAAAGGCCCGAAAATCAGCTGGCCGGCGCACATGACCACTGATATGGCTATGCGTGCCACCTGTGGCACGTGTGCCATAGGTTTGCCATCACAGCTCTATGGGATTAACTGTAAATTCAGTGTAATTTGTGAGGACAAGCATAAATTTCTAATTTGGTGATCGCAGGCAGATTTTTTTCATTTTTAATTACATACACAAATGAAAGTTTATTCAATATTAATGTCATATTAATATTATTGATATATAATTTTAAGTCATTCAAATCAGAATATAATTCTCCTACTACACTCTTTTTTAAAACAGCAAAAGAAAATCTAATAGAGTATAATTTTAGATAAAGAATAAAGTGTAATCTGAATAATTCCATTTCTAAACTTCAAACTATTTTATCACTATAAAACTATTAATGTAGTTAAATCTTACTCATTTAAACTGTATTAGAAAAAGTTTCAGTCAATCTTAATTATGTATCACAAATTAAGCAGAACATATTGGAGGCATGGAGTAGATGTGTCCAGGAGTTTTTTTTTAATGAACTATTCATAAAACACAACAGCACAAAAAAGTAGTAGAATTCTTGTTAAAGAAAAATATATAAGTGCCAGTGACTGTGCTATCTTTCTCTAGAATTTCTATAGAAAGAAAGCTCACTAGAAAGTTAGTAAGATATATTTTTTGTAAATATATTTCCTGTGAATTAGCAATTTTAAATTGAACCTATTGTGAATTAAAACAATATAATTAATTTCCTTAACAAGATTTCTGTTACTATTTTATAACTTTACTCATTTCAAGTGCTAGATGAAAACCCTTAGCCTTAACAGTATTTTTAGATTTACCACTGTCAGTTTTATTGGATACTGCTGAACCTGATGTATTATCTCAGAGGCAAAAGTTATTGGATTTGTTGAATGGATGCAACGTATTGGAAAAAAATAACATTTACAAAAATGTTCACTGTGATATTAAAAATATTAATATCCACTTTATGTGGACATATTTGATGGTTCTTCTTCAATAGTCTACACAAATTAAATGAGGTAGTCTAGTAATGAATGTCAATTTGTATTAGTATCTATTTTTAGATACCATTCATCTAACAATATAGAAATATGCAATTATTATTCATGTATACTATTGAAAGGATTGATGGAAAGATGCTGCTACACCTATCTGAACTCTGATTGGAAGGCACAGCTTTTTATTGAGATTCCAGAAAGTCTGATCAATATTGTTTTGTTTGCTATTAAACAGCTTAATCTGCTGTTTAAGAACTGAGGTTTTTATTTTTTATTCATCTATTTCAAAGTGCATCTTTTCTTTGTTTTTAATTTCCCTTTCTTTTCTGCCCATTTGTGTTTATGTTTTCCCCTACATTTTCTTAATGTTTATTTTCTGTTTGTTCATACATTAAAACTAATAAAAAGGTCAAAAATGTCTTAATTTATTTCATAGTTTTGTCATTTGTTCCCTTTTATATGATTAACATTAATACTCACTCAACTTACTTGAATATCCTTACATGATGGTCCTTCCTTAATAACTGTCTATTCAACAATTGTTTAAACTTATGATGGCACTGAAGTAATGGTACTTGTGACCTGTCCTTCCAATTATGGTGTGGAAGAGTCCCATGGTCATATGATTGCCATTTGCAACCCTTTTTGCTTTCTTCCTTTAAACAATATCAGTGGAGGAACTGGCAGGCGTTGCAATGACCTCTACATGACAACCTTACTTAATGACCAGCAATGATTTGTTTAATAACGTAACTAGAAGTGCTGGAATGTCTATGGTTCAGTGGCACGGTAACATGTCATTGTGTTTTTCTGATCATATCACTTAAATGTTGCAGTATCTTTCGATTTTCCCATCATTCTTAGCAATTTCTGATTCTAAAACCAAGCATTTCACATTCCTGCCTACCAGGAATGTGCGATTCCTACCCCGCCCACCCCCATTTTATAAAGGATGAGTTTCCTGTAGCAAATTATCTGCTTTCTTTTTGTGGTAGGTCTTCTCACTCCTAGCCTTCATTGTCCACCATGCTCTACTATCAAAGGAATATAGCCCTCCTACCCTCTTTGTATTTCAGTGGCTCTCCAGCCAGAGTTGATTTGGTGTATTATTATAGCTTTTATATTTCTTCATGATTTAACGTACTGATTTTCACTTGGGATTTAATATTAATTTTGGCTGCTCTTCATTTAGAGTCCTTTAGGAATAGAAAAAGTCTAAACAAACAATAAAACAAAAAAATGTAATACAATAAAATGTACAATACCTAGTATATACTTGAACAGAATGCCTAGTATATACTTGTTATTCCTAACACAATACAGGTAGTCCTTAACTTGCAACAATTCATTTAGTGAACTGTTCAAAGTTGTGATATTTTAGTACTCACTTTTCACTGAACAGGGTTCCTGATTGTAACTTTTAGTTGCTTTCTCTTTACTTGTTATCTGCCACCCGCACAGTCAGATGCCATAAAGTAACTGGGAGTTGAAAGCTATGCACAGGTCAAGCAATTTTCACACACTTTGACAGGCTTTCACCTTGTTACCTCTGCCTAGATAATAAATACCACTTGATGCTAAAGGAAGTAAAAGTTTCTAGGTTATGTTTAAGATTATATAAATGCAATATTGTTTTGACATTTCTTAGCATATGTGCTCCCCTCCCCTAACCTCTGAAAATGAATATAAGTATAAAAACAGCTAGCTTTGTAAAGAAGTTACTGCCTTAGTTTCTATATTTAATCAACTTTTGAAACAGAAATGATTGATAGTGTCCTTCAATGAAGCTATCATTTGGGATCAAAAGAATGTAATTCAGCACTATTGCAATTCGTTTTATCTTTCTTTGAAGGTAATCTTCTATCTTATTTTGCTCCAGAAGTACACAGTTGATTAATACACAAGCCGACAATGGTAACCTTAGAAACAGAGAATATGAATTCTTGACATGTAAGTCCACCAGAGCTGAAAATTAAAACTATTCCCTTTGTTCTTCTGTAATGAAAGAAATCTAAAGTGCCAGCCAGTTGCATAAGTAAGTTAAGTTAATAGGATTCAAAATATATCTTCATGTTCTCTCCCCCCCTCCCCCCGTTCTCTCATTGCAATCAGTTCGACATAATGAGTGATCTTCCAGGGAAATAGAGGTTTGTGAGTCACAGACAGTGTAGCAGTACAGGAATGTTATGATAACTGTCATGTGGATTTCAAGCTCCAATCATAATGAAATGAAAACTGCTTCTTTTTAACTTCTTTCTGTACATTATTTGTAATCTTTGAAAATTGTTTCAAAATTTTGCTATTTGTAATGCAGTATTTTGTATGTATGTGTGTGCATATATGCTTGAGCACACATACATGCTTCTATGGAGACAATTTCAATTCTCCTTCCATCTCAAGAAATTCAGAAACCTATTTTCTTTCATTTTTATTTATGATTATCATGTTTAGAATTACCATTGCTATCCTTTTTATTCTACTTGTAACTTAACTTGTAACTTGTACATTACTGAAAATGTGATTAAGAATCACAAAATAGAAAATATTCGAACAAAGATTTAATCATATATATATATATATGGATGTATGTTTGTATGTATGTTTGTATGTTTAAGCATAACTCTGGAACGCCTCGAGCAATTCCAACCAAACTTGGTACACAGATGACTTACCCTCTGGAGACAAGCACTGTGGGGGTAAGATGCCTCTGGTGTGTGTGTGTATGTGTGTTCCAGCCTAACTCTGGAAAGCCTGGGCCTTTAAGGAGAGCGAATGCAGCGTCCTAGAGCGACATTTGTTCATGATGTCATGGGAGAGGGAAGGGAGTCTGATTAGGCCAGTACAGAGGCCTTTAATTGAGCATGCTCCCTCACACAGTGGGCCTTTAAGGCCTAGGCCTTCCTCACACAGTAGGTTTATGAAGCTAAGGGAGCCTGATTAGGCCAGTACAGAGGACTTTGACTGAACATGCCATGGCATAACCGGATCGTCCAGCCCCTCCTCACAGCTTTGGCCTGTTTTCCCAGGATCGTCCTTCACCCCAACTTATCGCACAAAGGATGGGACCACACCAACCAATGTGAAATAGGTATAGAGGCCACAGCCTATTTCAGTAGGGGTGGAGGAGGTGCAGCATGGCCCAGTTCAGGGATTTATGTTCCAGTCCCAGGCCCAGTTTGAGGAAATGGTAAAATGGATGGTGGCACAGGTAGGGGGTGGAAGGGGGAAGGGAGAGGACAGGGATGATGGGCATGGGAGTAGGGGGAAGAAAGGCCCCTCTCAATGGATCCAACCTCCAATCAGCTGCTAGTGCTAAATCAGGCTGTACTGAAGCTGACCAGGCTCTTTGCCATTTGCTGCAAGGAGGTACAAATTGCTGGGAGGCAGAGGCTGAAGGATGGGGGCCGGCGGGTGAACGGGGGAAAAGTGTGTCTTATACACCAAAAAAATATGGTACATAAGCAGAAATAATGTGGGCAAAAGTTATAAATTATAATAAGCAATGAAACTTAAATGATGAACAGAATCATTTCCTATTTTGAAAAAGTTCAAGAAAAAAAACTGAAAGGACAAAATGGCTGACCATGTGATACAAAACAGACTGAAGATGAATTAACTGGCTGATTGACAGAAAGTGAAAAATGACACCTTTATGATAATATCTGGCAGATTTTTTGAATTATGCTGTTGCAGAGTGTGGCATACGTAGCCACGCCTCTGCCCAGCAACACAGAAGTGTTGCCTATTGGCTGTGAAGTGACAGCTCAGCTGGCGGGAGTAATGAGTGTGTGTGCTGTATAAATAGCAGCCATGACAGAAATTGTTGCCTTGTTCATTTGTTCCTACTGTAATGGGTGTTTGCTGTTGTTATGGCCTGAGGCCTTGCCTAATAAAGGGCATTGTTATTTAACACCGTCTTGCCTCTTCTCACCTTGCTTCAAACAAAGCACAGAATGGGTTGTACTAACTAGATCTGGCATAGTAATAGATCTAGAACAGTGCTATTTTTCTATTTTTCACTTGAGACATTTGAGTAAAAGGACTACAAATGTAACAGAAGATTCACTACTCTGCTCTTCCATTTTACAATTCTATAAGAATAATTAAAGAAAGGTATTAGTGTTCTTTAATGCTATGAACTATATCCAAAAAACAAATCAAAGTATAAAATGTCCTTTTATCCCTAGTTTAAGAAATAGAACAGAAGAATAAAATTAATTAATTATTTTTCTTATCATCTTGGCATTCATGCATACAAAATTATACCACATCCCAGTAAGAATTCTTCTTTTAGACATAACACCAGTGTTAAATACTGGTAGTTGACAATCTAATTATCCATTGTTGGTAAAACGATAACTAAGGCTATTTTTGCACTTCTGAACATATGCCTAGTAAAGTATCATTCCAGTTTTTATTTTGTACATTTAGGTGCTCTTTTATTTTCAGCTTGCTAAATTATCCTACTTCCTTTGCTCTTCTTGTCTTCTCCTACTCTATTAATGTAAGAATCTAATTGTCCTTTTTATTCCCTGCTTTATAATAGCTGTCATTTGATAATGGAAGAATCAATCAAACATATTTTCTTCATGTCCTCCCAGAAACCAATGTTTATTAGCTTTTACTCCACTGACACTGAGAAAGCTGAATCAATATTGACAAAACATCATCTCTTTTTGAAAAGTTAGACTGTGATAGTTCTCAAAGCCTACCAATTTCAAATTTGACCTAAATGTGAAAATAAATCTTGCCTTCTTTTCAGATAGTTTACACCTAAAATATATAACATAGCTCGGGATTTATTTTATCTTCTTAACTTTCCCATATTCAGGGAGCCAGAAATTAACAGGCAAAGGACACTGATGATTAGAATTTGATAAGACAAAGATAAGTGATATATACTAGTATGAAATCATAAACTCCTGAAATCTGTGCTATAAGATATAGTAGTGCAGAGCATTAAGGTTATGCAACCATTAAATGAGTTGGAAAAAATGTTTTGGATTCCCCCTGAGTATAGCACTTCTCTGCTATTTATTAAATTTTATTAGCTTTTTTCAGCATCCAAATGACCTCAGGGCAAAAATATTACTGTATTAAGGAGTTCTATTTTCCTTTTCCCACCCACCCCAAACTCATGCAGAAGACGGAAAAAAAATAAGTCCAATTAAAAGTATAAAGAGATGTTGCATTCCGATGAGTCCGAAGCACTTCTGCTGAATAATTTTGTAAGTATGGGCTGTCCTTGTTCTGTATATCTCAAATTCCAAGATGGACATACCAGTAGTAGGATTCAGCCGGTTCTCTCCAGATCATGCGAACTGGTAGCAGTGACTACAGGAAGCTCCGCCCATCCAGCCAGACATAATGCATGACTACTGTGCATGCGCATAAGGCTATATGCATGCACAGAGGTGGTGCATGTGCTCACATTTGTGAATTGGTAGGGAAGGTAAGTGAATCCCAGCTCTGGGACATATCCATGTGTAATGTAGCCAGTTTATTTAAATTTGCTTTGTTAAAACTAAACAAAATATTATAAAGAATTAAGCCGTACAAAATATTATATACATAACCAAAATGATCTAGGCCATTAACAGAAATACATGCCCCTATCTAGCGTGCTATATAATAATCTTTCAATGCAGTAGTGTTATATTGACAGTTATTGATTTTGTATTATATTATAGACCCTAATGACATTAATGCCATAGTGGATAGAGCAGCCATTGACATAGATGGATCTTTTTTTCAATGTGTTATTTACGCTGACTCAGTAAACTGATTTACTGAAATCATTGTAGATTGTAGATTTTAGAAAAAGTCAGCAGTCATTCTCCACTCAGTTCAAGGATGCAGCTGTAGAGGTGGTCAACAGTATTAACTGTTGCAATTAACTGATGCAGCTGTAGAGGTGGGAGTACAGATAACTAACAATCTGAATTGGTCTCTCCACATGACATTCTTAGTGAAGCATGCAAACCAGCTTCTGCATTTCCTGCGTCAGATGAGGAGAACACATCTTTTTCCTTCTGTCCTGGACACTTTTTACAGAAGGACAATTGAGAGCGTTTTAAGAAACTGCATCACTGTTTGGAAGATTATAGGAAGTTTGCTTCCTGTTATTCAGGATATTGCTTATAATCACTTACAGTTCAAAACATTGTTAGAGACCCCACACACCCACTTTATGGTCTGTTTCTCTTGCTCCCCTCTGGGAGGAGGTTTCAAAGTATTTCTAGGAGGACTACCAGATTCTGCAAAGCTTTGTTCCCTATGCCATCCGTCTGGTAAACTTGCAAGGTTGTTTTTCTCGTCATGTACATGTATACATCCTAACTAGACTGTGTTGTTTGTCTTGACATATAATATATGTGGGTATATGCATAATTTTGTAGGTATTGATTTATTTTGTTGTGTTTATGTAGTGTATATTGGCAGTGGTGACCCTTTGAGAGCTGTATGCAATGAAATTTCATTTTAATGTATGCTGATTAGTGTATACTCAAAGTGACAATAAAATTATTCTAAGTCTAAATCTTGCCTCACACTTGTACCATGATCATGGGCATGACTATGATTAAGATGATACAGAATCTGCTATTCCTGGGTGCTTCTGGAAAAATGATTAAACCTCTAAGGTGGAAGAGATAAATCAAATCTTATTTTTCTACATCCCCTTTCAAGTTTCACATTCTAGTCCCACCTTCTGCTTTGTGTTAGTGAGTTGGTAGTTACCTCTATCTTGATTAAGGTCATCAATTAAGAGTAAAATGAATATGACAAAAGATAGGGCTTATCTAGAACAAAATACAAAACCAAAAGCTTGTCTCTAAGGCAGGCTTGTCAAACTGGTGGCCCACAGGCTGCATATGGCCCACCCAGCTCCGCAAAGGCAAACACCATCACGATATGTCACAATGAAGCTTGCGATGCGATCAGGTTTGACACCTCTGCTCTAAGGAAACTAAACAGAAACAAATTTATCAGTTCAGAATACAAAAGTCTACAGAAATATAATTTCACCATCCAGTCAGAGCTGAAGAAGCTTCTTGGATGAGAAGCGAAACGTCTTCAAGGAAAAAAACAGGAAGTCCAGTTGCCTCTTGAAAAAAAAAGCAGTTTTGGGACTACCATGACCTGGCTGACTGAGAATCTCCATAGACATATAATTTCATCAATACACAATTCATTATGATATTCAGAGAAATTTAAAAAAATATTTTGCATCACCTAATAAAATATTAAACTTATCATAATTCTAGCTAAGCATTTTTGCCTCTGTTTCCTGTTTATTGAACAGGCACTTCCTCAGTCTCAATTGTGCTTGGACATATTAGGGATTCTAATATGTATTCTAATTCTGAAGGTGCTAGGAAAATAGTCAGAACCCCAGTTTCTTGCTTACCTTGGCATTCACCATTTTCCTAAGATTTCTTTTCCAGTTCTGTTTTGATTTCTCCCTTTGTTTTGTTAAAAACTCATTTTTTAAAAATCACTAAGATATAGGGGATGAGGTATTTCTCTATGCACACCTCTCCATCCAAATATTGATTCTATGTCTATGCCTTTCTTTCAGGTGTATTGGCCAACTGTGACTTGAGAAACCATAGTGTTTTTCATTATATTCATATCTGCAGCTCACTTTAATTTCCTTTCTTTCAGTGTGTCAATATATCACTATTATGAAAACAATATATCATTACATTAAAAAAACTACTACTAAACATAATAGCATTTCATTCAATGTATCTCAAATTCTTTATTGAACTATAGGGCTATCACATTTTAATAAGCCAAAACAGACACAATATTGAATGTTTACTCCAACAGTAATTCTTATCCATACCAATGGCTATGGTTTTCTGAAAAACAAAAGTGCAATGCACATTATGAGTTCTAGAGCACTGCTCCTCACAGTACTCCAATTCTAACATGCACTACTATAGAGATGCTACTGAGTATAATTTTCTTTTGAAAAAGTATTGTGGTTTACAATATACTGTACACAAAGGTTACCCTAATGTTATTGTTTAACATTAATATTATTAAGTCAGTGGACATTCATACATGATGGAAAATAATGTCATGAAAACAGCCTGATCCATCTAGAATTATTCAGATATGTTTGCACTTACAAGATTTAAAATTTTCTGACAGCATGATCTCAACTATAATGGTTGAAATCTCTGGGAATATATATACATCTAAATGTATTGAAAAGTTTTTTAATATATAGCAGAAAAACATGTTCATTTACTTGATTATTTCATTCTTTTGTTGTTCTTCCCCTTGACTCCCAAGTTATGGTAACTGTAAATATTAATTCTTTGAGCAATGTTAATCTGTTTATCTACTGTCTAACTGACAATCCTTTCAATTAACAAAAAAGTGGTATTGAATATTATAAATTCATTATGCTGTGTGTGTGTGTGTGTGTGTATGTGTGTGTGTAAAATAAGTTGTCTTCTCTGAATAATTTTAAAGGAATGATGCTGACGTTCAATTTGTGTTTCAGAGACAGAAAATTACCTTTCTATTCTGATACCTCACCACCACACCTAAATCAGGAAGGAAAACACAACTGTTATTGTGGGCAATGAGTCACAGTTTTATTTATTTATTTATTTATTTATTTATTGGTTGGTTGGTTGGTTGGTTGGTTGGTTGGTTGGGTTGGTTGGTTGGTTGGTTGGTTGGTTCGATTTATATACTGCCCTTTTCTGGAAACTCAGGGTGGCTTACAACCCGGGTCCTCATTTTACCTACCTCAAAAGGATGGAAGGCTGAGTCAACCTTGAGCCTGGTGAGATTTGAATTTGCAGTAATTGCAGGCAGCTGGTGTTACTTAACAGTGCTTTAGTCTGCTATGCCACCAAGGCTCTATCAAAAACCTGCATTGATCAAAGACCAAAAGAAAGGCAAGGCACAGGCATCCATTATATAAGTAGACTCTGTCTTTCTAACTATTAGATAAAAGGGTCTTAAGTTTTAAATTTGTAAAATATTAATGAGTGTCCCTGGATGCTTTACTCAGTACAGCATTTGAAGAACTAAATAATTTTGATAAGACTCAAATTCAATCATTTAAATACCCCTGAACATTCACCAGCAAGAACAGTGGCTCAGTTCACTCCCAAACTTTTAAGGTAAAAACCCTCTGTTATTTTCTTGCTGCTTTTCTTAGCTGCATCCAATTTGCATACACATTTCTAAAGCTTCTTTGAATTAATTGCTCCAGGTGCCCTATAGGACCAACTGGGTATGAACGGGTCCTCTTCAAAGATGACAATCTCTCCTTACCTTCTCAATGCAATGCTTAATTCTCTTGCCTTTAATGTAAAATATGAAAACTGCAGACAGTTTTTGCAGACATAACCCACATAGTAAGCCAATATTGCTTTGATCTCTAACAAGAATAAAATATGTGAACAAAATCCTAATCCAATTAAAAAGTTTTTGTCTATATTTAGCGGCAATTAGCATTTATATTTATAGGTGTCAATTGAAAATCCATACAATAACAGATACAGTGTTCAAAGAGAAGCCTTATTCCTTTTATATATTCAGCATCATTGCATACATGTATAACATGAATGTGGCCTCCTTTACAATGCAGATTTTGAACCCTCCTGTGAATACTTATGGTAACTAGTTTTTTTTAAAAAAGAAGTGAGTATGAAATATAACAGTATTGCAATGCACATATTCTCAAAAGGAGTATCTGATACTCCTTTTGGAGTATTGGATACAGAAAATGTATCCAATACTTTAATCAGGACACGTGTCTTTGAGGCTGCATAAATTTTTTTGCCTAGAAAATCATTCATTTATTTGGGATTACAAAAATCCACAGTTACACTGTACACCTCCAAGTATCTAATCATACTGTTGATACAGATAAGAGTTTGAAAGAAATAAAGCCATAATCTTCAAATGAATGTAACTACAATGAAACATCAGATGAAACAATGTTATCAACAAAGAACATGCAAAAAGTAATATCACAATTAACAGATTGTGGTATTATTACATTTTCATGGTGGTAAGATTCCCCCGTCCTCCCCCCATAGGTAGAAATATCTTTAAACTAGAAAATTCATTTAACTATTTTATGAGATAGGTTAAGTATTGCTAAAGATGTTTGAAGGCCATGTGAAAGGCTGGACACAAATGGCAGATTTTAAAACTTATATATACTGTTTGGTAGTTTTATTTAAAACCATTTAAAGTATTATGTGTGGGTGAAAATTAAGATGTTTCTATTTTATTCAACATAAACCTGGAATGTGTTTCTGTTATTTCTTTTTACTTCACTTACAGTAAAATTTCATCTTGGAACAGTTTGGAATATAAGAAAATGAAATGCTTAAATTATGAGTATTTCAAACTTATTAAAACTCATGTGATATTTTGACCTTGCAGAAAACTTGAATCCCATAAAGTAAGACTGTGGGATGTTCCAGCAAAAATATCACATTCTATGGGATGACTTTAGAAGATCTGCCTATTTGCTATACAGGAAGCGATGGGAACTGGAAACATTTCTGATAAATCTGGACTGTGATCTTTCCTTATTAATAATGGGATTCAGGGTAATGAATAGGCCTGCTACCATAATTGCAAGTGTACTCCGTACCACTCCTTACATGGACAGTTCTATAAAATAGTAGTTTATGTCACTATATCTGGTTTAAAACTAATAGGAAGCTAAGAGTAATAAGTAATTTTTGGAAGGAAAGAAGGAAGGAAGGAAGGAAGGAAGGGGGGGAGGGAGGGAGGGAGGGAGGGAGGGAGGGAAGGGGGTATTGCTTTAGTGGAGAAAGTCACTGCAATTCTCTTCAAAATACCTTTTACATTTTCACTACCAACTGATTGGTGCTGATTCATGTTCTCCAGATGTTCTATTAACATGCAGAAATATTTTTTAAAAGAATAGACATATGCAAGATAGTTGTAAGACACAACCTTTTCAACAACATAAGCATTAGTTTGATGAAAGATGCAGAAAAGCATACCGTATAGTTAGGAATCTGGCAAGCAAAGTGAAAGAAATTCACTTTCCAAAGTGATGTCAGAATTAAGTTTTAATGAAGAAAAAGAAATACAAATTCTCCTTGAAGAAAAATGAATATTGGAACAACCTTTGGCACTTCCTACTGAATGCGTTAATTTAAAAAAAATGTAAAAAAAATAATTAAATTAATTATTATAATAGATATTCTACATACCTACAAACAATCTGTTTCTCATGCTGAAGTTTGATTCAGCTGGTAATCAGAAAAATAAGATCTCCCTCAAGGTGGGACTCTAGGTGGTGTAATTTATTTTCCTGATTACTAACTGAATCAAACATCAGCATGAGCAGAAGAGCACAATCCTAACAGTAATTGTAAACCAGTAGAAAATAACTTATATGACATTCTTTTTTTAGCACAAAAACTGCAAGATTCAGAAGAAACAGTCAAAAAGAATTGTCATTGATACCACCATTCATCTCTTGACAACTGAGGTTGTTATTTTATGGGTAGTAAATTCAGAAGACCAAATGAGACTCGTTTTGACCTAATTTCTGAAATTGACAAATTTCTTACAAGCTGCCATAAAACATGATTATTGTTGAATAATGGTCAGTGATTTGTAATGGAATTTTAGTGAAAACTAATGAATTCATAAATATATACCTATTGATAAATATTATTTAAGATGTAAGGAATCAAATATCAGTTGTTCAAAGCATTGAAGTTGACAGTAGAATACAATATTGTGGTCATTCTCTTTCTGAAGTTGGCTGCAATCAGAACTAATGCAATAAAAAGTTCAATTCAAGGTGCTTCAGCACTCTATGAAACTATGTCACCTAATGAGTCCTAAAAGGTCCACTTCTTTGCCATGGCAACTTCTTTGTTGCACCAATCTTTGTTGGCCTTCCTTTTTTTAAGGATTATCTTATTATCTTGTTCATCTTATTTTGTTTTTCCATCCTACATTAGCAATTCTGAGTTTTTGTGAGTTGGGTTACCTTATAATCATTGAGATAAATACAATCAGTAGAAGAGTAGGTTTTCCTTTAATTCCTGACAACTTGCTTAATTATTAAATGCTCTTTTCATGTTTTGATATTAACCCAGGAATTATGGATATAGTTTTATATATATAATAACTCAGCAGCAATCCTGAATTACAAATGCATTTATTACAAGGACAGCTATTACGGAAATAACTGATGGCCATATAAACCTAATGAAGATGGTAGCAGATTAAGTTTTAAGATGTTTGTGATAGTCTTGCCCCATGCATGCAGCTGCCTTAGTGGGCTTATAATCATATAGTGGGTTTATATTCATATAATGTTACAGTGATCTGCAATGATTTAATAGGGCTTATAGTTCTACATTGAGAAATAGTAGCTGTTTTATAACACATCCCTACTATCTATACCAGAACAATATCTATAAATTTTATATAATATGACAATGTGGAACATGATTTATTTTGTTGATCAGGCATTAGGTTAAGCACCAAAAACCACTCAGCACCTGTGGCCTGTTTGATTTCCCTTTTTCACTGTTCTTATGGGACAGGCAATTTAACATAAAAACATGGTTTAGGATGATGCTTTATGACATAGATATAGCTGTAGTTTATGAGACAGAAGTAAATAACACTACTGAACTGTATATTTCTTTAGCAAACTGATCAAGCAAGAAAGGGGACAATGCAGTAAAATATGACTACCATTGCATTTTATGCATGGTTGACTAAGCTCTTTTAAATCACAAGTGAAGTACTTGAATAAAAAGTAGGGTTAAGCAGTTATTCTCCTTCTGATGGGTTACAAAAATGCCACTAGTATATTCTTATATAGTGGCATCAACTTTTAAATTATTGATGCATTGAATTGATGATCTATGGGTATGAGAATTGGGTTATCTTGAAGCCTTAAAAATGAAAGTTGCCTTCAATCAAACTCAGTTGCTGGTGATTCATGGACATGTCTATTTAGCTTACCTGGCAATAATATGAAAATAGTTTTCTATTAACTTTTCTAGCATATTTTTTTTCAACTTCTAGCCTTATATATATACTTTTCTGTTTGCTAGAAAAGATGTTCTCAAAATTTGGGTCTTGAGGTGTGTATGTATGTGTGCATATATGTGTGTATATGTATGTATCATTTTTTTTAAAAAAATGTTAATCTGGTTTTCTCAGGCAAAGCGGTATGTTATCAAAATCATTCTTTCTTTTCCTGGACCAGCCTGCAATAGAACCTAAGTTTCTAGCATTTTTTCTTAAAGTTTTGTTAAGATTGTTAAACCCATGAGTCCATCCATTGCTCAGTATCTTCTGCTAATCACAACCGTTTTTCTTATTTTATTCATTTTTAGTATTATTCATATGTAAGGTACACAAATATCTCTAATAAATGTTATATTAGATAGAAATTGCAAATATACATATTATTAAACAAGTTGAATATGGGGATGGGACCTCCATTTGAGAAGCTTTTCTATCTGCAATCTGCAATCCGTGATTAATAAGGATAAGAATTTGCTAGTTTTTGGAGATAACCCTAAAATTTATAATTGAAATACTCTGTCTTTTCCCAGCCTGGCACCATCCAAATATGTTAGGCTAAAAATTTAGAACTAGCAGCCCTTAAGAAGATTGGCCATATCTCTGGAGAAAATCTGGTTGCATAAACTTGGAAGAAATAATAAGTAGCTTTATATTTGTATTATATCACGAATAATATTATTTTTCATTCAGAGAAATGGTTCGGACTAACAGTAATTTTCCCCCTTGTGTTGGTATTTTTTTAAATTAAGAGAGTTTAATATCCACTGAAATAAATGAAACTATTTCTCATGATTTTACCTAAATGCCATTAATTTCAAATATGTCTAAATCCAATTATTTTACTCGGAATCCAAAATGTTTTGATCATGAGTAATTTAACCTGTTAGTTTTGATGGGATATAATTAATCCTGCTTTGATTTAGGCTAAAATCTTCCTTATTCACAAATTTTATTCAAAAATATAACTAAATATACAATGAAGTCTTCAACAGAATATATCCATAAGAGACTACAAATTTTCTGAAATATCCACTGACCTTTTTTCAAGATGGAAGTAATATTTTGTGTAGTAATAATTTGCAATCATTGTTTTTTTTTATCAGATTAAATATAGCTGCATAATTTAGTTTTTAATATTAGTTTAACTATTTAGTTTTCAGTTATTCTGATTTGATGAATATTGTTATTCCCTAATAAATAGTAAACAATAAAAATGCATATTTTTATTTTAAATGAAAAATAGATTGGGCAAGATTTATTTTGTCAGTGAAACTGCTGAAAAATAATAAAAGATGAATGAAAGTGTGATACAAGATGTATTTATGTTAATTGACATGCTTTGGAGAGTTTCTTCTGATGTGAAAGTTTGTTTTGCAAAAGAAGAGAAATATTTAAATTAAAGACAAATTATGCAAATGTTATAAAATAAATGCCTGATTCAAACCTGAATCTAAACCAGAAAGGCTAGTAATATCAAAAAGCCCAGTATATTTATTTATTTGAATTTATTGACCTGTCAACTCCAGTGGATTATGTATTATTCTGAAAACTAAAATATAGAATAAAATTATTTTACGTAGCTGGTATACGGCAGATGAGGAACTTTTGACTAGAATGTTAGTGCAACCCCAGTTTTATTGTCTACACATGCTCTTGTTCATATTTCAATATGCTTATCTCAAGAAAGGTTCTCAGGGAGAGAACATAGGCACAAATTAATACACATAGCACAATACAGACAACTGCAGTGAATACACATCACCCTGAAGCCATACAACAATTCATTTAGTGACCATTCGAAGTTACAACAGCACTGAAAAAGTGACTTATGACCATTTTTCACACATATGACTTTTGTGACATCCCCATGGTCATGTGATCAAAATTCAGATGCTTGGCAATTGACTCATGAGTCAATGAGTTCCCAGGAACTTGTGATCACCTTTTGTAACCTTCTGAAAAGCAAAGTCAGTGGAGAACACATTTAACAATTGTGTTGCTACCTTAATAATTGCAGTGATTCACTTAACAACTGTGGCAAGAAAAATTGTAGAATGAGGCAAAACTGACTTAACAAATGTCTTAGCAACAGAAATTTTGGGCTCAATTGTGGCCAGAAGTCAAGGACTCCCTGTACATTAAATTAATCTATCTCATAGGCTGTGATTTTGAA
Organism: Arizona elegans; assembly: GCA_022577455.1. Taxonomy (NCBI): domain Eukaryota; kingdom Metazoa; phylum Chordata; class Lepidosauria; order Squamata; family Colubridae; genus Arizona; species Arizona elegans. The sequence goes on along the minus strand of JAKOOJ010000006.1, from coordinate 68,324,942 downwards.
AGTTAAAAGATTCCATAACTGTTGGATCACATTACTCAGATTTCATACAGGAGTAGGTCTTAATTTTTCATGAGGAATCTTTTGAGAGATCGCAATAGAAAGCTTATCAAGGTATCTGTCATAAGAACTCCTTCCCCATGACCCATGTTTTCAATATTTTTAGATAATCTATTTACCTAAGAATGAAATTATTTTTACATAATTAGTGAGCTTGTGAATACAGTCATTCATTTATATATTGTTTTAAATTCTTTAATCTAAAAAGACACTTTTCCTGAATCTATCTTCATAGTTCATGAAAAAAAAATATCCTTAGATTTTGAATATTTCTAAATGCTTCTTAAGTGCAACACTCTTCCTGAGGGTATTATAATGCTATTTCATTTAATTAAACTGATTAAATTCAAGCAAATGGTAGTTAACCCAAGGGGAAAATATATTTAATTTATGAAACCAGCTATATTGCATGTACAGTTACAGCACTTTATTTCTTAAACAGAATATTCCTATAACAATTCACATAAGTGGCCAAACTTAAAGTGAAATTTAAGTCTTTCCATTATATATGTTTCTCAGATGCTTACCACAAATATACCCAGTAGAAGTGATGAATATTATCTTTTTCTTTAAAAAAAATAAAAAGCAATACTACTTTGAAAGTCTTCAGACAATTTGTCAGGTTACATGTATATGCATTTTAAAGACTTTTGATAAACCTACACAAATCTTCAAATTGTCTGACATATATTCCTTAATCTACAACAGGGTTGTCAAACTGGCAGCCCCCAGCTCCGTGAATAGGAAAAATGTCATGAAATGTTACATGACGGCAATGTGGTCTGGCAAGTTTGATACCGGTGATCTATGGGAAGACTGAACAGATATAGCTTTGTCCATGGATTGCTTGAACTAAAAAGAAATATGGAAAAAGAGATGAACCATCTCACATGCTAAAAATGTTAGCGATTCTAGAGATTGGCTTATATCTTCTCCCACTTTCACAATCAGTCTATGACAAGATTCATTTAGGCTCCCTTTTCACATGCATTAAATTTTTAAATCTATTTTCTACTCAGAATTGAGTAGAATTAACTCTTTCATTAAACCTGGCTTTGATTCATTGTCTGAATAATACTTAGGTGATGCAAATGTTCCTTGTAGTTCAAAAATCTCAATGCATATAGAATATTTGATACAATCCACCACAAGCATTAGGAACTAGAAGATGGGCTTTCTTTGCTGTAGCCCCTTATATTCTCCCCTAAGAAATTAGATTGGCTCTAACCAGGGTGAAATGCTCCTGATTCGGACCAGCTTCGGGCGAGTAGGTAGCGATGGTGGTGAGCAGTTCAGAGAACCGGTAGCAAAAATCCCTGCCCCCACCCCCCATGCCCAGTTGAGCCGCGCGATCATCAGAGGCTTTTTTTCTTTTAAATGGCTCTGAGGATCCAAGCTCTGATGATCCCAGCTGAGTTGCCTGCTGATCAGGCAACTCAGCTTGGATCGTCAGAGCCATTTCAAAGAAAAAAGTTTTTTTTCTTTTAAATGACTCTGACGATCCAAGATCTGACAATCCCAACTGAGTTGCCTGATCGGCAGAGGGTTTTTTTAAAATCCTCTGAGGATCAGGCAATTCAGCTGGGATTGTCAGAGCCTTTTGAAAGCATTTTTTTACATGGTTTTACATGTAAAAAATGGTTTTAAAATTTAAAAAAAATTGGCCACGCCCACCAGTCACATTACCCCACCCCCCACCAAGCTATGCCCACAGAACTGGTAGTAACAAATTTTAGATTTCACCACTGTCTCTAACCCTGTTGGCCTTTTGCAAAGCTTTGAAACCCTGGCTATATACCTAGGCCTGGGTCTCAGAATGTATATGGGCCCCCTTACTTGGCTTTATTATTAGATGATTAATCATCATAGCAGTTGTTGGTATTTATTTATTTTGTAGTTGTTTTTATTTTAACGTTTTTATTGGTTTACAGTTTTAGGATTATAATACCCAGTCACCTGGTTGAGTTTGCTGGCTGCAGAAAATGAATGAATGAATGAATGAATGAATGAAGGAAGGAAGGAAGGAAGGAAGGAAGGAAGGAAGGAAGGAAACGTTACCATTTCCTCTGCCTTTTCCCATTCTATATATTCACTTCATTTTGCAATAGAGAAAAGATGCTAACTTCTGGAATGTAATGTCAAAAATTGAATATTGGCTCTAGAAACTGTCAGTGCAAGCACAGGGAATTAGACACATCTTTATTGTTAATTATGTAGTATTTTAAATATTGTAATCATTGCTTCCTTTTATAGGAACTGAAAATAATGATGAATTTTCTCTTGGGTTAAATACCATGAGATTTCTTTGAAATGTATTTCATAGTTCATCTTATGGGTTTCCTCTTTAATATTTATGCCTCTGCATGAGGCCTAAGGCTTGGTTGTCTAAGCACATTTTAAAGTTGGCAGCTGTCATTACATTTTCTGGAAGTAAAGAAGGAAGAAATATTTCCTTTTATTTGTCCTAAAACTTTCATAATTTTTCCATTGGAATGCAATTAATATATTTGCTGGATACAAGTTATCTTTTAGTATATAATCATTTCTTGATTAAACAGTTGGCATTGAAAGAAATCTATATATTGAATGGCAACATGTTTGTCATTCTAAAATAGCCATCATGTTGAATTGCTTAAAGATATATATTGTAGTTCCATATATGAGAACTTTTGGATGGCTCAGCTGGAACTTTCTGTTCTTAAGATTACAAAATTATATCTGTAAGGCTAAAGCTGATGAGGTTGTAACCTATGCTTCTTATGTCAGAGAAAGACATTTGGTAAACAGATGGTAAAAACCTTAGAAGTCCTCAGAATAATCAGCCACATAGCTATTGATGCAAAAAAAGCAGGAGGAAGGAGCCCAGGATTTCATCTCAAAGACTAATTCACATAGATGTCAGCTTCTAGAGCTCTATTAGGCTGAGAATTTATTTCATGTATGGCTTCGTAATTCTTTGCAGTAAATTTGCTAATCTAATGTCTATGGAGATTCTCTGTCTCAGTTCCAAGAAGGCTCTACACCCATTTGCACTACTCAGGGTGACCCTGAGCACACATATAAACCTCCAGGTGGCCTAAACAACTCTCTAAAACAGGGTTGTCAAACTTGCAGCCCACTGGCTGGATGCGTCACATGCTGGCCATGCCCACACCTGGTTTAGTAAAGGTAGAAAAAGTTACTATACGTCATGTGACGATGCTGTGATGACGTGAGTTTGACACTCCTGGTCTAAAAGAATGCAAATGACCAGCTGTCTGCAAGAGGTATAAATCCTTCCATTCATCACCATCAAATTAAAACTGAAGAAGCTTCTTGGAAAAGAAGTGAAACATCTTCAAAGGAAAACTAGAAAGTCCAGTTGCCTCTTGAAAAAGCACTTCTGGGATTGCTAATCTAATCTTCTAATGTCTTTCTGGAAATGCTTTGTCATACTTGGTACAAAGCCATGATCTCTCCCAGTAGCTTCATATAGATATTTAAAAAAAGCAAGGGAGAGAGAACCAAGTCCCAATGAGAGAGTTCAAAGGTCACTGTACTTCAGAATGCTGAAAGTTCTAATATGGCACAAAAGAGTTTATTATTCCCACTGAAGTTCCAACAAAGGCCATCCATTAGAAAAAAACTTTGTCACTGTCCATATTCTGATTGAAAAGACCAGATAATTCACATACTTTAGAATGTCCTGCAAATTATGCACCATCATACATTTGACAAACATCCCTAAACTGAGAAAATGTAAGACTGGACTAAAGCTATATACTATGGGTTTCAGACAGGGATTCATAAGGTTGAATGGCACTTCCTGAAATAATCTTTTTCAATAAAACCAAAAGAGACATGGTTCAAGCTTGCAACTGAAATGAACCATACTAAAAATATTCTATCAATTCCCTTGTAGCCCACTGACCAAAACAAGTGTTACATATTAAGAAAGTGAAGGTGCGTCCCCTAGTGGAAGGGCTGGTTGTTCCAACTGTTCTGATTAGTTAAGATGTTGACAGCTGAGTATAAAAGGAGCTGGCAAGCGCGGGAGTTGTTGTTGCTATGCTTGTTACAGTTTGTTAATAAAGTTAAAAGGTTGCTGTTGGATGTCGCCTCAGAGTGTGTTCGTTCAGGCTGCAAGTATTTATTAGTGGCAACGAGGATGGGATGTGTATTGGCGGCCATCCGTGAATAAAAAGAAGCGTGTCCGGGCAGTCTGAGTGTCTGCATTAAACAGAGAAAGTCCTTTCGTGACGTTAATGCAGAGATCTGAGGAGAGAATGGCTGCTTCACAGAATTTTGCCCCGTTCAACCCTAAAACGGAGTCATGGGAGGCATATGTAGCCAGGTTTGAATGCTTCCTCATAGCCAATGATTATCAGGACTTGTCTAGTGAACGTAAGCGTGCGTAGTTTTTAAGCTTCTGTGGGCCTGAAATGTTTGAGACAGCTCAGTCCATTCACGCTGGTATCTGGGAGGACTTCATGCTTAAATTAAAAAAACATTATGCCCCGGCACCGTCCCGGATTGCGAGAGGGCAGCATTTTTATCATCGGGATCAGGCTGAGGGGGAGTCAATTAGTCAGTATGTGGCGGCCCTAAGAAAAGCAGCGAGACATTGCCAATTTGTGGACTTAGATGATTATTTATTAGATAGACTGGTCAGCGGCGTGAGGGACGAGAATCTTAAACGGCACCTGATTGCTAAACCCGAGCTTCTCGGTTTACTGGATGGCATTCACCCCATGAATGGTGAGCCCCAATGCCTCAAACCAATTCAATCCAAGCAAGCTTAGTAATGGGGATTCTACCACCACCAACGGAAGGTGGCCAGCGAACCCCTTAAATTTAACTCTGAAAGGTCCACAACCGATTATTGGAATAGGGGTACCCTGGTAGTCTCGTAAGTACAGGTGACAGGGTGCGAGGCGGCTTTTAGCTATACGAGGAACGAGCCACTTCAAAGTACTCCACAAGATGATGGACGTTGCCAAGCCCGTGTCCACCTCCATCAGGCAGGGCTGTCCTTCAATTGAGACTGTTAAGTGTATTTTCTGACGGACAGGCAGATTGGCACCAGGATATACCATATTCACTCCCCCCATCTCTCAGCCCCACGAAAAACAGCCTCCTTGGGCACCCACTCTTCTCAACGGCGCCCGGCAATCACCTCTGAGGGGGGCCGCCCTTCTCCATGGACTTGCAGCCCTATGCTTTGAGACAATTTGAGTTGTCCACCCAGAATGGCTGTTTGTTGTGGGGATATCGTGTTGTGATTCCTCCCACCCTCAGGCACTCATTATTGAAAAAGTTACACCCGGGCCACCCAGGGGTAGTGCGCATGAAGGCTTTAGACAGGTGTTACATGTGGTGGCCACACCTAGATAGGGACATCACAGAATGGGTCTCTACATGCTCGCAGTGCCAAGGGCAAATGGCAATGCCAGTCAAGGACCAGCCACGGGTGTGGAGGAACCAAGGGCCCCCTGGTCTCGGTTGCATATAGATCTGGCTGGACCTATGCAGGGTCAGTCATTCTTGATGGTTGCGGACGCATTTTCAAAGTGGGTAGAGGTTGTACACATGCGTTCCACCACTTCGGATACCATAATTAGATCTCTACGCCAATTGTTTGTCATCCATGGGCTGCCTGACATGTTAGTGTCGGACAACGAGCCTCAATTTACGTCCACAGTGTTTCAGGAGTTCCTGGCGAGCTGGGGGATCCGACACTGTCTAATATCTCCTTTCCACCTGGCTAGCAATGGTTTTGTTGAACGCGCCGTGCGTTCAACAAAAGAGGCTTTAACGAAAATAGGACCGGGGAGTTGGTTAGAAAGGGTGGAGGAATACTTAATGGCGCAACATACCATGCCATGCCAACTGACATATAAAAGCCCGGCCGAGCTTTTAATGGGCCGCAAACTACGCACACAGTTAGACTGGTTGCACCCTCTTTATTGCCCTAGCAAACCGTTAGATTGTCACAGTAGGTACCGACCATTCCAATTGGGGGACCTGGTTTACGCCAGAAACTATGGTGGACAGCCGTTATGGCTGCCGGGTAAGATCATAAGAATATTGGGACCCTGTTCCTACCGCATAGAGGTGGATCAGGGGAGGATTTGGAAACGCCATAAGGACCAATTGAGGTCACAGCAAATTGTGTCAGGTCAATCTAGTAGTGAGGAACAAGGGGTAGGACCCCGATGACCTGACTCCAGCTGATACACCCACCCCAGGCAAGGAAAGATTGGAACACTTACCTGTCAATGACTGGATTAGGCAGGAGGAAGGGGAAGCCTTAAATTCCAGACCCCAAGGGGAGGAGCCGAGTTGTGCTGAGTACTCGAACCCACTGCCCGCCTTAGCTGAAGGGGTGGAGCCTAGACGTTCAGGGCAGGTCCGGCATCGACCAGCGTATTTAAGGGACTACGTTTGTGATTGATGGCAACGCATGTGCAATTATAGGGGGAAGGAGTGTTACATATTAAGAAAGTGAAGGTGTGTCCCCTAGTGGAAGGGCTGGTTGCTCCAACTGTTCTGATTGGTTAAGACGTTGACAGCTCAATATAAAAGGAGCTGGCAAGCGCGGGAGTTGTTGTTGCTATGCTTGTTACAGTTTGTTAATAAAGTTAAAAGGATGCTGTTGGATGTCGCCTCAGAGTGTGTTCGTTCAGGCTGCAAGTATTTATTAAAAAGATCAGCCAAAGCAGATTTTTAAAGCATTCAGCCAATCAGATTAAATTTGTTGACTAAATAAAATGGCCAGGCAGGTAATTTTATTTATGTTTCTGTTGGGAAACATTTAGCCAGACAAGGAGGAGAAGTCAAGTGGAGAACTAACTATGAGTCCTGGCTGGGACTTTCCAAAAAGCTTCCCTAAGAAGTAATTATCAGGACTCTAGCTATAAGCTTGCCAGTGTAATAAGGCAGTAGTGATAATTTGCTTTCCTTATTTTTGAGATGTAACCTCAAACTTTAGCTTGTATCTCTGGTCATCCTCTGAGCTCTTGGGATCATTTTTAATGATTTGTCTCCTGGAGCCCTTCACTAAAACAAGTCACACTCTGGCATTTTTACATAGAAAGAGGCCTCTCAGGTACAATTTCCTTGACAGTCCAAGTCAACTTGTATTCTGGAATCTGCTTGTCAAGTCAGCTGGAAATTTCCCAAACACCCTCTGGGAACCCTTGAGATACATCAGGTAAGTAGGGCAAATTCTTCTAACAGGCTCTGCATTGCACAGATCCTAGGATAAATGGGACAACACTTTTGCCTCTGGCCAAATAATCAACTGGACATTTTTTCAGTTTTACTCTAGTACCATTACAAGAACCAATGCTACTAACATTTTTCTTTTATTCTTAATATTCCCTTTTGGATATCGTCCAACTTTCCAAATAACGTGTTGACACTGTCCTAATTGTGCATGTCCAGATGGTTTTCTTGGCAGAATATCAGAATAGATTATCATTTCTATATCCAATGGATAGAATTTAGTCTGATCCCCCATCTTGTAAATCTTGAATGACCTTTCTGATGATGAACACTTCTCCAGGATGACTCATAGCATCATCTGGATGTTTAAATCTCTTTGTGAATGAAAGAGAGTTTCTAGCCAATTTTTCAGTTCAGCAAAACAAAATACAAGAACATAAGCATCCAGCTTGATGTTTTCTGCTTATATGATCCAGCATGCACCAAACATTTACCCATTTTACTCTATAGATTCTGGACTCATCCAAGCCATATTCATGGGCATTCTACATTGCAATATACAACCATGCATAACACTGTTGTGAAAAGTATTTGATGAAAAAATCGAAAAGAAAAACAAAACAAAACCATGAAAGCATCCTTGTACCATTATAATGCAAGTCCTACCTTTTTATGTATGCATAATATTATTGCTTTCATACATCAATGTAATGTTTCTTTTCATCATTATTGCCAAAATAAATAAGATTCTGCTGACATTGCTGAATCAAAACTTCTACTAATTGCTCTGTTATGATTAAAGTGAAAGAAATAAAACCCTTAAGAAGGAGCATGTCACAAGACAGCAAAGCCACAATATTGACAATATAAACAATATACTTATATCAGTAGTGAATTTCAAAAAAAATTACTATTGGTTCTGTGGGTGTGGCTTGGTCGGCATGGCTTGGTGGGCATGGCAGGGGAAGGATACTGTAAAAGCTCCATTCCCTCCCCAATCCAGGGGAAGGATACTGCAAAATCCCCATTTCTTCCCAATCAGCTGGGACTTGGGAGACAGAGAATAGATGGGGGTGGGGCCAGTCAGAATTTTTATTACTGGTTCTCCGAACTACTCAAAATTTCTGCTACCAGTTCTCCAGAACTGGTCAGAACCTGCTGAAACCCACCTCTGACTTATATGTATCTAAATAAAGGGTGAGCTGAAATTTATTTCCTCTATCAGTTGTCTAATTCTGGCATTGTTCAGAATGGGTCCCACATGCCTTAGCAAATAACCTTTCAGCTTCCAACAACACTTCCTTTCCTATTAGCAGCTTTAATGAAAAAAAAAAGTCTTCAAATAATAGCATTCAAGTGAAAGGTCAGTCACTATTTCTGCTCTGTGGAATATATTTCATCACAGTCAGACTAGAACAGATGTGTTGGTTCCTTACACTTGGTATTTTAAGGTAATGTAGAATATCCACTGGAATCAATGTTTATTAGAAAAGATAAAGAATTGTGTGAAGAGCTGAACCTGTCAAAATTGATTAAAATACAGGCACATACACACACACACAAATACCATTCTCAGTAGATGTTCAAAGAGTGAATTCTACAAGCATAAGAAGAACTTGTGGTTTGTTCCAAAATTTGTAAGAATTTATATTATGTTTTTCATAATTTATATTTACTTTTTCAAAACTGCTTAGCATGGACTGAAGTATTTATAAATGTTAACAGTTTCACAGTTATGGCAAAGTTTGTTTCTGGGAAGGGGAATAAAATAAGGTGAATACTGACATTAGAGGTATCAGCATTGTGGTCTTGTGGCTGCCATAGAAACCAGCATTGTCTTTGCCTTATGACAAGATATTATTTTCAAGATCTATTCAGCTCAGAGTTCTAATTCCATTTCTAATATTAGTGTCAAAGAATGAATGATAGCTATAGTCTATTATCTGGTATACAGCCAAATAATTTGCTTTCTGATGTGACTTATCAAAATATCAAATGAATTTGAAGGTACAGATGCTTTAATGGTCACATTAATACTAATTTATAGACTTTCCAGAGCAGCTGCACTTTTGTGTGTGTGGTTTTTTTTTTTTTGTTGTTGTTGTTGTTGTTGCCTGAAGAAAGAGAAGCTGCTTTAATAAATAGCAGAAAGATACTTTGGTCACACTTAGACAAGATTCAAGCATTTTCTCATTTTTAAAAATGTACATCACTCTACTAAAAACGTGTTGATATGAACTGCAGTGAAAATATAGATCAAAACAAGGACAGTACAATATATGAATGAGGACACTATTATCTTTTTTTTCTTTATTGCTATCAGCTATCTCACTATTTTACACAGTTCCCTAGAAAAAAAATGCAGCAGATTTTTTTTTTTTTTGCAGCTTACTAAAGCAATAGGGCAGAAGTACATAGGAATAATATGAAAAAAATAGCTTATAGTTTTTTTGCCCTTGTTTCCTTATTGTCTGAAGAAATTTCATTTTTTTTTCTAAATTGAAAATATCCACATTGAAAAGCATAAATACTTCAAACTAGAATTAGAAACATTCAAACTCTTCAGAAATATTCAGAGTCCCTCTATGAGGGATGTTAAGAAATCTGACATAACTATCTCTATATATAAGAGCCAAATACCACTCACTCATCATGAAATCTCCAGAACAGTAAAGGCTACAAACTTGAAATTTGGCACATATGTTCATCTTGGCTTCTACAGATAGGTGCTCGTTAAGAAAGGTTTTTTCGAAATGACCATCAGATCATTAGTATTTCATATACAGTATTATATTCACACACTCTGATGCTAAGTAGCTAGACATTCTACTCCCTCTCCCCACCCAAAAAGAACTGTTTCAACTGCCAGTTGCCTTATATTAACCCTTCCCCACCTGAAAATAACTCTATTCCAACTGCCAGTTGCTTCACATTTTGTTACCTCAGTTCAAACTCACAGATGTTCCACTCCTTCGCTCAGGAGTGGTCTGGGACTCCTTACAGTACTAAACATAGCTACTTCACCAAAATGTCTACGTCTTCCACCTATGGAACTGCTTCTGAACTCAAGGCAGCAGGAGAGATATTCCCTTATGAGTTTCAGTCACCAACCACCACTGAGCCAATGGATTGTGAACTGAATTTCTCGTGGATGGTGTCCCAGCCCCAAATCACTTCTTATACTGACATTCTCAGTTCAGATAACTCTGTTCTTTCTACTGTAACATCAATTAAAGGGAAAAGAGGGAAAAATGCAGGAAAAGATTTACAGATGCGATTAGGAAAACACAAGTAAGGGAAGCTGCAAAAAAATATCGCAAAGTCATCCCGAAGTCAATAGAGAGGCTGTAAAAAAATTATGCATCTAATAACTCCTATGTTAATCAGGCAACTACAGCTAAATACAATGAAAAGATATCAGAAATCAGATCAAAGCCTTGAACTAATAAGTATTTGTCTGGTTTTAAATATGAACCTCAGATTGATTACTTCAGAGAAAAGGTTGTTGATCTTGGACCTTGGTTACCCTGTGCCTGATGCCGTGCCCTGAAGTGGCGGTAAAGTCCAGCTCCCTCCCCTTGAGCCCTCCCCTGAACCCTTACACAGTCTTCTCATCCACCAGCATCCAATGGCAGAGTACTTTCTTTCTGCTGCCTGGAAGTACAATGGATGCTTCCAAATGATGTATTTTGGAGTCAGAGAGGTGAAGAAGGAAATTGTATGCCAACATTCAAGTGCAGAGGTAAGGCTGCCACAGGATAAGGAGTATCATGGTGGGACCTCAGCAGCAGCTTTAATTTGTCCAGATATATTTTGTTGGTGATGATGACAATGAGAGGGACATCTGTTGTTGAATCTATCCAGGTTAATCCAGAACTGGTTAGTTCAATTTATCAAGCCCAATCACATAGTTTTGTAGTGAAGCACGGGATTCAGCTAGGAAATAAATAAAATAAATATAATGAAGGCAGTAGCCTATGGAGAAGAAGAATATTCATACATGTTTTAAACTTACTTCTGTGTTATTTATGAGATATAAAACATTCAAGTGAAGAGTATACTGCATGCAATGTGTTCAACACACTTGGGAGATTTTATTTATTTCAAGGGTATAAAGACAACACTTTGTCATTATGATATGCAGGCTTCATTAGTTACAATTTACAATTTTGTCTTAATATCATGGACATAGATAATATGTGGCAATGAATGGCCATCACAATTCTAATTTGTAATATTGTCTGCTCTTCAGATGTCTGGAAAAAAATGTAGGAATTTAGTTATATCTGCAAAATCAACTTTTAAAATAATAATTTAAGGAAAAACAATCAATGATTTCTTACCTGAATCACAAATAGTAATGAATTAATCAAAGAGGGTTTCAATATATTTGTTTTCTTGCAAAGAAAAAAAATGCAATTAGGTGGTTGCATAAATACATATTATTTGGGAATTCACAAACAATGTTAATGTATTTTATTATTTGCAGAGCAACTAAAATAAAGGGTCTTCATGAAACTCATCAAATCTGATGGTGATATATTGAAGTCTCCCAGTTGAGACATTTAAATAATTTATCAAGATGGTATCTAATTTCTTATTTTAAATGTTCTGTACTGAATCTTATGAACAAAAGACATAATTTCTTCTATATTACATAATTAGTACAACAGAAATGAAGCTGTTTGAATGAAACACTGCCTGGATTGTCAATACTCAACTGCTATTTTCTTGTAGAGAAAACCCTCTTTTATATTAATTCCCTGTGAAAGAATATCAACATTGTCACAAGTAAATGCCTTACTCTTTATTATGTAAATAGTACATGACCAGAATATCAGGGGTTAACTTATTCTTCACTACTTAATATATTCATACTTAACCACTCCTATATCTAGCTCCACCCCATGTATATATAAGGAGCTGTATGCTTTCCTTCTGCGCTTCTATCTGTGAATATTCAGTGAATATAGAATGCCTTCTGTAAATAAACAGTGCTTTATTTGAATATCTAATTCTTATTCTACTTATTGAGTCTGATCCTGAAAAATATCGTAACAATTTGGTAGCAGAGGATGGTTAAATTGACTCAATAAAACTTTAAATATGTCTGAAAGAGAAAACTCCAGAAATAAAAGAGAAAGACCCAACACCAGGGCATACAGCAAAGAAATGGAAGCAGATCAAGAAATAATCGATGAGTCCACGAATACAATATCGAGAGAATCTGAAGACTGCACTACTGACAATGAAGAAACAATGGATGAGACTGATGACCAAGAAGAAAACGAAATAGAAAACAACGAACTCAGGTCAGAGATACTAAAACTCTTAAAAAGCCAAAAGAACGATGAAAATCTCATCGCGAACCTCCAAGAAATATTAAAAAACAACGGAGCAGCGAAAGAGAAGCACATCGTTACGAATAAATCTAAAGACTCAAAAACGGTGAGCGATCTGCCTGAAAATAAAAATACAGCGAAAAAGAAAACTAACAGTCCCGCACAAAATTTCGAATGGCAGCCATCTTGGTTTCAATGGACCCCTAAGATGAGCGAAGCAGAGCCAATCAGAAAGCTAGATTCAAAATACCTGGCGCGAAAAGCCTTACTCGATGCAAGAAATGAAAAAGAGAAAATTTACACCTCAGAAGAATCAGACACAGAGATTGAAGAGACTTCGATAGATATGCAAGTAAAATCAGCAATGAAAACGCTCTTTGCTGCTTCTGGACCAAAATTGAAAATCACTAAAGAATCAACGAAAAGGCAAGCAAGCAAACAAACACCTCAGAATCCACCCACTTCTATTCAAACGACGAAAGCGCCGATGCCTGAACCCAGAGAGCCCTGCAGATACCACCCCACGCTGCAGATGATCCCAGGGACCAGCGTTCTCAACCAAAGAAAGCGAGCGCCTGCTATCACCAGGACTCCCAAGATCGAGCCGGAGACCGATTCCTCAGAAGAAGAGCGATATGAGGGAGCTGCGGCAGCGAGAACCTCTCACGACGGCTTCAGGAGCAAAATGAACAACGTGCATGTGCAAGACTACACAGACAACTTCGAAGGACATGAAGAACAGAGAGAACCATTCAGAATCGTCGCAAGCATACCCACGCCATTTTGTAACTTTCAACATTTGCAAGACCACGGACTACCTCCAGTTGTAAGTAATGGATCCAACAATATTGGGAATTTACCCAATGATTTCCCAAAACTGAGAATAGATGGCATTAATTTGCAAGAATGGTGTCAGCAGCTCCAGGTTGTCTTTCTAAAAGAAAACTTATTATTTTTTATCACTAATCCCCCAAAAAGACCTTGGACTCTAAAATTAGACTGTCTGCACCATAGGGCATTTTTCTTATTAATTTCCAGTATATCTCCTGCCATGTACCACAGTATTAAGCAAAATCTAACTGTATCAGAAATTATTCAATGCATGTTTCAATTGTTTCACAGTGAAAGTGTAGCCACTACAACAAGAATGTCTAAAGATTTCTTCTCAGCTAGGATAAAGCCAGGGGTTACCATAAGTGAACATTTAATATCTTTAAACAAAATTAGAGCAGAACTGCATTTAAGGGGGGAAATAATTTCAGATCAAACAATGAAGAGTGTTATCATTAACTCACTAGACCCATCGTGGGATAACTATATATCTCATTTAGACACAATCAATTTAGGATATTTATCCATAGAAAGTCTATCTAACAAGCTAATATCTGAAGATAATTCAAGGAGAAGTCGTTGTAACAATCACATGGAACATAAACAATATAAGAGGGTAGTTTTTCAAGAAAGATATCATGAACCAATAGGATGCCACAACTGTGGATCCAAAGAACATAATAGGAGAGACTGTCCAAAACTCCTCAGAAATAAAAAAAATCCTGACTACAGAAATAGGTATCAAAACAGACAGTCATCAATTGATAGACATAGATATAGAAGTCCACCCATCTATAGGGAACATAGAGGGGGCAGGGATAACTCAAAAGATAGAAAATCTGGTTCACTGAATGGGTTAAACAAACATGACAACACTAACATACAACAGACAGAGGACAATGATTGGCTTATCGATTCTGGAGCAACCAACCACACTACAAATAATAAAAATATACTATCTTCATTTGTAGAGGATAAATTCGTAATTAAGGTAGCTAATCAAGAGAAGGTTCAAGTCATAGGTAGAGGAAATATAACCTTGCCTGGCCTAGGAAAAATAGAGGGCGTATTGTTAATACCTGAAATACCTCATAACATACTTAGTGCAATAAAACTAAGCAAAGATTCTGGCATAAATATTGTGTTCTCAAAAGGAAAAGCAACATTAGAGAAAAACAGAACAGACATAAGTACTGTGATTATTAAAGGAGGTCTACCTTATCTAATGACAAAAGAAAAATGGTTACACAACATTGATTCCAACATGGAAGATAACAATAACATAGACAACGAAAACAGTAGTAATAGTAACAATGAGGAACATGAGATTATTTACAATCACAAAGACACACACAACAACAATATACCTAATATTGGTAAACCAATTCATGATGAGTGTGCTCATGTCTTACATAGGAAATTAGGACATGCCAGTTTTCCTGTAGTTCAAAAGATGACTGAACATGCTGAAGGTGTTAAAATAAAAAATTGTAAAAACTATTTGGAATGCTCAGTATGTAAATCTACAAAACTCAAAACTAGCCCCAAACCCCAAAAATCAACAAGATCAACCAACAAAATTTTTGATTTGGTACACATGGACCTAGTTGGTCCATTAACACCATCAATCACATATAGAAAACGTTATTTCCTAACCATTGTGGATGACTATAGTCGTTATGGCTTTGTCTATACACTAAAGCACAAAGATGAAACTTTTCAGAAATTTAAGGAGTTTTACAAACGTATAGAAACACAACATAATATTAGAATAAAACAAATTATGACAGATAAGGGATGTGAATTCATGTCAAAAGAATTCTCCCAATGGCTTAAAGACAAAGGGATGTTACATTACACGTCTAGCCCTTTCTCTGCATTCCAAAATGGAGTGGTAGAGAGAAAGAACTCAACATTACAAACCATGATTAGATGCACATTAGAAGACGCTGGCTTAGGAAAACAATTCTGGTCAGAAGCTTTACAATATTCCATTTATACACAAAATAGAACTTGGTCCAGCATTGTTAACAAGACACCATATGAAATGATGTATAATAGGAAACCCAAAATAGCTCATATGCACATATTTGGAGTCACTGCAGACGTACACATACCTAAGCAATTAAGACGTAAAGGTGAGAACGTATCTAGGAGACTCAGGTTCATGGGTTACGAAACAGGCACAAAAGGGTACAGATTTATCGATAATAATAACAGATTTATAGTTTCCAGAACGGCTGTATTCCATGAACAGGCCAACTGGTCTAAAATACATCTTAATGAAATTTTCCCAAACAACTATACAAACACTAAACACCAAGAGGAAAGAACTGGGGAAGAATACAATCACAACATACATAAAAACAAAAACAAAACATGGACAAACAGTCAATACAAAATAAAGACAGATTCATTAACAAAAAAGGAAGCTAGGTATTTACATGACAATGATAGTAGACCAAAAAGGACAATCAGGAATAACAGAAACCAAATACCAAACAAATACAAAGATTATATAATGTATATGGATGGAGAAACATCAACACCAAACACATATGAGGAAGTGCTAAAACTTCCCCCCGAAGAAAAGGAAAAGTGGGAATCAGCCATGACTAAAGAGATGGATAGTTTGCAGAAATTAAATGTATTCACACCTACACATGCACCTAAAGATAAAACTGTTATTGGTACTAGGTGGATATATAAAATCAAAAACTTAGAAGGAGGCAATACCTTATACAAAGCTAGACTAGTTGCTCAAAGTTATGCACAAAAATATCCCGACGATTACATGGATACATACTCTCCCACAGTAAGAACTGAGAGCATTAAAACTGCACTGGTCATAGCATCAGCACTTAACCTTGATGTATTCCAATACGACATACAGACTGCATATCTACATGCAAAATTAGATAAAGAGATATATGTAAGAGCGCCTCACAGTCAATATACAAACAAAAATGAAACGTGGTTACTAAATAAAAGTTTATATGGGCTGAAACAATCTGGCAAAAGATGGTATGAATGTTTAGTAAAAGTGCTCAAAATTATGAATTTTAATGCCACTACTGCTGATAACTGTTTCTTTGTTAAAAAAGAGGATGACTCTTTAGAATTCGTGTTAATTTATGTGGATGATATTTTGTATATAGGTAAACACAAAGAGAAGAGAGAAACATTTGTAACAAAACTAAATGAACATTTCTCTTTGAAATCATTAGGTAAGGTAAATAAGTATCTTGGAGTTCAAATTAGCAAAACAAAAAAGGGATTCAAACTTTCTCAAAGAAATAAGATTATAGAACTCCTGAACAAATGTAACTTAAACAATGCTAAACCCTGTGATACTCCCATGCAAACTGATTTCCTGAGGAACACAGATGAGTCATCCCCTGAATTTAAAGATAATACTCTTTACAGATCAGTCATCGGTTCCCTTCTATATATCTCCAATTGGACCAGACCCGATATCGCTTTGCCTCTCAACTTGTTGTCTAGACACGTCAGCAAACCACTAGTATATAATTGGGAAGCTGTCAAAAGAATATTAAGATATTTGAAAAATAGCTTAGATTTTTGTTTATTATTGGAACCCAATAGTGACAAAGAGCCCATCCTCACATGTTACGCCGACGCAGATTGGGCTGGCGACACCACATGTAGAAAAAGCACATCTGGTTATATATTTTTTCTTAACAATTGTCCAGTTTACTGGTATACTGGTAAACAAGACTTAGTAGCCACATCAACGACTGAGGCAGAATATGTCTGTTTGTCTAAAGCCTCAAATAACCTCGTATGGTTTAATGACTTGTTGTCAGACACCTGGATGAAACCTTCATTACCATTTATCATACACAAAGATAACAAGGCTGCTATTGAAATATCTAGATCTGATGCTATTGGACAAAGGTCCAGACATATAGATATAAAATTCAAACATGTGAGGCAGTTATCTCAGGATGGATTTATTAAAGCAGTTCATTGCGAAACATCAGAGCAAATAGCTGACATATTGACAAAGCCTTTGCCTTCTAAGCAGCATAAATACTTGACTTCTAAGTTACAAGTTTTATATTGTTCTGAATCTGAATGTAATTGTTGTAATATATCGAATCGGCATTTAGAGGGGGATTTGTCACAAGTAAATGCCTTATTCTTTATTATGTAAATAGTACATGACCAGAATATCAGGGGTTAACTTATTCTTCACTACTTAATATATTCATACTTAACCACTCCTATATCTAGCTCCACCCCATGTATATATAAGGAGCTGTATGCTTTCCTTCTGCGCTTCTATCTGTGAATATTCAGTGAATATAGAATGCCTTCTGTAAATAAACAGTGCTTTATTTGAATATCTAATTCTTATTCTACTTATTGAGTCTGATCCTGAAAAATATTGTAACAAACATGGACCATTCTCTCTTTTGAAATGTAAAAGTAGTTACCTGCTTTAAATAAACTGTGTGGATGAACTGACCCAGTTGCCTCAGGGGACAGATTCTGAGGGGCAAAAGCAAGATTTTTCAGGAGAAATATACTGTGCAAATTGTACTTGTACAAATAGTACACTCTTTAATTAGCACATTGCCTCAACGTTCCATAACAAATCCTAAAGACACAGTGACAAGGTTCTTGAGATGGCACTATTTTGCCCTTCAATTAAGAAACACAATATCTTGGGGCTGGTTCTGATGATCAGCACTGTAAACTCTGGTCATGCTTACCTACAGATATACAGATACTGTATACTTGCAGTAAAGCAGATAAAGCAGTTTGGTGAAGTGACATTATGTGCCTATATAGTAGTGACCAAAATGGTGGAAACCTTTTGGGAAAAGTGTAGTTTTGAGGTTTGATAGCTAATAACATCACTTTTTTTGGAGTAGTACCATAAAATTATATATCAATGGAAAGATAATTTAATCAAGAATGTAATGCAAGAATTTTTATAAAGGATTTTCTATTAGAATAGCAGTTATAAAGAAGAAAAGTGAAACACATAGAAAAAAATGAGATATACAAAAATTATCACCATAGAAAAAACAAGATGTGCAAAAATTATCACCATGTCAGTTAATACTTAGTTGGGTAACCTTTAGCATGAATTACAGCTTTACAACATCTTCCCATGGAGTGAACCGAGTCTTTTAGTTCTGCAGCTGTTATAATATGAAACCAAGATTGAATGATTGCTTCTATTAACTGACTTTTATTGCTGGTTCGCTTCTGACTAACAAGTTTCTTTAGTTGCCTCCATAGGTTTTCAATTGGGTTAAAGTTTGGACTATTCCCAGGCCATTCCACGAGTGGAATATGATTATCTTGAAGCCACTTTTTGCACACAGCAGCAATATGACGTGGAGCCTGAATCCTGTTGAAGTATAAATGCTTCATTGTCTTGGAGAAGATAATGTGCAGAAGGTTTCATTTTGGGCTCAAGTATTTCATTAATGTATTTTTGGCCATTTATATTCCTATTAATCACACAAATTCTGCCCAAACCTTTTGATGTCATACAACCCCAGATCATAACAGTGACTGGGTGTTTCACGGTACATGTAATGCAATCAGGATGCAAATCTTCTCTGATTCTTCTCCTTACATATTTTATGCCATCAAACAGGGAGATCTTGGTCTTATCACTCCAAATAATCACTGCCTCGGTGGTCCAGAGGACTAAAGTGCTGTTAAGTGCTAACACTTAGCTGCCAGCTGTCTGCAATTAGTGCAAGTTGAATCTCACCAGGCTCAAGGTTGACTCAGCCTTCCATCCTTTTGAGGTAGGTAAATTGAGGACCCTGATTGTGGGGGCAATAAACCAACTTTGTATAGAACAACACCGCTTAGGGGTGGTCGAAAGCCCTAATAAGCAGGTATATACAAAAAAGTATGCAGGCTATTGATATAATGCATTGTAAGCCTCCCTGAGTCTACGGAGAAGGTTGGCATATAAATTGGACTAATAAATAAAATTGGACTAATAAATAACACTGTCCCATTGTTCCTCTGTCCAGGTAACATGGGTTTATAGTCCAGTTTAGTCTTTTCAACCTTTGTTTGCGAAATAAAAGTGGCTTTTTCATGGAATTCTAGATTTTAGGCCAAATTCCTGCAGCCTGCGCCGAACAGTCCTTGTACTCAACTTCACATTGCATTGCGCCATTTCATCTTGTATACACCCAGATGATTTTCTTCTGTCACGTAGGCACAGTCTCTTAATTCTTCTATCATCACTTGCTGCTGTGCACCTTTTTCTGCCTTTACCAGTGTGGTTTTGTAGTGACTGATTCTCTTTATACCTCTTCAAAAACTTAGAAATGCCATCTTTGGTTAAGTTTCCACCAATTTTTCTTCTAATTTTTTTATAACTGTAGGCTTATTCACATAATAATACTATTTTCAAATACTTTCTAGGAGACCAGTCAACTCTTTGCACATTTCTTTAATTTTATTATGTTTTACAAGCTCACTAAATAAAAAAAACAAAAAAACCCTCCACCAACTTGATAGCAGAACACACTGACAAATGTCCTCTTCTCAGCTTCAATACATGACATCAATAACTGACTCCTACTGTGATCTGATTAGCTCATTGCCAAAACAAGATGACACCTGATTGGTTCTCTAAACACTCATGCTCATTCGCTACAATCAGATGAAGGAAAGCTACCTGATATCAACATAAGCAAGTTTTGCTTCTTTTTTCTGGTTATTTAGCTATAACTTTTCATAGAATATAGATAATTGAACAAACATTGTTGCATTACATTCTTGATTAAATTATATTTCCATTGATATATAATTTTATGGTACTATTCCCCCAAAAAGTGGTGTTATTAGCCATCAAACTTCAATAATACACTTTCTCCCAAAAGGTTTCCACAATTTTGGCCACTACTGTAGGTGTTACAACCGTTTAATGTTGGAAAGTTTAAATTCATGAGGACATGAAAATAGAAGGTCATGATAGGTGTTACCTAACTGCATTGTTTATTCATGAGGATTATCTGAATAACTTAATTCTCCCAGTGCAGGGTTAATTGAAATCGGAAATAGAAACTGCAGTTTATGATAGAAAGATGTAATATTAACATGGAATATATAAATGAAAACCAAGATCCCAAATTTTTATATGATAAATATAGACCTTAGTCAAATGCTTTTGACATTTTTGTGGACTAAAATAAAGTTTAGTGAGAACTGATTAACTAGCTCCCAAACATGTGGTTGCTCGTGTGTGGCAGTAAAGATATAATGAATGAAAACAACCAATAGGAATAATTTATATTATCGTATATCAACCCTTCACTCAATGTAATTAAATCATCTTAAATGCAACATATATTTCATATATTTCCATGCTGTTATTAACTCATGCACATCAAATCAGTTTATTACTGCGGAGAATTTTCTCTCACTCTTCTAGCAAAATATAATTGGTTTTTCTATGAGATGGAAACCCTTTGATAAGACAGCAATTATTCTAAATTCCAAATGTTCAGCAAGTTCCCAATCCTTTCTTATTGAAAGTATCTGTTTCCAGAAAGAAATGTAAAATGGATTATAGAGAAAAATGAAATAATCTTTATTCCTGATCTTATTTGTTTACTACTAAATTGATTTGTAGAATTATTTTTCATGCCTTACATTAATACAGTTGAATTGGCATATTAAAGATTTGCAAAACATATTTGTAGACATAAATTAATGCTGCAGTTAGTATTATGTAGATTAGGATTCAAATTATCTTGTTAATCAAACACTATATATTGTTTTTTTTCAGAATAATAAACCTTACCTAAGTACTAACTTTTGGGCAGTAACTTATTCTTAATTAGAGAAGCTTAATCATTATAAGAACAGAAACAATTACCAGAATGAATGCAGAAGGCACAATTCAAGTCCCAACAGTGATTCAGGAAACACCTAAGCAAATACCATTAATATCAAAAAGTGAAAGTTAATAAAACTATAATGCATAATGTATTTCTGCCACCTCAGTACAGAAACTACAGATTTTTTTAACTCTAAAATGTATTTATGCTGTTACCTTATTGTGTAGAATTAGTAAAATAAATCTTTGTTATTTAATTAAAGTTCCACATGATGGATTCTAAATACTCAAGTTACAACTTCATAAGCTTTGCAGTTTATTGTCCAACAAAATATTTTCTTGTTTGCCTTTTTGATTAGCTTTTGTAGTGATTTATTGTACAGTGGCTGCAATCCAAAAATTGTCCAGGTTTCATAAGTGACTACAGATTAGATCTAAAAAGTCTACTTTATCCAATGCAGTAGAACTAAGGAATTAAGCATGAAGCACATTTTTAATTGCTTCCTGTGCTTCTTCCATAACATATGAGTTGACATAGAAGAGTCTATAAAGCTATCTTCATTTGTTCCAGAGCTGTCTCAGCAAGTTGTATTAGTATGTACCATTTGTATATGTTTAAGATTCTGATAGAAAAATCCTCATTTGACCATCCTCCCAGTTTCCTCTCCTATATTTTTCTACTTTTAAGATTTCTAAAAATCTTCCAATTTTTCTACTTTTTTTCAAGTAACTGACGTCAGTAGTCATACAAACACAGAAAACCCTGAAATATTAAAATCACTGATTTATAGTGCTACCTCATAGAAGACAAGCTCAATTTGTGGGGTCTTTACAGATGCTATATTTTATTAAATTAGGTTTTCTGTCTTGATTCAATAACAATGCCCATTGAAAAGAGAATTTCCTTTTGGGGGGTGGTTGGAAAAAATAGCTTACTGGCTATAAAATAGTTCATCTGTCTGTCATAAGACAACTGCCTCTTACGAGTATAAGTAAAACATACTCAAAATATATAAGTTTTTATTAAAAGTTTTACAAGGAACATAAAAAAGTAACAAAAGAAAGAATAAAAACAGAAAATGAAAGAGAGAAATTAAAAAAGAATAACAAAAAAATTAGAAAGAAGCTTCCAATTTTCTTTGAAGCAAATATACGGGTAAATATAATTACAAAATTATCTTTTACACTATGATGATAAAATAAAGTTCATTTGTCCCTATTATCCAGTATTTTTTCATAGTTCTTAAAGCCACTAATTATAGGTGTATTTTTTCCTGTTTTATACAAAAATATATATAAGGGATTTCCAGTTAGCAATAAATGTAGACATTATTTTTTCTCTAATCAAGAAGGTTAACAAAGCCATCTCCACAAGATCCATAGTCAGTTCATTTTATCTAACATTCTTTCACTGGTTTTTCTTATTTTTATCTTTTTTTTCATCATATATGAGTCTCCTATAAGCAAAGAAATTTTGTTTATTTGTTTATCAAATTTCTACACTATTCATCTCTCCTAAGTGACAATAAAACCATTTAAAACATAGTTAAAACAATATTAAAACACAGTTAAAAAGTGTTTGAAAAGTAAAGAATTACAAAAAGGTAATATCCTACTTCAATTTTTAAGTTTTAAAACTATATTTTTCGTGCCTTCTGGCTATTTGCATTAGAACCTAAAAGATGCTGTAGTATTTCAATTAAATACAAACCTTGAAGGTTTAGCTGAGACTATTTTATGAAAAAGATTTTAATTAAAATTTTAAGTGTACGCTGTTCTTTAAGATAAAGAAGCAATAAATGACTTTATTGCATTTCAATAAGTCCTCCTTTAAAAAAGTTCTCTTGTGATTACTAGTTGGAATCATTTTAGAATTGTGTGCGTAAGACAGAGTTAGTAGTTAATGTTTGTAAAGCTCTTAGATAGATCCTTCTTTTTCAATAGTAAGTTATATGGTTAAGTTTCTGATATTTTGCTCAAAGCTAAGTCAGACTTTGGACAATGTAAACATTGGATAATATCTTTCTGTTTTAGTATTAACATTGGAGATATCCCTTATTTAGTTTGCTACAATAAATTGGGACTCTTAAATGCAGATGAAGAATGTACCACTGAATAATGACAAATTGGCTGTGTGTAATTGTTGCTTTTGACACAAAGTTAATGTCATTCCACCTTACCTAAACCTTTCACTATATGGACTTCTAGAGATATGATAAGGCCTTCAGTGTATAGTTATTATCCTTTGCTTATGCTTATTTCTGATATCCTTTCAACTGATATACGTAATCAGATTCTAGACTGTACAAACAGTCCTGTACAAAATCCTGCAGGTCAAAGATAGTAAAATGTTTCCCCAGAATCTTTCCCTATCTGTATTGTGTTTCTTATTTTTGTTTCTTATACATGATAGCAACAGTCCTATTATAAACTGAGACCTCTAGCTCTTGCAGAAAAATCTAAAAGTTTACCTTTTTTAGGAACCAAATACATTATTATCAATTGAAACATATCTACAGTTATCTATGGGATGGGTAGAAAATTGGCTTGTAAACACAGGTAAAATGTATTACTGTACTGCAACCATAACGTTCCAAAAGCATGTTACATAAATATCAATATGAATTATAAACATAATTTAGGAAGAGGAGAAGGAGGAGTCCTCCTGTTTCATTCTCATTTTTCTTTTTCTTCTCAGAAACTTTGCTTTATCTTGACAGTATTCTTGATTATTTATTTAGGTCATTAAACATCAATTTCAATTTTATTATTACAGTCTTAGAAACAAATAAAAGCATTCAGTATATATACACTTAAAACTTCTAGTTTAAAATAATAAATGACAGCTAAATCTATAATAAAATCCAGTGTCCATTTTATGGTCAGCCATGGTCTGACTATACAATTATTGAAATCCCTAAACTCGTTGGGGCTCGTTGTGGGTTCAACACTAAAGTGGAATGGCTAAGCAGTGCAAGGGTTAGCCACAGTTGTTATATACATCGCCAAGGTGAAGAAGACACATATTTGCAATGAATCCCCAGTGCTGCTACACAGAATTTGACCACTTGTGCTGTAGTTTTGGTCTGTTTATCCTTAAGCAGCCACTGAAGATAGGTAGTGTCAGCGCAGCCAGGATACCTTGCAGTTATTGGCAGAATATGTTTTTTCCTAATCTCATATAAAAGGAACATCTAAGGAGCATATGTCTCACAGTCTCCACCTCTCCTGAGCCGCAGGGACAGAGTCTTTCCATGAATGGTATTCTTTTATACTTGCCATACAGAACAGCCAATGGAAGCGCATGGCACCATAGCTGGCAGAAGCAACAACACATCTAGTGGCATCTGGAGCCAGAAACAGCGGAGCTTTCCCTAAGTCTGCCTGCCTCTTGATATCCTCCACCCTTTGTCGCAAGGTTTGTCTTGCTAGATCATAGTCCATCTCAAGTCTTAAAGCTGGGGAGAAAACTAATTTGGCAAGATTGGACTTGACAGCCTTGATCCATGATGAAGAGAATTTGTTTTAGAGGATTAATGGAGCAAGACCTTGTGGAAAGAAGTTAAGCTTTAGCCAGAGATTTAAAGATGCTATACAAATTCTTGCTTCGACTTTTATCAATCCTGTCTCCAGGCGCAGAAGTGCATTTGGGACACAACGTGGCATCTGAAGAATTGATCTAATGAATTTATATTGAACTATTTCTAATGATGTAAAACATGAAGCTGATGGTCCGAGCAAGGTCTCACAAAGTTGCTGAGCTAGCGACTTGGCCACAAAAAGCTTAATAGCAGCCGGGACATAGTATCCTCCCTTTGTGTGGAAAAAAATAAGAATGGTGCTCATTGATCTTTGGCCCAAGACCACTGCATATTCTCCATGTGCTTTTCTTGAACCATTGGCCTGAATGACAACCCCCAGGTATTTCAAAATAGTTACCTGCTTTATTTTGTGGCCATTTAGATACCATGAATAAAATTTTGGCCTTTTTGCAAAGGCCATGAACTTTGTTTTCTCATAATTTATGTCCAGTTTATTGTTATTACAGTACTGGATAAGCGTTTGCAAGGCTCTTTTAAGGCCTACTGGAGTTCTGGAAAGGATCATAGCATCATCTGCATAAAGCAGGAGGGCTATGCTTCGGTCGCCTATTTTTTGAAGTGGTGATAATTTGATTTGTTTAGCCATTTAACCATGTCATTTATGTAAAAGTTGAAAAGCAGGAGGCCCAAAATGCACCACTGTTTAACCTCCTTTTGAGTTTTAATTGACTTTGAGAGGGACCCTTGGATGTTACACCTCACCTTGAGGGATGTTTTAGTATGGAGGGCATGCAATAGATGAAGAAGCCTGCGGTCAATTGAGGCAGCTTCCAGCTTCTCCCATAGCTTAGTCCTAGTAATGGTATCAAAGGCTGCCTTGAGATCTATAACACCGGCATATAATGATAGGGTCTATTTGAGATGCATTTTTCAATCAGGTGATGAAGAATTAAGAACTGATCGGTGGTTCCATTCCCCTCTCTAAACCCGGTTTGCTCTTCCGCAATCAAATTCTCAAAATTCAGCCACTCCTTTAGTTTATCTTGGAGGTGTTTGGTGAAAAGTTTGATGATTATGTTTAGTAGACTTATTGGTCTATAATTGGCAGGGTCACCTCTTTTTCCTTTTTTAAAAATTGGGAAACAACAATTGCCAAGCTCCAATCTTCTGAGACATAGACAGTAGAATCGATGTAAGTGAATAGCGCCACCAGAACTGGTATCCACCACTCCAAATTGTTCTTCAGTAATTCAGTGGTAATAGAGTCAGTTCCTGGGGCCTTCTCAGTCCTGAGTTGGCCAATGAGTAATTTGATTTCGGATTCTGAAACTGGGGGTCATTGTTTTTACATTAAACATCACACATTGTCCTAAAACAAACATACAGAAAAACATGCTATTAACATAAATTTATTAGAATAATTCACTGAAATCCTCTTCCTAATATTGAATTGAGAATAAGTCATATTTGATGTATATGCTTTTGGTACAGGATTTTTACAGTGGAAAAAAATTAACAGACTTTTAAAATTAATTCTTTTACTGTTTTTTTGCTGCCAAGTCTGAGCACCGGCATCTTATTAATATAATAGCCATAAACAAATCATACAATTAAGATTGCTGTCTCTAATCAATTAATTCACAGTCAGGTAGTTAGCCGAGCTTCATTAAAATTAAGTAAAACAATATGGTGCTGCTGTAGGGGCCACATATCATTATTTGGTTAACATAATTCTAGATTGCCAATTTTCAAGGATGAGATGGAGCCATGATAAATAATTGCCTACAGAAAGGACAAGTCTGCCTAAAACAGTAACATTTTTCCATTAAAATTTTCCAGTCAAAATTTATTTATTTATTTACTGTTGTAAAACTTACATAATACATTATATTATTCCAACACAGTGAATTTATTCAATGTTGTTTTAAAAAAAGTATTAACACTAATATTTAAACAGTTTAAGCCATTGAAGATATAATAAAAGAAAGAAATATTATCAATTAATTATGGTTTAAAGTGTCAGTTTTAATGGCCCCTCCTCTCAAAACAGCTGCTACATGGTAGGAGTTCACTTCAGAGCTGAAGAATCTTCTTGGATGAGAAGCAAAATGTCTTCAAAGAAAAAAACCAGAAAGTCCAGTGGCCTCTTGAAAAAAGCACCTTTATGACAACCATGACCTGGATAACTGAGAAACTCCATAGACATTTTCCTGTCAAGTAGTTTCATTTTCTAAGCATGAGTATTAATTTTCATGTTTTGAATTTATTGTTTTATTTTGCTTTTTGCTTTAAGAGTTGACTAGCAGTTGAAAATTGATTTATTTCTACCCCTTGCTGGACCTTAATTATTTTTTCTCTTTTTTTCCTTTTGATATATGTTGCTCTGGATAATCTCTGTCCCTGGAAAGCATGGTAACATTTGGGTGTGGTGAAGATCTATCAGATTCTCACCACTGGATTCTGTATTTTTTGAATTTGCAAAGTTCCCTGCCTAAATTTCACAAATTAAAATGTCTAAACAGTGTCTGAAAACTAAGAAAGGAAGGTGGGGCTTCTAGGTGGATTTCTTCTTCAAAAACTTGATCAAATCTTAATAATTGTTCAAAAAAATATTAGGATCTGAAGTTTTATCTTTGGATAAAGGTACACAAAAGGACTTTGATCAAAGAGATCAAAGAGGTAGTCTAACAGCTGGAGCATTAGTAAAGTGGATTTAATCTATCGTTCCAAATTTTAAGTCTGTACATTTCTTCAACATCACAGCTTTGACTGGAAGAGACTGGATGGATTTATTACAGTTAATCGACAACTACTTCTGCTTGCATAAAATGTTCATTCTGTTTCTGGCTTGTCCATCAATTATTATATGATTTGTTTATCTTGACAATTATTGATAGAGTTATATACCATCTATAATGCCAGTTTTTACACCAGTTTTCTCTTAAGTTACAGTTTGGTAAGAATTTTATAGCTTTTAGTCCATAATTCTCCCTATTGTTATTCTGTGCCTGTTTTTCATCCATTTTTCATAAAGTTTTTTTATTGGTTCTGTATTGTATATGAGTAAGAGTTTAAATATGTGCCCTAACAAATTGTGTTGGTTTTATGAGTGCTTCAAATGCTTTTTTCTCAATATCCTTTCTTTACTTTTAAGTTGAGATTTTATCCTTCCAGCAATTTATAAGTACATCAACCATGGTATATTTTAGCCTTGACTGAGTAATTCTTGCTGTGTCTTTAATTTATTTGTGGAGACTGAATGAATCTTGTATATATATGTTTTTCGTATTGTAAGTGTCTCCAACATGGAAAGCATTTGAAAGAGGTGAAATTGTTGAGTTTATTATTCCATTTCTAGAATTCCATAGCTTTATCATACTTTGTCAAATAACATGTTCTTTTACATTTTTAAAAATTTGTGGTTCTCTATCATAAATATATTGAATTCCATTGACTAAGATGGCTTCTTCAAATAAATCCAGTGGACATTTTGCTCTTCAGGATTTTTATACACTTCAGTATCCATGACAAACAACTTGCTTTGTGATACAATTTTAACTTTAGGAAAGCTATACCACCACTGGATTTATTTCAGAATTCTTCCCATTTGTTGTGTTATGACTCTTTCTTTTTCATTTATTTCATCATATTTTTTTTCTGTCTCCATTTATATAGGTACCTTAGTAGACAGTGTTATGTCCGGACGGCAAGCACGAGCGGTCAAGAGAGCAGCCGATTGGTCTAAACGCCAGCAGGCAGCCGGCGGGAAATTGGCAGCTCCTGATTGGCCCAGCCTCTGACAGCTGAAGTATAAAAGAGCTGTCTGTGCCTCAAAACCTTGCTCGCTCTCCAAGGTAGTTAGTTAATCAGAGCGAGTCACTGTTATCTGTTATTGTTAGCCAATAAACATGTTGTGAAGTGTTTATCCTGCCTCGTCTCCCTTCTTTAGCCTTTGTTCCATGAACAGAACAACTGGCGACGAAGGTGGGATTACTCTGAGGCGGCAGGTCGAGCGAAGCCACTACAAGAGCTGAAGCACTGAGCTGAGCCACAGCAATGAGACATCGCAAATTCTAAGGTCTGACACTGTTCTTCAGGAAGATGTCCACCCTATCTACATTCGCCCCTTTCAACCAGGCAGTGGAGACCTGGGATTCCTTCTTCGACCGTTTTAACTGTTTCCTGGTCGCAAATGACTATAAAAGTCTGCCAGGGGATAGGAAGTTAGCTGTTTTCCTCAGTCTCTGTGGGCATGATATGTTCGAGACAGCTAGGGCACTATTAGCACCTCAGACAGTCCATAATGTGCCCTGGGAGACACTGCTAGCTATTTTAAAAGGCCACTATGCCCCTCTACCCTCAAGAGTTGCTAGACGTTTTGCATTTAGGCACCGTTTTCAGGCAGAAGGGGAAACTATTAATCAATACATGGCAGCCATAAGGGCAGCCGCTTTGTCTTGTGACTTTAGAGATTACTTAGAAGATATCCTTTTGGACCAGTTAATATGTGGGGTCAGGGATATCTGCTTTCAGCGTCGCTTATTAGCTAGAACGGATATTACATTGCAAACAGCTATAGATGAGGCTAGAGCCTCCGAATTATCAGTTAAATCAGCTACCGAGATAAGGCAGAACCTCAGCCCTCAAGTTGCTCAGAAAACTACCATGGTTCACCATGAGGAAACTGAGGTCAAGTCTGACCAGCTGTCAGAAGGCGAGGAAGATGTAAGTCGCTTACAAACGACCCGAAAGAAAGGTGGGAATTCTGAGGGATTGAGGACTCAAGCCCCATGTGCAGGGTGCGGAGGGAATCATTCCCGTTCCTCATGCAGATTCAAAAATGCTGACTGCAGACGATGTGGTAAAAAAGGCCACCTTGCTAGGGTTTGTAAAGCTAGCCAACCGGCTAATAACAGTAATAATAATAATAATAATAATAATAATAATAATAATAATAATAACAGTCTTCCTAGACCTAGCCGAAATTACCAACCCCGAAACAGGCAGAGTAGGAGGGAAGAAGAATGTTTTAAAATTTACAAGGGTGCCTGCCACCCTGAGACAGTTATAGGCCAGTCAAAATCGGACTTGAGGAAAAAAATTTTCCTCACAGTTCTCTTAGAGGGTAAACCTTGTAGAATGGAAGTGGACACTGGCTCTTCTGTGTCAATAATTTCGTGGAGCACTCTTAAACGACTGGTGCCCTCGATGTCTAGGAAGCGTTTATCCTTTTGTACATTTAGGCTTCGTGACTACCAAGGTAATCACATTCCGGTTTTGGGATCCGGGAGATTTGGAATTATTAATTTGGTATTAGCATTTCAAATGGTCATGTGTCATTAAAGCCCTCCCTCATTTTTGAGTTATTGTGTTTTTATTCTTTAGCAATCTGTAACTATACCAATCATGATGTGTTCCAACCTTTAGCAAATAGTTCTTGTGACTTTGGTTTACTTATGATACAATTACATCATAGTAATTATAATTTACAAAGTCACTGCATATGTAATTGTAGTTATTTTACTATAATGATCTCCTGAACAGCAACATTTAAAGAATAGGCTAGCTTTCTTTGTTGGACTTACTATTTTTCTGACAATAGACTATAATTTTGTCAAGCTTTGTCTTACAATATCTTCTTTTAATTTTTCGCCCAGTTTTGTTTCCCTGTACCATAAGTATCTATGATGTCCACTAATTAGACTGCCTCCTTTTAATATTTTATATTATTTTATCCATTCTTTTAATCATGATAAACAGCTTACTTTGCAACATACTGTAGTTTGAAGTTTAGAAAGTGAGATCATCTCTGTAAGAACACTATAATTTTTCTGTCAGGTGTTTCATTATATTTTGATCTGCTTTATCTTCCTAAATGCTGTTTTCTTCACTACACATTTAATCACAGAATTAATTTAATTTCTCCCCTTTTCCATTTAACCAGACATTTTCATTAGAGAAAATACATTCATTCATTCCTGATGCTGTCTACGTTGTTGGTATCATAATGCAAATTCTTAAAACATAATGCATTTTACAAATTGCAATATACTGGTAACTGGTTCTGAGAATCTGTAAAGCTTGCTTGCTCGCTCTCTCACTTGCTCACTCTATCTATCTATCCATCCATCCATCCATTTCTTAGAAGAAAGAAAGAAAGAAAGAAAGAAAGAAAGAAAGAAAGAAAGAAAGAAAGAAAAAAGAAAGGTTATATAGCCTAATTATGAGAAGTGAACATTCATAGCACAGGCAAATATTATCATTCAGACATTGGAATGTTTTTTTTAAAGATAACTGAAGGCTCACATTCTAGTTATTGTCAGGAAGAAGCATATTTCTAGGTAGAATTAGAAATGAAGGGGGAAAAGTGAAGAACATTAAACTAGAAAGCAACTTGATTCTTAATAAAATGTAGACCCTACAGAGATGGAACTGTTCTGGCTTCATAAAGGCAGTTCTTTATCTATGTTATTGCCATCATAAATCAACAAAAGTAATATTCTTCTAAATCCCCTGGGAGCTAAAAATGCAAAAGAAGCCCATGTATAGAGCTGGAGAATGAATGGAGACATAGAAATGAGCAAAGTCAAAAAGGATTTAGTTGAACCAGAATCCAAGGCTGATCTCCACTTAGCCTTTGACATACCTTAGTTGATTCCTAAATAGTAGAAGCCTAGACTGAGTACAACTGGTTTGATTAGATGTGTATTTTCCCCACGTGTAGGTTTTTCTCAAGTATTAGGTAAGATAATAAAATATTCTGTGAGTGTGTGTTAACTAGATGTTCAAGCCATGGTTATATAATCATTACATACATTCTTATATAATCTTTAATTAACCATGCAACCGTAAAATAGCACTGGATATATCAACTCCGGATGACTCCCTAGATAAGTCACTGCAGTTTTCTTGACAAGGTTTTTGTAACTAATTTGCCTTTGCCTTCTTTCTTGGGCTGAGAGAAAGTGTCTGGCCTAGTTGGTTTTGTGCATGACTAGAAATGATCTTCCAATTTTTAATCTTATGCCTTAACTACTGCACCAAACTCTCTCAGTCTATGTCTATCTGTCTATCTATCTCTTATCACATCATACCCAGCATTATTCAAGTGCTGATTGGATGAAAACAGAAGCTAATAATGGTTATGTCTGAAATTTTGAAAATATAAAAAACAGTTGTCATGCCTACAAAGCCACATATTTCCTAGTTGGTGAAAATCAAAACAAAATACAATACAAAATACAATGCAAGATTTTGTATTATAATAACAAGTTGGTTTAAAATTTGAATCATTATCTAAAAGTATTATTCTTTTGTAAAAGGAGCAAACTATTCCTCTCTAATAATAGTTTTGTGTGACATAATTCTCTTAATATTATGCATTAATATTTTATAAGATTACAACAAAAAGAAGCAAAAAAATCTTTTTCCAATGTAGAATCTCATAATTAAAAATTTAATGCTGCTATTCACTAAACGAGATAAGAGGCAAAATTAGTAATACAGGCTTTAAAAGAAACAAATAAAATCCATATTAAAATAATATATTTGTCAAGTTGAGAAAACTTTCAAGTTTTGAAGAACCATTATCCAGGGGAAAAAGTGTACACTAGCAACGTAAACAGTTACAAAATTTCCAAAGGGACTGGTTTCTTTTATTCAGATTGCATACTATTTCTTTGCAATAAAAGCTTAGTTAAAATTATGAAGCAAACATCACTTGAATATTAAACAAATATTAAGATGAGAAGAAGGAGACTATATAGCTTTGTATCCCACACTTTCATTGCATTGTTACTAAATTTTACCTAAACTGTGACCATCTACAGTTTCTATTGTATATAATCTTAAATAGGTCTACTTGGGATTTTAACATTTTGAATGATTTGATGTCATACATAACCTTAAGCAATCACTGTATTTTTCATAATTCCATGTATTTATAGATAACTTGAATAACATTCTTTCTTGGAGAACTACATTATTTTCTTGTTCTATTTTAAAATGTTCTCTATTCTAATCATTTAAAAAGTTTTCATAATCTATTACATGCATCATAAATTAGATTGCACAAGATTTCCATATTCCTTGCTGATTTCTTTAAAATGTTTGGATAGAAAAAAAATAATCAGCAAAGCTTGGACAACTTTAGAGAAGAACTGTCTTCATATTTGGCATTTGGAACAATCTAATTATAAGTCACTACTACAACAAAACAAAACAAAGCGAAATTTATCATAAAGAAGTACAGAAATTGTTCAGGATGTGAAGAAATGATTTATTGGCACATAATAATAGCTTCTTGGTTTTGTATAACTAAAATAGCCTCCAGCAAAAACAGAGCAGGAATTGAAGAGAAAAGAGAATCTCTTAACAGCAGCCTGCAATGTCCAATAATCCTGCCATAACTATTTTTTTGTTGAGCTTTACTCTTTGATCACAGAATATGGAATGTTTCCCAACCAAGAATGTTGGTTTATTGTTCAATTAACCCTGAAACATGAACTCATATAAAAGCATTTTAATAAAGAACAAAATATCTTTAATTGCCACAAAGAGAAGAGATTTACTGTTTTATCAGTATTCTAACTGGCAGATTCACATTCTCTGACTCTTGCACACTGACACACAAATACACAGACATCTTTCTCTATCATTTCAACTTCTTTCATCTTCTTTATGTCTTTCCAGGTCATCTGGTTTTAGTAGTCATTGGTAGACTACCTTAAGAGTAGCCATCCATATGCTGCCTCCTTTGGCAACAAGTTAACAACAACTTAGCAACAACGACTGGATAGTTATTGGCTATTTTTTTTTGTATTATTTTGAAATTGTTCTACAACAGACATTTCAGGGCACTCTAGAAAGATAAATGTTGGTGAATGGTTTCTGACCTGCTGACTAAAGGACAAACAAGTGGCCGGACTAAATTGCAATCTATAATATTACTTTTCTAATAAACATAGGTAAAGGTTCCCCTTGCACATATGTGCTAGCTGTTCCTGACTCTAGGAGGTGATGCTCATCTCTGTTTCAAAGCCAAAGAATCAGCGCTATCTGAAGATGTCTCCGTGGTCATGTGGCCAGCATGACTAAACGCCAAAGACACACGGAACGCTGTTACCTTCCCACCAAAGGTGGTCCCTATTTTTCTACTTGCATGTTTTACGTGCTTTCAAACTGCTAGGTTGGCAGAAGCTAGGACAAGTAACGGGAGCTCACCCCATTACACAGCACAAGGGATTTGAACCGCTGAACTGCCAATGTTTCAATTGACAAGCTCAGCGTCTTAGCCACTGAGCCACCACATCCCTGTCTAATAAACATACAGGCTAATATATTTAAACATGATATGTAAGATTTGACCAAATATTTAATATTTTAAAAATTCTGTACAAAAGCTTAAGAAGTATCCATGTCTATGTTAAGCAATCAAGTAACATAGTGTTGAATCCAGCTGCTGCAGTTTGTAATTTTTACTCTTATGGCATTTAACATTAAACACTATAGATTTGCATTTTAATGGTAACAAAGGAATATAGAGATGGTCTATAAATAAATTAATGATACAATGAATTTAAGATTTAAATCTGACAAAAGCATGGTTCATTCATTCCTTTCTTGAGAAAAGAGGACATCTGAAGTAACATCTTTCGCTCAGCTCTCAGGCAAAAAAGAATTGCTGTACTAAGAAGAGCAATTTTGGTCAAGTTATACCCTTATGGTAGTTGACAGTCACTGATCTGGATATATGCCACTTCAATTGAAGGAGGATTGATTAATAATAACTCCAAAATATACTTACTTCAGGTGGTCATTTTCTTGATATGCTTCATCACCTCCATCTGGCAATAAAAAATAAGGTGTTGTAAGAAATAGCTGGCATATGAGCACTTAGAGGGACAGACTCTTAACTGAGGAAAGTAGCAAGGAGGAAATTACAAAATCAAAAGGGAAACATTTCAGTCAGTAATTCTGACATAAAATGACCGTAGAGTTTTGGTCTATAAATTCAAGAAATATAAATAGTAATGGTATCATTAAACTTTCTAACCCAATAAAAGAAAGTCAGGAGATTGGAGGGAGAGCCAAATGTAGCAAATGTCATGGAAAGTTCACTGGTCCACAAAAGATAATTTGGGGTTCATGAATATTGGAATTCTTAGGGTGTTCTAAGAGATAACTCTGAGGAATCATTTTAAGGCCATAGATTCTTCTAAGAATTCATTCATGCCCCAGAACCTGAAACTAATTTTCTTTCAGCAATAAATTTTTTCATGTGGATGGGTAGATTCCTCTTAATAATTTTTTTACTATTTTACGGTGTTATTCATTTGAGGATATCTGGATTCTGTGTAATTAAGCTGTAGAATTTTGATAGCTGCATATTATCAGAAAGTCATTAGTATTCTTGGAGAAATCAATGATTGTGAGATCAACAAAAATGCATTTGACCCAATAAAAACTAAAACACTAAAAACTTGATCTTCTTTTTATAGCATTTAATTTGTAAAATATTGCAATAATAACCAATTAGTGGAGGTTGAGTAGAGTGAGTACACTGTTGAGATCATGTGATTTGAAATTGGTACTAACTTTCAGCCTTGATTGGAACTTTCTTTAACTGACTTCTACTAGGAGTGTTAGAACTTTCTACAAACTCTAGAAAAGTCATTTATGCTTTCAGAGTCCCTTTACCTTTCAGAAACTGGACAATCACCTAGAACTGGCCTTGAAAAATACGCAAAGCAAAGTAATATGGCCACTTTACTTTGTCCTCTTTCCCCTTTAATTAATTTAATTTTCCTTTAATTAATTAATTTACAACATTGCATCTTTCAGTAAATTGGTGGTATTCTAAAATATATTCTGAAAACTATGACAATGGTTGAGCATTTAGTATTATTAAATGGACTGAATTAAACCCTTCTTGAATTCTATTAATTCTTATCTAGCATCAAGATAAGTTACCCATTAGTTGAGTAAATTCCTGATTATACACATCAGCAATAAATCAGTTTGATTGGAATTTTATGCCTGGTTCTGGTCTTTTTCATCTGATGTTATAGACTTTCTGTATTTCTGTTCAACATCAATGAAAATATTGTTATGTTGTTATTACTCTTGTACAACTCCAAATATTAGACTGATAAAGATATATGTAGTATTCCATCCCTTCAAGTTGTTTCATATATGGGTTGTTCCTTACTTATCTCAAAGCATAAATAACAATCATCCATACTTCAAAAATGATCATAGTAGATGTTGGACATTTTGGAGGAAGAACTATGTTCTTTTAATACAACAGAATCATCATTATTGTCACATTTCTGTAATAAATAAAGAGCTGTGGTAGCATGGTGGTTAGAATGCAGTATTGTAGGCTAACTCTGCCCATAGCCAGGAGTTCAGACCTGACCAGTTCAAGGTTGACTCAGCCTTCCATCCTTCTGAGGTCAGTAAAATGAAGACCCAGATTGTTGGGAGCAATATGCTGACTCCATAAATCGCCTAGCAAGTACTGTAAAGCACTATGAAGCACTGTGAAATACTATTGCTGTTTCCAGAACACCTTGGGGCATGTTGTTCAGAGTCTGCAGATTGCAAAGGTTGCTGTAAAGCACTATGGAGTGGTTATATACATCTTATTGCTAGTGCTATCGGTGTTTCATTTTTCATTTCCTTGGAGCATATGCTGTACTATCCATATCCATATCCATCAGGGGTGGCTTCTACTTACGTTTACTACCGGTTCACAACAGAAGCTTCTGTGCATGCACAGATCGTCAATTATGACGTATGGGCAGGTGGGCAGAGCCTCCCGCTACTTTTACTACGGTTCTAAAGAACTGGACAGAACCGGGAGCAACCCACCACTGATATCCATATTCTTACTATATATTCTTACCTCAGACTAAGCATAACTTTAATCAGTGAATATTTCTTTTTTTTTTCAATTTTTATTTATAAGTACAAACTAAACAGAACAATGAAACATACAAAACATAAAAATATATAAACACCCATTTCAATACATGTCCAGTTTGTCGCAACTGTAATATACATTTTTCTTTGTATTTTGACTCTTCCTTATTTGGTCATTCACTTTTGTCTATCTACTATTGATCTTTGTTGACCTATGTCTGTTCTTTGTTTCCATCATACTATATTTGGTCATTTTGTTTACTTCCTATTGCTTCATCTCTTTCCTATCTTTCAACCAACTATATCACTTTTCCCATACTAAGTAAAAGTCATGTTCTTCCCTATTTTGTAATTCCTTTGTGAGTCTATCTAATTCCACACATTCCATAATTTTATTGATTACTTTATCTGGTGTTGGTATATCACTACTCTTCCAGTGTTGCGTGTATAGTATTCGTGTTGCTGTTATCATATGTATAATTAAATATGTTGTTTCTTTTTTGTAGTGTCCATTCACTATGCCTAGTAGGAAGCTTTCTGGTCTTAGTTCTATCTTTTGGTGTGTTATTTCCTCTATTTGTATTTTGATCCTTTGCCAATATTGTTTCGCCATTGGGCAGTTCCACCACATATGGTAATAGGTGCCTTTGTGGTGGTTGCATTTCCAACATGTTGATGGCGTGCCGGGGAACATTCTTGCCAATCTGGCTGGTGGCAAGTGCCACTTATAAAACATTTTATAGAGATTTTCTTTATAGGGTACAGACATTGTCAATTTATAATTTATTTTCCATAGTTTTTCCCATTTGTCTAATTGAATACTATAACTGAATTTTTTTGCCCAGATTATCATATTTTCTTTCACTACCTCTTCTTCTAATTTATATCCTCGTAAGTAATTGTAAATTTTTTTGATCAGTTTGTCCTGTGTCCCTTGCAAAATTTTATCTAATTTTGTTTGACCTTTTTGGAATTCAAATTGAGCCGAATCTTTATTGTAAACTTTATTATATTTCTTTCTAAACAGAGGCATATAAAATTATGTGGTTTAGGCATACAGTTAATAATTTTTTATATGCCATGCATAAATATAGCGGTATGCTCAAAGAATGTTAAACAATTTGATATTCTGAAAGATCCTGAAGACCAGGTTTTATCAGCAAGTCTGGACTCCCATGGAACTGGAAATTTCTCTTGATGGCTCCATTCTTGGAAGGAACATTGTTTTTTCTGCTTTCACCTATGGTTTGTGTTATATTTTTATGATACTTATTACTATAGCTTTTATATTAGTATTTGCTGTTTTTATATTTATTTATTTATCTTTCTATTGTGCTCCTCACTGAGTCCCCAATGGTGAGATGTGTAGCTATAGATAAATTTGATTAGTAAATAAATTAATTCATTATTATAAGGATAAAAAAGGTTTGTTCCAAATCACTTTAAAATGTTATTATTCTCAGTTTCTGGAGATACTTGTGCTCTGTTGCTCTTGGTCTTCATTACTTAAAGATGTCCGTTAAAATCTTAATCCACTGAAAACAGTTCAGAAGCAATAACAGTTCAGATTTCATATTGGCAAGTACAGTCATTTGAAATAACTTATTTTCAGATGATACTAATAAATACTTTATTTATTCAATTATTGGCATATTTAACTATTACTAAGTTTGTAAAAATGATTTGAGGTTTAATAGAAATAAATCAAGCATCACTTAGCATGGAATCACACCTTGCAGAGTGATTGTTCTGGAAGGAAAATAACCAAAGGGATGCATGGCTCAGTTCTCCAGTAGTGGGATTCTATGGAGGATAAGGAGACCAGGACAGAGCATTCTCAAATTTCCTTTTCAGGTATTTTAAAATCATTTATGAAAGTGTCATGTATAAAAACCTTCCTTTTTGTTGCTACATATACCAAATATTTATAAGATTTTTTATTATACTAATGTAAATATTACAAAAAGTTGTTAGAGACTATACAGAACTTGCTATTTCATAGGCTAAAAAAGAATTTTATGCCCGTCAACTATTTTCTACTGGATAGAATTTCAACTTCATAATACGGATCAGGGAAAAAAATAATTTAGTTCAACATGATTATTAAGTTATATAATTTTATTTTTAAGCCAATACATAAATTGAAATTTTAGTCATCGGACTATGGAGCTCTAATTCAATATCCCTACTATTGATCTATCCACCTATGTGAAAATCAATATTTTCATAAAAACAAGGTGGAAATACATCAAGACCAGAATACTTTAATGAATTGCAATCCAGAATTTATATATTTAGAGAAAAATGTTTTGCCAATAATATGTATTTCAACATACTTTTAAAATGATATATTGTACCAACCTTTCAAACATGAAAAACTCACTTTAACCCAATTTACACACCAAGAATATATTTTCTCCTTTGACTGTTGTTTGATTTTGCCATATAAGTTGAATATTTTGGCTTGTCATAATTAAGCTAGCTCAATTTAAGAGATGATATTGTTGTCTTCTACCTCACAGTATTGCAATCAGTCATTTAGGCCATCAAATTTAGCATAGTGTAGGAAACCAAATGAAAGCAATATTGATAACGCCTCTCACTGTTAAAAGGACCTGAACTAGTTATTTGGTTCCACTGTCCAAGTGCTTTTATTAATTTTTTTTTCTGCTTTTCTGTTATTTTAGGCTTATATTTTACTGAAACTTAATGAACAGACATATCATGGGCTTTATTTATTGCAAAATCAGTTCAGGTATTTTAAGATTCATACACTTTTTACTCATGGCTAAAAGGTATCCAGTTTCCTCAAACTTTCTCTGTAGTATCATAAGGCAGGGATCCCAACGCTCGGTTCATAGACCACTACTTGTTTGCAGGCCATTGGAAACAGGCCCATGCAAAGTGGCAGGCAAGCATGCAAAGCTCCTTTTGTGCATGCATGGGATAGGTTGTGTACATAAAAGCATCCCCTCCTTCTGTCACTGCCTGCCACTGCCACTGCTGATCCATGGAGCCAGAAAGGTTGAAGATCACTGCCACAAGGGATCCCTTTGTATGGACTCTTAAGAGCCATACCAACTCAGGGACAGTTCCTACTTTTGAATATTGAGCAAGACAGGTAGGGGTCCTGACATTGCAGGTGTTCTGTCCCCATCTCACACACGCACCCCCACAAACAGGCAACAGCTAAAGAACTCAGCCGATAACAGTTTTATCTGGTATCAGAATTGGCAGCAACCCAGTGGCTGGCTGCCAGGTATTCTTTACTCACGAGGGGGGAGTTTCTCCCTTCGTCCGGGAACAAAGCCAATACATAATAATCAACAAAGCCCAGTAAACACAAAGAAGATGGTCCGATATCCGTTTTTTGCTTGTCACAGAGCTGAAATGGCCACCACACCCTTTTTTATACCCTGTGGGGTGTGGTCCAATGACTCAGCCTAATCCCTGGTACGCCTCTTCTATTGCACGCGCTTATCTCTGCGACGCTGCCGAGGATCCAGCCAAGACCCATCTTCCTCATTACTGTCCACCTGTGGCTGCGTGGACGTGCTTGGCCCCGGGCTTATCTCTTGACCTTCGGCAGACACCGAAGGCATTGCCAGAGAGGAGGGTCCTGGAGAGGGAGGCCTTGCCAACTCCTCTCCTTCACTCTTGGAGTCCTCTCCTGCCAATAACACAGGCTCAGGTAACGGAGCCACAACAGCAGGGTGTACCCAGATAGCCTTCAAGTAAATAAATGAAACTGCTGGTAATAAAACAACTTCTGAAAAAGCAAAAAGACATTGCTAAACTATGGATAAAATTACATTTCTCAAATATTGATTAGCTGAAACACCAAGACATATCTACAGGTGTCTGCAAATTTAAACCTTATGAACATTCTTACATTTTGATAAACAAAACATAGCAAAACAGCATGTTAACCTCTGCATTTTTTTCCTAAAGGTCATAATATATGAATTTTTAATTAATGAAATAGTTTACCATTACCATTTACCAGATTTACCATTACCATTTAAGCAACTTCACATTAAAGTCCCATTAACACTGATTTTGGAAAAACCTTCATAAAGAGAAATTCCTTGTTTATCAATATGAATAGTTTCAGAATAATGTTAATCTTCTGAATGTCATTCAATATAACGTCTTTAAATTGGGTAACCAGCAGCTACAAATTTAGCTGGTCCTGCTGGATTTCAGATGATACGAACAATATCTCATGTTCTAATTTTATATGTTAAAAATATTGCATCCACTGAGAGTAGTAATATTCCAGAAGAATAAAATAGCCTGTTTGATTTCTCAGAACATTATCACAATATTTTTTTTAAAAAAATCCATTTTGTTTTATGTTATGAAAACTAAGTTGTGCATTAATTTTAGGAAGGCATCAAAGGTACAAATTCTATTTCACAAATTAAATTTTATACTTCCCTAAGTATCCTGTCTCCAGTTTTAGCTTTATCATTTGCATTATTTAATAAGTATGAGTTTTACTTTGATTTTATGTGGTGATACATGCTCAAATTTTCTCATTCTTTGAGTTTAATGATGTTTCTATAATTCTTTAGTTTACTTTGATTTGAATACACTGAATAATTGAGTCTGTTATTTGCTTAGCTAAATCAAATGTGACAATCTTAAGATACATTATAACTCCGAAACCAACAATCTGTCGCACTCAATATGAAATTTTAGATTCTAACAAAAATAGCAGCACATAACTTTGATTTCCGCCCCCCATATATTAAGCTCTGATTGAAATGGTAATGGATTTAAATGATACATGTATGACTTTAGGAAAAAAAATTCACTGGCAATCTATGATTTAGTTATAGTATTTATATCCAACTGCTGCAATATTTACATTAAAACTACCTTTCAATAATGCTAATTTTATGGTGGAAAATTACTGTGGGTAATTTTGAACTTTGTTTTCACTCAGCATAATTCAATCAATGTGTATACCTATATCACAGTAAGCACATAGGCCACTCAATGTAGATAACAAATATTTATATTTATGTGTGTCTCTCTAGAGAGAGGGAGAGAGAGGGGAGAAAGGAGAGGGCGATAGGGAGAGGGAGAGAAAACGAATTTTGGTAGTTAAAGGTACAAGGTAGAAAAAGTTTGTGAGTTCTAATGCTTCCTTGGGCATGAAGCCAGCTAGTTGATCTTGGGCCAGTCATTCTCTCTCACTCCTAGGAAGGAAACAATGGTAAACCAGTTCCAAGAAAACTGCAGGGATTTGTCCAGGCAATCATCATGAGTAAAACAAAAATTGACATAAAGATGTATACATGTGCAGCATGGAGAGAGAGAGAGAGAGAGAGAGAGAGAGGGAGAGGGAGAGAGATATCTGTGTATCTTGATTTGTATTTATTAAATATAATCAAAGATTAAAAAACACTTAACTGACAAAAGAGCCACATGAAACACATGAAATATTGATAGAAGTCACAATATCTGTTTCTAGTTATATAAAGGCATATAGTTTTCCAGAGGTACTGGAAATAATACTTTAGACAACAGCATACTATAGATAGATCCAAAGGAAGTGCCTTTTATTTATTCCTTTAATTCTTTGATATACTTGGTGGTACAACAGACTAAAGCACTGTTAAGTAACACCAGCTGCCTGCAATTACTGCAAGTTCAAATTTCACCAGGCTCAAGGTTGACTCAGCCTTCTATCTTTTGAGGTAGGTAAATTGAGGACCCGGATTGTGAGGGTAATAAGCCAACTTTGTATAGAACAACACCGCTTTGGGGGGGGGGGGGCGAAAGCCCTAATAAGCAGGTATATACAAAAAAGTATGCAGGCTATTGCTTAATGCATTGTAAGCCGCCCTGAGTCTCCGGAAAAGGGCAGCATATAAATCGAACCAATAAATAAATAAATACACAGCAGCAGCATAGAAATAAATCTGGCACATAGGTGATTCTCCTCTGTTGTCCACCACTAAAGAAAGAAAAATGATGGATTGGGATGATGCCTCCAAAACTGCACAAGGAAATTCAGACTAGTTTTTAATTTATTTTTCAGTTGACATCCACTTCCGAGACTTAAATATTAATATTGTCACCTTTCTTTTATTTGTTTTCTATAAATGGATGGTACATTATATTGTCTTGTGACAATGCTATTTTGGCCTGCTTTCACCCATTCCTTTATTGAGCTATTTAGCACCTCACCATGGTCTAGTGATCTTTGGTTAGATTTCTAGTCTTAAAGATACTCATTGTAAACCCAAAAGTCTAACTATTTGGAATCTAATAATTAATAATAGAATTCTATTATTAATTTACATTATTGTAATTACAATAATTACAAAATTATTGTAAAGATAATTTATAATGTTTGAAATCTTTGGATTTTTTGTGTGCCTTGCCATCTAGTTTTATGAATCTAATTATATAAACTTCTGTGCTTACTTTCTGTGCAATTTTTTGCAATCTGATCAAAATTAATATTACTAGCTAACAGATGCTTAACTATGCATGAATCATATAATCAAAATCTGTTATTACCACCCATCATTAAATATCAGTGGGACAGGTTATGTGTAATTACAACTTTTAAAATCTAATAAAAATTAATATTAATATGACAAAAGATGCTTAGTAAAATGTATGTATTTGCAAAACTCAATACTTTTTGATATTATGATTAATTGTTATATTAGAAATCATTACTTGGTTTCTATTATTGCAACCCATCATATGTACTAATGGATATAAATTCTGAAATGGTATTAGTGACTAAAAGTAATATAATGTGGAATGGACCTTATGGCTGCTCAATATCATATTAGATTACATCACTGATAACATAAAATACTGACTAAAAGTTTATGAACTTCTGCATCTACCATATTAACTGGTATATTTTGAATCTCTAAGCAGCTATGCGTGTATAAGTGGTTAGTATGCATTAATATCTACAGGAAGATTTTGTGTTTAATTTTCTACTAATGCAGTGGCATGTCATATGTTTCCTTAGGAATTCATTGAAATTGAAACTTGATGTAGTGGTACTGGCCTAGGAGCAGGAGACTGTGAATTCTAGTCCTGCGTGAAAGCCAGCTTGGTAACTTTGGACCAGTCTCTCTCAGCCCAGCATACCTCACAGTGCTATTGTGGGGAAAAGAGGAAGTGGAGGAAGGAGTATGTTTGCTATCTTTAGTTGTTTATAGAGAAATAAAAGCAGAATAATCTAATAACTAATTAACTAAAATAATATATTCAGTATAGTCCAGTTTTACCAAGTATACTTTTGCAAGCAATTATACTGAACATTAAATTAGATTATTTAATACTGGTGAAAGTCCTGGAATGTTAATGGTGAATCACAATCTACCCACTACCATGAAAACCCATTGGGTACTTTTAGGCTGGTCACTATCAATCCATTTTACCTTATTAGGTTGGCCTTTTTGCAGTGAAAAATAGGAAGAGAAAGTGCTACGTATGCTGTCTTGAAAACTTGTAGGAAAAAAGAGGCAGGATACAGCTCAAAGAAATAAATAATCAAATAAATAAACAGTTGTTTTCTAATTGGTCATCTTTGTTATTTCCTAACTCTCCCAAAACTCATGGAATTGCCCTGCAAAATTCTTTGGGTCTTGACCTGGCCAAAGAGCAAATCCTCAGAGCTCTAAGGAAGCTCATAATGCATAGTTTAATGAAAAATCCTGTACAAAAAAGGAATATTGTCTTCTAGGTTTTACATGCAGTACATTGATTATATTAAAACATAGTTTAGACTGGCTGTTTATTTATAGAACCTTGACTTCCCTATTACCATTCTTGTTTCCAGGTTGGTGGTCCTGAA
This sequence comes from Arizona elegans, assembly GCA_022577455.1. NCBI lineage: Eukaryota > Metazoa > Chordata > Lepidosauria > Squamata > Colubridae > Arizona > Arizona elegans. The sequence goes on along the minus strand of JAKOOJ010000006.1, from coordinate 68,280,350 downwards.
TTCAAAAAAGGTTATATTGGTTTGCCTTAAAATAAATATACCGATTCATATGAATAATGTTCTTATTTTGATTAATTTACTTGTCCCAATGCATTTTGTAAAATATTCTTTTTTTAAAGGACTATGCAAACAAAACACACGCACACACAATTAAAGTTATTTGCAATATATGTGTAATATTGATTAAGAGAGCAATTCTTGTTCATATTTGGTAAAAAAAAACAAATCTAAGAATAGCCTCAAGTTAGATGGACATACTCAAAACAGATTATTTGACAAAAATAACTTTTTAAATATTTTGTAGAAATCTAAGATAAGAATGTTCTTATAATGAGAATGGAAATTATTATTTATATAAAAAAACATGAGCATATTTTTGAATATGTAGCACTTCCACTGTTCCAAACTAAAATAACACAAACATTTATGTGAGTGTATTTTTATATATGTAAAATATGAATATGATATATTTCATTGTAAAATATTTCAAAATGGTTTCTGTTGATATGAGTATGTTTATATGGGGAATTAAATGCATAGGGCATGTAAAGGTTTCTGAAAAATGCATATTCAGTTTTCTATAGACTGCACATTGAAAGTAATAAGTGCTATGACTCTGAAATCCAGGTTCAATAAACTCTATGACAGCTTTAAATAAGTGCAATGTCTTTGGTTGTCTGCAACTACATGATACAAATCTCACTTGTAAAGTGGATACTAAAAATGGGCTATATTAGGATGTGTCAAAATTTCAGAACACTACTCTTTAAAGCTAACCAACTTCAATTCAAATGAAATTTCATGGGTTTTCAATTGTTCTCACTGTGAAGAAGAAGATCTTTAAATCATTGATAATATTTAACAGCTGCTTTGCAACATAGAAAATAACAATGCAAGATTATTAGCATATGGTTTTTGATATGAGTATGTTTATATGGGAAATATATGTGTCAGCCAGATCTCCAGCAGGGTTTCCCCTTTGATGTTTGCTTGCTATTGGCTGCCATAGTTATGGGGAGCGGGGCATGGCACTGGGATTTGGAAAGTGTGCTGGTGTGATGGAGGCCCATGTGAACTAAAAGGGAGGTTTACTTTCAAGAATTACTGCACTGCTGAATGGAGTTGTTTATACCTAGTCAAGGCCAACCGTCCTAGAACTCCAGATGGACGAAAACACCTGAAGGTGTGCCCCACATGACACTATGTGGGACGTGGATTGGACATTCAGCCTGGTTCCCTTGGGGGAGGGATTTGTGGAAACTTTCATTATGTAACTTTTGCGCCTTTTGGCTCAGATCTTGCTTTTCTTTCGCTGCTATTATTTCAAACTCAGTAAAAGTACCTCTTTTCTACTTCAATGGAGTCAGGGGTTTTCTTTCTTGGGTTTTGAATGGAGTCAGGCCTGACAATGTGATAAAATCTACAGTAAGATTGAGGTCTTTCATAAATTAGGGATAGATATGTGCATAAATACAAACAATGGGATTGCAGCAGCCTGTATTATTATATATAGCAATATGAAATCACAGCTACCAGTTTTTTAGCTGGTATTGGCCTACAAAAGGCTAACTTACTTGGAACAATTTACATCTTGTGATGCTAGCATTGTGCCTAAGGCTGTCCTACTAGTCTCCCAGTTTGTAATCTATTGCCTTAATCATTACACCAAACTGGATATCTATTATCTATGTAATAAAGTATTTACTTATTTAATGGAGGCTTTTGAAAGAAAAAGATATTAAGGTTGGTAGATAAAAAAGATAGAGGGAATGAAAAAGCATTAGACTTTTTCTGTATCAAAAGATTATATCAACACTCCAAAAGACTTATATTTATATTTCAATTGCAAGGTATACAGTGCAAAATGAAGACTATATTTTATTCATATTTTCTACTGATATGCACCTTTCCAGTTCAAGTTCAATTTAATGACCAAAAGTTTATTTTTTAAATTTCTTGCTTTCTTAGCAGCTGAACAATTCAGAAGTAATAATAAATAACTTTATTTCAGTAAAATTCCCATAGATGGATGAAATGAATATTTTCAGATCAGGGGTGAAATCTACTTACCTTCCTTACTGGTTTGGAAATGTATGTGCACATGCGTCATGTGCGCGTAGACCTGTGCATGCGCAAAACCTTCTGTGCATGTGCAGAAGGTAAAGAACACATTACTTCCTGGTTAAAACCAGGAAGTAACAACACCCAGGCGGGTGGGTGGAGCTTTGCTCTGCCATTGCTACCGGATCGCCGAACCACCCGGCACGATCGCTACTGGATCGCCCAATCCGGTGCGAATGGGGAGGATTTCACCCTGTATCAGATGTATACTTTTAGTTAAAATCTGGATAAAGTTTTATTACAATCTTCTTTTTAACTAAATTGTCTCCCTGCACATAAGGAAAATTTATATGTATGAGGAAACTATTCTCATTGGGCAATTTTTATATGTGCAAAAAATGCTCTTCACAGAAAATAAATAAGTTGATGCTTAGTAAAATTCAGACATGTGAGTGCTACATGCAAACCCCTACACATAATATAAACACCAACAAGACAAGACAAAATGCCTCAGTTATGCTCATGCATAAAAATAAGGTAGGCAATACACATGTCATTTTCTTCATTGTGAAATCATAATATCCAAAGTCATACCAAGCAGAAGCAAATACAGTCAGCTATTTTTATGATTTTCTCTACTGTAAGTCTGACACCCATACCTACAGTACTGCTCCAGCATGCTTAAAAGAAAATATTCTTTTTCACTGCTATCTTCTATGATAAGATAAGATAAGATAACTTTATTGTCTTTTTTTTTTTTTACTGTGAGCACATCGGCCCACATTAAAAATGAAATTCTGTTGCATTCTCTCAGGAGAAAGTGTATATCTACCCAAACACATACATCGCACAAACACACACACACACACGCATATATATGTGTATGTGTATGTACGTATGCTTATGTATATATAATGTTCCTAACGAACAGGAGCAGCAGGTGAAGCTAAGCAGAATCACATCAGATTACCTGTACAATTAGCACAGCCCCTCCCCCCCCCCAAGGCTGTGTGCTCTCCCCACTTCTCTTCTCTCTATATACCACTGACTGCATTATGACTGCATTATGACTACATAACGATCCATCTGTTAAACTACTGAAGTTCACAGATTACACAACAGTGATTGGTCTCATTTGAGACAATGTTGAATCTGCATACAGACAGGAGGTTGAACAACTAGCCTCGTGGTGTGACCGGAACAACCTAAAACTGAAACCACTCAAAACCGTAGAAATGGTGGTAGACTTTAGGAGAAACCCTTCCATACTTCCACCTCTCACAATACTAGACAACACAGTATCAACAGTAGAGACCAAATTCCTATGTTCTACCATATCGCAAGATCTAAAATGGACAGCTAACATCAAAAACGTTATCAAAAGAGCACAACAAAGAATGTTCTTTCTGCACCAACTCAGAAAGCTCAAACTGCCCAAGGATCTGCTGTTACAGTTCTACAGAGGAATTATTGAGTCTGTCATCTGCATCTCTATAACTGTCTGGTTTGTCTCTGCAACCCAACAAGACGGACACAGACTTCAGAGGATAATTAGAACTGCAGAAAAAACAATTGCTACCAACCTGCCTTCCATTGAGGACCTGTATACTGCATGAGTCAAAAAGAGGGTTGTGAAAATATTTACAGACCGCTCACATTCTGGACATAAACTGTTTCAATTCCTACCCTCAAGACGATGCTATAGAGCACTGCACACCAGAACAACTAGACACAAGAACAGTTTTTCCCCGAACGCCATCACTTTGCTAAACAAATAATTCCGTCAACACTGTCAAACTAATTACTAAGTCTGCACTACTATTAATCTTCTCATCATTCCCATCATCCATCTCCTTCCACTTATGACTGTATGACTGTAATTTTGTTGCTTGTATCCTTATGATTTATATTGATATTGTTTCCTGATTGCTTATTTGTTTCTATGACTATCATTAAGTATTGTACCTTATGATTCTTGATGAACGTATCTTTTCTTTTATGTACACTGAGAGCATATGCACCAAGACAAATTCCTTGTGTGTCCAATCACACTTGGCCAATAAAAAATTCTATTCTATTCTATTCTATTCTATTCTATTCTATTCTATTCTATTCTATTCTATTCTATTCTATTCTATTCTATTCTATTCTATTCTATTTATGTATGAAGGGATGCGGTGGCTCAGTGGCTAAGATGCTGAGCTTGTTGATCGAAAGATCGGCAATTCAGTGGTTCAAATTTCTAGTGCCGCATAACAGGGTGAGCTCCCTTTACTTGTTCTAGCTTCTGCCAACCTAGCAGTTTGAAAGCACGTAAAAAATGCAAGTAGAAAAATAGGGACCACCTTTGGTGGGAAGGTAACAGCACATGACCACAGAGACATTTTTGGACAGTGTTGGCTCTTCAGCTTTGAAACGGAGATGAGCACTGCCTCCTAGAGTTGGGAATGACTAGCACATATGTGCGAGGGGAACACACACACACACACACACACACACAACACACACACATATATCCATTTTGAATACGTAGCAGAAAGAGAAAATTTGAGTTCACAAAGTTGATGTATATGAACAAAACTGTGACTGAATCTCAATGTTCTGTTTTGAAGCCTCCACCCAGAAGGTGACAAGGAAAACAGGTTGTGAAGAGGATGTGTAGTGCCCAGACAATCCTGTCGACTCTGCTCAAGTATCGCTTATGTGCTATGTCCTGGATAGAAGGAAATAAACTACTACTTGAATGCCACTTGAATCCACATGCTTATTATAATACTTTGAAGAAGGAGATCAAAAGTAGTGGTGATTCATATATTCCATACTATGTGAATGTTCAAGCTTCCTAGTGGTGAAAAGGATCATACAAGAATCTATTTGCTGTTTATCAGAGTTATATCACAAAATAGGCTTATGTTCATTATTTTCAGAACTTAAAATAGTGTTATGCCATTTAAGTGCTACTATAATTAATAATAATAATGATAATTTATTTTATATCATTCATAAAATGACAGTAATTATAAAAATGTCTCCTAAAACATTTGATATTCATATTTCTTCATTATTAGACCTTACTAGTCTTCAAGTTAATCTTTAATAGAATGCACATATAATTATCCATATTTATATATCAGGTGATAATGTACAATGGATTGCAGTTGTTCCAAAGGATACAGACACTGCAATTTTGTGATTTTTCAGAATTTATTCAAGGTTCAAGAAAAAAAAGTTAAGCCATCAAGAATGATTGAATAAATGTATTAATGTATAAAGGAATAAAGGAATCCACCCACCCACCCACCCAAAACTTTTCTGCTTAATAATAGTTGAGCTGAAACTATGAGTTTTATGAGTCATCACTGGTACAAAGGCTATTGTTTCACTTGTACTTTGTATGTTGATCAAGTATAACAAAAGTGGCTAGGATCACTTTCTACAAGCCACTTACTACATGTGATTTTGATTGCTCATTCCAAAAATGGGTCAGTACAGGTTGCTCCTGCAATATCTTTTTTTAGTAAGCATGAAAATTAATGTTACAGCTCTCCCATTCATATTACATAAAGGGCATGGCCCCAATTCAAGTAGCTGAAAACGAACTCAATGCCTTTAGTAGACATTTCCCCATTTCTGAAACCATTCCCTACTCTGCTAAGAAGCTGCCCTTTAGATTTAAAGAAATTAGCAGCTATAATGTAGTGTGAAAGCAACCTGTCTCCCATGCTAGTGATTGTGTCTCTGTGTCCTTAGTTTAATATGAGAGTATAATTCAAATATCCATTTATGCTTCAAAAACCTATATAAGTCTAAACTAAATTAAAGATTTTATGTGCCATATTACAGAAACTGTTAATGCTCAGCTTCAAGGCTAGCCAAACAATGTACCAAAGGTTGTACTTATTTGCCATACACAAAGGAGGAAAGTATCCAGGTAGATATATGTTGCTTCTGCAAACACTTGCTAGCTAAAATTATGCCTCAATAAGACCTAGTGCTTAAAAATTCTACATGTAAAATTCTATGTCTGTAATATACAATCCTTCTAATAAATAATAAGAATTTATTTAGATATATTTGAAGCAGAAACCCAACCAGGGAAGCCATTAGATAATAAAGGAATGAAAGGGATCCTAAATAAGAAGGTGAGGATCACAGAGAAACTAAATGAAAGTTTTTCATTTGTATTTTCAAAAGAGATATAGAATCCGTTTGTATTAAATTTATGAAAGAGGAAAAGCAAATTGAGGTAGCAACAGAAAGACCTCCTGAGCAGTAGTGGATTACACTTATCTTCACTACCAGTTCGGAACTGTGAGCGTGCACACATGAGCAAAGCAAGTGTGTGGAGTTTCTGCGCATGTGAAGAACATTCTGCACATGTGCAGAGCATCCATGATGACATCTGGGTGGGTGGATGGATTTTCCTGCCGCTGCCACTACCGGTTCGCACGAACTGGTGCGAAGCGGTATAAACCCCCACTGGGGGTAAGATTAAACCACAGCAGATCTTTATGTCCTGATGTCATTCACCCATGAGTTCCTAAAGAACACAAATGTGAAACTGCTGATCTCTTTGCAAAATATGTAAAATTAGATTCCATAGCTTAGCATCTATTGTGAATCCATTGGTAGAAATAGTAATAAAAATATTTCTTTAAAAATGATTTTACAAAATAAAAGCTCGCTTAAAGAAAATCAGCATACTGTTTGCAAATACTGCGTCACCAATCTTTTGAGATATATCTTGAGAGAGTCAAAAAAGGAATAGTAAAAGGTAGCTCTGTTGGCAATGTCCATTTGAATTTGGATTTCAAAAAAGGCCTCAGTATAAAAGGCTTAAAGTTAGGAGCCTTGAGAAAAAATACTTAATCTGATGGTGCCTTATCAATATTAACATTAATAGTTAATCAGCACTAGCTGAGAGGTCCAAAAAAGCTTTCAATATGACAAACATGTATGCTTTTTGCACCTTTTGGTTTACATGCACAAATGGGATTGAAAAAGGATTGCATGGACTAAAGAAATAAGGTTGAAGCACTTCTCACATTGTTTTAGAGGCAGGCTACAAAGGACTGATTTTAATTTGGAATGCTTGCTGAGATTTTACAAGAAGAGTCAATCTATAAATACACACTACTATTTTGACTGCACTTTTAGCACAAGTACAATACATTAAAAGGATAATAATTGAGCAAGCAAGAATCAATGTTTATAACACAGATATGAAACCTAATGCCTGCTATATATTTTGGATCACAACTACCTTAATCCTTATGTCTAGTCATGTTGTGTGAATCTGATGGAAACTTAGGCCAAAACATCATCATGGCTCTAATTACTTTCTCTACATTTGACTACTCCTTAATTTAATGTATAAATAATTTGTTCAACAGCATTAGAACATACTATTTTTTAATAGCTCTTCATAACTTTTGTTTAAATCAAAACCTAGAGCTGCTCAGTAAATAAGAATAGCATTGACTTCCGGTTTGGTTCCTGTTGCCGACAGACGGTCTTTTTTCGGACCGCTAGCCCCGTTGCCTGTAAAGAGCCGCTTCGACCAAGGAGAAGCGGCTCGGAAAATTCCTAATCCTGTAGGAGCCCCTGTGAAGCCCCCCTTTGCTTCTGGGGAGGAAACAGGCAAGGCTCCCTATCCAGCTCGCCAAGGCTCCGGACAGCGAGGACAATTCTACACTTTGTAGAACAAGGCGGCGGGATCAACCTTCTTATTGAAAATAAAGTGAATTTTCCAAACGAACAGAGTGGAATCGGGACTTGAATCACGAAACAGCAAGTATTTGTATTAGCCCTGTGACTAACTTTAAAACGAAAGATTGAAAGTTTCCTGAAAATGGCGCCCGGCTTCAGCGTTAACGAAAGCTGAAAGTGAGAGTGGATTTGCATAGCTATTTCAACACATTACAAAGTAGCATTGTCTGTAACAAGTGAAGGAAAAGGGAAATTCTTTTAAAGCAAGCTTGATTTTGATTTAACTTCATCTTTAATCTGACTAAACCTGGGGAAATTTTTCAGAGGACTTGGTGGAGGAGGAAAGGGAAAAAAGACTTCCTTCTTTGAAAAAGTTAGACTACGTGGCAGAATGGCTTCTAAACAGACTAAACAGGATGTGAAGGCGGCAGGGGTGGGGATCCCCACACACAAGCCTCAACAACAGCCTCCCAGCCAGCAGAGCCAGAAAAAAGAGATTGATCTTGAAAACTTAAAGGATTTTATTGCTCAGGCTTTGATGAGGCAAGATGAATATATGGATGAGAAGTTTAAAAAGTCTCAACAGGAAATTAAGCAGGAGATTAAAGAAATTAAAGAGGCGGTACAAGAAAAATATGACAAGATGACCAAAAAATTAATGACAGTGGTGACTGGATTGTCAAATGCAGTTATCCAAACTGATAAAAAAGTGGAGGAACTTAGATCAGAAGTGGATGTCAAAATGAAGGCGGATGATTATAAAATTTTTAATGTTGACAATAAAATGCAAAGACTTGAAAATGAGATGACAATGATGCAATTCAGGACTATGGAGTTTGCCATAAGGCTGAGAGGCTTAAAAGAGAATACTAGGGAAGACCTGAGAAGGATCTGCGCTGATGCTTTAGCTGTGATGTTAAAGATTAGTCCTGAAGAGATTTTTTGCAAAATGGATAAAGTGTACAGAGTGAATTCTTGGGTGGCCATACAAAGACAACTGCCTAGAGATGTGAATAATGATTATAAAATATTTGCAAAAGTATTAGCCAACAGGTTAATGACAGTTATTCAAGAGGTGATTCATTATGATCAAGCGGGATTTATAGAAGGCAGATATATGAAGGATAATATAAGGCAAATTATAGATTTATTGGAATATCTTGAGAAGAATAAACAGATCCCTGCAGTGCTGGTGTTTTTGGATGCGGAGAAGGCCTTTGATAGAGTGGATTGGAACTTTCTATTCAAGACCTTAAGAAAAATGGACTTTGGGGATCAGTTTATACAGGCGGTTTCAGCAATTTATCAAGAACAAATGGCACAAATTATTATTAGTGGAAGTTTGACTACAAATTTTAGTATTGAAAAAGGAACAAGACAAGGTTGTCCGTTATCCCCATTGTTATTTATTTTAACATTAGAAGTCTTGTTGAATACAATACGGGACTCAGATTCTTTAAATGGCATAGTTATAAGGCATGAAGATTATAGGACTAGGGCATTTGCAGATGATCTGGTTGTTACCCTAACACAGCCGATGGAATCAATAATCCAGATGAAAGACATTATAGAAGAATATGGTATGGTATCAGGATTTAGACTGAACCAGGAAAAAACTAAGATGATAGTTAAAAATATGACACAAGATCGAAAGCAGGAACTTGAAAGAAAGGCAGGCTTTGAAATAGTATCAAAGGTTAAATATTTAGGAGTGCAAGTTGCAGATTCAAATATAAAATTGTTTCAAAATAATTATGAGGTGTTGTGGCGAGAGGTACAAAAAGATATGGAGACTTGGAAAAAGCTGCAGCTGTCTTTACTTGGAAGAATAGCAGCAGTTAAGATGAACGTTTTGCCAAGATTTCTTTTTCTGTTTCAAATGATTCCGGTGCTTAAAAGTGATAAACAACTGAGAGAATGGCAAAGTGGAGTGAATAAGTTTGTATGGAATGAGAAAAAGCCGAGAGTTAAGCTGAAAATTATGCAACATGTTCCAGAAAGGGGAGGTCTTAAACTTCCAAACCTACAATTATATTATGAAGCAGCAGCCTTGATGCAAGCAAGTGATTGGTTTGGAAGGATAAACACTGGAATATTGAATATAGAAAGTTATGATCTTGAATTTGGTTGGCATGCATACTTATTTTATGAGAATAAAGTGGATAAAGTATTCAAAAGCCACATACTTTGAAACTCTTTGTTGAGAGTTTGGAAGAAGCACCGATTCAAATGGGATTACAAAATACCGTTATGGCTGGATCTTGGTCATATCATGTGGAATACAAAGATAATGTCACTCGGGGGGTTTTTATATAAAGAAGTTCTTTTTATGGATGGGGGCAGATGGCAACTAAAGACATTAGAAACACTTTTGGAAGAAGGACTAATTTAACTTGGTTACAGTATAATCAACTTCAATTGAGATGGAAAGAGGACCCAAAAACTGGTATAATGATGCATGAAGAAGAATTGGTTAGACATATAAAAGAGAAAGGTCCAATGCATATTAAGAGGGTTTATAATGTTTTGTTAGAAAGGGACTCAGAAAATGAATTGGTTAAAGATTGTATGATAAAGTGGGCACAAAACTTTGCAGAACCAGTGATGTTGGAAACATGGGAAAAAATATGGGTCCAGAATGTTAAATTTACACAGTCGCAGAACTTGAGGGAAAATTTTTATAAAATGTTTTATAGGTGGCATTTAGATCCTAAGAAATTATTATGTATGTATCCTAATGTTCAACCAAAATGCTGGAGATGTGATTACTTAGATGCCACATATTACCATATGTGGTGGACTTGTAAAAAAGAGAAGGCTTTTTGGATAAAAATTTGGTGGGTTATGCAAAATGTTTTGAAGAAAAAAATTCAGTTTTCTCCACAATTGTTTTTATTGGGTATAGTTAAGGGTATTACATTGGATGAAACAAAGCTGATATTGTATATGGTAACAGCAGCGAGATTATTGATAGGTCAATATTGGAAAAATGAAGCTATGCCCACTATTGAAGAATGGACTTTGAAGATGGCCAGTTTTGCAGAGATGGTGAAGATTTCAGCATACCTAAAAGATCGGACTCAAGAGACTTATGTATGGGAGTGGAAAAAGTGGATAGATTATGTGCAGAATAAATATCAAACTAGGAAATAGCTTTTAACTGAATGTATTATATAGGGATAGAATAATTGAATTTTATGAAGGTTTGAATAATATACAGGGGGTAGAGGGGTTCAAGTTTTATAAAATGTGATTTTGATTTGGATTATATGTTGAAGAAGTCATGGGGCGAGGGGAGGGTTAGGGAGGGTCAGGGAGGGTTTGGAGGGGGAAACTGGGGAGAAAATGTATTTGTAAAACTTTTTAAATAAATAAATAAAAAAAAAAGAATAGCATTTTTCCTATGAGAAGTTTGTAAGGATTAAACATTTACAGTAATAAAGAGTGCACTGCTTAACCCACAATTCCTGCACTCAGTTATCACTTATCAAAAGTGACAGATTCATGGAGTAAGTTAGAAAGATGCTTAGTATGACCATGAAGATTCTGCTTATCACTCTTTATGATAGCAGGATAATTAAAAATATTTCATCACAACATTAAAAAATATTTGGACAGGACAGATCAAATCTCAAAATATGCTGCCTGTGCACTTTGGACAGACTGTCTGGCTAAAGAAGGGAACTTATCTAAACAAGTCAGGCAAAAGGTCTTCATTTGAGAAAAGTATCTAAAAGTTTTCAGAAACAGCAAATAGCTACGTGAAATTAGCAAGAATTGCAAAATAGGGAAGACATATAACATATTGTATCCATTTACTTTCATTAGTCTTCTCAGTTATAAACTCTCATTGATGGACATTGGAGGGATATAAATTAAAATGGACAACTGAGCAGTGCCAACTCATAAGCAGGCATGTTTTGAATGTGAATTTTAATATATTGTAGTTTTAAACTCTGATTAAGTCCATAAGCTCAAGATAAAGTTCACTGCTAGCTATGCAAGTAATATCTGCTATAGCCTCTGTCCAGCTATTCATTCTACTTTAGAAAATTTATTCCACAAATGAAGATAAAACAGCATTTTATAAAGGACATAAAGATAAATTACTGGATTTTCCATATGAAAATTGGTATCCCCTGGAAGACTAATATGGGGTGGTTTTCCCACAAAAACCACTCTGAAAAAAATATTTAAAATAAACCAGGCAAAGCACCAAAGATTTTCTTTGATTTAATGGAAGTTTTGGAGTGTGTTGATGTATAGAGATCTAAAAATTATAAACTTGATGACTAATGTTCATAAAGTGGAGATATTACCAAAGACTTTCTTAGATCACAACCAAGTGAATTTAGAAGCTCTTTCAGATAAAAATTGAATGAGATTATGCTGTAAAATGAAATAGTTATGGAGAACTACAAAAAGTTTTTAAAAAAGTTTAAGCTTTATAAAGGAATAAAAGTAAAAATGGTTTGGGATGTGCACAAAGGTTTCATAAGAACATGCAACATAACAGTGAATTTAGCAATAACAATAGCAACAGCACTTAGACTTATATACGGTAGGTGGCTACAAATTTTTAAACCAGTTCTCTGCACTAATGACTGGCTGGGTGTGTGCGGCTAGGTGTGCGTGGCAAGGTGGGCATGGCTGGGTGGGCATGGCCAACTCGATTCACTTATGTTGAGGGGTGCTTCGCCTCACCCACCCTCTCATGACCATGGGAATGCTGCAATAGTCGTAAGTGTGAAAAATGGTCATAAGTCACTTTTTTCAGTGCTTGTAACTTTGAATGGTCACTAAATGAACTCTTGTAAGTCAAGGATTACCTATACAAAAATACAAAAAGCTTCTTTGCTTGCAAGAAGTGGCCCTAAATAACAGTCGTTAGATTAGAAATGGGGAATACACACTGAAGATTAATGAGTCACAGCCGTCATGGAAACCTAAACCATTCTGTCTAAATACTTTCCATTTCCTCAGCAATACCTGCAACCCGGAGTTACAAATCAGGCAGGTTGTCAGAGCACATTGAGGAATTAAAATAGTTAAAATACAAGAATAATTTTCAACAGCCAAGTTACTCTTGCTTATAAAGTGAAACCCTTTAGCAAAGAGGTCATTTAGTCTCTCCAGAAATTGTGTGGGCATATTTGGGCTACAAAATGCCGAGCTAAAGAGACAAATTAACAAATTAACATCTTGAATGACGGCTAATCCCATTCTACCTTTGTTCAGACCTTGCTGCAGAGAATTTTTGCCTATAAATATAGCTATCTATCTCTTTATCTCTTCTGTGGGCTATCAAGGAAGGTGGGGGCTGCTTTCTTCCTCTAAGAAAACATGTTTCTCCATTTCTCATTCAGGGAAATATATTCTTCCTTTTTAGTATTTCTCAAAATATTCCATTCTTCTAGGAAAGGGGTGGGTGCTAACTTTCTACAATTGGTGCCATGTTACTATGCCATATTATCTTGAGAAAAAACTAAAACAAATTGGAAAGAGGATCCACTTTTTATCATTGAGCAATCATGTGCCTTGCCCACTCCGAAGCAATGCAAGAGACTCCTGTCCCAAAAGGTGCATTTTCAAGAGGCAACTGAACTTTCTGGAAACCAAGAAAGTGCAGTTGCCTCTTTTAAAAAGCACCCTTGGGATGCTTTTGACCTGGATGACTGAAGAATCCCCATAGACAAGAGATTCCTGTGTTCAATGAACTGACAAAGCAGTTTCCCACCCAGGAGAAGCAATCATTAGATCCATTTGTACCACTTAAAGATTCCAGCTGGTCTCACTCACCACACAAGATATCCTTAGGTAATCATCCAGTTTTAAGGAAAGATCACATGCCCCGAGAAAGGCAGTAAAAAAATCAGACAGAATGCCAAACTTGCATCCTGCCTCTCAGCCATTTCTTCTATGACTATGCCAACACTTCTGTATATAGCTGTTCCATCTATGTTGGAAGTATACGCTTTAACAATCTTTAAGAAAGTCAAGCCCCAGGAATAAAAGTACCACAAAAAACTCTTGGGTGGGTGGGTGGGAGGAAGGAGAGGACTCTGGAGAAGCTCAGTCTACAGACAGAACATTGTAAGGCTTACAATGTAACAAGCTTAACCCAGAGGCAGTTTCTGAAAACACTTAAAGCAGCAGGGCAATTAAGATAAGGATTAGGCTAGAAATACAGACATACCACAATGTTTCCTTCCTGCCTCCCTTGCAGGATTAGCCTTGTAAAGTAGGAAAAGATTTCTTCCAACAACTGGTTCTCTGAACTGTTCAGAAAATTAACATCCAGTTCAGGAGAATGGGTACGAACTGGTAAAAGCCCATCTCTGCATATATACCTTTCTGGGTGGCTTACAATGTCAGCAAATTGCCCTTAACAATTTGGAATTTCATTTTTCAGAAGGATGGAAGGCTGATTCAACCTTGAGCAACATCAGGATTGAATTTCAGGTTCTGGGCAGAGTTAGCCTGCAATACTGCATTCTGCACTAATAAAAGGTAAGATAAAGTAAAAGTGATTTTAGATGAGTTTTAAAAGTCCCCAGAGAAGGCAAAAATAATTATTTTGAATGGACATATAGCAATAAGTTGAGCAATGATTTTAGGTTAACAATAATTTTACAGGATTTCCTGAAGATTAATACGGATTTTTACTTCAAAGACAATAATGAAATATTAGAAATGTATTACATATTCTGGAGCATTTGAACAGAATGAAAAACATGCTACATGTAGAGAAGTTCTTTGATCATTTAAACTGGATTTTCTTGCTTAGAATTATCTAAGATATGAACTTTGGATATACTTTTATTAAATAGGTAAGATTGATTTATATCTCAGACAAAGCATATATCTAGTGGAAAATTAACAATAGTTGTGAGATGCAAACAGGGACATGGATGCCTGCTATCTCCATGCTTGTTCATTTTAGTCCTTGGGGAATTGAACAAAGGTAAGGTAAGGTAAGAGAATCTTTGGGAATAAAGATTAAACTTTTTAAAGTTGATGACCTGGTGTAGTTTTGGAAGATCTGTTAGAGGAAGTTAAAACATTGATGGGAAAATTAAAATGCTTTGGTATGGTAGCAGATTTTAACATTAACATTTAACATTAATAATCCAAAAACGAAGAGGTTAACACAAATATAAAAATAGAAAATAAAAATAGAACTGATAGAGAAAACTTAGGCATTGTTATGACAAATATGAATTGCACATAATAATTATGTTAAGACATGGAATGAAATAAAGAAGATGGGAGAAATTAAAATTGTCATTGTTGGAGAAAATTTGTGATCAACATGAATGTTTTGCCTAGAAGTACTTTTTTTTTTCCAGACAACACCTGTTTTGAAAATTAATGTGCCATTCAAGTAATCACAAAAATATATATCTAACTTTATATGGCAAAGAAAAAAAACATGAGTTAAATACAAGATATTAAAAGATTCAAAGGAAAGAGGAAGACTGAGTTTACCAGACTTGAAATTTTATTTTGCACCTTGTTAATTTGGTTTGGATGAAAGAATGGGTGTGTCTAAGAAGCAAAAGACTTCTGGAGTTAGGAGAGGTACAACCTGAGGTTTGGATTGCAAGAATATTTATGGTACAATAACGTTAGCATTAATAGGGATTTAAAAAACCATTTTATTAGACATGCTATGTTAAGAATATGGAATATATATAAATCCAAACTGGCCTAAAAACACCTCTATGTATGAATCCCAGCACAGGAAGCATTTTATAAAAGAAAAACAGTAGGCAAACACAAGTAGTTAAAGTACCAAGAAATCAAGGGTATAGTTGTCAAAGGTTTTCCCTTTTACAGTTATCAGAAAGATTTAAATTGCGTAAAAAGACATGGTATAGAATATGTAATTTTTAATATGCATACAATTAGTTGAAATTTGAAATGAAAGCAGAATGTATGGTAAAGTGTACTAAGACCTTTGGTTGCAATATAGAAATGGATTAATGTGATCAAAAGAATTAAAATTTAAAATATGTTATGAGAAAGAATTTTTTAAATAAAATGTTGTCTTGTTGGTACAGGATGCCAGTGAAATTATCTAGAATGTATTTAAAGGTATTCTGAATATTTGTTGGAAATGTAAACATGAACTTTTATGCTTGGTGGACATGTATAAAAACTAAAAGTGATTTGATTCATACAAAGGATTTTAAAGATTTATATTCGGCTGAAGCCAGAATTTTTTTCTTTTCGGATTCATGACATACAGTTGGAAAACAGTCATGGAAGACTATTTCGATACATGATTAGTATGGCTAAGTTATATTATATACATAAAGATGGAAAGATTCCAATTACCGACCCTGGAGGAATGGTTGGTGAAATTGACAGAACTTGCTGAAATGGCCAGATTTACTTGTTTGATTAGAATAAGGTCATTATTGACATTTATCAATGATTGGAAACAGCTTGTAGACTTTTGTATAAAAAAGAAAATGATTTTGTGATTTATGGTTTTAATTATAAGAAAGAATAGGTAATAGAAAAAAGACAATTAAAAGGAATCAGAGATAGGTCTGATTAAAATTGTATGTATAACTACTGAGAGGGAAATTGGAAGCCACTTTTTCTTTATTTTTTTCCATATTTTCTGTTTCATCCTTTTCTTTTTTCTATCCTTCTTGTTTGTTTCTTTTCCTTTCTTTTTTTTAATGCTTATTCGCATTTAATTTTGCTTTGAATGTATTTCTTATTTTATATGTAAAAACCTTTAATAAAAATATTTTAAAGAAGAGTAACAACAACTTTATAATATATATTTAATCAGTCAATTGTATCTTTAAAGAATACTGCGAGTTAATTTAATGAAACCCTGTTAAACTGATCTGTACCCTTTGGAAAAATCTTTTAAGTATTTACAGATGGAAATTCATGATTTTTTTAATATGGGTGAATCATTACAGCATTTATTCTCTTTTAACTCTGATGTAGTTCATCAATCATTTTACAGTTGATTAAATGTTTTTTTTTCGAAGGTCAAATATTACAATGAAACAAAAAGATGCAAAGGAAAAAGTAATTTGCCTTGGGGAGTAAAGTTACAGTCATAACTATGCAAATAACCTAAATCTATTACTCTGTGATAAAATTGTTATTACCAACCATTTTTGGAACGAGCCAATTTATAGTTAAGGAACTGTTCTCATTTCCATGTATAAATATATAGAAACCTGCCTTTTTAGATGCATAGCCATTAGCAAATTTAAGTTTTAATATTCTGAATCACCCTATATCAACATTCACCTTGAGAATTATGCTTTGTTGTACTTGCAAATTCTAATTTTGCAGTATATTTTCTTATTTGATTTTGACAAAGTCATTAAAGTAAGAGAGCAATGTAGATTTTAGTAGACATCTGCATTCAAATACTGTATGACCAACCTAACTATCCATGAACCACATAGGCTAGTGAAAAGTTGATGTAGCCTGAAGACCAGCGAGGGAAAAATCATTAAATAACTTGCTTCACTACATAGAAGATGAAAAGAAATACAAGTGAAAGGAAAGGTTCAACTCCTAAATACTCATACTTGGTAATGAGTTTCATTAAAATCAATGGAGCATATTTCTAAGCAAATGTTCCTGAAGAGCCACTTAGAGAATTCCTTCACCCACTCCCCAGTAATATCTCTTCCATTTATGTTAATAGAGACAAATATGAACTATGCCACCTCAGAGACTGGTAAATTTTTACCCTCTTTCTGGGTATTGGCCATGTCATTGGTTCGGCACTAATTTAAAAGCTCTTATGGGAAAAAATCCCTGTAAGCATTGCTAGCTGCCTATGGTAAAACGTGGTTATCCAGAGACACATCCATGCAATTTGCAACAATATTGAAGTGGTTGCCATTGGTGTCTTCTAAAATGTTTCAGTCTAGCTACAGCCATAGTCTTTAGCAGTAATTCCCTATCCAGGTACTAATGAAAACTATTATAATGGAATGTTATATTAAATGTGTAGTAGGTATGTATATATAATGTATTGATTATATGAATAAATATGTAACAAACAAAATGTGTATGTATATAGTTGGCTGAAAGATAAAATGGATATTATTAAAAATGCCGGTATTGGAAAGCAGCAAAAGTGTAACTAAAATTTTAAAGATGTAAATGTTGAATAAAAATATTTTTTTAAAAAAGAAGAAAACTATTCTGCTCAGCTTCTGAGACAGGAAATTTCAGGAAGATGCTCTTTCCTGTATGTCTGTTTGCTTGTCTTCATGTCAATACAAACAAATATTTTCATATATGTATATTCACATTAGCTTTTTAAATTCTTCTGAGGAAACGTTTAAGAGCCTTGGTGGCGCAGCAAACTAAAGTGCTGTTAAGTAACACCAGCTGCCTGCAATTACTGCAAGTTCAAATCTCACCAGGCTCAAGGTTGACTCAGCCTTCCATCCTTTCGAGGTAGATAAAATGAGGACCCAGATTGTGGGGGCAATAAGCTGACTTTGTATAAAAGAGAACACTGCTTAGAGGGAGCCAAAAGCCCTACTAAGCAGGTACATACAAAAGTATGAAGGCTATTGCTTAACGCATTGTAAGCTGCCCTGAGTCTCCGGAGAAGGGCGGCATATACATCGAACCAATAAATAAATAAATAAATAAATAAACAAACAAACAAGCAAACAAACAAACAAATACATTTACCTAGCAGTTTTTGTCAGCTATTTCATAATGTGACTGGCCATCAGCTTCTGCCTTCAGGTATCCTACCACTACCTGAAACAAGTGCTGTCACAGTGCTCTATGTCAGGGTCAACTCTGATTAATTATTGCCATAGTATCTAGTATGCTTTCTCTAGAAAGTCCACTGTGTAGTGGACTCCAGTCCATAAAAGTACTCTTACTCTTAAAGACATTATTTGAAAGTTTCTACTGCATAACCAGTGGCTTGAACATACATATCCAAATGTAATCATTAAGCTATCTATCTGTTATCAGTAATTTTGTCTGAATAACAAAGAATGAAGTAGATTTTGCTATGTTAGTAGTAGCACAAAATATAATTATCTGCAAGTAGAAATAGAACAATTGTGGCAAAAGAAAGCAAAGATACTACAAATATCAATAGGTGCCTTGTGTCAGGCAAAATCAACCAGAACTATTCAAAAATAGTCCCAAATCTAAGCTTTATTGCTAGTCACCTATATTACAAAAATATCAACTGACTGAGGAAATTCTTTTGGAAATGGTCTGAAAAAATCTTCAAGAATTCTGGGGGAGATCAGTCTTGTGTCACGTTTTGCAGTGCAAAAACTCTAAACTTGGTCCCATCTAAACATCTCCCTCCAATCTAGTTGGAAATTCCACCACACCTTGTGTGCAATTCCAAAACATCTAGAACACCACTTGAATCAATGGTGTTCACAATCAACATTGGCAAAATCAACATTCTTCTGAATTGTCCAGCTTACATTACTGTATTTAATTTTATTTGTAGAACTTCATAGATTTTTAGATGTGAAGCAAAACGCTTCTTGTAAATAGACTTTTGAAAATTAAAGATGATTGCTCCTCTCTCTTGATATGCATTTGCATAAATATTTTAAATGGTTTTTCATCATCTAACATTTTATGTGCTTTTCAGCAGTCAGCTTGATCCAATTAGGAATATCCACCCAGGCCCTGTAGTGGGGATCAGAGTGTAGAACACTGAGAAACTGCATCCAGAATTAGGTGAATGTTCCCAAAGCTGAATTAATTACACATGCAGTCCTGGTAAGAAATTGGGGGTTCAAAGAACAATGTAGTCAGGGGGAAGGACAGCTTGTTGGTTTTTGTTGCTCAAGAATGAAACAAAATGTGAATGATGTGAATAAAGTGGTTTTGACAGGGCTGAAAGTAATCTCCATGCAGTTGTCTGTACTTGTTAATTCTAACAACATCTGAATACAAGATGCTATGTGAACAGACATTAGAATGACCTTCTCCAATTGAAAGAATTGAGCTGCATATTTATTTACTGGGTGCTTTTCACTCTTAGTAAAACTCAAATATACAAAACAGCAGAAGTGAAAAATATATAGTAGGTGTTCTCATAACTGGTCGGTGCCATGCATGAATTTAATTCTAGTCCAAGGACTGAACTTGATGGGTGCCAGGTGAAAGAGGCAAAGCTATCAGTGTTGTGGGCTAGGCCTTGTTGACATTGATGAATCCAAAATGTTCTTTTTTTCCCCTTGTTTTCTCTTGAAGTTTATAGGAGCAACCTATGTTTGCTTACATTGTTATGGGAAATGAGAGGAAAGTATGTGTGAGAAAGCTATCAAAATCCATCACTAATAGCTACAATTGCCATAATATTCTTTCAAAATTTGCTCTTGTATGAGACATAACTAGTCCTAATGTATCAAGTTAACTGACTTATTACTTGCCACATTTTTTTTAACTCACAGAGCATTTCTGCTTTTCTTCTTGGTCAGCCCATCTATCTCTTTTTTCAATTTTCCTACTCTTAGCTTTTGCCAAGAGATCCTGTTATGGTCTACTTTGCCTGCCTTTATTTTTTAATGTACTGACCATTTAATATTTTGTCTTGCCCTGTCTCTTTTCTATACTCCACTTAATCTTTCTTGCAGGTCAGTTGGGTCTTTCTAGTCCTCATTAAGCCCTCATGGTATATTAGGTTCAGTGCAATTTATGTAATCATTAAAGTATTAAAATAATATACATTTCAGCACTGATAAACATTGGGTTTTTTTAAAAAAAATTATTTGATTTGTAAAGCCTCAGGGCGGCTTACAATGCGTTAAGCAATAGCCTTCATACTTTTGTATATTTTATACAAAGTCAACTTATTGCCTCCACAATCTGGGTCCTCTTTTTACCTACCTTAGAAAGGATGGAAGGCTGAGTCAACCTTGAGCTTGGTGAGATTTGAACTTGCAATAATTGCAGGCAGTTGATGTTAATAACAGTGCTTTTAACAATGCACTTAAAAGTTATGGGAACAAAAGTTTCAGTACTATACAGATTATGGCAGAATTTTGGAAGATACATTGCTGCAATAATTCTCTTCTCTCTCTTTTTCTTTTTTGGAATTATATTGTAGCTTATTTCCTTGAATTTAAGGCATTTACATGGAATCATCACATTAACCTAAGAATCATGTGATTAAGTTAGGCTGGAAATGTCCTAGCCCAAATTCACTAATCTGTGCAGCTTTAGTCTAATACCTTAACCATTGAGATGTACTGAGCTATCATACTTACTATACTGCATTTTTATGTATTGCTTTGAGGCAATTTCCATGAAATATCTGCATCCATGAAATACTGAAGATGCATTATAGTATTATGGAATATGCATCTTTGTGGATGGTGGATTTAGAATATTAGATGTATAGGATGAAATATTTTCAAGAATACATAAGTAGTTTTGTAACACTCTGAAATAGAAAATTCCATGTTGCATAATTTTATTGGAGAGTTCACCAGGCATACAAGTAATAATTATGCTTACTCCCCAAACTGGCCTGAGTTTGAGAAATTGTCTCCTTCACCAAGATTCAAGTATAGATCCACCCAACCCAATTTATTTGAAGCAACTCATGATAATCTTCCATTCAGCAGCAGCTCTCAGTAGTGTTGTCCTACCTCCTTGGGAAAGATGGTCTAATAAGAAAAAATATATAATTGTTAGTTTTGAACTGACAAGGATAAGTTTACTGCTTGCTACAGAAAAGCAACTATACAGATAAACAGGCAGTATTATACAGTAAAAACATCTATAAATAATTATGTGAAGATGAAATAGACTTCTTAAAGAAGTGTAAACAAACTAATTTTGTCCCAATACACATAGATAGGGCACATCAGTACAGACAAAACATATCAACATTCAGTTGTACTTACTTCAAATTCTAAATGATAAAGAGAAAAGGATACATAGGAAAAAATCAGCAAACACATCTGAAAAAGTCATCTCTTTCCAGTGGTTGCCCAATTTCAGCTTTGTCTTGTCTACATGGCTTTCTCCAATCCTTTTGAGGACAAATAGTAGTTTCTTTTGTCAGATTCTTCCTTCTCTTCCTGCTTCTCCATTCCTTCTCCAGTGTCCATACCCCCCTCCGACGCTGGTTCAAAGATGTCCATTATTGTAAATTTCCCAACATAACTGATTCATATTGGGTTACTTTGTTTATGTTTATGCATTTTAATAACTTAGAATAATTTATCGATTTTGTAGATTTAATGTTAATTATTTCAAGTTATATTTTCTTCATTTTATTGTACAGATGCTTTATTGTATTTATTATCTGGTGTTGTAATATATGTAGGTCTTTGACCAAAATAAAACCCCATGTCTATCTCTGCAGATTTCGTCCAGTTTACCTCTGTATTTGACTCAGGGGTGGGTTCTAAATTTTTTTACTACCGGTTCTGTGGGCGTGGCTTATTTTGTGGGTGTGGCTTGGGGGGGTCATGTGACTAGGTGGGCGTGGCTAGCTGGTCAGAGTAATTTCTGGAAGGTCCTCGCATTTATGACCATTCTTCGCACTTACGACCCGACTCATTTGTTTGCTTTTAACACTGATCAGCTGTAGGATGGCCCTTTGAAGCCCCGTGGCAAGAGTTTAAACAGGTTTTTTCCCTCTAGTCATCAGCTGGGACTCAGGAGGCAGCAATAGATTGGGGGTGGGACCAAATAAAAGGTAAGAATAACATGGGTGGGTGGGGGAGTTGGAGGGCATGGGGGGAGAACCGGTTCGGTGACATCATTTCATCACTGCTACCAGCTCGGCCGAACCGGACCGAACCGGGAAGAACTCACCACTGATTTGACTGCTATTCACAATCTTTTCCCATAAATTCATCACCTGGCATCATTGCTTCTCTTTACCCCCTTTTTTGTCCCCTTTAGGATGGACATCTCTGCTAAGATGAACTGTTCCCTTGTTCTGCTCAGTCTTTTTGCCATAGAGTGGTAGCGAGGATAGAGAGTAAAGGGTTAGTAACCCTTTACTTGTCCCAATCCTTTCTTTTCCGCTATTGTCCTGACTTGCCAATTCCAAACCCTTTCAGAACCTTTTAGACTACTCTGTTTATCCCAAATTAAGCTTTTTCTCCTCAGTCTTTGCTTCTCTATTCTATCCTCCATCCCACTACCTGACCTTTAGAGATTTATTTAAAATATCACTATAAATGCTGGGATGCTAGTAGAAAGGGCAACCCAATCCTGATTCTTCATTCAGATACATTTCTTATGTCCTGCAATTTACCCTGGGCAATGGTTTCTTTCTTACATTAGCTTCTTTTTTTTTTAATTGAAAAAGTTTTTCAAATACAGATTTTCCCCCTTTTTTTATCCCCCCACCTCCCTAACCCCCCCTCACCCTCCCCTTCCCCTGTGACTTCTTCATAATAAAACCCAAATTCATAACAGATTATATCATACTTTACCATCCACTTACTCCATCTCCATATACTGACCCTTTCTTTCTAATAAAATTATCATATCCCCCTTATACTATACTATACTATACTATACTATTCTATTATACCATTATCTAATAACTCCTAATTTAACATAATAATATTATTATATCTCCCAATTTAGCGATTTCCGCTCATAATCTAGCCTTTTACTACCCCCCATACATATATCTCTTAAGTCAAATCTTTTATGTATATTAATATAACATTTCAAAACAACCTTCCACTATAAGACTATATAGTAAATCCTAATTTAACATTTATTCAGTTCAGCTACACATTTCCTTCCCCCCCATCGTTATATCTCTTAGCTCAAATCTTTTACATATATTCAGATCTAAACATAATATCCCTTTTCTTTAAACTAAACAATCAATAACCTATCCTATCTCCACCCACTTTCCTACAAAACTACCATAATTATTCTTAATATCTTTATTCTTCTGCCCACTCCACTAGAAAAATATTCCCTTATGTAAATAAAATCCTAAAAAAAAAAAAAATCTTTAAGCTTGTAATCCATATGATATCTTCTGTAATGTCTTTCAGCTGGATGATAAACTCCATCGCCCGTATTAGGGTAACATCGCATCCAAATTCCAACAGTATTTTCAGTATCTTCAGTTACCATCTGCCCCCATCAGTAACAAATATCTTCATATTGGAAAAAAAAACACACAACAACCACCCGAGTGACTTTATATTTATATTCCATATAGTGTCTATAGAGGTGTCTTTTATCCAGATTATTAATTCCAACCACCATAATAAGGTAACAACCAGCTCTTCTGCGTGCCCCAATCCAGTAAATCTCTTGCCATATAACTCAGCATAAACGTAATATATTTATCAAGAAATCCAAAAAAACGAAAAAGATATTTCCAATCCATTCAATTTAAGGCCCTTTTCACATCCCAAAAGTTCAGCACTGCAGAGATCTGTCACTCTCCTCAGGATAAAATAAATCAAAACTTTGCCCATTATCTTTTCATATATTCAGTCCTCTCATAAATAACTGGCATTACACTGTTGTTTAGTTTAAAAGTTTTTGTTTTTGTGAGACCTACTTCTTCTTTTCTTGACTTTTTGTGGGTTGGATCTCCATCCTGAATTCCTTTCTGTAGGTTGTGTATCGGCTATTTGGTTTTCATGCTGATCTATAACTTGATCTTGTTGGTTTTGCTTTTGTGGCTTAAATCTTTCTGGTTCTATAAATTGTATATCAACTAATTGACTTCCATGCTGGTTTGTGGCTTGATAAATCATTACATTAGAATCCGGAACCGCCTCTCTTATATTAAATAGTCCAGCTGAGACCTCTGATAGAGAATCCAAAAGCAGCTCATCTGTGGAGACCTCTGTGACTTGTTGTTTCTTCATTACTTCCATCTCCTTCTGCTTTTCTTGAATTTCTGTCTCTTGTTGATTTTGCTTTTTAAGGACCCTGTAGTAAAATTCTTCCGCTTTTTCAACAGTATTTAACTGATATCTTACTCCTTGATATCTCAATATTATACCCATTGGGACATCCCACCTGAATAAAATATTTTGTTTTCTTAGCTCAGTCACCAACAGTCCAAATTTCTTTCTATCTCTTAACATCTTAGGCGGCAATTCTTTATATATCCAAATTTTTCTCCCATACAGTTGTAGAGTAGAATTAAAGGATTTTTGCACAATATCATTTCTTATTTCTTTATCTGTAAAGTAAATCACCACATCTCTAGGCAGTTGCCTTTCCTTTGCAATCCAAGAATTTACTCTATAGGCCTTATCAATTTTACAGGATACCTCCTCAGGATGAACCTTTAAGATCCCAGCCAGAACTTGAGCAGATATTTTTCTTAGATCATCACTGTTATTTTCCTGTAAGCCTCTGATTCTGATCGCAAATTCTGTAAGCCTGTATTGCATCATTACAACTTTTCTTTCAATCCCTTGCTTTATATCTTCTGCATTGTAAGTCTTGTGACCAGCTTCCTCTTTGGACTTTATTTCTAAACTATTATCTTGAATATTTATTAAATCCTTTTCAATTCTTAGTATTTTATTGTCCAAATTATAAATCTTATCATCAATTTCCTCCATTTTAGACTCTAGTAATTTAATGTTTGTATCCAACTTTATAACAACTTCTGAAAAACCATTAGTCACTGTTACAATCTTTTGTTGCAAGTTATCATACTTTAATTGTATCATTTCTTTAATTTCCTGCCTTAATTTTTCAAATTTCTGGTTCAGAGTCTCATGATATTTTGCCATTTCCTCCTGAAGATATTTTTTTAAGTTAAAACTATTCTGAAAGGTCTGTAGGCTCAAAGCTTGTTCGAACAGTTGTGAGTGGGGGAGCACCCCCCCCTGCTTGTCTATCAGGCTTTATAAGTTTTAACGCCATACTGCCAGCAAACTCTTTTTTTTCCCCAAACAAGATCAAGCACAAATATCCAAGAAGAAAGAGAGAAAGGAGCTTAAAATAACTAATTTTCTTCCAAATTGTAGCCAGCACTATATATTCCGCTACTTTGTATCTGTTACGGAAGGACTCTCACTTTCGGCTTTCTTCTACTTCCCAAGCCTCAGCGGTCGCCATTTTAAAGTTTTTTTCTCTTTCGCTCTGAAATGCTTATAAATTCATTAAGGATACTTGCAATTTAGGGTCCCAAGTCCAAGTCTCATCTTCTTTAATAAATCCATCTGTTAGGTTCATTAGTTAATCCGGTTCCAGTGCCTAGCTCTGCAAAAAGGCAGAGTTCTCCTGATGCCTGGAGCGACGGCGAGCGGGGAATAGGGAGCCTCAACCTGCTCGTCCCCAAGAGTTAAAAAAAACCTCTGGGGACTTCGCAGAGGGCTCTACCTGCCCTCGCCTGCTCAGACTCACATTTCCGTCAGGAAATGGAGTTTTTCGAGCCGCCTTTCAGATGTAAAGGCGGCTCTTTACAGGCAACGGGGCTGGCGGTCACGGAGGACCATCTGGCGGCGCCGAAAGCCAGACAGGAAGTCCTCCCTTACATTAGCTTCTTGAACTTGCCTATACATGGATTTTATATTTATCGTATATTATTGTATTGATATTATATATCTATTTATTTATATACTACCTTTATTATTTTTACAAATAACTCAAGGTGGTGAACATAACCAACATACCTTCTCCCTTCTATTTTCCCCACAACAACCCTGTGAGATAAGTTGGGCTGGGAGAATGTGACTGGTGCAAGGTCACCCTGCTGGATTTTGTCACTAAGCAAGACTAGAACTCACAGTCTCCTTGTTTCTAACCTAGAGTGTTAACCACTAAACCAAATTGGCTCACGTATGGCTCTATAGCTGGACTTAAAAAATACCAAGAGCCTTAAAACACAATATTATAAATGTATTTTGTGAAAAGTATATTTTAAAAGAGTAAAAAAACCTGGTGAGACAGCCCACCAGCCTGTCATATACTGCAATATACTGCAAGCCATTTTCTTTTCTGTCAGCTTTATGCAAAGACAAGTATCTCCCCATGCTGTTGCATACAGGGAGTCCTCAACTTACAATCATTTGTTTAGGGACCCTTCAGAGTTACAACATGGTTTAAAACTTATGACCAGTTCTTACCCTAATAACTATTGGTCATGTGATCAAAATTCAGGCACTTGGTAAATACAGGCTTGTATTTACAATGGTTGCACCATCAGTACTGTGGCCACAATTGTGAAATTCCCAGCTGGCTTCTAACAAGAAAAGTCAGTTGGGGAATCTGGATTCACTTAATGAACATGGCAAAAAAGGTTGTAAAATCAGGCATGACTCACTTAAAGACCAACTTGCTTCACAACAGAAGTTCCAAATTCAATTGGGATCATATATCGAAGACTACCTGTATACAGGTAAGTATAAAGATTGTTCTTTAATTTTTTCTGGTTTTAATACAGGCAACATGTTTATGTGAAAATCATGAAAGTTAAATGGATAACCATGGAAGTTCATAGAAATTTTCTCTGAAGCAGAGAGCTTTTAGCAACATTTGTTATTCAACTATTTGAACATTAAGCTAGTTTTGCACCTATGCCTTCAGTATTCAAACCATGGCCTCTATTAAAGGAAAATAAAGGAAAACATGCTGGAGTGGAATGACATTTTGTATGATGGATAGGATTAAATACATTTTTTTTAAATCTGTATAATTAATTCTAATATAAACAGCATTTTTCTTCCTGAAGGCTAGCTGTGTGAAATGTTCTTTTATTGAATAAATAGTATATCTAAAGTGGGCTTCACTGATAACAGAATTTTACGTAAACCAATCTAGCGGAGTCAGTGTGAAAATGAAAGTTAATCACTTAACTGGATTCAGCAATTGTTTTGTACTTGTTTGCTTGGTCAGACAAACATTTCACACTATCAAATAAAAATGTGATCATGATAAATACATGTTCTTATTTGTGGTTTGTATTAATTAAAATAATATGAATTATTGGATGGGTTAACTGCATACGAAATGTTTGTGTACACAATTAATTAATATATTACAATTTAGATACTGTCCTATGGCAACTGATCCTGGGCAGTTCACAAATAATAGCATACAAACCCATACAAATCAAAATCAAGATAACTTCAAAAATGGGTCATAAACTTTTTTCGAGTCCATCATAATTTTGAAAGATTGTCAAGTGATCAATCATACTACTTGTGACTACTTGTGTGGATAAAAGTCTTCAAATCCAGGGAGCCCTAATATCTACAGTAACTCAATATGATTAAGTTGGAACATAGCAGTGTGGTGGGGAGTTATGGTGATGGCCCTCCATGTGGTTCCTTCAGAAAATAATTGCCTACCCTGATTTACATACTACCTCTATCCCAGATCTCATCAATTAGTGCAATCAAGGCTGCCTCAGTAATGAATCCCCATATGATACCTGAATGAAACACATCTAGATATTCTGATGCCTTCAGAGTTCCCAGTAATTACAGGCCAAACATTTTCTCGATAAGCTTCCCCCAAAAGGGAAGCTGAAGACTGGGTGGTATTTGTTTAAAATCATTGAGTCTAAGACAAATCTGTTAAGGAGGGAACACACCATCATTCCTGCAAGACCAAATGCACCACCCCCTCTCTCAACAAGGCTGACAACCCAGAAGGAATCTGAGTCCAATAAATAGGTTTCTGAATTAATGTAGCAGGGAATCCTTTCCACTTTCTCAGGTGTAACTGACTCAAACTCATCCCAGATCACACAAAACTGACAAACTGAACTTTAGGCACCTCAGCTGGACCTGTATACTCGAGTTCTCTCAGGAGAGAATCTGAGCCACTTTATCTGACAAATAGATGAATCTTTTTCACAGTGATCCAGCAGGAATGCATCACCCTCTAAAGAGCCACTGGATGACTAACTGCAGGTGCAGTTTTGATGCTTCACTATCCTTGTTCCCATGAATTAATTCCAGATACGGGCACATATCCATGTTCAGTCAGATTCACTCCAGATATTCCTCCAATGATATTCCAGGTGTCTCTTCTGACATTTCATTTCTTCCAAAGTTCTTGAATGAATGAAGAAAGGTGAATCCCAGTACTGATACATAGGGAGAGAATTCATAGAATAATAGAGTCCATGTCTTCTGCCATCAGCCCTTTCCAAGCAATGTCTAAGGCCTTAGCCAAGTTGGCCATCAGATCTTCAAGGAAAAACTCAAGCTTCCTCTGCAATACCATAGGTTCATCAGTTGCCTCATGCAGGAGATCAGATGGATTTTTTTCTCCCAGAATGTGTACCTATATTAAACTGAAGACAAACAAAATTATCTATGTGTGACAGTAGACTGAAGGCAGTGTCTTTCATTGCCAGATCAAATCTCAACAGTTCAAAGACAAAACAAAACAAAAACAAAAACAACCACAGATTTAAATTGCAGCCACCAATATGTGTCAAGTCATCAATGATTTGGGAGAGATCTACATGGTTCCCTGGATGAAGCTGTCTATCTAGACCCGCTCCAGTCTGGCTTCCGGCCTGGGCACAGCACGGAAACGGCATTGGTCGCGTTGGTGGATGATCTCTGGAGGGCTCGGGATAGGGGTTGCTCCTCTATCCTGGTCCTGTTAGACCTCTCAACGGCTTTTGATACCATCGACCATGGTATCATGTTGCACCGGTTGGCGGGTTTGGGGGTGGGGGGCACCACACCATTCTGCGGTGGTTCTCCTCCTACCTCTCTGACAGGTCACAATCTGTGTTGACGGGGGGGCAGCGGTCGACCCCGAGGCACCTTGCTTGTGGGGTGCCACAAGGGTCGGTTCTCTCGCCCCTTCTGTTCAACATTTATGTAAAGCCGCTGGGTAAGATCATCCGTGGTTTCGGGGTGGAGTTCCATCAGTACGCTGATGACACCCAGCTGTACATCTCCACCCCAGGCCACCCCAACGATGCCCTTGAAGTGATGTCCCAGTGCCTGGAGGCTGTGCGGGCCTGGATGGGGAGAAACAGGCTCCAACTCAACCCCTCCAAGACCGAGTGGCTGTGGCTTCCAGCGTCCCAATATAGCCAGCTGATGCCATCGCTGGCTATTGGGGGCGAATCACTCACCCCCACGGAGAGGGCTCATAACTTGGGCGTCCTCCTGGACACACGGCTGTCTTTAGAAGATCATTTGACGGCCGTGGCCAGGGGGGCTTTTTATCAGGTTCGCCTGATACACCAGTTACGTCCCTTTCTAGATTGGGACTCTCTACGCACAGTCACTCAGGCACCAGTCACTTCCCGCCTGGACTACTGCAACGCTCTCTACATGGGGCTTCCCCTGGGGTGCACCCGGAGGCTCCAGCTGGTCCAGAACGCGGCCGCGCGGGGGATTATGGGGGCGACGAGGCGCTCCCATGTGACACCTCTCCTGTGCGAGCTGCACTGGCTCCCGGTGGTCTTCCGGGTGCGCTTCAAGCTGTTGGTGACCACCTTTAAAGCGCTCCATGGCTTAGGGCCGGGGTACTTACGAGACCGCCTTCTGCCACCAATAGCCTCCCGCCGGCCAGTACGCTCGCACAGAGTGGGCCTCCTCAGGGTGCCGTCCGCCAGACAATGTCGGCTGGCGACCCCCAGGGGGAGAGCCTTCTCTGTGACGGTGCCCACCCTCTGGAACAACCTTCCCCCAGAGTTACGTACAATAACAGACCTCCGGATTTTTCGTCGGGCCCTGAAAACCTATTTATTTCAACTAGCTGGGCTGGCTTGAGTTAAATTTTAAATTGATTCTAAATTGGGTTGTTTTAATTTATGGCCAAATATTTAATTATCTTAATACTGTTTTTAAATTTTGTATGCTCTGTTTTTACCTTGGCTGTGCACCGCCCTGAGTCCTATTTGGAGAAGGGCAGTATAGAAATTTAATAAATAAATAAATAAATAAATAAATAAATAAATAAATAAATAAATGCCATAAACTCTTGAGCCACACTTAATGCCACTATGCCCAAGCCCCATTGCAATGTATTAGGATTAATTAACCTAATCATGGTGATTTTGGGGCTCCCATCTGCAAGAAAACCCGAAAGCCAAATCAAGATAAACAAGAAACAAAGAGCATATCGATCAATCATAAAATAAAACATATATAAATATTTCTTTTAAAAAAATGATTTGTGATTCAGAATCACAGCATCCAATAAATTGAGAACATGGAAAGTGCAAATTCCAAGAAGTTGAAAAAAATATCCTGTGAGAAGCCAATAACAAATCACTGAGAAAAAACAAGAATAAAACAATTGAGAGGCAAACAGATAAGTAATGTTGACAAGAAACTGCATTGATACGTCCCTGCCCTCAGCTGGTGTCAACTTCAAGAATTTTTATTTTATTTTAATTTTTTGGTAAGATTTGTAAAGTCATGACTCTCCAAGTTTATTATTTGGGTGACACACAACAATAAAAATCAGAACAGAAAATCAAAATTGAAAAAGAAAATAAATAGTATATAAGATCAAAATGAACAGCCAGAAACAACATACGATCAAGGTAAAATCAAAGCTGGCAATAACATACTGTCAGCATAGAATAGATTTATTTATCATCATATGGAAGAAGAAAAATAGATCCTTATGGCTGTATGGAAGTCCAATAAGTTCATGCCATCTGAAACTCATTTTAAAGGATAGTTGCAGCTCATTTTAAAGGATAGTTGCAGCTCCTTAAGTATGAACTGTGAGTCTAGGAGAACTTTTAAATTATATATCAGCTTTAAATGAGAATGTGCAATGCCATCCAAGTCAGTGTTGAACACCTAACAGAACAGATCCCAGACCAAAAATCTAAAGCCATTCAGTGCTTTTCTCCTTGCTGACTCCCATAGATTCCACGCACTGAGATAGAACTAAAAGGGTCTACTGGGTAGTGTAAGTTCACATAAAGCAACCAAATCAGTTTTAAAATACAACATACATTTATTAAGCACACAAATAACTGCAGTGAACATTGAGCTCTCAGAAACATATTGGCAGCTTATTGAGCAATATTGAACAAAAGCAGAAACATAGCTTGTATACTTCTAAATTAAACAATTCAAAGACAAGACAAGGCAGACACAGCGTAAGTTACAGTATGACATTGCATGTTTTGATATACTCATCTGGATGACCTTCTCATTATCTAGCCCTTTTTACTAGGTCAACATTCTGGCTATACTGTCTTTAAGATATGACCAGTGAACATATATAATGTAGTTTCTTGGACCATTAGTTGCTGTCTGATTTCTTCCCCTGTGGCCACCCAGGGTGTCCTCACCTTTCTGTGAATGTTTTATTATAAGGGGACTTCAAGCAGTTTAAACCACTGGAGAAGGGGGACAGAGCATTTATAGGATTGTAGCTCACAGGTTTTGGAACCACTATACTGGTCATCTGCAGCAGAGATGTATAACTGGGTGTTATCAGCATACTGATGATACTTGACCTGATGTTGAAGGATGACCTCATCCAATGGCTTCATTTAAATGTTAAACAATCCACAGTTACGTTTTCTGAAATTTGCTGATCACAGTAACCTTTCAGATTACTTTTTCAGTTTCACTGAACCTCTTAATTAAGCAATTATTAAGAGTCAGAGAGAATAATAACCCAGGCAATTGTGAAGAATTAAGCACAAGTGGAGAAGATCAGGGTGGGATAAAATATATCATGAATCTAATGAAAAGCTTCAGGTATCTAGACTGCCAAGGATGCTGAAGAAGGGTAAGACATAGATATAAGGTTAGAAACATACCAGTTGTGAGGGGAAAGGCAGACATTTTAACCACTAGAGAAGAAAGACAGAACAGGCAGGAGGAGGCTACAGCAGTTCTTGCTCTTCACACATACAAATTTCTCCTGAACTCCCAAGTTGTGAATCAGAAGCTAGCAATGTATCAAAGTTTTGCTCTCTGAATAAGGAAAAGGTTCATGATACTCCAAGAAAGGAAATAATGTAGAAAACTCCATGAAAGTCTTACACAATTTAAATTGTCTCGTTTATATAAAACTACTGCTGAAACATTTCAGAAAAATTGCCAAAGCTAAAGATAGCCATACTCAGCAGGAAGGATGAAACTTCCAAGTCTTCCAAAGTTTCAGGCATATGTAGCGCTTCTTTTTGAAGACTCATACAGCTGTTCAAGAGCTTCTTTTCCAAAATCCTCATGTAGATGCATTAACAACTACTTCCTTTTGCTGGCAGTCCTATTGCTATAATAAGACTTTCCAAGGAGTAAGATGGATCTTTTAAATTGTGAAAGAACTGAACCAGAATAGAAATCTATCAAAACTCTGATCACAGCATTTTTCTGTTGTTTTTTTTAAAGGCAATTCTGCTATATCATTTTAAAGTGTCATTTCTAATGGAAAGCCTGGTAAATAAGAATGAAGTTGCAAATATGTATGGCTTTCAGCCATCATTCCTAGAATTGGTAACTTTGCAAACTTAGGATATTCACGCTGGCATATTACACTTTGCAACAGAAAGGATTGAATCATGAGTTGTGGAGACACTTCAACTTTAGTCTTAGATGGAGTAGTTCTTCCCCAGTCAAGACGAGGGTACAATCTAGGCTGTTTTTTTAAAATCATAATTCTTGCTTAAAGAGCAGGTGGCAATTGTGGTACGTTGTCTTTTGCATAAATCTATCTAGTGCCAATTGGGGGAGGGGAGAAATCTGGATTTTATCATTTGCTGATGATTGTGGTCCCTCTGAATTTTTAACTGCATCATAGGTAATATTTTTGAATTTTGAACCCTCTGGTGGTTCTGATTGATCTGATGGCTAAGTTACATAACCCATCAGTCAACATCAAGCTTGATGACTGTCAATCCTCTTTAGACCATATACAGATCTCTTTTCCATGCTTGTTCCTTACTCCAGCCTGATGATCCCTTGGCTTTTCAGTCTGGCTCATCTCCTCTACACCATCTACTAGATTCAGGTATTGTAATTGCTTTACAAATTCTAAATTACTAAAGCCTGAACTTTCAAACTCTCCATGTTAGAGCAAAGCAACAATAAGTACATCTTACTTAATAATAGTCTTAAGTCGAGTGTTGTATAGTGGTCTGAATCAAGGGATGTCGGATATGAAAAGGTTTCAAGGTGCACTGGAATTTGATAATGCTTAAGAATTTCTCACCTGAATAGGGGTTGCATGTTTTTGACAAACCTTTATATGGATTTCTTTGTGTATTTCTTGAATAGTTAAGGACCCTGAGATGTATATGAAAAGACGTTCATATGCATTGAAATTTGATAGCGCAAAGGAATTTCTCATCTGAATAGAGTTTATCTCTTTTTAACAAGTTGCTATAATTAATTTTTTGTAATCCTAAATGGTTAAGTGGTTTGAGCCAATGTGCCTCCTTTCCATATCACTCCCGTAATATTTATAGAAAAATATACTCAAGATACACATCAATGTCATACTCTCATAGTTATAAATCATAAACAACATATTCAGCTTTTGTTTGGAAAATGGCTCTTCAAAGCTGGATCTCTGAAGAAAATAGTAGTTACCTCTGTTTGCCTCTTTAGAATATTTCAGTTTATATTCAAAAGAATGCAAGACTATATAACTTACCATGGCAAACATTTTCTGTTTTATTAAGTTTCTTATTTATTTCTAAATCTTAGTGCAACTAAATTCCCTGCAGCCTATGAGCACAGATAAATGTATTGAAATCATGTGCTTATCAACAATGCAGCTGGCTTGTATGAGTCTTACAATAAAGTAGACTTAAAAAGGAAAAGGGAAAACATCTGTGATGACTCTTACTTGAGAGAGGCAGTGGCAGCAATGAATTGTCACAAAACAGGTCATGTGCCCTAATGTTAAGGGAAAGAGAGGCTTGGATCTAAGCAAATGAAGTGCACATGTCATTCCCACAGCCATGGGAAAGCAAAAGAGCCTCCACATCTATTCCTTGCCATATGCCACTGCAATATCATTACATTCTCAGCAGTAAGTTAAATCTAATGAGAGAAAAGTGCTAAAGAAATAAATGAGGAAATGGTAATGGCATGTTGAAGCATATCGATGTAATCTGTCAACTTTTCACAATGATTATACTTTCTTAAAGTGGTGGATCACTTGAATTATATTAT
Organism: Arizona elegans; assembly: GCA_022577455.1. Lineage (NCBI taxonomy): Eukaryota > Metazoa > Chordata > Lepidosauria > Squamata > Colubridae > Arizona > Arizona elegans. Next base: position 68,245,491 of record JAKOOJ010000006.1, on the reverse strand, counting down.
TCAGAAGATATCAGCTATATCTTTGCTAACCATATTTTAAGATGCTTATATGTAAAAGCTCTATCTAATATTATTGTACTGATTTATTTCTAGGGTTCTTTCTCTATTCTTTGGTAGGGTTTCTTCTGAATATACAAGAAGGCTGACATAAATATAGAAGTATCAGAACTGAATTTCAAAATTGAAACATTAAGGAACTTTCATGATTTGTCTAGCAACTTAATCAAGAGGGATTATATAAAATGTGTAGACCAAAAGTGACTAAAAGGAAAACTGCAACTTTTGTTGAAAATAATGGAGCAATTGCATGCCGCACTTGTATTTAGCAAGGTACTCTTCCAATTAAGGACAAGGAGACTTATTTTCCGAGCTTGCATTCACCAAGGGAAGGATAACGGTTCCACAATAAAGCCCAAAATGATTAATTAAACTAATTAAAACTGTTATAAAATGCAGCATACGGCATGAGACTGAGCAAAAATGCTTGCAACTATTGTTCCACCTTAATAGAGAGGAGTGTAATAAATTATACTGCATTTCAAGGGTTGCCACTAATATTCATGCTGATGCTTCAATATTTGATTTATAAAATTTTAATGTGAAAAATATGTAAAGTTTAGCATTTATGAATTGCATGGAGAAACTTGAGCAAAGTAGGAAAGTGCTAAATTACTCATAAGTGTAACATCTTGTGTGGAGGAAGGGAGGATGAATCCCAGATGGTTGTAAATGTGAATATTTGATTGATTGATTGTTTCTATTCCATCTGTAAAGTTTGATTTCAAGAGTAAGGTGACTCAGAAAACTTTTCTTCTTGACGGGAGAAATATAATATTGGTCCTGTTCAATTTTTAGAAAAAATCTGGACATTAAATATATAGTCATTTATCTGGCCATACCTATTATTTATTTCCATGTATGAAACTTACTTTTGACATAAAAAACATTACATTTTTCAAAATGTCTCTGTGTTGAAGATATGCATTAGAACCTTCACATATTCTAGCCAACAAAAATGAAGACATTAACAACCCAAGTAGCAAAGGTCTATTTCTACCTTTGAAATAAAATGTATTTTTCACAAGGCTAATCATCATGATTCCGCTTCTATTTCCTTTGTTAAATATAGTCTTGGATTACAATTCTTTCATTTATACAGAACTTGTTATTCTTATTGGAGTATTCCCCACAAATCTGTTTGCTACTATGAATACATTGATATATGTTTGCAACTTTTCAGAAAAAGAAAGGTCATTTATGTACACTTATACAAATACATATATATGTATATATTCCACATTTGATTTGGCCACTGTTTCCTAGATATTCCACAATTGTCCTGGCTCATACATAATACTAAGCCATTAACCATGGATTAAATAATTGCTGAATTAATAAATACATAAAGTTGGGGGGAACAAATTATGACTTAGTGTGATATTTTAACTCATCCATTATTTCTAAGTAATAGTCTGCATATGTTTTCTTGTAGGTAGTAGCTTTCAGATTCAAAAAGAATTTAGAGCATTTAAACTATGTGATTTAATTTTTCCTTGCATTTTTGAGACAGCCAGAAAGTCAGAAAAAAAACACACCCCATACTGTGTTAATTTTTCATTGCTGTCCAAAGCAATTAATAACAAAGAAATAAGTTGTTTTACATGCATATGTAATACTATATCCCAATTCCCCAAATATATATATTTAAAAAGCTGAAAATAAGTTATTTTACAGTCCCCCACCTCAAAGATCCAACTAATTAGCACAGCGGCAAATATATTAGACAGGCAATTTGCTATAAGGTTGCTTTTTAATTATATAAGTACAAAAATATTTGAATTACCAAAATGCTGACTTGTGGTCATTGGGACTACAGTAGCGGTAGTAAAATATTTTTGCTACATTGCTATCTTAGTCCCAAGATCTATTATTTATTATCCACTGTAGCTACTAAGTTATCTCCAATTCCACCCTTTAGGTTGTCTTGACTTTGTTATATCACATCTGTATAAAATGCACTGTCATTATCTTCAGGGTTCACAAAAAAAATTTATCCATAAAAAATTCAAATTATGAAACAAAACTGACAATTATTTTAGTTTAATTTGTAAAGTCTGCTACAGTAGGTACCACAGTCAAATAATTGATATCTTATCAGCAGTGGTGGGATTCAAGTAATTTAACAACGGGTTCTCTGCCCTAATGATTTCTTCCAACAATCAGTTTGCCAAACTGTTCAGAAAGTTAACAACCGGTTCTCCCGAAGTGGTGAGAACTGGCTGAATCCCACCACTGCTTACCAGTCATATTTTGTCTTTTCTAGTAGCACAAGTATAGCACAGTATCCAGACTATTCCTACTAAACAATTAAATATAGAACCAGCATTATTTATCTCCAATATAATTGCTTAATACCTTTTAAATTCATTCAGATTGGTGATCTTCCATTTTGGCAAACATCACAGTATCTTGTTATAGTGCAGTGGTATAGTACCCGCACTATATATGTTGTGTGCACTGGCCAAGTTGTCTTATTTGGTCTTTGAGACTCACATCACCCTGAACTGGGATCACTGGCATTATCAAGAGATAATTCCAAGATGGCAGCCATGTTTACTATAAGATTCAAAAATGCATGAATTATTAAATGGTCTTAAAATGAATATGTCTATATATTGTAATCATTAATTCCAAAAATGTTTTAAGAAACAGAAAAAGCTATATGCTTACTTAGGCTTTTCTTGCATCTAATATTATAGAATTGTAATAAAAATTAATTGAATTTAACTCTTAGAAAAACAGTAGGCCACATTAGACTTGTCACAGTTCTTGTAGCCTCAGAGCAATACCTGGCTGAACCAAAGTGATCTCTGTTGCTTTATTCAAATTCTGCCATATTGGGAGAACACTGGATAAAACAGCTATATATGTAGAATATATGACTATGTTTATCAGGAAAAAAAGTCTGTCTTGATTTTTTTTTTTTTAAATGTATTGCCATGCATTGAAAAGAATTAGCTCTTGTAGCACCAAGTAGACATAGGTGATGATCCCAATCCAAGTCCTTTTCAAAGGAGTGAATCAGTAGTTTTTTTTAATTTAGGGATCATCAAAGAAGTATCTACATTTACATAGATAAATAAATAAATGATTGGTAACTACTAGAGACCAGTAGTGGGTTCCACTTACCTTTGCTAACGGTTTGGAATCAGTAGCGTACGCATGAGCGCGCTTGCTTCGCTTGCGCATGGCATTCTGCACATGCGCAGAGCATCCATGATGACATACAGGTGGGTGGGTGGGGCCTCCCGCTGCCCCCACTACCGGTTCGCCCAAACCGGGGTGAAACGGTAGAAACCCACCACTGCTAGAGACCTTTGTTTCAGTATTAGTTGATCAAATTCCAGTTTTCATCACATATATTTGTGGCAATATTTAATGAAGACATCTTAAATTCTCAATTACTCTTTACAAATATCAGCATGTCAGAATGATTATATCTGTTCACTTGGAGACTTTATTAACTGCTGTAGTGTAAACTTGGAAGCAATTAATTGTAAACAAACAAACAAGAAAAAATTAAATAATATATTTGTTTGCACTGAAATAAGACCATTTATTTTACAGAGATACTGCAATTATGTTGGACTAATATTCAGACAGTCACAAAAAGTAAGAGCCAGTGGGAGAATAAGTTACATAAAATAATATAGTTCCTTAAATCAATCTGCCATGAAATTATAAGTGACAAGGGCCAAGATTTCAAACAGATGTCTTAACAGAAGATTCTGTACTATTCAACTATTCAAATTCTCTTTTGATTAGACCATAGTATCAATTCCAGAATACATGTTGAATTATACATCTAAGGAGATACTCAGTCATTCAGGTAATGGTTGTCCCAAAGGTGCTTTTTCAAGAGGCAACTGGACTTTCTTTCTCTCTTTCTTTTTTTGAAGACATTTCGCTTCTTATCCAAGAAGCTTCTTCAGCTCTGACTGGATGGTGGGGAACTCCTTGCAGACAGCTGGTTATTTGCATTATTTTAAAGAGTTGTTGACGCTGCTTGGAGGTTTGTCTGTGTACTTTGCAGCCAGTCAAGGGGAAAGAGCTAAGAGGAGACATCTCCCACAATAATAGCCCAAAGAAGTTTAAAATTATCCAGTTTGCTTCACTGAGGCAAAAAAGGTGTTTACTTCACATCAGCAGTGTGAATCATATTGCCTTCATGACCTGATTAGATTTGTCATACTTAATCTTCATTATTTAGAACTGCCCTACATTATATAATGTTTATCATATTAATTTGCAGTTATTTTATGTGATTATAATTGTTCTGAGGTATACGGAATCACATACACATTTACTATCACACACATGATGTATATACAGTTTTATCTGAACAGTTTCCTGCAGAACAAAATTATAAATATATAACTAGATGCATTGGGTAAAGACAGAAACCAAGAAAGCATATTCTCCACTTGTTTTCCCATTTGTTTTTCATTGTACAATCAAAGTACATTGATTATACTTTGAATGTACATACAGTACATTGATTTATCAAAGAAATACAGAAGGTCAGGAAATTAAGCATAGTGTGATTACAAATATATTTCTATTACCACTAAGTAATAACTTATTCTGGGTGAGATGGGGAGGTGGATGAATCTTTGACAAATATGCTAGAGAAAGAGTCATTGCCTTTGTGTAAATGTTGAGTTGTAGAGTTGTTGAAATGCTATTTTTGGGAAGCACAAGCTGTAATAAATCATGACATCTGCAAATGACAGTTTCGAATGAACACATTTATTGGGACAGACAAGTACAGCACAAAGACTGCTATTTTCTTTAGGTGTTGACATGGTGTATAGTTGTTAAGATTAAACACAGATTCTCTGATTGTAAATTCCTTTGGCATTGTTAGACCATTTGCAGAATAAATGAAATGAATACAAACATGGCTAGCATAGTTTAACCCAGTAATATAAATATATAGTTATTGTTTCAGCAAATTAAGATCAGATTGGCCCAAAATGCCCAAGCTTTACAAAGTTCTTTCAAATACTATCTTTATTCCTTTATTCAGATTTTAAAATTAATCCTTCTTCATTATGGGTGTTTTCAGATGTGTGTGCTTTTTATATGAAGATGTTATTAGTGTTGCTATACAAAAAAACAATTTTTAATCTCAGTTAATCCGTTTGATACAAGATAATTGCTTTGAAAAAATTGCAATAGAAAATATAAGAGCAGAAAATATTTTTCACTTATTTAGTTAGAAGTTTAGTATCAGTTATTTAGTTACCAAGTGGTTAAGGAGTGCATATGAATATTTTGCCTTTCATTGGACAATTCTGTCTGCAATGGTCTGCATTCTCTCATGCCTTTTGAGAAATTGCCAGACAGGTTTCAGTACAATACGTTACAGAATTTTCTCATTTTTCATAACTTGAGTAAAAAAAATACCAAGATGAATGGAAGATGCATTTATCATATTTTCAGATAATAGTAAATTCACAAAATTAATATCCTTAAGTACAAAATCACAATTTTAAGTTACATAAATACCCTTGTATATTTAACCAAATCTAAGAGAATGAAGTACAGCTTTGATAAGGAAAACATCCTGATCCGGGTGAGATAAATCAAATGCACAAAAATCGGATTGGGAAGAATTGGCTTGAAGCAAGGTATAAGAGAAAGCTCTAGAATATTACTGGACCATTGTTGCTGTTGTTAGTTGCCAAGTCATGTCCGACCCATTGCGACTCCATGGACAATGTTCCTCCAGGCCTTCCTCTGGAGTCCATTTGAGCTCACACCTACTGCTTCAGTGACTCCATCCAGCCACCTCATTCTCTACCGTCCCTTTCTTCTTTTGCCCTCAATCTTTCCCAGCATTAGGTTCTTCTCCAGTGAGTCTTTCCTTCTCATTAGGTGGCCAAAGTTTTTCAGTTTCATCTTCAGGATCTGACCTTCTAATGAACAGTCAGGGTTGATCTTCTCTAGGACTGATCGGTTTGATCTCCTTGCAGTCCAAGGGACTCGCAGAAGTCTTCTCCAGGATCATAGTTCAAAGGCCTCAATTCTTTGGCGCTTAGCCTTTCTTAGGGGCCAACTTTCACATACATTGCAACTGGGAAAACATAGCCTTGACTACACACACTTATTGGACCATTAGCTAAACGTAACTAGTGATATATTTACCATCATATAAATCAGTTTATATGTTAGCCATTCCCAGGTTTATTTGATCTCTAAAAATTCTTCTCTTTAGTGAAATTAATTTTTGTTTCCATTTCTTCCATCATTAGCATATATACCTGGTATTGTAAAAGATTAATTTGCTATAAGATTTTTTCTTTCTTTCCAGTGGTCTGTTTAATTCATCCTCTTTTAATTTATTTCCATTAGAATCTTTTACATCTTTTCTTCTGTCTTTTCAATTTGTATAAATTGTGGGTGTAAATTGCCTTATCATAAAAACTGTATTTGTATCCCGTACTTTCCTTATGTCTGCATCTTTATTTAAATTAACCTTGAAACATTTTATCCTGTTATGGTATTTTTCGGGTAAATTGTGTTCAGAGGCAATATAAAATCCATTTTGAATATGGAAAATAGATCACAAAAAACCTTAGAAAATAAATTATAATTTTTAATATAATTATAATTATATATAGTGCTTGGTGAATATAATACATTCAGGATTGTATTAATTCATTACATTCATTCAAAGTTACAGTGACTGTATATGTTCTCTCATTTCCCAAATTGATCTTGTACTTTTAGTTATAATTATAGTTATAGTTACAGTTTTTAGATATTTTTGTGTTTTAGTTAAAGTTTTAATTTTTTAGCTGTCTTGTCTTATCCTACTATCGCCAACACCCTCAGCTCCCCTTTTTCTATTTTCTCCCAATTAGTATCTAACTAGGAGCTTTCTTTATTTTTTAACTTTTCCTTTTCTTTGTATGAGAAAGACCTTTAGAGCTGTGGCTTAATTTTTATACTGGCTTTGACAACATGTCTGCTTTTTTCTTCCTTGGTTTGTCCAGTTAGCTTGTTTGCAGAGAGAAAGAAGCAAAGAAAGGCATCCATTCATTTAAAAAGTGACACACACACACACACACACACACAGAGAGAGAGAGAGAGAGAGAGAGAGAGAGAGAGAGAGAGAGAGAGAACATAGTACTGAAATTGCCAACCTAATCGAATGCTACAAAACATGATAATCAATTTATAAAACAATGAACCTTGAAATAATTAACCAAGCAATCAAGGCTTTAAAATGTTGCAATTTAAATAATTACTACAGTACATCTATATAAATTTTGTCTGACATATTCACAAATTGTACAAAAATAATTAAAAGTGCATTGAGAATATTTTACATAGAAAAATCAATAGATTACAAAGACAAATACAATGTACACCTTATATTTTTTCCCCTATTTCTCCAACATTTATTCATGTATATGATTTTTTTCTTATCCAGTGTGTCTTTCACCTCATTCCAAAACAATGTTCTTTTTCATCCTTCCAATTCATGTAACTGCCCATAGTTTTGTGGCACCCTTTTGCACAATTCTTCTCATTCTGTTCCAAGCAATTCTTAATCTTTTCTTTGCATTCATATGTTCAATAACATTTTCAACAATATGGATAGATTTCCACTAATAAATTATATGTGGTGTCAACAAATATATAACTTTTTCCTCAGAATGATATGTTGTTCTTGCAGAGATTTTATTTAAGCAGGACACTTTAGAATCATTTTTCAAATGGGAATAGCCAGCAAAAAAGTTTAGTTTATCCTCCCAGATATTATCATGACCACGAATTACCAAGGTTCTATTGAAAGACCCCTTGTCTGATCATAACTAAGAATCTACAAATCAAAGACTTCCAGAAATTCCTGTGCCAGCGACATCGTCTACTGGTTCAAAGCAGCAACAGTCTAACTTGCAGCTTGACACTCTTTCTGTGCATTACTACCTGTCTCATGGGGTTCAAATTGACTTCAATTTGCCATCCTTTAACAAGGCCTTAAAGATTTGGAAGTTCTTAGAAATACGTTTTGGTTTTTTTTTGAGAACTTTGGTTCTTGTTATGTGGGTCTCTGGTTTATGGCCCTTTTTGTTTTTATAATGTTCTGATTTGTCCTGAGTTTGCTGGCTAATAAATGTGATACATAGGTAGGTAGATAGACATAGTTAGAAGATAGATAGATAGATAGATAGATAGATAGATAGATAGATAGATAGATAGATAGATAGATAGATAGATAGATATAGATAGATGATAGATAGATAGACTGATAGACCGACTGACAGACAAACCGACAGACAGACAGACAGACAGACAGACAGACAGACACTCTGTCTGATTGATTTTGTTGTGCCTGCCTAACTGAATCCCCAGAACATGGTTAGTTATCATGGCCTTCTACAAGTTCTTGACTGTGAGGCTTTATTTGATTTCTGACCTCTAAATCATCTCTTCTTCTTATCTCTTATTTTAGTCTAGGACCTACAATGGTAATCAGGCTTGTAACAACTATCTATCCTTAAATCTATATTTGCCAGAATCTGTATTTGATAATGTATTGTCTAGTAAGGCGGTCACCAACTGGTGGTCCGTGGACCACTGGTGGTCCGCAAGAAAATTTTGGTGGTCCATAGAATAATTATTTGCATTTTTTATATTGCACTAAATCAGGGGTCCTCAAACTATGGCCCCTGGGCTGAATTAATGCAATGAACGTTTGTGTTGCTGCAGAGAGTCTTCCCCTTCGGGTCTTCTTGTGTGGAAGGGGGCAGAAATTCTGACTTGGGGTCTTCTTCAGCCTCCTGGTGTGGGGCTTTGGGCAAAAGCTCGAGGGAAGTGCTCCTGGTGGCGAAGAGCCAGAGAGCCTTGTTTCAGTGGGACTGCATCATGGCCTGGAACTGGCTAACATCTCAGCCTGCTGAGCCTCCAGGCGTATTCCCACAGGTCTTCCCTCTGCTTGGAAAGCCTAGGCTTGTAGTCCTCAGTGAGGTGCTTCTGCTGAGCCTCCTTCTCGGTCAGATCCAATTTGAACTGAGCTGTTTTGTCAACTCTTTCTCATGGTGGCTGCTTACTCCAACAACTGCTTCCTGTTGGGGCCCTAAGGAACCCGGGTGGGGAGGTAAGGAGTGACTTGGTGGGGAAAGGCAAGTTAGGCGCCCCTCGATGTGAGTGACATTGAGTTGACCACGCCCACCCAATCACATGACCACCTATCCACCCCTACCCAGCCGTTCATTAGGCAGATCATATTAGTGGTCTGTGGGATTGAAAATTATGAATTTAGTGGTCTCTGAGGTCCAAAAGGTTGGTGACCCTGGTATAGTATATTGATAATTGCCTAGTACATTATCAACAAAAGCAATATTTATCTGACAAAACAGAAATTCTTACTATCTTCAGCAACATCATTGATCATTTATTACAAGTGATGAAAAATGCATGTTAAAAAACAAAATAAATACATGTTAGAAGACAAGAAATCAGCTAAGTATCATCTGTTTCATTGTGTTAACTGGCTGCTTTCAATGATAGGTTAGACATATAGCTAAATAATCTTTTTATAATCTTCCCTATTATCATTCCACAGACGTCAATACAATATACTTTACTGGAACAGTATCAAATCATGTAATCAGAAATTACTCTGTAAATAAGGTAAAAATTCAAGGATAACATATACAAAAATAAATACAAGCTGATATGTTAACTGAAAATAAAGTTCTAATAATGTTTTATTTAGTGCTCCATAGCCTAGCAACAACCCATAATACAACTTGAATCGCTGGTAGATTTATTTTTTAAACAATATTAAATATATCTATGTATAGTTTCTTTCCTGATTGTATTAGATCAATCCATGCATGTACACCCTCATTTAAAATAAGAAGTGCCTTTCAGCTTCGGTAGTTACATCCCTCAAATTTCAGAAGATAAAATCAGTATAATTAATGCTATGCCTTTGAAACTTAGATTTCATTAGTGTCAGTTTACTGTACCATAGCTTTAACAAAAACTGTCACATTTCTTGCTTGCTAAATACACCAACATAAATGTTGATAGGGGTGGGGATGTTATGGATGAATGTTTTTCCCCCTAGCCAAGTAATATAATATCTTGTTTTTTTCATGCATTGATCAAATTTGAAATGACCTCTAAAGTGACACCAAGTAATAGCCAAAATTCATATGACTGTGACCAGAATGAAATTCTGCTTTCTGTTATATTTCATATAACATATTTATTCATATTTCATGTATTTATGTATTTAAAAACCTACAATGCCCAACTATACATGTTCCTTGGGATATTGTTATATGTGTTGAAGAGTTAGAGGTCAAAGTTCTTTCAAAGATGTCATGTCTAATTACCCCTATACTATGGAACTCTCTGGTTCTGAGATGTTATTCTAAAAACCTGTTAAAACAGTATACTTCTATCAGGTTTAAACTGGGATTTAATGTCTCTGATGGCCATCTAGGGAACTTGTTTTGGTTTTGGCTTTTGTTTTGTTTTATGCTGTACTTTAACTGCTGAGGATCTGTAGATGGCAGTCACTATAAACCTATGAAATGAATGAATGGGAAGAAACTTCACCAATCAATAGATATACTGTAACAGCAGGAAATACCATCAAGGCACAGAAACAGAAATCAATTTGTTATAAGGATTTTACTGAATAAATTAATTTGAAAGAGAGAATCTTTAACAATATATAAGAATTTTAAAGCAGATTTTCAGCAAGTTCATTATTTGTATATGAGGATGGGGACCAGAAAAGAAAGAAAATTCACAAATGTATAGGTGTATATGCTACGTAAGATATAAATTTGCAGGGTTAGGGAAAAAAGACTTTGGTAGGGTTGCTCTTGGGCTAATTTCATCATGCTTTCATTTTTCTAACCTAAATGTGCAACTTTTGCCTTATGTTATACCATTCCAGGCTGTATACATATTTCTTTTATTCCATTTCAGAATTCTTTCAAAATGTAGAGCTACTTGATGATGTCATCAATCTTTTACTTATTCCAGATATAAGAGCTATCGGCAAAGCTTCTCATCTACCAGTGTACATACTGTCTTTTAGCACTCCATCATTTATCATTCTCCTTAGTGGGCAGATTGGACTGTACCTGCACAGCAGGTAAGATATTTTGTAGGACTATTTTGTTCTCCCTCTGTGCTGTTATTTCTCCCTTCTGTCTACTAACTAATGATCTCCAGTTCCTTTTTCAAGGAGTTTCTCTCCTTCAACATTCATTATATTGCCCATTTTTTTTTCTCTTGGCAATCTTCACATTTGTGATTAAATAAAATACATTTTAAAAAATAATACTGACTCACTATGATAGAAATTCATGTCAGATAAAAACACAACAGAGCATTAAGAGGAAAAGAAAATGTTAGCATAAGAATTAACACATTATTGGGTTGATGGTTAGCTTTAGATTTCAGTGGTACATGGGGGAGCATTTTGAAAATCGATTGGGCTTAAGACAAAACAGGTAGCATAGCAAAGCAAAAGCTAATTATAGACATATAAACATATTTCTATATTGTAGTATGCATAAAATTTTCTAAGCTAGTTTCCATAAAATCCCAGGATCCACAAAAATTTGAAAGGTTCCACGAGGGATTATAGTGGTGGTAGTGGTAGAAAACCTCAAATGCACTGGTCTTGGATTCACACTGGCCATCTCCTCTGATCTTTCCTTGATGGTACATTTTTCCTTTTTATCAATTGTATTCACCAGGATTTGTCATCATCACCATTTGCAATGATCCCTGAAGGAAGTGAGTGGCTGACTTTGGATAATCATCACTCAAATGATCTGTCTCCTCACATGTGCATGTACAAAACATGGCTTCCTGCCTTTTCCCAAAGAATTTATATAACTATTTTCACATAAAGACTATATTTTTAAAAAGCCATTTCTATTTTGCTTAGAAGCTAAAGAGAAATTATGGTGAATCTTTCTGTCCCCTTTCATATTACTGTCCATATTTCTGTGTTTTCATGGGCATATTCCCAATTGGTCTGAGCCCTGTAGCCCCCCCCCCCCACTTTTTTTGGTGAATGCCTGGAAGCCATAGCATCATTGCCACTCTTGTTAATCTGGGAAACAATAGATTCAGCATGAAATTCAAATTATGTGTTCTCATCATATTGATTTAATTTTTTTGAACAGGTTTAGTTTGACTCTTCAGCTAAGACTTGTCTGATACGTTTGCACCTGTTCACCATAGCCCTTAAAATCACTAGAGAACACAGGATCATCCACAATGATCAGTACTATTCCTTGGAAGAGAAGAATATATTGGTTTGTTGCACAGTCAGCCAGATGTTCAGACTGGATTTGGCATTTTTGTCTATCCATTGAGTCATTTCCAAGGACTTGGGATAGGCAGATCTGGATATTTGATGGTATTACAGATATTGTCGCAGGATGTAAGCTGTTCCGAGTAAAGCTATCTTTTGCAATTGACTGGTGGTGAATTTGTCAATGCCGATGGTGTTCAAGTGATACAGCAGTTGTTTTGGAATTAGACTCAAGGCACCTATTACTATTGGTACTATCTCTGCTTGCTTTCACCACTGTTGTGCTATTTCTATTTGCAGATCTTTGTATTTTGTTATCTTCTCCAGTTTTTCTCTTCTATTCTGCTGTCTCCAGATACTGCCATGTCAACTATCCAGACTTTTTTTTATCTTTATTATTGACAATTATTAAGTCGGGAGTGTTATGTGGCAGGTACCTATCTGTTTGAATTCTACATTTCCAGAGCAATTTAGCTTCTTCATTTTCTGTCATTTTCTCTATTTTATGGCTCCGCCAATTCTTGCTTACATACAAATGATATTTCTTGCAGATTTTCCAATGCACCATTGTTGCTACTTTGTCATTGTCATTGCTTGTAGTCAGTCTGTGAGATCTTCTTGCAGTAGCTTACCAGATCGTCCACTGTTTCTTCAGTTTCTTTGCAGTGTCAGCATTTACTGTCTCTTGCTATCTTATCAATTCTGGCTTTGTATGCATTTATTCTTAAGGCTTGGTATTGTGCAAACAGAATTAGTCCCCCAGTCTCTTTCTTGAACTTTCCTGCTGTTATCCGTTGCCAGGTCTTGTTATTTTCTGCTTTCCTTCCTATTTTTTTCAATGTACTGGCCATGTATTGCTTTATCTTACTATGCCTCCATTCTCTTCTTCATTTGGTCTTTCTTGTAGGCCAGTTTGGCTTTCCAGTAGTCAGTTCATGGCATACTAACTTCAGTGCATCTTCTTCACTGTCATTCAGATATTTTCCATTGCCCTTGAGTTTGGGCTTTAAAATCTTCTTCACTGTCTTGAGTTATTCATTTCTAACCTTTTTCTTGACTTCAATGTGCTTTATGTTGTCAGTTTGAAGGATACCCAAGTATTTGTAGTGATCATCTTCATCTAGATTCCTGATGTTATTTTTATAGGGCATCTGGATTCTTTCAGTTTTCACTATTTACCCCATTTGATGTTGATTGTGGCACATTTGTCCAATCCAAACTCTATTGTTTTTGTTGTTGTTATTAAATTAGAATTTATAAAAAGAAACAGCATATTTAGAATATTTTTCTAAATGTGAATCATTGGTTACAAATTAGTGCAATTGCAGACTACAGAAAAAAATGAAGCTAATCTGCTGGTATTGCAGCTGTTCTTATGAAAATTTTGCATTTACAATAAGTAGTGTATTTTTCATTTTATTACAATTTTCTATTATTAGTGTTTTGATTATTAAACAGCACTTCTTGGATTTTTTTTTTTAAACAAAGTGGTTTCATGGTCTAAATTTTTTAAAACCCCTATTCTACCAAGTACCAAGTACCCAATTTTTCTTTTTCCCCTATCATTCTGAAATGACATTTTCCTGTTTGTGCATATAATCATCATCCTATTTTAATGACCCCATAATCCCTTGCAGGGTGGAGTCTGGGCAACTGAATAGAGCTGAGTGTTTACTGCCAGATGCCCTTTCTGTCACCAATACAGAGTTTTATTCAACAGATACATTCTCAGTGTGCCCAGAGAGAAAAATATCTGTCTCTACCTGAGATTGAACTCACATCTTCCTGATTGTGAGGCGAGAGCTCCACTATAGGACACCGCACCACTCCTGTTTGTGCATTGGCTTCCGGTGGTCTTCCGGGTGCACTTCAAGGTGTTGGTCACCACCTTTAAAGCGCTCCATGGCATAGGACCTGGGTATTTGCGGGACCGCCTTCTGCCGCCGATAGCCTCCCACCGACCAGTATGCTCCCACAGAGAGGGACTCCTCAGGGTGCCGTCAGCCAGGCTATGTTGGGTGGTGACCCCCAGGGGGAGGGCCTTCTCTGTGGCAGCTCCTGCCCTCTGGAATGATTTGCCCCCGGAGATACAAAGGATATCGGATCTCCGGGTCTTTCGCCGTGCCCTAAAAACTTTTCTTTTCCATCAAGCAGGGCTGGCGTGACCACCACCACCCCTTTCTTTTTTAGCCTTTTAAATTATCAATGGGTTTTAGTTTGAATGTTTTAAATTTTGGGCAAAAGACATATAATTCTTTTTTTAAAAAATTAAATTTTGTATTGGTATGTGTTTTAGTTCTGGCTGTACACTGCCCTGAGTCCACTAGGAGAAGGGCAGGATACAAATTGAATGAATGTATGAATAAATGAATGAATGAATGAATAAAATGCCACTGATATATTGAAATTTCCTGAAGCCCTTGTTATGCCACTGTGTGATTTCCCTCCAGCTGAGATAGTGAAATCTATCTTGGTTGAAGCTGTTTGGTCCAATTCATACAAACTAGTTATTTGTTTTTCTAGACTGAATAACATTAAATGACAATGACAACAAGAAACAACTGGGTAATTAGCCAATTTAACTGCATCCCAATCCATTGTATTATAAAGTATATAGCATAGTTTAAGTAGACAAATCTAATACTATTTGCACAGTCTGATTCTTAAAAAAAAATCCTAACTAGGTCTGGCCCTTATTGGTTTAGTGAACTTTAAGGTATGGAAATTTTGGACCAAAGTTTCTAATTATCACAGTACCAGCTTCTGTCACCTGGACCTCACCTGGTCTTACTGGTAAGAAGTAGTATTGGATTGAGGGAAGGCAAATGAACATGTATTGGGCAAGGGAACACTGAAACAGGAGTTGGGTATATGAACCAATAATTTACTTTCAATACTTACCTGTTCTCTTTGGAAACTAAGACAATTTATTCTTTACATTCATTATGATCACAGTAATTATTAAACTTTCTTCTTGTGTTTATTTATTTATTGCATAGATAACTCACTTTTCTGCAGTGTTGCAGCTGGAATTAGGATTAACCTCCAATGGTTGTGCCTGAGCAGGCAGGTGTTCAATTCACCTAATTTGAACCTCTACACCTTCTATTGTGATTTGACTTCCATCTTCTCCAGGATGAAGTACAGATGCTAATAAGTACATGTATATGCGACCTTTTTTTCTCATTTGCTATCTGGCTGTACTTCTATATTGACCCCAAACAAAATGAAGTGCTCAGTTTGCAACAAACATAGAAATTCAGCATTAGACTGGCAACTTTAAGAAATGAATAGTAAGCTTGCCAGTCCTAGCATGGACTGCAATAACATTCACATACCTGCTGTGTAATTTTCCCATTGACAAAAGCAAGCACTTTAAGCAAGCATTTCATTAAAAGTGGTAATGTTACAGGCAGTATTTCAAGATTTAAAGTTCTGTTTCCTTTAATTCTTTTTACTGGTTGGAACTCAGTAAAGCTTCTTATTTTGCAGGAATAAAGTATAATTTAATCCTCTTAAAATTTTGCTATATTTCACTCATGTTACATTTTTCCCATCAGAATTTTACTTAATCAGCATAATCTATAGTTTTGTTTTCTCTTTGCCTTATCTAATATTAAAATTACCTGTGAAAGTAGACTCTTTGAACATTCTTTCTGCTTCTTTCTATTTATTCTCATCCTGCTCTGGAAAATATACATTGCAGCCTTTAGAATTGGGTTTGATAAACACACAGACATAATAATAACATACTTTGGAATTCAAGCAGTCATTGAAATAATTTGTTCTATAGGATCCCTTAAAATGAAATTTTAACCCAACAAAAGATTGGAGTACAAAAGAAAAGAAAAGTAGACAGTCCTAAACATTTACATGCATATCTCCTTCTATTTGAAAATAACAATGGATAGAATTATAATGTCATGTCCTTGTAAATATGTTTGTACTTTATTTCATTATAGAAAACATGAAATAACCAATAGTAATTGTAAGAGCCATAATTTTATCAATATAAATAACTTCAGCAAGCAGCTGCAAAATGGCAACATGTGTAACTATCTACAGAAAACCAAGATTTTATCAAAATCACAAAATAGAAGTGGTTTCACAGTGCAATCTTCACTCTGTACATATTTTCATGTAATAGTGCCACAAAAATATCCCTGCGACAGACATGCAGCCATTTGCATGACCAGGCTAGACTATTTTCTTTCCCAAATTATTGGACAAAGATCTCTGTATTGAAGCAATTGAGGCCTGGGATTTTCTTTGTCTGTTAACTAGGCTTGTAAACCAAGGGTCATGTTTTGCTCCATCCATCACTAAATCTTAGCATTTCAGGATCTAAGAATTTTGGTGTAAATGGCTTCCTCCCTCACAGCCTTTTGAGTCCTCTCAAACAAACTCACAATAGAAGTAATCTGGGTAAATTTTGTCGTATCAACCACATCCTTTGGCATGCTCACCATAATACGCAATAAGAACATCTGTACTACTTGCCAGCTATGGCCAAATCAAACAGGCCAACAAAACAAGTTACTTCTTCCTCTTTGATAGTTTTAATATCAAAGAGGAAGGAGTAAAAAAAAATAGCAACAAACTCACAGAAGAATATCTATATACTTTTTAAAAGTGCAGGCTAAAATCCAAACAATTAGCTACGAGTCAAGAAAAGTTGTCCCAAAAGAAGTTGATTGGACTGCTTTTAAGGGCAGTCATCCTCCTCCTTTCAGCTTGCGTATTCACTTGGTTGTCCATATGATCGTGCATTGTCTTTTTAAGAAAAGGGAGGAACAAAGACGCTCTGCCGCAAAAAGATTGCATATAATATGCAGATTGCATATAATGTTGTGAATAATAGCATGACTGCCCCAAGAAACATACATCTTTACACTTGTATGCAAACTGTAGTTTGGCTACTATGTCGGAAATGTTCCCATGATAAAACTTTGTTTGCTTTGATGAATTGAAAAGGGGTAGGAGGATGAAATTATCTCTATGTCAAGCAATGCATTTTTAATTTCCATCTCTATCCTTTCAAATCTCAAAGTACAAAACTGAACAGATTGAAAAATCACATTATCAGATTTACTTGGAAAGGGGCCAAGACTAAAATTAAAGAGATAATACTGCATTGTTTGTAAGAAAGGGTGTTTTGTTTTTTAAAAAAATGTCAATATGCCATAAAATGAAACTTTGTAAATGATTAAAAAAATTAAGACCCAACTAAATGGCTACAAAGGAAAGAAAATATACATTATTTGACAAAATAAAAATGACTGTTCTTATAACTCATTTTGAGAAAACTGCAAATCAGGAAATAAAGTAATTTTGTCTCTAGAAAATCTACATTCAAATGGGCACCAATGAGGAAAGTATTTTTTCTTTTTAGGTTCAAATGGTAATTCACGCATGCTTTGCACTAATAATTTAAGCATCTCAAAAATTCAAAATTAAAATTTCATAAAATTCAAGCAAAAGCAACATATAGTTTGAAGCATAAAGAACAATAATGTAAAGTACAGTACTGAATGGCACAATCTGGTAAACACAAATCAGAGAAATAGACTAAATGTAGAGAGAAGGATGTCATGGCAGTTGGTTCTATTATTTTTAAAGACCATTAAACTACCCTTTAAAGCCAAACTAGCACAAGATATTCTCTATCACATAAATTTTGGAACAAAATAAAAACAAATCCATTATGGAATAACAAACAATGGAACAGCTCAAAGAAAGAAATATTAAATAGCAAGAAAGCATCAATATACCAATAATCAACCCAGAACATTATAATTAAAATATATAAGTCAACACCAATATCAATCAATTAATAGTAGTGAATTAACATATCAGGTTATAAAAACAGAACAAAATATCTCTAAGGATTTGCAAGATTCATAAAACTTGCTGCAAAATGCAGAATTTGTACATCTTCTGTCATTGAACATTGAGATTATTTAAACATATTGCATGTAAAAGCTCTTACATATTGTTGTGGTCCTCCAGCAGCCTATGGAGCTGGCAGCGGAGTTGGACAGTGAGGAGGCTGGGGAGGAACATGGGCCAGATCAGGGCTCTGCGTTGGAGGTAGAAATAGGGCCAGGGCTATCTGGGAGTTATGTGTGGACTCCGGAGTCTCCAGAGTTGGACAGCAGAGAGGCAGAGGAACAGGAGGAGTCTGTTCCTAGTGACTGCATGCGCAGAGCTGCCAGGAGGCACAAACAGTTAAAACAAAAGGGATGTCTTGGGAGTAAGGCCTGGAGATGATTGGCCTCTCCCATAAGACTTAAAAGATGAGCAAAGGCACATGGCACTTTGCAGGAAAGCAACATTGTTAATTCTGTTCCCAATTGGTATCTCTGTTTGACTCTGGAATCTTGTGGCTTTGCCAAGTAGGTCTTTGGCAGAGTGTCAAAGGAGATAAAGGTTGGTGATTATCCCATAGGACTTCTCCTGAAGGACTTTTTGCAACTAATTGGGACTCAGCTGTGAATGAACGTATTTCACAGCTGTTGCAATAAAAGAGTTTTTTGGGACTATTCATGTGTTTTAATAAGCCCTCCCTGAAAATAAGCCCACCCTGAAAATATTAAACAACATGCACAGCCTGTCCCCGCCATTTCCTCTGGTTAGGGTTAGGGAGACAGAGATGGAAATCAGGTAAGATGGCAAGACGAGCCCCATCTTGCTCCACACGCCCCAAAATAATAAGACCTCCCTGAAAATAAGGCCAAGCGCTTATTTCAGGGAGATGTGATCTGATCTTTCATGGGTTTTTGTTTTCTCTTTTGAATGATTCCTCTTTTGCATATTCCTCATTCCTATGTCCTACAGATGGCTGATTTGTCCAAATCCCAAATTTCCAGCAATTTTATAGCATTTTTGGATTTGACTTGATCTAGGATGCTAACAATTTCCCAGTTGAAACTGCGATTGAATGGACAAAACCCAGATAAAGCAGTGATTAACACTAAACAAACAGTAAAGAAGAAAATGATGCTCTAATTAAGCAACTTCCAAAGGTAAAAACCACACCCTTCCAGCACTGGCAGGATAAGCTACAGTATATAAACAGAGAGTGAAGTTCACACTCACCTGCAATGAGTGTCAGGTGATGAATATGTCTCAAGAAACAAACAAGCTCTGAATGCATGAAAGACTATACAAACCTGAGTTATTTGAAAGCCATTTTCATGTTTCTTAGTGATTGGATTAAATATCTGTTGCTATTCATGTAGTCTTGAAAAAAAAGTTACTCCAGATTAATATAGACTTTCATATTCAGCCCCTATGGGGCACATAATCATGTGATGCAAACATTTAAATTCTTTTAGGACATCCTAAGATTGCATTAGATATTTTGCCAATTATAACACACAATTGCTCTATATGTAGTTTCTTATATCTTTTGTTATTATTTGTTGAATTTAAAGATTCCTTATTAATTTTTGATTTCAATAAATGCTTATGCACTTTCTGTCAGGGTTCCTATTATATCACAATAACCTCATTGATTAGCAATTTTATTTGATCAAAATAATCAAATAGACTTGTTGCCTCCATTTGGTTCCCCCCAAAAGGCATCATGCTGATCTATAAAATAGATAATAGTTTAGACTCTAATTGACCCAAAGGTAAAATAATTGTTGGAAAATTATTTGTTTAAAGTAATTTGGTGTTCTGAATTATAGCCCCAAACCCTTGTTCTCTTGTTTAAATTTAAAGAGAGGATGAGAGTTTTTAACCATGTTATCATCATCCTGTCTTCAAAGACCTGGCAGAAAAGTAAACGGCATCTTCTCATCAAATCTTGTATGCATTCTTCATTGATTTGAAGGTTGCCTTTGATTTCACCTTAAGTAAACCTGCTTCTTCCATTGATAAAAGACATCTATTCAATCATCTCCCTTTATCCATATGCTATTAAAGTGACAGATACAAAAGAAGGTCAACTGACTTTCCTTATTTTTATAACAAAAGGGTTCACATCAGAGTTGCGTGTTTGTTCCATTTTTTTAGGAATCACCTATCAGTTCCTGAACTTACAAAATTCAGTCTGCCATTAATAGTGTAAAGGCCTTTGTCTATTTTTTTTCTTAATAAGGTAGACAGTTTATTCTAAAAGCCATGTTGTTTAAAGCCAAGGAATTATCTCAGCTGTCACAATATCTCAATATCTTATTTAGTGAGCAAGTTCCTTGTAAGTTTTTATATCCCATCCCTGTTATGCCTAAACTATCTTTATGCCTGCTTAATTGAACCAAGCAGTGTCCATCATTGACCCTCTCATGAGGAATATTGGCTTCCAATGAACTTATTCAATAGTTTGTAATATCTACTATCCAGTTTTCATGGGTTCTTTAATAAACTTATACAAAGGACACAGCAGTATATAAACAACATAAGAATATCTAAGTTCTGCTATGCTTCTCAATTCTATTCTCTTGACTAATTACCAAACAATAGTTACCAAACAATAGTTCCTTTGTCCCTATAGATTAGGAGTCCTAAAGTTTGTGCCATCACACCTCCTTTTAGTAAAATCTTAATATATGCATCTTCCCTAAAAAAAAAAAAAATCCAAACATCACAACAAAACAACAAAACAACACAAATGAACAATGAAAATAATTCAATAAAATATTGGGATAGGGGAATTTAATTATTTTTATACAATGTAACTAAAGGCTCCTAACACCTTTTCTGGCCTCTGCCTGTTCCTTCCCAAGGGAGGTATACTCATAGACCATCATGGATGGTCTATGATTCTAAATGTTAGGAAAATGTGTTCCTTCACTCACTAGCCTTGGTTTTAACAAAGCTTGTTTTTTCTTATGCTGAGGGGTGAGAAATAAATTTATTGGTGTTATGAAAATATGCTTCATGTCAGCATGCACATATTTATTTTAATACGACTGCGGCAAACTTACATGCCACATCAGTTCTCATAGTTTGTTTTTTAAAAAATGTCCCCTCAAATACATTCTAAACTATACCATGAATGGCAATAAATGACTAACTATAAATTCTTTTCGTCCATTTCCACCTTACTGGACAGTCAGCACAATTTGGAAAATGTAGCTTCCACAGTAGTGAGTAAAATTACATTTGTTCCTATACAATGCCAAGATTCCAAAATTAATCGTTACAGCATTCTTGAATAGATAGGTTTGATCCAGCCACCTGGTGGCACTGTTGATTAAATTTGAGAAGAAAAATAAATTTCACTCACAAGTAAAATGAGCTTAGCTCCTCAGAATTAAATTGGTCCCATGGCTGCCTGTGAATCCTGTTGTTGCTATTTCTTGAGGGATAATGAGCAAGTCTAAGTGAAAAAAAAAATGATGCAGAAGGTTACTTTAGAAGTATATATTTAACATGGAAAACTGTCATAGGAAACAAAAGTACAATGTGGCAATTTAAAAATATGAATGCAGTGGAAAAGAATTGCAAATATTGACAGAATTGAGACTTTTTCCAGAACAAAAGAGACAGCTGAAAAGATAAGGTGCCAAAATGTCAGGATTTTTTTTTTTCATCCTCCAGAGATTAACACAAAAGATTGAATTACCAAATGAGACCTGAGTTTTCTGTTTTAGTACAACTGACAGGTCATACAGCCCTGAAGGAAAAACATTCGCATTTCTACCTTGGCTCCATATAATGAACACCAGGAACATTTCTACTATCACATCCAAAGTGCATTTCTCCTTAGAAGTAACTATAGTATGTCTCTGAATTTGTTATGGTCTCCACGAAGAAATTTCAGTTGCAAGGAAGAGGAAAACATAAACAAATGTTTATACTTCTAAGTGCATATTTTAAAATATAGATACAAGAAATTTAGCACTGAAAAAATGCAAATGATGATGTCTACCAGTTTCAAGTAGAAGTGTATCACTTTGTGCTCATTGAAGATCTCTTTGTAGCTAAAATATGATTCAGAGAAAATCATTGTCCTTTCGTATGCATCATCTAGACATGGCCTTGTGAAACAAAAGGTAGAATTTTTATAAAACAGTTGTAGTGGATTTCAGAATCTCCATTTTAACAGTACCGTTTGAATGATTTGTTTATCCCAAGGGAAAATATTCTTGATGAAGATATTCAAAAATCAAAACTAGCATAGCCACAATATTCTGATAAAATGACAATTTATTTTTGAGCTTCAGAAGTTTATCAGTAATGGACAGGCAAATCTATCCAATTGGTTTTGCTTAGTTTCTATTTTCCTCAAATTCATTTTGACCTCCTTCAGAGAGGTTTTGAAAAAGTAGCTTTAAAGGTAAGAATTATAAAGGTTGCAGTTCCTGAGGTGTCAGACACTTTTAAATGTAGCTTCCCTTTCACAAAAGCATCACATATGTAAACATTATAAACTTCACAAATATGACATAATGTTTTGTACTAGTATGTTTTATTCTATTATGTTTCTTTATAAAACTGCAAGTATGTGAACACAAAAGAAATATAGCATATCAATATATTACAAGACATACACTATTGAGTAATATTAAATATGTGCTGATTTAAGAAAGGATGCATGGATGTGAAATGTGAAATTAACAGAATAATTGAGGTGTCAGTGCTCATTTTGACTCTTGGGTATTCCAACATGAAAAGGAAGAAGAGGCTGTACTTTGAAGTACCATTTAAAGGGAATGGCTCACGATTAAAGACATGTGTTGTTCAAAGATTATTCAAGGTTTAATGTTTGGCATCTTGAATTAAATCTAGAGAAAATTCTTGGCTCAAAATTTGGATAATTGGTACAAGCATTCACATAGAATGCTGAATTATATGCCCTATTAAACTGACAAGGTAGAAGGGAAATTAGCTCAACACAATGTGTGAGTTCTATATTAAATAATAGAATGTGAATGAAGAAAGAAAAATAATTGAATAACTGCCAATAAATTCAGTGAGTTTTGAATTGCTATTTAGAATTCAAATAGGATAAAGATAAAGAAACATGAACATGCATGAAATATCCATGTCTAATTGATGTTCATATGTACAGACTGAAGATATGAAACAATTTCTGTGATTTCATTAAACTGAATATGCTATTAAGGTTCTTGTGACTGGGAAACCTACATACAGGTTATGTAGTAGATATTGGACGTTTAATCTCATACACAGAATTAAGAACAATTAAAACTTTATATCACAATGGATTTCTTTTTTTGCATTGACAGATTACTTACTACACTACAAGTCAGTTCCAGATGGGGATTCAAAACTGATTGCTTAATATTTGACTGGTATACTGTCCTTAACCTTGAATCCAAAATTGTTCCTGGTTTGTAGATGTAGAAAGCACTCTATTATTTCTATATCAACAAGACTTGGCCTTTGTTTTATTTTTCACAGTTTTTTTACTCTAGAGCTTTGACAGCGAGCGGCTTTGTATGGCTTGCTCTTTTTTGTTTTACAGAATGACACAACAACCAACAGGTTTGGAAATCTTAAATTTGTTCTATCTTTTGCAGAGTTAAAATTATGCTCAAAGTCTTTTCAGTAATATAATTGCTCCAGATATCTATGATACCAGGTTACATTTCTAGTTTTATAGTTGCTTAGGCATCTTGCAAATGCTAGTAAAATTCTTTTTATTGAAATGGGTACTTTGTTACAAAGATCATTTCTTTTCTCCAAAATAAAATGTATACATTTAACACGTAGTGCCCAATGCACACTGAAGATCTCCTGCAAGGCATTCCTGAGATTTTCAATTCTCAATTATTGCAGAGGGCATAGAAAACATTCAGTGTACTGGGAGATCAAGGCCTTTGTTGCTCCCTAAATGCTTCCATTAGGCTTGTGAGACATAAACTGCAGAAAATTGCTGCCTAGTCCTAGCACAGTAAAATTGCTGTGGTGCTGCTAAAGAAATTCCAGAAAAGAACACGGTGACCTGTTCGAAATATAGAACTCTTCTCTTCTCTTCTCTTCTCTTCTCTTCTCTTCTCTTCTCTTCTCTTCTCTTCTCTTCTCTTCTCTTCTCTTCTCTTCTCTTCTCTTCTCCTCCCCTCCCCTCTCCTCTCCTCTTCTCTTCTCTCTTCCTTCCCCTTCTCTTTCCCTTTTCTCTATTCTCAAGCATTTATGAGTTACTTTTCTAAGATTTCAGTTATGCATAACTTACAATTTTCTTACCTTATCCTTTTATAACTTTATTCCCACCAAATGCCATCAAAACATTTTTGAAGAAATATATTTATTCCTTTTCCAAGCTGGTACACTTTTTTTTTAACCTCAACTCAGTGCACCTGAATTTTATCTCTATATTACCACTCAAAAGCCCTCCTTTCTCCTTTCATTTTGTGAACTGCACAACAACTGTTAGATTTCATCTAGAAAGGTGGCTAAGGGAAAACTGGAAGTGAAATAGAAACATCTCTACCAAAAGTATTGTATCAGCTGAAAAGTCACATTTCTGTAAGTTACATTCTTGCGGAACTCATTCTTCTCTTCTTATAAACCAGAAGAAAGACCCTAGAAGCTTGGTCTGTTAACTCTTGCTGTATGTTGGTTTCACTTCCTAGTGCTTTCAGACAGCATGGGGGAAAATAATTACAAATTTATCCAGTCAGAATATATTTATTTCCAATTCCCTGAATATACAAAAAAGTCTTAAATGTATGGTAATACAAATATACTGCATTACTATATAATGTAAGTATGCAGACAGAAAAATAATCCTGTTAAGAAATTTCAAGTTCAAAATATAAGCAAAACAATGTATATTATAGAAGGATGTGTGCAGAATCTCTCTCTCTCTCTCTCTCTCTCTCTCTCTCTCTCTCTCTCTCTCTCTGTGTGTGTGTGTGTGTGTGTGTGTGCACGCATACGCACATACACACACATGCACACACACACACATTCATGCATATTTACGTATGTATGTATGTATGTATGTATGTATGTATGTATGTATCTATGTATGTATGTATGTATAAATATACAGTATATTATAGAGAGATTGCTTGAAATTGCACCCGCTAAGAAAATGAATAGAAAGATGCATATAAGGGGAATCTGGCTCATAAAAGCAAACAGAAATATTTAAGTAGATTTCCCCCTACTAAATGCATCA
The DNA here is from genome assembly GCA_022577455.1 of Arizona elegans. Lineage (NCBI taxonomy): Eukaryota > Metazoa > Chordata > Lepidosauria > Squamata > Colubridae > Arizona > Arizona elegans. The sequence continues at coordinate 68,220,022 of JAKOOJ010000006.1, read as the reverse complement.
TCTAATTAGGTAATGAGGCCAAACAGAAGTTGAGTATAGAATAATTATTGTAAAAAGGGAAATTCAAAACTCCCTAAGGTTTATTGCTATATTTTGAAAGATTCCTTGTCATTTTAGTTTCTTGTTTTGCTGTGTATTTTGTGAAATGCTGTAAGCAACTTTTAGATTATTCTGTGGATGAATAGTTTTTTTTTATTTATTATTTTATTGTTTTTAAAATAATGGCATAGAAACAAGAAATATACCCACAAGGATAAAAATACATGCACTGTGAGAAAGAAAAAAAAAAACAGAAGTGTTTTTTTAAAAGTAAAAATGTTCAATAACAAAAAAATATAATGTATAATTTTAGTGTAAAAAGTTGCAATTCTGTACACTCAAGTACATATGCATTTCTAATATATTTATATAACCATCCCATGTTAAACCTATTATATTTTGTACAAATGAGTCCCATATTTAAATTATATTTGCCCATACAAAGACTTTGTCTTTAGGCAATCTCTCATAGGTGGCAAGTGTAAGCAGATCTTCAATCTATTGGATGAAAAGGGCCATACCATACATTTATCTTTCGAATGCTATCAGTCTTTTTTTTCTGGCCATAATAAAAGCAAGGAGAATCCATTTATATTATCTGGTTGTCAACTTCCTAGTACCGTGTATGTAGTTCAATATTCAAAAGAATATTACCTTCTGAAAACTGTAGTTTTTGTTGCACAAGTATATTTATATAATCCAATATTTTCTCCAAAATTTGGTAAGTGTAAGACATTGTAAAAACATGAGTAGTAGTTAAGGTGCTGGGGACTACAAGTTTTAGTTCTGCCTTAGGCAGGACTAAATACACTTCGAACTTAATACATTTCTAACATTTCAAGCAGTCAATATACATTTATTAATACATTTACATTTATTGATTCATATATTTGATACCATGAAACTCAAGAGACATTATTCTTGCTTATACGTCTAGGGAATCTTTTATTAAACTTTCTGTTTATGCTGTTTTATTTTAATCGTATGCCATTTTAATTGCATTCAGCAATCAACCTTTGTAGTTGTACAAAGGTAATACACAAAAGTTGTACAAAGTAATAACACAAAATATTATGTATTTCAATGATCTATTTACTGTTCTCTAAGTCTTGCTTTCTCTAAATCAACAAGCATTCAATAAACCTTCATCGTTCAATTCAGATATTTGTCAATGAGAAGCAAAAGTATATCTGAATAAAATAATAGCTTCCCAGATATTGTACAATGTTACCTTTTGAACCTTTTCAATTCAATTTATGCAGAATAACTTCCCTGATTCACTTAACAAATTAAATTTCCTGTAATCTTTGCATTCACTCACAGAAAAATCAGAATGTTGTTTTAAACATCAGGCATGGTTCCATCTTCACCAACCTGTAAAGACACACATCCATTCCATAAACAAATGCATACATACATTAATATATCTCAAGTTACATAACATATACTTGCAAATTTACTATTTTTCAAGAATCTCGCGGTATGTATTATTTTCTTTTATCTTTGTTATATTGGACATTAACTTTTATATTATCTAAATAATTCTTCACTTTTTTCTAGTACTCTGTATAAAATATCTTTTCATTCTATTCCAAGCAGGTTTCATATCATCGTTAATTATGTCTGCTTCCCATTTATTCAATACTCTCTTCTAATACTTTTTTTCATGTAGGTTTCATGTTTTCTCTTTCTTCTGTTATTCTAAAGTTACTCTAGTTTCTTTCACTTCTTAAGTCAGTGTTTTCCCCAAATAATTACTCCTGATACTATTAAAATATGCCTGTCTCATATTCCCCACCACTTATCACTCTTGCATTTTTGGTTAATTTGCTGAATACTTCACGATAAACAATCAAGTCATGATCATAATATGTTATTCATTCCTTTTCCATTTGCAGCTGAACACATGGAGGCTTTAAACAATGTAGAGAATGCTTCTTTTTCTCCGCTGGCACCTAGGGAGTTTTCTTAGGCATGTGGATTATGCAGAGAGTGGGTGCAAGTTCAAGCAATGCAGGTACCACTAAAAATCTCCATCTGAATATATCAAAAAAATGGAGTATAGGAACCAACCTACTTCTTGATTTTTGTTTTTCAGTTTGAAGGGCTCCATTCATTCTGGCGGCTGCTTGGTTATGGCCTAAGGATATTCTTACATTCCATGTTCAAATCTTCTCCACCACATTTATTTATTTATTTATTTATCAAATTTAATTGACCACTCATCTCACAAAAAGGTGAACGTGGGCAGCATATAAAATGATATAAAAGTAATAAACATATCAAAAACAGTCATTATTTCAAGATCTCACCAATCCCCCGGGACCCCACCCCCAAGCCTGATGGCATAGCCAGATCTTGAGGAACTTCTGAGAAAATAAGTACAATGGAGCTAACTTCTTTTTGGAGTGGGGGTGTAGAATGTTTCATAAGGCTGGGTACACAACAAAGAAATCTTTCCACTTGAGATATGCCAAACATAGTTACATTAATGTTCAACATCACACTTACCAGACAACTGCATTTGTTCTCTTGAGGCTGTTTCCGAACTTTTTTTAAAAAAAAGAGGAGGACTTATATTGCAACTAAATGCTTACTAGTTGATTTTTGCTTCTACTTTTCAATGTCAAACAAAGTAAGAAAGCATCAGAACATTTTCACCATGCTAATGTTTACAATACCCATGATAGATTAAAAACATACAGAAATAAAATAATGATGACCAGATATGAGATAATTTTTGTCTGATCTCAGACTTGAGTATATTTTAGTTGTCTTGTTGAACTCAGTCAGAGAGAAGCAGCATATAATCTCTCTTAGGTCCACCAGAGGATTCTCTGTCAGTTTGAAAGCAGTTCTGTGTTTCTTTGATCTCACAGCAGCAGGTTGGAGAGATAAGTGATTTATTTCCTATATGAAGTATATTTCTTATCTGGAGTATATCTGAAACTGCAGTGAAGCTGTTTATTTATTTTTTTCTATAGTTTGTTAAATTACCATAACTGCAGAGGTTATGACAGAACCACTTCTACATTGGGTGGGCAACAGATGGCCAGAAATCCCAGAAATCTTTGGCCAGTCTAGAGATCCCATCGCAAGGAATGGTGGCTTTGACAGGTTTATAGCATAATGCTATAATTCTTAGACAAAATAAGCACATAAATATAACATGTAGGAAAGATGGGGATGAGGAAATGTTACCAGTTTATTTTGTCTTCTGTGGATTTAGAGATAAAGTGGGCTGCACCTGTTTGACATTTCTTGCTCCTTATTATCAACAAAGTTCTCAAGGTCTATGAAGGTGAACATGGGTGCTGGCAGCTTGAATCTTCTTCCCAGGGTTTGGACAGTGGAATCAGTACTGGTATTTAAGATTCCTTCTTAAAATGTAATTATTTTAAAAATGATTTACAGCAACAAATTTTTATCTTGCTTTTTATTATTTTTTTTCAGAAGCTTGAAACTATATATGAATATATGAAATTTGTATTTCAGCATGTTTAAGTAAGAGAATTTGAACAGGGTAAATTTAATCAACTCACATGTATCTGGAATTAACTGTGACTATTTTAAAAACAAAGAGAGTGTCCGATATTAATATTCAAATACAGGAAAACATTATTGGTTACTATCTTCCTTCCTTAAGCTGCTACAGTTATTTTTGCTATTGAAGCTTGCAGCAATTAATGGGAATGGTGGTGGATCTGAGAAAGTAAAAATGAAAAGAAAGAAAAGGAAAGAAAAGAAAAAGAAATACTATTTTCACTACAATAACTAAGATCAACTCACCTCAAATCTCTGTTAAGAATTTATCTTAGCAAAATTCATTGAAAAGTACTCTAATTTTCTTAGGGCTTCTCTGAAAATGGCATGCTGAGTAGCAGGGCAATCTTTTTCAGCTGATGTTGCCACCAAAGCTGGATCTTTGGTAGCACACTCTCCAGGTTCGAACAGGAGCAACTAGTAATTCTCCTAAACAACCCTCAGATGACCATGTATCTCCCTGGGAAGAGGAATTTTGAAGGCTGCAATTTTCGGTAGAAGCAGCCAGAGGATTGGGTCTCCATCTTTTCCTTTCAGCTGTTTTTCAAATTGCATTTCAGCTTTTAACTGCACATTTTGAAGTTTCTTTTTCTTTTTCATTTTGATTTTCATCTTTAACTGTTAATTGATTGGTTGAGTGCTGATTTATTTTAACCCCTTGCTGGATTTTAAAATGAATTTTTGCATCTTTTTACTGCTTTATTTTGATGTTACAAATCACTTTTACTTTCATTGTATGGAAGTCAATGGTGATCCCCTGGATAGTAAAATTGGTCTGAACTGATTTATATTTACATCAGATTGTCATCAGAAGGATTTTGTATTCTATTAATTTTTAAAGTTCTGGTCTTATTTCTTTTAATCTCTGATGGGAATTTCTCTTTTTTTTCTATTCCCTTTTTATTGTGGGAAATATTATCTCATATATTTTTTTCCTGTGCTCATTCTGTTATGGTACATTTACTTGTCCTGTTCTTGAGAGGCTGATCGAAGTCTTCTAGACAACTGTTAGATTATCAATTTAATATAAGTCTTGAGTCATAGGAAAAACACATTGAGTACTGGGTTTATGTAAACTGTGATTTAGTTATTTTAGTATATCTGTCCATGTTGCTTGTTGTTTACAGAAATGATTTAAAAGAAGCCTGATTCTATCTCACTGCTAATCATTAGAAGAGCCATGATGACACTTTGGTTAGAATGCAGCATTGCAGGCTAATTCTGCTGATTGCCGATTGCCAGCAGTTCAGCAGTTTGATTCTGACAAGCTCAAGGTTGACTCAGCCTTCCATCCTTCCGAGGTGGGTAAAATGAGGACCCAGATTGTTCGGGGCAATATGCTGACTCTGTGAACTGCTTAGAGAGAACTGAAAAGTGCTATGAAGCGGTATATAAGTCTAAGTACTATTGCTATTACTATTATTCATTTTTGTCCTATAAAGACAAAACTAGAACTGTCATGGGCAGTTTCTATATTTGTTATGGACATTTTTTAATGAACATAGCGACATGAACTTCACTTGGCAAATTACAACTGAGAGAAAAACAAACGAATGGAGGCATTGGTTATCTTATTTCATAAAAGCACTACATATATTATTAGGAAGGATTAATGTTCCCTTTTTTTAATTCCAGAAAAAAAAATCACAATGTTTATACTTAGCAAGATGTTCATCCATTAAACATGTTACCTTTGACAACAAAAGAAGAACATTCTGGAAACATAATTATAACCCTGTAAAGATAGCACACCATTAGGCTGTCACAACTTCCTAAATGAATATATACAACATAGGAAATGGTTTGTTATGACTATCATCTCTAAACAATGCTAATTTACAAATTAAAAGTTCAAAAAGCATTTCTAAAGAAGTTGCATGTTATCATTTTTTTTCTTGTCATTCATAAATTGCATTTTTAAACTTTATTTTAAAAGAGAGATGTTATTGTCATAACAAATCAGATTTACAAGTAAAAAAGTTAGACTCTTAATGCCTCATTATACCACTTTGAGGTAGAAGTAATATATAGCTTAGCAGTTTGTAAATGTCAGTATTTCTTGCTATAGTAGAACTGATTAGCAATCAGTTCTACTATGGCAAGAAATACTGGCAGAAAAATTAGCATTTTTCTGTAACTTCCCTTTGCAAAGCACAGTAGTAACAATAATGGGCAGGTGTGATTTGCCAGTGGCTAAAATTCTAATGGAATTTCATTTTACAAATTGGCAGTAATTCTTAGATGATAAGAAAAGCAAAACAAAACAAGAAAAAGAGTCAGCATCAGTCATAGGCACGCTGGCTTCGTGCTACAGGTAGCATAGTGCTTGGAACCTTTAGTGGTATTAATTATATCCTCCATACAAGCAGGTGCCATATGCCCCACAATTATAATTTTCCTATCTAAAGTCCATTCATATCAGCTCAAGATTTTCAAGTAGACCTGCTGTGATCATTGGTTGTAACCTTAGTTATGGGCAGGCTCTGTATATAAACATCAAAAAATGTAGCCAGAAATGGTTCCAGAATAATTTTTCTGGGTGGTATATCACAAAAGAGTTTAAACTGTGCTAGCAGTGAAAATAAAGTGTAGCATATCAATTGTAAAAGTCAAACTCATAAAATATTTCCTGATTATTTCTTTAAAAAGAGCAGAATAGGAACTAAGACTTTTCTGCTTGATGTTATTCTGGGAGATGAAGCTGAAAGTATGTTTTTGCTTTCTTCTTAAACATCGTAATGCAACAACTTTCTCTCTATAATAATGATACAAGAAGCAGTATCTAGTTCTGACAAGCAGCCTGCATGTACATGGCACATGCTTCTGTATATTAGATTTTTTAAAAAAGTAGTGTCATTATTAGGCTTATATAAATTATGTTTAATGTGGTCCATTTTAAATTATCAGTTTGATACAGGGCATCACACTGATCTGATTTGACTTGGAAAATCAATTCCATCTGATTCTGACAGGAAAACTGAATTATCAACATCACACTGATTTGGTTATATTCAAACCAATTTGGAAACTAGAAGTAAAAGTATATAGTCTGAACAAAGATTTCTGAATCAAATTAAATTAATTGGGACTGCCTGATTGAATGTTATGATCCAAACTGAATTCTCATTTTGATTCAGAAATCAAAGGGAATATAAATGTTACTGTGCAAGAATCAAATTGCTTTCAAATTAAATCTCTAAATGAAATATTCTATAAAGTTCTAGTTTATAGAACTAGACAAACCTTTGGGTTTGGGTCACAGCTTCAGAGATATTTCCTTAACAGATTCCTCAATGCCTTCAACAATGGCAAAATTTCTAAGATACAGGTAGTACTTGACTTACAGCAGTTCATTTAGTGACCATTCAAAGTTATAATGGCACTGAAAAAGTGACATGATCGTTTTTCACACTAAATACCACTGCAAGAATCCTCATGGCCATGTGATCAAAAATCAGATGCTTGACAACCTACTCATATTTATGATGTTTGTAGTGGCCTGGGGTCATATGATCACATTTGTGACCTTCTGACATACGAAGTCAACGGGGAAGGCAGATTTACTTAACAACCATGTAGACAACTGCAGTGATTCACTTAACAACTGTGGCAAGGAAGGTCATAAAATGGGGCAAAATTCACTTAAGAACCCAACAGAAAATTTGGCTTGATTGTGGTTGTTAGTCGAGGTCACTTTGTCAAAGAATTCAATTGTCAACTCGCAAAGCATCCCTGGCTTGCTCTCGAGTTGCCATAGGCCAGGGGGATGAGAAAACGAACTTCGCAGCTACATCAAGGAGTAGTATCTCAGTCAAAACAGCACATTCCAACTGATAACCCGAGGCTGTCTCCACAGAAACCCACAGTGTCTGGAGCGGAGTGATCTCTATAACCCACAAAATTGCTTCGTTGGAGAATGTGACTGATGACACACCTTGGGAGGATGGGGGAAACAGGGTCAGAGCTGAGATGTAAATTAAGTGAGGTCAGAGTTGGCTTCATTTGGTCCATGAAGCTCCTAATAAATAACTGGATTTCTTTTGAAACCTGATATGAGGCTCATGATTTAATTAGGGCATCGGTTGGAACCCTGACTGCAATAAGTTTAGTCTGGCATGATCTGTTTTTGACAAACCCATGTTGGTTTTTGGTTACTTTGTTTGCTTCTAGGTTTTCACTAATTCATTGCTTGATCATCTTTTCCAGAATCTTCCCTGGTATTGAGGTCAGGCTGATGGGTCTGTAGTTTCCTGGATCTATTTTTTTCTTCTTTTTTAAATAAGGAACTACATCAGTTTTTTTCCATTCCTCTGGCAAAGATCCTGGTGCTCCAGGATCTTTGAAAGATATAGTTAAATAGTTCTGAGATCACATCTGCCAATTTCTTCAGAACCTTGTGATGTAATCTATCTGGTCTTGGTGATTTGAATTTGTCTAGGGTAGACAGGTGCTCACTTACCATTTTCTTCCCTATTTTAACTTGTGTTCATAATCTGTTTTTTGTGATGCTGTTTTTGATAGGTTGGACTGTTTTTTTCCCTGTCTTTCTGTAAAGACAGATGCAAAAAACTAGTTAAGTAGTTCTGCTTTCTTCCTGTTGCTTGTCACCTTCTTGCCACTTTCTCCCAGCAATGGACCAATTGTTTTCTTGACTTTTTTTCTTGTTTTTAACATATTGGAATAAGGTTTGTTTGTTATTTTTTTTTACTTTTGTTGCAAGCCTTTTTTCGTTGTGAGCCTTAGCTTTCCTCACTTCATCTTTGCAGGCTCAGGTCATTTGCTGATATTCTGCCTTAGTTATGTGTCCCCCTTTCCATTTTGTACACTTGTCCTTTTTGTCATTCAATTTGTCAGAGAGTTCTTTATGCAGCCATGTTGGGGTTTTTTTTTTGAGAGCTATTATTTTTCTTCTTCATTGGTATTGTGCTAGACTGGGCTTTTATAATCTCACTTTTCAAAATTTCCCAAGCTTCTTGAGTCGTTTTCCCCTTGAGGATTCTCATCCATGGAATCCTTCCCAAGCTTTCTCTAAGTTTATTGAAATTAGCTCTCTTAAAGTACAAGGTCATTATTACCTTCAGTGGAAAAAGTTCTTAAAACTTCAGAGTTATTCAGACAGATATCTGCCTTGAAAAATAGTCCATGTTGGGATGAATAGAACAGTTAAGTATCAGAAATTGATCAGAGGAAATATTTTATAACAGTTCTTATTATCTCATAAAATGCTTTATAATAATTTTAAGATACAATGTTTTATGGTAATTTTAAAATTCAATAGCCAATCAGAACTGGAGCTGCTTTAGAGAGACCATAAGCTTTGAAGGCCTTAGGAGGGTTTTGATCAGAAAACAGCAAGTTTGAATTGAAGATGAAAAGCATAATCCCATGGAAGAGGAAGATGATTATGCTACCATTTCCCCCAAAATAAGACTTCCCCCGATAATAAGCCCAATTGGGCTTTTTGAGCACATGGCAATAAGGCCAAGTGCTTATTTTAGAGTTCAAAAAAAAATATAAGACAGGGTTTTATTTTCAAAGAAAGATGGTATTTGTTGTTGCAGTCAGGAAATGGTGAATGGCACATATTGCTATGGGCCAAGGGCTTATTGAGGAGCTACCCTCAGTTAATTTACAATTTATTCCATTAAGAAAGTACATATTTCTCTGTTCCAGAGGCCTAGTTCAGTCTACTTAGGCTAGTGTATACCATTTGCAACTTTTGTAAAATCAACACTGTTTTGCCTGCAGTAATGCTTTAGGCTAATTTCTATCTTTGTTTGAATTTTTAAACTTGGCAATTTATTTGGCCAATTGGCACAAATACACACATACACACACGAATACATGATTATCCTCTCTACTCTTGCCCTAATTTTGCAAAATAAATACATTGTAACTTTTTTCTCCAATTTATTATCTCCTGAAGATATATGTATGCATAGAATCAGTTTCTCATCTAGAATATGCTGCTTGTATGTTCTAGATTAGAATCTGTTTAGATGCCAGTGAATAATACAATGCTGAATTAAACAACTGCATGAAAATCTTTCGATAAAGCCTTATCCAAAGCAGTCAGTAGGATTACCAGTTAAATTGGAGTTTGAAATCCATTATATCATGCTTATCTTATTCTCCCAGCAACTGAGAAATAAAGGATTACTGGTTAAAGTGTTATCAAAAATGGTACAATTTTTTTGTGTGTTTTTCATGTGTTTCTGAAGGGAAAATCCAATGTCAATATTTTTTTCCCAATCTTGTTAATCATTGATGCAATTTCCCTAATCTTTTAAATCAAGACTAATGACAATCTATTACATCAAAAGACATTAAGAAATTATATTAAAAATGATTGTTTCTTCTAATTTAGGAGCCTGGTCGCGCAGCAGACTAAACTACTGTTAAAAGTAGCTTTAGCTGCCAGCTGCCTGCAATTACTGCGAGTTCAATTCTCACCAGGCTCAAGGTTGACTCAGCCTTCCATCCTTTCAAGGTAGGTAAAATGAGGACCTGGTTTGTGGGGGCAATAAGCTGACTTTGTATAAAATAGAACACTGCTTGGGACGGGGTGGGGGGGCAAAAAAAGCCCTACTAAGCAGGTATATACAAAAGTATGAAGGCTATTGCTTAATGCATTGTAAGCCGCTCTGAGTCTCCGGAGGAGGGCGGCATATAAATCAAATTAAATCAAACTAATAATTATATGCCAATTGCTAGTATAAAGTTTTTAATTCTGAGGCCATTTTATCATTAGAGATGACATCTACCAAGTGTTTACTCTTTTTTTTTTCTACCAAGTGTTTGCTCTTCACATTTCTTTCTTATCTTCTTAGAAGAAGAATTGAGACACATAGTCACACATTTTTATTCCCTACGATTCATGTACTCAAGAGATACACACTATGGATACTGAGAACTTTCAATTGACAGTAAATGAAAAAATCATCTGGATTCAAAATGTAATATGGATTTAACTTCTTAAAATTATTCTTATGTTCAGAAAGTATACAAATATGATATTTCTTCATTCTGTTATCCATAGCTATCCTATTTTGGACAAGCTATTATTCTTTGTGCTTGCATTCTTGCATTACCAATGACAGGATGGATGGCACATGAAGGCCTCAAATTGGGGAAGACTAATATAGAGAAAACATTGTAAGAAACATTTCATTATCCTTCTTTTATTCTTATATTGATGGAAATGCATAGCAACTTTTTTATTTAGTGAAGCAATTGCAGGTTGCCTTTAGCTTCAGCCTCCCTTTATATCTGATCCCTGTAAAATATACACATCAATGACTGATTATTAATTTTATATACAATAACAGCATAGGTTAAAATCAGCCGTGGTCATGAGCAGAGTAGTTCAAAGCAATTACATGCCAAAGTTCAAGATAAGAGGGGAATATATTCGCTTGAGTATTTCTTATTGTCTGGGGAAAAAAGGACATATTAAATTCACTAGTCTTCTAATGATGATTTCTGAATGTGAGACCCTTTTGCAAGGTAGCATGATGCCTGGAAAAAACACATCGGACTGAAGACCAGACAATGAACCTGGTCTTTAGTAAGACATTATTCACAGTATGTACTTTGGGAGCCAGGAGACAAACAGAAAAGTTGCCCACTATGTATATGATAATTTTTACAATACATAATTTTCAGCATCCTGCCTTGCTTCTTGATTTGAAACAGCCCACTGAAAGTGATTTTTTTTTTTAATATAATACCTTCCCTTGGAATTTAAATGAAATAGAAAAAAATCAAGGTAGCTGCTAAGAATTTTAGAAATGATACTTAATAATGATAAAAGGTAAGACACTTGCACATAACTTATGGATATTTTCAGCTTTGAAGCTTTATGTTCTTTGGAAGAGAAAAAGCAATTACAAGTTTCTTCAGATATTACTTATCAATAATCAAACTTGAGTAGGATTCTATTTATATACATTTGAGCAACATTTAGAGTCTTTAACTAAGCACCCTCTAAACTTCTGCTTTGCTGCAGGATTCTTAGCCACTATGGAATATTATGTAGAATCTGCATACATTTTGTTCATTTACTACTGATGTCCCAAGTATGCTGATTTTTTATTCATTCGATTCATTCAGTCAAAAGTAGTTCTGTTACATTTGGCTTAGATAATAGTAAACTTTTGCAAAGTTATAGCATGTATCTTTATTTGGCAATTTACTGTTTTTTTAAATCACTATACCATGCATCAGTTCATTTCCCAAAGAAGCCAGCTATCAAATACAATAGAAATATGGAACTGTCAATTATGTTCTTAAATTGAATTTTAACTCTATTAAAACAAAATATAAATATTGCCTTTCAGTGTGACAAAGTGGTAGAAAAGAATTTTCTCTTGTCTGATTCAAAATATATTAATGAAGTATAGCTTCTAATTCTGAGCACAATATTCAGGATGGCAAGCTAGATAGAAGGAAGATCAAAAAACTGGCTTTGTGCAAAATGAGGAAAATTTGCTAAAACAAATTAGAGATCAAAAACAAATGCATATTAAAAGATTGTATAATGCCTTATTGGAAATAGAATCTGAGACAGAACTGGTTAAAGATTGCATGATTAAATGGGCACAAAATTTTTAAGAGCCAGACTAGTTCAAGATTTGGACTAGAAATGTGAAATTTACACAAGCACAAAATTTAAGAGAAAACTTTTATAAAATGTTTTATAGATGGCACTTAGATCCCAAAAAATTATCATGTATGTATCCTAATGTGCAAGCTAAATGTTGGAGATGTGACTGTGATGATGCAACTTATTATCATATATGGTGGACTTGTAAAAAAATCAAAGCATTTTGGATAAAGATTTGGTGGGTGATGCAGAATATTTTTTAAAAAAGATTGAAATTTACTCCGCATTTGTTTCTATTGGGTATAACTATGGACTGTACAGTTGTAGAGACTAAACTGATCCTGAACTTGATAACAGCAGCAAGATTGTTGATAGCACAACACTGGAAGAAGGACTTTTTGCCTACTATTGATGCTTGGATATTGAAAGTAACCAATTTAGCTGAAATGGCTAAAATTTCAGCATATTTGAAGGATCATACACAAGAAAGATATATACAGGACTGGAGAAGATGGATTGATTGTATTCAAAATAAGTATCAGACTAAAAAATTTCAAATAGCTTATGAATGAATCTTTAATTGTATAAGAGTTTTATGAGTGATATTAGAAATATTATATCTAAGAAGTAAGATTTTATCTATGGGGGGTTAAGAATTATTTTTTAGAGGGTGTTAGTTTAATGGTTGGTTAAGCAATTTAGTTTATTGTTAAAAGTTAATAGAAATACCTTGTGTTCTGCTCTGGGAAGTCGGGGAGGGGGAGTGGGGTTGGGTGGGAGGGTTGTGGGAAAACTATGTTTTTTTCCTCTAATAAAACTTTTTCAATAAAAAAATATATATTCAGGATAGAAATACATTTAAATACAGTGAGCAACTTGTCTGTGACAGTAAGCAGAACTGTTTCTTCAGTTCTATAGACAGATCTGCTTTGAAAGCAATGATCTGCTACGGCTCATTGTTTGTACAATAGAGAATGATAGACCCACATGCACAAGACCATACTTTTCCTGGCTTAGCCATGCAAAATAATTTACACATAAATAAAAGAAGAAGGATTTGCCTTAACTTAAAGAGTTTGAGGCATGAGGTTGAAACTTATGTGTAATGAAAACCTGCTGATTGCATAAGAAGGCAAGGTAGCTGTAAGCAATTTTGCTTAAATGGATTTATGAATGTTTACTTTTGTGTTTAGAATATAGCTGTCTTCTCTGAGCTATGGATGCAATTCAAAAAGTACTTAGTGGAACTATCTATGCAATATAAAAGTGGACAGAGTAATGCAACAGTGTGAATATTTTTCTGTAAGGGTTTTCCCCAGTATAAGATATAAGATGTATCCTGAAAGTACTAAGCATTATATTTTTCTGTAAGAGTTGTCCCCAGGATTATGTCTTGACTGTTAGCAGAGAATGCTATGGCATTGTTTGGCTATGAATGGCCACTTTTTCTTATTAAACAAAAAGAATTACATGAAGGCTTCTATTGATTAAATTTATGACAGGAATGGATGCTATATTCTTGGCCATATAGACTGATAATCAGGACAAACAGGATTGTATCTGCATTCATGAAGATTATGTAGTAAAATATGAATTAATGATATCTTTTAAAAAAGAAATAGATAATATGTTCATAAAATTGAAAGAAGGGCGTAACCAATATGAATACAAATAATTTGATCTTATGGAATGAAGCTGATGATTACACGTGGAGAAGTAATGTGAAGATTTAATAATGAATGAAAGGGCTACAGTGAACATCAGAAAGTTTGATGTAGTAATGTAATGTAGTAATGTAGACTGTTGTAAATACCTGCATAAGTTGATATTGTTTGTATATTATAATTCAGAGAATGATCAAAATGATAATAATATAAAGCCAGAGATGAATTGAGAAGAAATATGCATGACTGAGATCTGCATGAAATAATGATTTTATTAGATGACATCAATGAATGAGAGAATAGGAAAAGAATAAAAAATAATGTTGATTCTTTAACCAGTTACTTAGTGGGAATGTTTCAAATATGTGTTTAACCATAAATGTTTTTATGTATACATATGGCAAAACAATGGATTTGAAATAATAATAGTTTTTTTTTTCCATGATGAAAAATTGAGGGGGAAAAGTGTTTCCTATTATTTATTTGAGAATTCCTTCCAGTCAGTTATATTGGGTCAACCCTTGTCCTAAGGTTTTGAGAGACAGAGAAAATCTACACAATCTATTTTTATGTATCAATTACTTTATTATTCTTTACATTTAATTTTATCTGATTTTTTTCACTGCACTTCACTTTCATCATTAGTTTGCAAATTGTTTGCAATTTAGCTATCAGTGTCAACACCATAACATGTGCTATGCTTCTTCCTACAATTTAAAAGTTGCATTATATAATCAGTCAGTACATACAGTTGCCTATATCAACAAGAGCAAACAATATAAAAATAAAGACAATTACAGTGACAAGTGCACAAATTAAAATGCATATGAGCCAAGGCCATGATCAATCATTAACAAAAACAAGATTGGTCACTTCACAAAGTTCAGATCCCATGTCCTGGACACAACCAGGTTTTTAGAGCCTTAAAGTCAGGAAAGTTGGGACCAACCTTTTCCCTGGAGGGAGAATGTTCCATAGAGTGGACAGTATAGCAGAAAAGTTTCACTTTCCAGGCTCTGCCTACTGGCATTCCTTAACAATAGGACCTGAAATATGCCCATTTATCTTCTTCCAATTCAGTTTCCCTCAGTGCATATTCAGTAGGTTGAATAAATAAATAAATAAAAGGCTATGGACAGAGTTTCCCTGCAATATGCTGTTTAACCACTGCACCACCAGGTCTCATTTAAGATCTTTTTATAATCTATGAAGTATATAGTAACTTTTTTTCTTTTCTTTTTTCTTTTTCTTTTTCTTTTTCTTTTTTTTTTTGCATTCTTTGATACTGTGAATTATCTTCAAGCATCCAAAATTATCTCTCTTGTTTTTAGCCTTTTCTAAAACGAGCTGGAACATCTGGCATGTTCCAAGTTGGCTGTTATTTGCATTTGATGATCCTAATCATTATTTTGCTACCATGTAAAATTAAGGATATGTATATTACTTTCCACATATTGTTAAGCCTTTTTCTTTTGTGCTGGTATATAGACTGATCTCTTCTAATATGTTGACTACTGAGTTATTCTCCAGATTTTTTGGCATAACTTGGTTAGAATCTTTACTGTTTTTTTTAAAAAAATATACTGTGACATATTTAAATTAAAATCACTAGTTTTTAATTTTCTGGGTAGCACATGAGAAGTCCTCTGGTACTGAGTTTAATCTGAGTAGCTAGTTACATATTTTTGTTTGGAGATCAGTTATTTCACACTTTACTTATTTAATAATTCTCCAGCGGATACCATCAGTAGTTGGTAATTTGTTATAGTTTAGTATTTCAAAATGTATTTCAAATATTTTTCTTGTTATCTAAATTAATTTTACTTCTTTTTATTCTCTCCTAAGAAAGTCAATACAGTTTAAAATATCTATCCTATATCTTTTTTTTTATTTGATTTATATGCCGCCCTTCTCCGAAGACTCAGGGCGGCTTACAATGCATTAAGCAATAGCCGTCATACTTTTGTATATTTATACAAAGTCAGCTTATTGCCCCCACAATCTGGGTCCTCATTTTACCTACCTTAGAAAGGATGGAAGGCTGAGTCAACCTTGAGCCTGGTGAGATTTGAACTTGCAATAATTGCAGGCAGCTGATGTTAATAACAGTGCTTTAGTCTGCTGTGCTACCAGAGCTCTTAATGGTAAAGACATATGGTATGTCTGTAATTAATTCAATTTTTTCTTCAATTTTCATTTCTTTCATGAAAAATACACTCTAGCTCAGGAATATTTAAAATATTTAAAAGCCTTCACACAATATAGAGGATTTGGCCATCTTCACTGATCCTTTCAATCTCTCTTTTTTAAAAAAATAATCCTCTCAAGTTCCCCTTTGAACACTAATGTAGCTGCATTTGACACTTATGGCAGTTAACCATTTACCTATGTAGCATATTAAATATAGTATCTTATGCTCACTGTATTCTGTAAATTCAAACTAGATCATGGTAACTACTTGCAATTAAGAGTTGCCACTCACTGGTTTCAAGATTGTTTTAATTCACAGTCATTTAGTTTTTTATTTCTTTACTGTGGCCTAACATGACCAAGAGTGCAATAAAATTATGTTTTATCCATTATTATAAGAACACCTTATTTGTGTGTCTCCCTGAAGTCTTTCAAAATCTCAAGACTGCCTTCAACATTTTTATCAAGTGGAAACAACTATAAATACTTAAAATTTATAACCAGATAATGCCACTCATAATGATTCCAATGGGGAAATCTGATTTTCCAGTATGTTTTTTTTAGATTTTATATTGATATAAATAAAGTTGTCACTATATTTTGCCTTAATATGTTTTATGAACATTGAAAGTGGCCTTATACTAAATAAGAACAACAATTTAACTAGCTCAATATTGTTAACATTTTCACCAGGGATAATATAGTCTCCAGGTGATTGGGGATGAGCCTTGGGATGAAATTGCATTAATGGCTAATTTTCTATGGCTTCACAGGTGAATAAACCCACTATAAAAGTGATATCAAAACTAATGACTAAAAATAAATTAATATTAATGTGACTAGTCAAAAGATAAGAGACTGTGATGGCTAGAACCATTTTTGAAGTTATCCTTCACATTAATTTCCTTAGTTCTTAGGCTTGTATAGAACAGCAAATAAATAAATAAATAAATAAATAAATAAATAAATAAATAAATAAATAAATAAATAAAGCTACACCAATGGATAAGCAAGGTTTTATTGTTAATATGATACATATTTGATTTTAACTCATTTTCGTTACTTTACAAATACTCAAGGTGGACAACATATCTAATACTCTTTCCTGTTCCTATTTTCCCCAGAAAACCACCATGAGAAGTGGGTTGGGTTTAGCAGCAGCACAAATGTCAGTTACACTTTTACAAATATCAGACAAAAGGATGGATAAATGATAGATGGAAGAAAGATAGATGATGATGAGAGAGAGAGAGAGAGAGAGAGAGAGAGAGAGAGAGAGAGAGAGAGAGAGAGAGAGAGAGGGAGGGAGGGAGAAGAGATGTTAGCTAAATTAGAAGTCACATTTTTGGTTCATTAAAACTTTCTGAACGCTATTAAGGTATACTTTAAATGGCATTATATTTTTAATGCAAAGCAGCTGTATCAAATTACTGAATTCAGATTAATTATTCAATTCTATATTTAAAAATAAACAAGAATGAAAAGACTCAGGCAATGCTTATGCTAAGCAATTTCCTTTCTTTCTCTTGAACAGAATTATTATATCTCACCCTGAACATAATTTAATTATGCAATCTGGCTAGAATAGAATTTTAAATTTTGAAATGAAATAATTTTAGACATAGGTAATTCACATGTAAGCCATTTTATTTATGCACTATTTATACAATATTTTTTCAGCATTCTTATAGCTCTTGAACACTCTAGTTGAAGAAAATTATCTGACACCTATATACTTGTTAAAAGTTAGCATAATATTTGGTCAGATCCCAAATCCAATATAAAACTATTTCCAACATAGTCCACTATAAAAATTAATAAACTAAAATGTTAAGACAGTGATTTTTATCAATTCATATCTGAAATCCAAACCCAAATCAGATCTCCTGAAATCCTGCAAGGTTGTAGTTTCAACATTGGCCTACTTCATGCTATTAAGTTATTGTTTCTACTTCAAAGGAAAAATAATACCATGAAAAGTAACCCACATGGAAATATTGGCATGCCTGAATGCTTTGTAAAAAGTTCTCTACTTTATCCAACCTCGTCATTACAAACACTTCAAAGTGAAATTAATAGTAATGACTCTGGAGAAAAGTACATCTTCCATAAAACCAACAGAATGAATTAAAAGTGAATTATGGAAAGGTTAAATGGCCCATATTAATTATCTCCATAAGTAAATTAATTAGTTGCCCTTGGGGATTCATCCTTAATTCAGTTGGTAGAACTACTGTTTAAAAAGTGAACATGCCAAGAAATGAACAATCTACCAATCAAGTCTCAAAACAAATCAATAATTTATGAAAGGCAATTATTAAAAACTACAGGGTAAATGACTCCATCATCAAAATAACATATTGGAATTGAAAGGTCATTTCTTAGACTTGCATCCTAGTGTAATCACACTATTATACTACACAGCAAGACTTATGATTTAGAAGAGAAATATTCATATTTCTAAGTTTTACCAATCAGGTAGTTGAAAATTGGTCTATTAAAATTTTCTTAAACTAAGTATTATGACACATATTGTAATTCATTTCATCCCAAGTATTTTCCTGGAAACAATATGAATTATTCATTCTTACTTCTTGATCATGAATGTAAATAATAATATAATAATGTGCTCAAAGGTACAATATTTCGAATGTTAACAGATAGTTTTCTTTGCGTATACTGAGTTTACAAAAATGTATTTATGAAGGGAAAGTACTCACCAAAATATATTATCTAACATAAAACTGCATGAAATATATATAATAATATATTGTATCATATAAATATAATATAAAAAGGCAAAATTTACAAAAAATGCAAAATTTATATTAGTGAAAGTGGATTTAAAAAACTGTAATAGAAAGATTATAAGTATATTGAATTTTAAAAAAGAACAACCTTCAGGGATAATTTGCCATTTTAGTTTAGTGAATTTAGTTTAGTGAATGTTTAATACAAAGATTTTGCCTAAAAAAGAGAAAGAGATGCAAAATAAAATACCAGTTTCCATAGAATATGCATAATAATTTTTGTATTTGAATTTTCTAAGCATCAGATTTCCATGCCACTTAGAAGCCAGAGATCATAAACCTCTGCTCTACAATGAGAATGAAGGAAGAAAACATTCTGAAAGCAGTTGACTAGTCAGGAAAAGAATTGGTTAAGTGTTTTCTTTTAATCCATTATTATTGGCTTTCTTTGGCAGAAGTGTTAGTTTTATTATGCATACATAACTCTAATAAAATTGAAGTTCCAAATAAATTTTATTTATAATCTAAAAATTGATAATTATTCACACTTATCTAAGAACAGTTCTTGCCTATGAGAGTTAGGATAGGTATATGAATTAAGGTGTTGGACTAGGAATGAGGAAAGTCAGCTTCAATTCCACTCTCACTTAATAGGTGCTTTGAGCCAATTATTGTCTCTCAGCCTATCCTATTTTATAAAACTGTTATGGGAGTAAAATCAAAAGAGATTTCTAAAATGCCTTGTGATCTTGGTAGAGAGAGACAGGATATAAAGCTAACAAATAAACAATAAAATATACTTTGCATCTCCTTTTTATTACAAATATGTGATTAAAGGAATGTGAAACTTAATTAACATTGAATTTAATCTTTCAAAGCTCACGTGATACAGCGAAAATATCAGAGGACTGGAAAAGAGCTGATATCATCAAGACAAGCACTGATGAGACCACACTTGGAAGACGGTGTCCAGTTTTGATCACCATGATACAAAATAGATGTTGAGGTCTTGGATAGTGTGCAGAGAAGAGTAACAAAGGTAATAAATGGTTTGGAGGCTAAATCGTATGACAAATGGTTGAAGGAGCTAGGTATGCCTAGCCTGTTGAAGAGAAGGATTAAAGGGGGGGAGCATGATCATTGTCTTCCAGTACTAAGAGAAGGAGCTATCACAAAGAAGAGGGCAGGACAAGAAGTAATGGGTGGAAACTTGTTACAGAGAGATTCAATCTAAAAGTAAGAAGAAATTTTCTGACTGTAAGAATAATTAATCAATGAAATAGATTTTCTTCTGGGTTTAGGTATTCTATCACTATTTTCAAAACTAGACTGGACAACCATTTGACTGGGATGGTGTAAAGGCTCTTGTCTTTAGCAGGGGGTTGGAGTAGAAGACCTCTGAGATCCCTTTGCCCTATGAGTCTATGATTACTCATGCCCTCGTCACCTCCTGTCTGGACTATTGTAACGCTCTCTACATGGGGCTCCCCTTGAGGAGCACTCGGAGGCTCCAACTGGCACAGAGTGCGGCCGCGCAGGTGGTGACAGGAGCGACGTGGTGCTCCCATGTAACACCTCTCCTGCGCGAGCTGCACTGGCTCCCGGTAGTCTTCCGAGTGCGCTTCAAGGTTTTGGTTATCACCTTTAGAGCGCTCCATGGCTTAGGACCTGTTATTTACGGGACCGCCTGCTAACACCAATAACCTCCCACCGACCAGTACGCTCCTATAGAGAGGGGCTCCTCCAGGTGCCATCGTCCAAACAATGTCGACTGGCGGCCCCTAGGGGGCCTTCTCTGTGGGGGCACCTACTATCTGGAACGAGCTCTCCCCAGAGATACGGAGGATCCCGGATCTGTGTACCTCCTGTCGCGCGCTTAAGACTTTCCTATTTCATCAAGCTGGCCTGACCTAAGTCTTTCCTCTTTTAAATGGAAATTTTAAATTTGGTTTTAAATTATTGGGGTTTTAAATTTGTTCAGCCAAATTATTTAATTCGTTTTATTCTATTTTAAATTTTGTATTTATATGTTTTATTCTATGGCTGTTCACCGCCCTGAGTCCTTCGGGAATAGGGCGGTATACAAATTCAATAAAATAAAAATAAATAAATAAATAAAATAAAATTATTAAATGTATATGAATCAGCCATAGATTGACTAACCAATTCCAAATAGTTAATAAATATTTCGTATATAAAATTCTTCTTTTAAAAAACCTTTGATGCAACTTTAAGACATGAAAAGTAGCATGCCCCAAAGCTGTTACAATCTGGAGTACACTATACAATGCTTTGAACACAGAAGCAGTTTGATATTGTAGTCAGACACATTCAAACCTTATTTCAGTGAAGATATAGCTGAGTTCAATTTTGGTTTCTCCTTTCTAACCATGTCAGGTCTGCAACCTCAATCTGACATTCTATTTTCAATTTTTGATCTCATCAGTCTTTGGCATAGTTTATTGAAAAGAAGAGAAGAGAAATCTGTAAAGCAGCTTTCTTACAATAGCTTTGTAACTAAATTGCTCATTTGATCTGTTTTTTTTTCCAAGATAGATGGAGCAGGTGTGCAGAAATTAATGAAGCAAGTATAAAATTGCAGGGGTCATTGGTGTGTTGAAAGCTATAAATTAGCCAGATCTTTGGGGAAATTATGCTCTACCACTGAGATTCTCTCATTTACAAACTCCTGGGAAACAGTGCTTTGGAAGTATGAAGTTGGGGAGGGAAATTTGTTTACATTCATTTCTTTAAGCATGCTTCCATTCATGTACGTGCACATACAAATGCACACTGGAATGAACATGTCAGCTTTGTGATGTGAAGATTGTTGTTTAAAAAAGCAAAGCTAGTTTACAAAAGCAGCTCAAGTTATAATTGTAACAAATATTGTGATTTGTTTTTAAAGATTCTCCACATTTAAAGCCTTGAATACATTTTTATTTTTCACACTGATTCCTAGGTTATAGGAACACATATATGTATGAGTGTGTGCATGTGTCTGAATGTGCATGTATGTAGGTGTAAAACATTCTGTGAACCATAGCTTCTATATATTTTGGATAGAAGCAGTAAGCACATAAATGAGAGAAAAGCAACAAATTGGAGGTCAATCGCCATAATTAACCTGGGTGGCAATGACCATGGTAATAAAAGTAATGGAGTGGCATCAGAAGTAAAGATTTTACTGCAGTGTCTCTCTCTTCCTCCCTCCTTCCCTCCCTGGTGGGTCTGTTTTTTTTTTAATGCTAATCAGATTGTAGGATTTCCACTATTTCCACCAAATTTTAGGATTTGCACTATTTTCAGATATGCTCTGAATTTTCAACAATCAGAAAATGTTGGCATTGTTATGTTTTCTTTTCTTTTCTTTATGTTACACCTAAATAAATTTTGGATAGATATTTGTGTCATAACAGTTCTCTATCTCAGTGCACTAAGGATGCTAAATAAATCCTGGAATTCCATCACTTTGGAATTCTACACAATAGCTCCAGCATAACATGTATTAGCAGCAATGTTTATTAAAAAAAGAATTCACACAAAAAAAGTTACACTGTGGATAACCCCCTGCCCCCCCCCTCTCTCTCTCTCTCTCTCTCTGTGTGTGTGTGTGTGTGTGTGTGTGTGTATGTATGTATATGTGCATAAAAGAAGTACACACAAATCTTTATGTTTGGCACAGTTATACATTGAAAATATTAATGATATTATTAGGGCATTATTATTGTGTAAAAATATGAAGACAGAATTGGACCATTGTCAAACCTTTTAAAGAAAATTGCAAACAACAATTCATGTGTATATTTTTAAATTTTAAAAAGATGAAAAAAATACACAATGCTACATCCCAGAAAAAACAATGCTAAACCATTTCTATACTGTTGCAAAGATAACATGGATATATCCATGAAGTTGCTAGGAATTGAATTTGTCTCAAAAAAAAGTTTATTACACATCTCTAGTGTGCATTAGTTTGACTCTGAAAAACACACTACTGAGTTTTGCAGTACTGCATTTTGAGTTCTGAGCTCATATAACAATAGAGATGAACACTGACAAATCAACGTACATCAAGTGTGAGTAGTGTAAGGCCACTGATGATGGTACAGGTTTCACTATAATGACCCTAAGCACACTTACAGGGAAAATCTGGGTTGATTTTTGTCATAATGTTGCTTTAGCTATTAATATAACAATTGCTAAAGCTGGAATAGGACCAGTGACTAGCAGTGCAGAAAATGGAAAAGCAAAAGAGGAACAATATAATGTTCATGCACCACTTGTCTCTGAAAGTGGTAGTCAGCACAGCAGGACAGCCAGAAATGTGCAGCAGCTGTTGTTATGCATGTGTTGCAAATAAATGGTGGGATGTGTCTGGTAAAAAGAAGAAAGAGGTATAATCTTTTGACTACAACCAGCAATCAAAATGTTAGTGAATGTGTTTGGTATCCTTAAATAAGTCACAAATGTCAGCCAGGTTAATAATCAGACCCCTGTTTAATTTTAATCATATGTTGTAATATGTAAAAAGAATAGATGTTCTTTTCTAAACCTAAAATCAAAGATTGTGATGCTAGACAAAATTTTGCTCTTCCTGTCCTTAGCACCTCTGGATTTTATACTTCTTTAGTGCACTTATGATTGCAGCTATTTATAGTCTACCTTTCAGGTTATAAAACTTACTAAGGAAACTTAAAGGTATCAAAAGCAATAAATGATATTCTTCAAAAATAGCACACAGCTGCAGGTCTCATGTCTGATAGGATCCTTTCCACAAAGCAAGGGTGGCAATAATTCTGAAACTGAGGTGGGACAACTGTTATTGTCATTGCTTCTTCTCCTTCCCTTCCTTTCTCACCTTTTTATACAACTGGGTAGCCTTTCCCCATAAAATTCAAATAATTCTGGGCATATCTGTTCTAGACAGCAGATTTATTGTATAATTAAGGTGACGATAAACACAATAAAATAATGTAAGTATGCATGTATAGATTTAATGTATTTTTACATTGCACATAATCACGCAATAGATTTATGGATTACATGCACCTATAGATTAATTGCCTGACCTTATCGTATTGAAATGGCATGTTCTGACCTAGCTCCCCAAACACGACAAACCCTCTGAAGTTCAATCAATGATTCTTTTATTAGAAGTGCCGGTAAAAAGTTGTTTTCTCACTGCAGGCTAACAAGTCTGTCTGGCTTGTTGAGGGAGATGAACAGTTATTATTTATTTATTTATTTATTTATTTATTTATTTATTTATTCATTTATTTTGTATACCGCCCTTCTCCCGAAGGACTCGGGGCAGTGAACAGCCAGCAGATAAAATACAGAAAATACGAAAATTAAAACAATATTAAAAACCAATTAAATTAATTTGGCCCACAGTTAAAACACTCCCATATTAAAAAACCCATAATTTAGCAATTTAAAATTAAAGCAACTTAAAAAATATGGTCAAGTCAGCCCAGCTTGA
This sequence comes from Arizona elegans, assembly GCA_022577455.1. NCBI lineage: Eukaryota > Metazoa > Chordata > Lepidosauria > Squamata > Colubridae > Arizona > Arizona elegans. The sequence goes on along the minus strand of JAKOOJ010000006.1, from coordinate 68,195,746 downwards.
TGAAACAAAAACGTCTTTAAGGCAAGGCAGAAAGTGTACAGATCCGGGATCTGCCGTATCTCCAGGGGCAACTCATTCCAGAGGGTCGGTGCCCCCACAGAGAAGGCTGTCCTCCTGGGGGCCGCCAGCTGACATTGTTTGGCCGATGGAACCCTGAGGAGCCCCTCTCTGTGGGAGCGTACTGGTCGGTGGGAGGCTACTGGCGGCAGAAGGCGGTCTCGTAAATACCCGGGCCCTAAGCCATGGAGCACTCTAAAGGTGATAACCAATACCTTGAAGCACACCCAGAAGACCACTGGGAGCCAGTGCAACTCGCGCAGGAGAGGTGTACATGGGAGCGCCAAGTCGCCCCCATCACCACCCACGTGGCCGCATTCTGGACCAGTTGGAGCCTCCGGGTGTTCCTCAAGGGGAGCCCCATGTAGAGAGCATTACAGTAGTCCAAGCGGGACATGATGAGGGCATGAGTGACCATGCATAAGGCATCCCAATCCAGAAAGGGATGCAACTGGTGGATCAGGCGAACCTGATAAAAAGCCCCCCTGGCCACAGCTGTCATATGTTCTTCCAAAAACAGCCATGTATCCAGGAGGACACCCAAGTTGTGAGCCCTCTCTGTGGGGGCCAATGACTCACCCCCAAAAGTCAGCGATGGTACCAACTGACTATATCAGGATGCCGGAAGCCACAGCCACTCAGTCTTGGACGGGTTGAGCCTGAGCCTGTTTCTCCCCATCCAGATCCGCACGGCCTCCAGGCCCTGGGACATCACATCAAGGGCATCTGTATGAGATCGCAAATGAGGGGGGCTTTATTTACCACAGACCTGGCGTTGCACAGCATCAGCCGAAACCTCGGGCCCTCATCCCATGTATTCTCCCTGTAAAGGTACAGTATTTCTTTTCTTTTCATAGGCCTTTATGTGTATTTCTCTTTAGCCAGGTTCTTCCTACGTAAACCAAGATTTTTAAAGAGAAATACACATAAAGGCCTATGAAAAGAAAAGAAAAGAAATACTGTACCTTTACAGGGAGGATACGTGGGATGAGGGTGTGGCTAACTGATGAACACTAATAAATCCAAAATAGATCTATCTCAGTCTCCTTAGTCTTCCAAATGGGCAGCAGGGTGCTTGCTGGTCTGCCTGAAAAAAGCCTAGAAACTAGTGGATTGTGATTTCACTGAACTAGGGCTGCATAAAAATCTTGGTTTACATAGGAAGAACCTGGCTAAAGATATATATGCACATAAAGACCTATGACATACAAATACACAAAAAGACCTACGAAAAGAAAATTATATTTTTGTAGGTCTTTATGTGTATTTTTCTTTCAGCCAGTTTTTTCCTACGTAAATCAAGATTTACGGAGGAAAAAAACTGGCTGAAAGAAAAATACATACATACATACATACATACATACATACATACATACATACATACATACATATAATCTATCTATCTCTATGCACCCATATATCATCTATTTATCTTAGAAACATGGCATTCAAAAATTGAATGAAAAGTAATGCCTCCAATGTTATAAGTTGTTAACATATGCCCTACTGAGTGCTAGACATAATATTCTGACATATTTTATTTGGCATATGTTCTTTCACTTCAGTTGATGGAAATTTGCTGTAGAAATGGTTGTGCTAGCATTATTTGTGAAATGAAACCCTGCAAAGAATACTTATCAGCATGCTTTATGCAACATGCAATGATTGGATTTTTGATTGCTGAAGAAGTCCTTCTAACTGAATTTTGTAATGCAATGCAAGGTGTTTTTGGTGATGATTTTTATGGTGATAATTTTGTTGATGTGGGTGCGGTGCATTGCTGGACCAGAAAATGTAAAATAATGAATTTGAAAGAGCTGATTTGCGTGATGAACATCAAATTGAATGATCTGTAACAGCAAACCGTAAATTCCACATGAGCAAGTCTGATAAACAGATTAAAGACAATCAGATTATTCAGACAAGAATTTCTGTCAATATTGGCATTTCAAAGGAATGTGCAGTCATGTTCTTCAATACAGAAGGTCTGTAGACATTAGTTCCTTGCATAGCCAACAACAAAGATGAAAGCTTCAAGAATTGAAGTTTGCCAGAAATTGTTGCCATGATACAAGAATGAAGGTAAGGAATTTCTTAACAGCACTGTGACAGCTGATGAAACATAGACTCCTTATTATGATCTAGAAATAAAATTCAGTGTATAAAATATTATCATAAAGCTTCATCTATGAGATGGGCCAAGGAATAAAACCCAGGCTTCAAAAGAAAAATCAGATTAACTGATTATTCATTATGGATTTCTTTAAATTTGCACCATTTTCAGTCCAAACTACTACATTGTAACACAAAGCACAAAGAAGAAATTTTATTGCCATGTAACAATACTAGACCTCACAAATTATTCAAGGGACAATTGCAAAGTTGCATCTTACTGTCTTGCCCTATCCCCCATACTCTCCAAAGAAACAGAGAGGTTTCATTTTAAGGATTATTTTTCTTTTTCATTTATTAATATATTCTTATTTTAATTACAGTTATGGAGTCTAATGGCATTACTTTCAGTAAACTCTCATACATGGGTATATAGTATGATATCACTAAGAAATTATAAAACATGATATTAAGAAATTAACAATGTCTACAGTATATCATTGACATAAAATAGAGGGAAGAACTGATGTGAAAGTTCTGGATGTGAAGGTTTTGACACAAACACACTCACTCTCTCTCACACACACAGAGGCACACACAGAGAGAGAGAGAGTTTTAGATCACAATGAATTTTACCGGTAAAATTCCAAATTGTAGAATAAGATCATATGAACTGAGGGTGTTGAGCTGCTCTCTACCATAATCTCTCTTTACCATTTTGTCTATCTATGCAGTCACAGAAACACCCAAACAGGCTCTGATTAACTCTCTCTGCTATGCTTTGATAGATAGTTCAGACTCTTATAGAAGATAGAATTCCGTAGAAAGAATATCTAGGAAGACCTTTGCACAGATTCCACATTCCTAGACTGAGAAGTAACACATGTTTTGGTCATTTTCTATTTGTATTGAAATGTGATATAAATGAAACTTGACTAGAATGTAACAGTATAATTAATTATGGCCATACTCCAAGTATGGTCAGGTAATATCTCTATTTTGTAAGCTGAAATGGCTCCCAGTGGACTACTAGGTGCAATTCAAGATGCTGGCTAGCCCTTATAAACAAATTCATTACATAAAGTCAGGCTATCTAAGGGCCACCTGTCTCCAATCATTTCTTCACATTTTATGAGATATGACAGGATTGGCATCCTTTGGCCACCCTGTTTCCTATGGCACTTGCCATATTGAACAAAATATCATTCAAGATTTGAATGGCCGTAGACCATCTTTTTAGCACTAAAATTAGTGATGATGATGATGATTTATAAATTAGTAACTACCATATCAAAATGCAAAATGTAGAACAGCAATAATAGCATTGTAAAAAAAAAAATGCAAATTTTATTTCTGTGTCACCCCTATAATTTTCCCAGTGAGATCCACATATGTGTTTTGAGTTTCCCCCCTTTTTATTATGTTGATATAAACTTTCATGCATAATATACTAATTGAAAATTATTGACATTTTATTATTTGGATAACTTGAAGTGTTGAAATAGAGAAGAGAAAAAAGCATTCTATTAATATTAATTAACATTTAGGATGTCAGTATTATAAGCATAAAATTATTTGGCTTTTTCATCCAGAGTTGAGTATAACACTGAAAAAAGAACTGCTATGAATTCTATCAAGCATTTTTTTTACATGATAATGTTTTGATCTTAAGCTGATTACATATGCAGTTCACAACTGTACTGTTTTATTCAGATAAAGGGCCATGTTAAATGTAATATCTGGTTTCTGTCTGTACATGAAATATGTTGTTTTAATGTAAGAATCCCAATAGGGAATTCATCAATGTGTATCCCAAGATATTGATCTCTTACTTTGTTATGCAGTTGAACATACAAATAATATACGTGCTAAGTCCTCTATTTCTGGAGGACCAGAAATACAAATATGTTTGTTATAACCTTCTGTATTTACCATTGTTTCCAGTTGCTCAAATCTTGGTCAAGTAAATACATCCTTAAAATGCTTAGGCATTTCAATGTTTAAATATTTTTGCAATTCAGAAGCAAATTGACATTTATAATGACTCAAACATTTAGATGTACTGGGCTATATCTGCCCTAAGTAGATTTTATTGATTAAGTTTCAGAATAATTTACTTATGAATGTAAGGGCAATGTGATTGTTTTTTGGTGTCAATTAATTATTTTCTAGTGATCATAAACTGTGATCTAATATAAGAAAAAAAGAGGGAGTGCCCTCAGGAACATAGTGGTAGAACCAGCATATGTGGGATCATTCTTTTAACCATTTTGAATCCCTGCATATTCATTTCAAAATGAAGGTTGTAATATGAAACATTTTTAATAGAGAGGAGGCCCCATTAAAATGATGAGTCTTCTAAGTAAACATGCATGATTGCACTGTAGATATCAGCTCTCTTTTTTATATTCCTATTTATATGTCATGCTCTCCTGCTTATGTTCCAGTACGTGTTTGCTTTATTTGATGATCAGCATTCCAAAGTGCTTTCACAAACAGAGCTGCTTATTCGCTTAGGAACTGCACTACAGTATGTATCCTTAGGCATTAGGTTGCCTCAGAAAGCCTTTAAGTCTGATTTCATAGACTTTATGGTTATTGTTGTTTTTATACATATTATCTCACATAGCAAGATTTTTTTCATTATGAATTCAAGGGTCTGGAACTCTTACTGAAAGAATATTAACCAGAGTACTTTCCTTCTGTATTCATTTTTTTAAAAATATGTAGAAATTCTCTGGATTTTAATCTATCAGATATTTCATTACAGTTTTAGCCTATTCATTGTCTGAGGTTTGTATGGGGTCCAAATCATGAGGCAAAACCAGGTAACTACAAAGAGTTTTTCCAACAATTTTCATTTTAATGTGCATGAAGCAATCTAAGGAAAGGAAACTGTAGGTATATGAATAATCTTCAGTATGGGAAAATTTAGATGGAAACATGATAAGACTCCTTAGTGCAGGACTCTGCAGTCTTAAACACTTAAAGAGCCATTTGGACCCATTTCCCACAGAAAAGAAAGCACTGGGAGCCACAATACCCTTCCCTTGCCTGACTATTTCTTGAGCGGCCACAAAACTAGCATATTTTATTTTATTTTATTTATTTATTTATATTAAATTTCTATACTGCCTTTCTCCCAAAGGACTCAGGGCGGTGAACAGCCAGAAGGTAAAACACAGAAATACAAAATTTAAAATAAATTAAAATTAATTAAATAATTTAGGCTGAATTTTAAAATACCCCATAATTAAAAAGATTAAAATTTATGTTTAAAATTTAAATTTAAAAGAGGAGATGATTTAGGCCAGGCCAGCTTGATGAAATAAAAACGTTTTAAGCGCGCGATGGAAGGTGCGAAGATCCGGGATCCTCCGTATCTCCGGGGAACTCGTTCCAGATCGTAGGTGCCCCCACAGAGAAGGCTCTCCCCCTAGGGGCCACCAGTTGACATTGTTTGGCCGACGGCACCCGGAGGAGCCCCTCTCTATGGGAGCGTACTGGCCGGTGGGAGGCTATTGGTGGTAGCAGGCAGTCCCTTAGATAACCAGGTCCTAAGCCATGGAGCGCTTTAAAGGTGGTAACCAAAACCTTGAAGCGCACTCGGAAGACCACCAGGAGCCAGTGCAGTTCGCGCAGGAGATGTGTTACACGGGAGCTCCATGTTGCTCCCATAACCAGAGCGCGGCCGCACTCTGCGCCAGTTGGAGCCTCTGAGTGCACCTCAAGGGGAGCCCCATGTTGAGAGTGTTACAATAGTCCAGACGAGAGGTGACGAGGGCATGAGTGACTGTGTGTAGGGAGTCCCGATCTAGAAAGGGACGCAACTGGCGGATCAGGCGAACCTGATGAAAAATCCTCCCGGTCACGGCCATCAAGTGCTCTTCTAAAGACAGCTGTGAATCCAGGAGGACTCCCAAGTTGCGAGCCCTTTCTGTGGGGCCAATGATTCACCCCCAATAGTCAGCGATGGCACCAGCTGACTATATCGGGACGTCGGAAACCACAGCCACTCAGTCTTGGATGGGTTGAGCCTGAGCCTGTTCCTCCCCATCCAGATCCGTACGGCCTCCAGGCACCGGAACATCACTTCAAGGGCATCGTTGGGGTGGTCCGGGGTGGAGATGTACAGCTGGGTGTCATCAGCATACTGATGGTACTTCACCCCAAAACCACGGATGATCTCGCCCAGCGGCTTTACATAAATGTTGAACAAAAGTGGTGAGAGGACCGATCCCTGCGGCACCCCACATATAAGGGGCCTCGGGATCGACCTCTGTCCCCCTGTCAACACAGACTGCGACCGGTCGGAGAGAAAGGAGGAGAACCACCGTAGTACGGTGCCTCCCACCCCCAACTCTTCCAACCGATGCAGCATGATATCATGGTCGATGGTATCAAAAGCCGCTGAGAGATCTAACAGGACCAAGACAGAGGAGCAACCCCTGTCCCAAGCCCTTCAGAGATCATCAACCAATGCGACCAATGCCGTTTCCGTGCTGTACCCAGGCCTGAAACCCGACTGGAACGGTTCTAGATACGACGTTTCATCCAGGTAATGGGGAAGCTGTCGCACAACCACACTCTCAACAACCTTCGCAACGAAGCGAAGGTTGGAGACTGGACGATAATTAGCCAATACTGCCGAGTCCGGGGAAGGCTTCTTGAGGAGAGGCCTCACCACCGCCTCCTTCAAGGCGGCAGGGAAGGTACCCTCACCCAATGAAGCATTTATAATCCCCTGGAGCCAGCCTCGCATCACCTCCCGGGAAGCCAGTACTAACCAGGAGGGACACGGGTCCAACAAACATGTGGTCGCGTTCAGTCTACCCAGAAACCTGTCCAGGTCATGTAGTTGAATTAAGCATTCTGTTTTCTTCTGAAACTTTTCTTTTCTTGGATTTATCCATGGCTGGCCTACCAGGGGTTGAAAAGCTCAATAATCACGTGCCGGCGGATTGTGACACATATTTTGAATGACAGGGAACTGCAGCAGAGGGGTGAAAGAGCCACAGGTTGCTGACCCTTGCCTTAGTGTAAAGCTGAGTACCATTTTGAGAGATTGCTTCAGGTAAGAGTTGTAACCTTCTTTTTTGTATCCACATGCTGCTATGCACTGCTTTCCCCTTTGATTATAAAATGTAAGGGAAGATAATCATGTGCTACTTTTACTTGGTAAGACTTACTTACTGTATGAGTTATTGCTATTATCTCATTCATGATGACTTCCTTTGTGTCATTGTCCAAATGTGTCTGGCTATAAATCTTTAAACCTTTGTATTAGTTTTTTAAAAAGGAAGAAAAAGAAACAAACAAACAAGAGGCTAAGAGGGATAAACAATGTTGGCAACCTTTATTTAAGGAGACCAGTTAATTTTACCTAATGTATCTAGGGTAGATGGATTGAAATGAAAAACTTGGTTTTATGGGCTTGTTTGAACAAGCCCAGAACATACTATTTTTACTGTTAGCATCATTAATATTTGGTAGGCAGTTTCAAGGCTTGTACTTTTTTTCAATCTTCATCAGTGCTAGTTGCTTTTGTTACCTAGTTTAGGTAATTAAATATCTTCAAAAAACAACCAAACTCAGAGATCACCAAAGGACTCCTCATTTGAGCCTTGAGCTACAAATATTCAACATTAGAGAAAGATGAGTTGCAGATGAAAATGCTATTCATGAAATTAACAGCTTGAAAGATGAAAAGAAGAATATGGGAAGAGCTGTTTCAGAAAAAAAGAAACACAAAAATTCATCATTCTAGTTTTGCATATTTGTTTGGATGCCACCAAGAAGATTGACAATTTCTTCACATTCAGGGTTTATATATCCCTTTTTCTCAAGTAGAGATTTACTGAAGAAATATGCTTATTTAGGCACAACCAAAGAGAATATTCTCCAAAATTTCTCTTTCTCTTTTTCCAAGTGCAATTTGTTTTTTTATGTGCAATTTGCAGGAGGTTCCTTGCTAGCAATGACACAAACAAGAAACTGCGTGCTTAGATAGGTGCAGGTGGGAAGGAAAAATGGGGGTATAGTTTCTTTTCCAAGCTCTGATTAGATTTGAAATTTTCAGGAAAAAAACATATTTCCAGATAATAAATTGGCAGAGGGTAACATATATTCTAAGATCATGTATTTTATAGAGGAATAGGAAAAAATAGCTAACAACTTCAGTAAATATACTTTTGTATGTAAAGAAAGGGAGAAACTGCAGAAGGAAATAAATTAAGTCAAGTGGGGGCGGGGGAATTGAAGCAAGGCAGCAAGATATATATAGACTTAAATAAGAACACTATTTTGATAAGCACAAACATAATACAGCAACCCTGAACACCAGAAGAAGGAAACAGATCATCTATACAACATCTTCCAACAAAATGCATATTCACACAACTTAATCAAAAAGTGCCTGACCACTCAAACTTATATAGCACGACCAACATAAACTGTGTAAAGGATAACACTGTCATACCTCAAAAACATCTCAGAAATTGTTATGTCCGGACAGCAAGCACAAGCGGCCAAGAGAGCAGCTGATTGGTCTAAACGCCGGCAGGCAGCCGGCGGGAAATTGGCAGCTCCTGATTGGCCCAGCCTCTGACAGCTGAAGTATAAAAGAGCTGTCTGTGCCTCAAAACCTTGCTCACTCTCCAAGGTAGTTAGCTAATCAGAGTGAGTCACTGTTAGCTGTTATTGTTAGCCAATAAACATGTTGTGAAGTGTTTATCCTGCCTCGCCTCCCTTCTTTAGCCTTTGTTCCATGAACAGAACAACTGGCGACGAAGGATTGGGATTACTCTGAGGCGGCAGGTCGAGCGAAGCCACTACAGGAGCTGAAGCACTGAGCTGAGCCACAGCAACGAGACATCGCAAATTCTAAGGTCTGACACTGTTCTTCAGGAAGATGTCCACCCTATCTACATTTGCCCCTTTCAACCAGGCAGTGGAGACCTGGGATTCCTTCTTCGACCGTTTTAACTGTTTCCTGGTCGCAAATGACTATAAAAGTCTGCCAGGGGATAGGAAGTTAGCTGTTTTCCTCAGTGTCTGTGGGCATGATATGTTCGAGACAGCTAGGGCACTATTAGCACCTCAGACAGTCCATAATGTGCCCTGGGAGACACTGCTAGCCATTTTAAAAGGCCACTATGCCCCTCTACCCTCAAGAGTTGCTAGACGTTTTGCATTTCGGCACCGTTTTCAGGCAGAATTGGGAAACTATTAATCAATACATGGCAGCCTTAAGGGCAGCCGCTTTGTCTTGTGACTTTAGAGATTACTTAGAAGATATCCTTTTGGACCAGTTAATATGTGGGGTCAGGGATATCCGCTTACAGCGTCGCTTATTAGCTGGAACGGATATTACGTTGCAAACAGCTATAAATGAGGCTAGAGCCTCCGAATTATCAGTTAAATCAGCTACCGAGATAAGGCAGAACCTCAGCCGCAAGTTGCCCAGAAAACTACCATGGTTCACCATGAGGAAACTGAGGTCAAGTCTGACCAGCTGTCAGAGGGTGAGGAAGATGTAAGTCGCTTACAAACGACCCAAAAGAAAGGTGGGAATTCTGAGGGATTGAGGACTCAAGCCCCATGTGCAGGGTGCGGAGGGAATCATTCCTGTTCCTCATGGAGATTCAAAAACGCTGACTGCAGACGATGTGGTAAAAAAGGCCACCTTGCTAGGGTTTGTAAAGCTAGCCAACCGGCTAATAACAGTAATAATAATAATAATAATAATAATAATAATAATAATAATAATAACAACAACAACAACAACAGTCTTCCTAGACTTAGCCGAAAATACCAACCCCGAAACAAGCAGAGTAGGAGGGAAGAAGAATGTTTTAATATTTACAAGGGTGCCTGCCACCCTGAGACAGTTATAGGCCAGTCAAAATCGGACTTGAGGAAAAAAATTTTTTCCTCACAGTTCTCTTAGAGGGTAAACCTTGTAGAATGGAAGTGGACACTGGCTCTTCTGTGTCAATAATTTCGTGGAGCACTCTTAAATGACTGGTGCCCTCGATGTCTAGGAAGCGTTTATCCTTTTGTACATTTAGGCTTCGTGACTACCAAGGTAATCACATTCCGGTTTTGGGATCCGGGAGATTTGGAATCAAGTACAAGGGTTTCAGTGGCCGCCTTAATTTAATTGTTGTTGATGGCGCGCTTCCAAGTTTATTAGGATTAGAGTGGTTTGACGCTTTAGGGTTAGCTATTACAGGTATTCATGCAACTTCCTCTATTGCATTTTCTGATTTGTTCATGGAGTTCTCTGATGTATTTAGTAAGGGTCTTGGCAAATATACAGGTACCCCCATATCCTTTAATTTGGATCCCAAAATCGCCCCCATCTGCCTTAAGCCACGGAGAGTGTCTTTGGCACTCCGTGCTAAAGTCGATAAGGAGATTGATAGACTTATAGCGCAGGGAATATTAGAGCAGGTAGATCACGCTCAGTGGGAGACGCCTATCATCACCCCGATAAAATCTGATGGTTCTGTCCGCATCTGCACGGACTACAAGGCGACAATAAATAAGGCTTTACAGGCTCACCCCTACCCTGTTCCGGTGGTACATCACCTCCTCCATTCGTTGGGCCGTGGCTCAATTTTCGCTAAATTGGATATGGCGCAAGCCTATCAACAACTGGAAGTGGTCGCAGCTTCCGCAGAGGCCCAGACGATTGTCACTCACAGGGGTGCCTTCCGTTGTAGACGACTGCAATTTGGGGTCTGTGTCGCCCCAGGCATTTTTCAATGCCTCATGGAAAGGCTACTGCACGGATTGCCAGGAGTAATTCCTTACTTTGACGACATTTTCATCTCTGCCATGTCAGAAGCTGACCTTGCCAGCCGTCTCCGTGCCGTGTTATCCCGTTTCCAGCAAGCAGGACTCAAACTCAAGCCCAACAAATGCAAAATGGGAGTGCCTCAGGTAGAGTTCTTGGGCTACCTCGTTGATGCTGCTGGGTTGCATCCTACGCCTGCAAAGGTGCAAGCTATCCAGAGTGCCCCACCGCCTACCGGCAGAGCCGAATTACAAGCCTTCCTGGGGCTTTTAAACCTTTATAATATGTTCTTGCAGCACAAAGCAACTGTCGCAGAGCCCCTTCACCACCTTCTTGATAAATCAACACCGTGGACCTGGGGACGCAAGGAGGCCGATGCTTTCCGGGCTGTGAAACGACTCCTCACTTCGGATTCTGTATTGGTGCAGTATGACAGCGAACTCCCATTGACTCTGACTTGTGATGCGTCACCTTACGGGGTGGGGGCCGTTTTGAGCCATCAGCTACTTAATGGGACTGAAGCCCCCATCTCTTATTACTCCAGAACTCTCTCTGCCGCTGAACATAATTACGGGCACATTGACACGGAGGCGTTGGCCATCGTGGCTGGCGTTAAACGTTTCCATGATTATTTATATGGCCTTTTTTTTCACATTTTCACAGATCACAAGCCATTGTTGGGAATTCTGGCCGGTGATCGTCAGTCTCTGCAGATCCTGTCCCCCCGGGTGACCAGGTGGGTTGTATTCCTGGCGGCCTACAATTATAGCCTGGCCCACCACCCAGGTAAGGACTTGGGTAATGCTGACGCCCTCAGCAGATGCCCCCTTCCTGCTCCTGTCGACGACCCTGCTCCGGCCTCATCTATTCTACAGATTGATGACCAACAGAGTCCGGTGTCTGCCGCTGACGTTGCTTGGTACACCACCAAAGACAAAATCTTATGCCAAGTCCTGGACTGGGTGAGAAGGGGGTGGCCCCTAGGGCAAATCAACTCTGAGTTTCTCCCATACAAAACTCGGCAACAGGAGCTTTCCACGTTGCGGGGCTGCCTGTTGGGGCACCCGGGTGGTTGTTCCTGTAGAGCTAAGGAGGCAAGTCCTGGACACTTTGCATAATGGCCATCCGGGAGTAGCCCGAATGAAGGCTTTAGGCCACAGTTACCTATGGTGGCCCAAGTTAGATGAAGCGATCGCGAACTGGGTCGCCGACTGCCAGCAGTGCCAGCATACTAGCTCACCCCCTCCGAAGGCTCCAGTTAGGGAATGGGAGTTACCAAGAGCCCCCTGGTCCCGGGTCCACTTGGATTTTGCGGGCTCCTTCCAAGGCCAAACCTTTATGATCATAGTTGACGCCTATTCTAAGTGGGTTGAGTTGGTGGCAATGGCCTCAACCACAGTGGAGGCAGTAGTCAGGGCACTCAGGAGGGTATTTGCTACCCATGGCCTACCAGATTTGATTGTAGCGGACAATGGGCCTCAATTAATGTCAGCCACATTCCAAACTTATTTAGCAAGACATGGCATTAGGCATGTCACGGTAGCTCCATTCTGACCAGCTGGAAATGGCCTTGCTGAGAGGGCCGTGCGATCGGCCAAGGAGGCCCTAACTAAATTGGTGCCTGGGGATTGGCATACTAAGTTAGCTACCTATTTGTTAGCGCAGCACGTGACCCCATGCCCAACGACAAACCGCAGCCCAGCTGAGTTGTTAATGGGCCGCCGGTTGAGAACTGACTTGGACCGTTTACACCCTGACTATGTTCCTGAAAACCCCCTGGATTCAAGTGGCGGAGCCCGTTCCTTCCAAGAGGGGGAGTGGGTGTATGCCCAAAATTATGGGGGGGATCCCCGTTGGGTGCCGGGCCAGATTATTGAGGTTACAGGGCCACGGTCATACAGAGTTCAGCTAGGAGACGGCCGTACCTGGCGGAGGCACGTGGACCAGCTGCGCTGCCGCCGGTTGCTCCCACAAGGGACGATCATGGACGAAGCCCTATCCGGGTTAATCATACCGAGTTCTGCCAGAGCCTCATCTCCCGAAAGCAAGTCACCTCCTGAGGCTCAAACCGACAACGAGGGGTCCGCAGACTTACCCGTTGTTACTGCACCCACGTTGCCGTTCGAAGCGCCATCCGAAGCTGAACTGCAGTCTCCAGGAGTTCCAGAGGTGCCAGGCATGGGTCCTCCTACCGCAGCCGTCTCTGAGGGGCAATGCAGATCAGGGAGGACCAGAAGACGCCCGGTTTACCTTGCTGAGTACGTTTGTGCCATCCAGGAAGAAAGGGGTGTTATGTCCGGACGGCAAGCACGAGCGGCCAAGAGAGCAGCTGATTGGTCTAAACGCCGGCAGGCAGCCAGCGGGAAATTGGCAGCTCCTGATTGGCCCAGCCTCTGACAGCTGAAGTATAAAAGAGCTGTCTGTGCCTCAAATTCTTGCTCGCTCTCCAAGGTAGTTAGCTAATCAGAGCGAGTCACTGTTAGCTGTTATTGTTAGCCAATAAACATGTTGTGAAGTGTTTATCCTGCCTCGCCTCCCTTCTTTAGCCTTTGTTCTATGAACAGAACAGAAACCATTAACAGACTATTACAATCACACCATGCTACACAAACTAAAGCCCTCCAAAACATCTAAGTAAACCAAAAGACCTGGCAGCCCCAGTAGATAAAAGAGGAGTCATGTATAACATATAGTGTAAGGCATAGGTGTCAAACTTGCCACATCACATTGCCGTCATGTGACATTTCATGATGTTTTTCCCCTTCGCGGAGCTGGGGTGGGCATGGACTGCACATGATGCATCCAGCCCATAGGCCACTAGTTTGACATCCCTGGTGTAAGCACTCTAACAGCCACCATGTAGGACAAACAGGCAGAAGACTAGCAGAGCACATCAATGAACACCAATTAGCAGTCAGAAGACTTGATGTAAACTCATGGATAGATTTCACAATGCATGGATAGATTTCATCACCGTTTCAACTGGGAAATTGTGAGCATTCTAGATCAAGCTAAGTCCATAAAGGCTAGAGAATTTCTGAAAGCCTGCACTTAGACAAAACAGCCATCAAAAGGCACATAAACATAAACATCTACATCAGTAGTGGGTTTCAAATCTCGGGACTACCGGTTTGCTACTGGTAGCGTGCGGCACTTCTGCATAAGCACAGATCATTTTTTTTTATTGGAAAAGTTTTACAATTACATTTTCTCCCCATTTCCCCCCCCCATCCCTCCCTAACCTCCCTAACCCTCCCCAACCTCCCCTAACCCTCCCTAGCCCCCCCTAACCCACCCCTCCCCCCGGACTTCCACAGAATATAATCCAAATCAAAATCCCCTTTTTATAAAACTTGAACCCCTCCACCGCCAATATATTTTTTCATCTTCACAAAATTCAAATATTTCTATTTCTATCTTTATATAATACTTTCAGTTAAAAGCTATCTGATACTTCCTAGTTTGATATTTGTTCTGCACATAATCTATCCACTTTTTCCACTCCCATTCATAAGTCTCTTGTTAGCGATCTTTTAGATATGCTGAAATCTTTGCCATCTCTGCAAAATTGGCCATCTTCAAAGTCCATTCCTCAATAGTGGGCATAACTTCATTTTTCCAGTATTGACCTATCAGTAATCTCACTGCTGTTATCATATACAATATCAACTTTATTTCACCCAATGTAAAACCCTTAACTGTACCCAATAAAAACAATTGTGGAGAAAATTGAATTTTTTTCTTCAAAACATTTTGCATGACCCACCAAATTTTTATCCAAAAAGCCTTCACTTTCTTACAAGTCCACCAGATATGATAATATGTAGCATCTAAGCAGTCACATCTCCAACATTTTGGTTGAACATTAGGGTACATACACGACAATTTCTTAGGATCTAAATGCTATCTATAAAACATTTTATAAAATTTTTCCCTCAAATTCTGTGACTGTGTGAATTTAACATTCTGAACCCAAATTTTTTCCCATGTTTCCAACATCACTGGTTCTGTAAAATTTTGTGCCCACTTAATCATACAATCTTTAACCAATTCAGTTTCTGAATCCCTTTCTAACAAAACATTATAAAGCCTTTTAATATGCATTGGACCTTTCTCTTTTATATGTCTAACCAATTCTTCCTCATGCAACATTATACCAATTTTTTGGTCCTCTTTCCATCTCAGTTGAAGTTGATTATACTGTAACCAAGTTAGATTAATCCCTTCATCCAACAGTGTTTCTAATGTCTTCAGTTGCCATCTGCCCGCATCTGTAAAAAGAACTTCTTTATATAAAAACCCCCCGAGTGACATTATATTTGTATTCCACATGATATGACCAAGATCCAGCCATAGCGGTATTTTGTAATCCCATTTGAGTCGGTGCTTCTTCCAAACTCTCATCAAGGGGTCTCTAAGTATATGGCTTTTAAATACTTTATCCACTTTTTTTTCATAGAATAAGTAAGCATGCCAACCAAATTCAAGATCAAAGCTTTCTATATTCAATATTCCAGTCTTTTTCCTTCCAAACCAATCACTTGTTTGAGTCAAAGCTAAGCACAGATCATTTTTGATGACATCTGGGTGGGTGGGTGGAGCCTCCCACCGCCGCCACTACTGGAATCAAGATCACTCCCACTAACACTGACAGGGCAAGCCACTAGTATATAAAATGAGAGAGAACCACACTCCCTACTAGCACTCCCTATTAGCATTGATGATGTTACCTACTTTGATAAGAAAACAACTGAGCTCAGCACCAAGGACCCAACATATAAATACCTACACTGGCAAGTCCATATGTATAAGCCATAATAAGCCATGAATTTACACATTACTTCCTTTCAGGTTATCAAGAATTAGTATGACGTGCTTCTACTTTTGATTTTGATTAACCATAAGTAAAAATAACATCCAAATCATAATCTTTGGTTAATGGTTTAATTATGGCTTGTTAGTGTTTCTTTCTAGGGAGGGATGCTAAAAGGTGCATTTGCAGCTTTGAAATAATATTGCAGGCTCCTCAGAAATAATGTCAAAGCACAATCTACTGTATCTATTTAGCAGAAAGAAAACAGCTTAGCTGTTTCCCTGCTAACCCCTCTAGCTTTCAATGATGCAGTGTGTTACTTTAGTTTACTGTTACTTTCCTTCCACTCTAGGGAAGAGGAATATAGTTCCAAGCAAAGCATTTGAAAGCAATCACTAACCATTTATTTACTAAGAATGCCTCTGTTGCCTACAGAGGGTTGAGAAGCATTGGTAAAAGTGCAAACTACTTGAGATTTGTGCTTTACTTTGTCACATGCTAGTTTCCAATTTTGTTTTGGGGAATAGTCCACTGGTGCCAAGGGAGGATCTCATGGTGCCTATGGGCAATCCATTTGAGACCCAAGATTTTTTTGGAACCATAACTTCTTAAATTATGCTTTGAAGCTAGTTTCTATCAGCAAAAGAGACTTAACCCAATTAACAAACTTGTTAGACATTCTATAATGCTTTGGACCTAAATTGCTTGGAGGCATTTAGTATGATTGTGTTGTGGTGCTTTAATTTAATCTGCAATTTGTGTTCATTTCTACCTTGATGTTCTTTACCCACAGTTTCATGGCTGAGATACTCTTTAAATATAGGAAGGCAGGGATTTAGGCACACATAAGAAGCTATGTTTAATTTTAAAATCTCAATAATTCTCCATGTATCCATGCTAGAAGAAAAAAAGAGGATGAAATTCTTTAGTTTTCCAGTTTATATATCATACTTTTCTGAGTATAAGATGCACTCCCCCCCTCAAAAAAAAAAAAGTGGATGAAAATTGTGGTGTGTCTTATACACCGAATATTGCCGAAGCAGTGGTGAAATCCAAATTTTGTTACTACCGGTTCTGTGGGCATGGCTTGGTGGGAGTGGAAGGAGAAGGATACTGCAAAATCTCCATTCCCATCCAGCTCCAGAGGAAGGATACGGCAAAATTCCCATTCTCTCCCTACTCCTGGGGAAAGGATATTGCAAACTCTCCATTCCCACCCCACTCAGGGGCCAGCCAGAGGTGGTATTTGCCAGTTCTCCAAACTGCCCAAAATTTCTGCTGCTGGTTCTCTTAACTGCTCAAAATTTCTCCTGCTGGTTCTCCGAACTGCTCAAAATTTCTGCTGCTGGTTCTCTGAACTGCTCAAAATTTCCACTACCTGTTCTCTAGAACCTGTCAGAACCTGCTGGATTTCACCCCTGTGCCAAAGCCCTACCCACCCACCAGACCCCACCCACTGGCCATTTTTGGCCTCCATGTGTCATGTTTTCAGCCTCCGCACACTCTGTTTCAGACCCGTTCCAGGCTGCGGGGATCGCCATAACACATTGCCACTGATCACCGCCTCTGCGTGACACATTTTCAGGTTCTGTGCACCATGTTTTCAGCCTCCGCATGCCCCATTTTTGGCCTCTGTGCTAAATCAGACTGCAATAACATGCTAAAGCTGACCAGGCTGTTTGCTATTTGCTGCAAGGACACTAGCGAGATGAATACCGATGGATGCTGGTAGGCAGAGACAGAATTTTTTTTCTTGTTTTCCTCCCCAAAAACTAATGTGCATCTTATACTCCAGAGCGTCTTATACTCTGAAAAATATGGTACATAACTCTCATAATTCTAAACTATGATATAGAAGTATAAACTGGATTACTATGTACTGAAACATGAACTTGTTGAATTCAGAGTAATTCTCTGGATTGAGAGTGCCTAAATGATGCATTTTATTTTCTCTTCTCAGAAGCATTTACAGTTGATGTGTAAAATCAACTTTTAATTTATTATGTAGGGTTTGTGATATTTAGCTTAGATATTTGTATTTCTATTAGTTACCAAACACAGTCAGTTCAACAGAAACTCAGAGTTATGAGCTGAAAATTGGTTTGGATAATTCAGCTTTCTTCTGCAGGCATTGATGCAGTTATCTGAGTTCTTGGCAGGCAAAGTATATGAATTATTACTGACTTTGTCCTGCTAGAAAAATGAGATAAGAGTATGAAATGGTCCATAGATGCGTAAGCTGCTTACTCTATCAGAATTGCTATGTGGATTTTTTTTTCAAGATGGAAAGGAAATGGAAGGAACTTTTTTAGTATCATATTGCAGGTCTTGTTATCATACACCTATGAAAGTTTGATCTGAGATATATTGCTGCCACATCTAACAGAGTCTAGTACCTGACAGACATAACTGAACTTAGCTGATAACAAAAATATCCATATGATTTTTAAGTCTGTTCTTTCACATTTTATAAGACTTGGCTAAGGCAATTTACAAACTGAAATGAATGATGGGATGGTGCCCTTTTCCCATTCTACATACCAATGACATTTAAATTAGCAGGTGAATCTTTTTATAATACCAACAAAAGTATTTCCTTAGAAAATGGAACTTTTTTCTCTAATTCTTCCTGTTGATTTCCAACTGTTTTAAAGAGGCTGAATAAGTTAGAATGAAATGAAAGCATAATTAAGAGAAAAATATATAAACTGGATGAATAATTTTAAAAAGAGCATTACAAAGGACAATTTTCATTCAGAAATGTATTTGTGTGAGCTGATTTTATACTGATCTAGGTTGATGTCATGTCTAAAATGGGACTAGAACTCACACTCTTCCAGTTTCTTGCTTGGTTCCTTAATATTATATTATCAACCAATCAATCAATTGAATGTATAAAGCCACCAAGAAAAGTGCCAGGAAAAGTGCAGCAACTAGTTCAGGCAGTCACCAGAAGTCAAAATTGTCACTAAATAAATTATAAAACTATTGTACAAGCACTATACAAATTAGCAAACTAATACATTTTAACTACTTATATGATCCTTGTAGATAAAGTTTTTGATTATTTGAAACTACAATTTTTAAAGCAAGTGTTGAAGAAACAAAATTGAGGTATTTTTTGTAAAATGATTTATCACAATTATAGCTCAATAGTTATGATTCAAATTATTTTATGATTTCAAAAGGTACTAAGGAAGTTATTATTATGCCTGTTATTATTCAATCTAGCTATTTAAGCATTGTGACTAGCACATTGATCTAATGATCAGATTTATAGGATACAATTAGATGTCAAGACTTCTACTTATTTGCAGATAACATGTTCTAAATTGTCTCAAACGTCCTCTCATCTTCTCTATCTCCAACATAGCTAATTATTTTAAGAAGCAATTGTCAGACATGTCAGGATTAAGAATTAATTTTCACAAATCACATCAGTTATTTTTTCTGTAGCATACAAAGCTTTAATATTACCAAAATAGTAAGAAAATATTAATTTGTATACAATACCAAGGTGGAAAAAAATTAAAGAACATAAATGTTGGTTTTAAAATATTTAATTACGTTATTTAATTGTAGCTGCTCAATTTTTATATAAATAGCTGCCAGTGGAAATTTCAGAATAGGCATTAAGGTATTAGAAAACGTCAAACAACCTGGCAGCTGTCTTGCTTTAGGTGGGGATCCCCTGACAAGTAAAATCTCTGCTATTCTTATCCTCTGTGGTTCTTTTGAATTCAGCTTTGTAGGCCCGCTCCTCTGGCTTAGTAATTGTCCCATTACAATAGTTATTTCCTAACACACTTTTGTCTAGTTTGTCCCTTCATACTCTTCAAGGACATTGGACCACTCATGAACAATGAGCTTCCAGTAATTCAAACACTGCTCAATTCATGTTAGTGTCACTAACTTACTTTTTCTGGACTGCAAATAGCAGTCTATCTTCAACTGACACTGTTGCAGTTCATATTAGCCATTTTTACCTGCGGTTTTACGTCCTTCACAGAATTGTCCTGGATTCTTGTTGTTTTTCTCCCTTTTAACCTTACAAATCTTCACTTCATTTTCTGTATGAGAAGTTTTTTTGTAATAATTTAATTTAATTCTATCAGAATACAATCAGCAAAGTAAATATTGGATGTCTACATAGATAAGTAAAGACACAATAGAAGCTATGGCTGAAGAAAAAGAGATTATGGCTGAATGCAAGTTTTATCATATCCATCCTTCTATGTCCCTGTGTGAATTCTAGTATAATGTGTTGACAAATTATCCTAGCATATCACTATATATAAAATGCTGTCTTTATGGCATGTTTGCTGGCAACTACTTATAAAAACTCATTGAGGGAAAAAGTCACTAGATTTTTGCAGACTTTGTGCTAATAGCCTACAAAAATCTAATGATCACCAGAAAAGGATTTATAAAAAGCAAATTCTTTTCTCCCATCTTAATTGTCTTAATTCTTCAGCCCATTCTGTAGCTTGAAATGCAAAACAAATAGAACTGACCAACCTTTTTTGGTCTGTGTGAATCTGTGTGGACTATATGGGTTTATTTCTTATTTTATTCAGCAGCTCCAAAGCACCGAAGAAGCATTTTCAGTTGTCTGATGAAAATCATCAATGAAAGAGCTTGTCAGATGTTATGAAGGGAAAGAATACCAGCTCCTGGACTGGGATAATCAATTGTTCAGGTAGTGATTGGGAACAATGCATTTCTGCTGCGATCTGTCCAAAAGAGGCGGGGTTTGCAAGGAGCCAGACAGACTAGCAAAAGCCATTTGAATACTGAACATATTGAAGCATGTCATGCCTCATCACTCTCTTTTCTTTAGTCTCAACAACAAAAGAGACATTGTGTGCTACTGCTTACAAATCATAAACATTCCAGTTCTTGGATAAGTGACTAGCTTTGGGATGTTATTCCCTGTCTCATAGCCAAGACCTGTCTGTGACAACAATTTGGTTGAATAAGTTAGCCAATTATGCTATTTTCATCAATTTGTTTTGTTTTATTTTTATAGCATTCTTCTTCCCCCAGAGGACCTCAGAGGAAGAAGCTTTAATTAAAAGAAAACAAAATTAATAAGAATATATCCCATAGCACAATATGTAAAACAATTACAACAAAATTATTAAAAAGTTCATCTTGAGCACCATTCAAGCACCCAGATGAACAAGTTGGTTTTTAGCTTTTGTTTAACATTGCACAGGTTGTTGTTGTTGTTTTTTAATTCCACCGTTTAAAACAGTCCAAGACCAAACACTATGCTGGAGGAAAATACAGTACATGCTTGATTGAGCTACTTTAATCCATATTATATTTTGTAGGGACATTTTAGCTTTCATAGTATATGTACCATGTACCATATGAACAGAGTATGAATAAGGAAGATCCAACATTTTCTTTGGATATTTGTTTTGTGCACACTGCTGAGTACTATAGAATGGGTATAGATCAGTGGTGGGTTGCTACCGGTTCGCCCTATCCTGGGCAAACAGGATCAAAGGTGGTGGCAGGAGGCTCCACCCACTGCCCTGGATATCTCTGTACATGCACAGAAGCTTCACACATTAGTGAGTGCGTGCATGCATGCCCACGAGTGAACCAGTAGCAGCTGAAATTGAAACCCACTACTGGTATAGATAAAAGTCGCCAGATATCGGCATTATATTTTGGATGCATTGTTAATTTTATATAAGAATTTAAACCAATTTTGAACATTTAATTATGAATGGAGCATAAAGATTAATTTTATTACATGTTTGGGAAAATTTTAAACAAACAGGTTTTATGGTACCAGATAAAATTAGGCCTAAAATTTGGAGTATTTTCTGAAGCAGATTATCAGGCTGCACTCCTGTATGTCCTTATCTTTAGTGAACTCTTCAGAAATACACAGGGCTTATTTCTTATGTTGTTATCTGTTGATAGCCTGTTGAATTTATGGAAACATTAAAAGAAGAAAGGATAATGAATGCATGTCTGATCTGTCTAGGAAAGTAAATAATTGAGGAGTAGATTCTTCAAATAGGCTTGCACTAATTGCCATTTTTTGCCAGTCTTTCCATTATCTATTAATTTTATGCACCTTTATTATAAAAGGGATGATAAATGCCAGGCTGAAGTCCCCAAGCAATTATATAATTACAAAATTCACTTCTTTTTCCTATCACAGCTACAGAAATTTATAGTGTATCCAAGCTCTTAAGTGAGATACTCATGTCCAAATTGGCACTATAAAGCAATTTTCCATTTTCAATTACATAAAATAAAATAAAATGTGAAGTAAGCTGTAAAAATTTCACGGAAAGCTGTTAGCTTCCAATTTAATCTGCCTCTCAAATTCTAAACATTATTTCTTTCTGTGTCCAGTTGAGCTATTTACAAGATATTACTTATCTTGGATAATATGAATAAGTGATGTTACATTTGTCCTGAATTTGAAATGGTAACAATTAAATAGACCTGGATTTCTATTTGGTTTTTTTTTTTAAGGCTTTCTAGTAAGGTATCAAGAAATGTACACATATCCAACCCATAAGAAGTTTCATGACTTCAAAAATTCAAGAGTTTTGCACCGTTCTCTTTCCCACAAATGAAAATGTTTGGCTTATGTTTTGTTTTTGTTTTTTTGACCATTATCTCGCCTCCTATAACTGGTTAAACAGTGACAAATTCCTTTTATTTTTATTTATTTTTATTTGATTTATATGCCGCCCTTCTCCGAAGACTCAGGGCGGCTTACAATGCGTTAAGCAATAGCCTTCATACTTTAGTATATTTATACAAAGTCAGCTTATTGTCCCCACAATCCGGATCCTCATTTTACCTACCTTAGAAAGGATGGAAGGCTGAGTCAACCTTGAGCCTGGTGAGATTTGAACTTGCAGTAATTGCAGGCAGCTGATGTTAATAGCAGTGCTTTAGTCTGCTGCGCCACCAGGGCTCTTTTTGACATCAGGGTAGTTGTTTTCATAACCTTAGGCAGCTAAATTTCAGGCATGATTGCTGCCTTTTACACAATCAGAAATGGAACTTTTTCCCCACCTTATATGTTTGGTTGATTACCAAAATAACAAAAGTAGGCAGCAACAACAGCAACAAAAATTCATTAACCACTTATCATTTCACTAGAGCTTAATTAAATGCACACATCAATACATTGGCTAGATGTTGTTAGAAATCTGAACTCATTAAAAAAGGCATGCTTATCTTCATGTTGCATGCCTTGAGTTTTTAAGTGTTTTTCAGAGATTACTGACCTATTGTATAATACAATATACTAATTAAATTACCTTTGGGTAGTTTTCAAAGAACAATTGCCATTTGTCATATTGCTAATATTTAGTACTGTAAGATTCATTACTGTAGTCACTGAAGGTTGTCACGTTCGCATCTGTACATGAATCTATGCAACAAGATACTTTACAGCAATGAGAAAAACAGAAGGACAAGCAATATGTAAATGAGCTATTCTTAATTGTACAAACAACTTCTCCTCTAAGAATTCAGTAATAAACACATTAGAGTATTTCATCATTTGCTTGAAGTTACAGTACAGAAATCTCACAACACTGAGAATAATTGTGAAGACAAAGTGAAACACATAAACCAGAAAGCTGTATTTATAACTGCATTGCATACAACCTAGATTTGTGTTCTTACAGTGAAGGTTTATTTTCAGAATGACTGTTTAATTTGTTTGTTTGCAATATCCTTCTAGTTTGTATCACTTATTCAGAATGAGAAAGCAGATTTTGGCAAGAATGTTGAGTTTAGGAAAACATCTGGAGTTTTACCATGTTTATCATTCCAAATCACTCTGAATGCTGTATCTAAATTAAATGCTCTTAAATAAATGCATGGGTCATAGTATGCATATATTTTCTTTGATTTTATGCCTATATTGGGGATATAGAAAGCAATTAATCATGCAAAAATAAAGTCACTTTATATTTTAGGTAATAGAATGTTCTTACTGCTTCAATTTAGTTTAATTGATGTGTGCTGCTCCCCCAAGCCCTGCATGTGTGGGCCCCCCAAGCTCCATTTTCACTGGCAGAGGTTTGCAGGAGGCTGTCGCAGCCAAAAATGGAGCTTGGGAGCCTGTTTTCACTGGCAGAGCACTTGGGCCACCATAGGCACCCCCGACATGAGTGATGTCAAACTGGCCATGCCCACCAGAGGTGGGTTTCAGCAGATTCTGACCAGTTCTGGAGAACCAGTAGTGGAAATTTTGAGTAGTTTGGAGAACTGGTAGTGGAAATGCTGACTAGCCCCATCCCCATCTATTCTCTGTCTTCCAAATCCCAGTTTATTGGCAGGAAATGGGGATTTTGCAGTAATCTTCCCTTGCCACGCCCACCAAGCCACACCCACAGAACTGCTAGTAAAAATTTTTGAAACCCACCACTGATGCCCACCCTGGCCAGGCCCACCCTGGTCCCCATATATGACATATGACATACTATATGACTCCTGGTTTTTTTGTTTTTTTTTTGGTCTGGAGCTGGAGGATGCTTTGACAGTCTTTAGAGCAAATCCCACTCCCTTTTAACACTGATGATATTGGTAATGAAAGGTCTGCAGAAAAACAACCAAGCTCAGAAAGCATCAAGGACTCGACTGTCTGTCTGTCTGTCTGTCTGTCTGTCTGTCTGTCTGTCTGTCTATCTATCTATCTATCTATCTATCTATCTATCTATCTATCTATCTATCTATCTACATTTGAATTAACTTGCAATACTTCATGAAGGTTAAAAGGCAGAGAAATGAAATATGTTCATAATGAATTTTGTTTAGTTTTAGGACATTTATTCCCCACAGATCCAGACAAAAGTCACAACAATGATTGTGCAGCAATCTGTGTATTTAAGAAATGCATATGCTCCTTTACTTGAATTTCTTTGAGAATGAAAAAAGCTGGTATTTTACTACTCAGCACTGGGAAATATTACTGTGCTTGTTCATCTGTTTTTGAAATCTGAATCTGAATCTGAGCTGTTCTGGCAGTTTTATTAAAAGCCAAGAATGCAAATCAACATGTCTTTAACTTTGTTTGAACAGTCTTTTTACTTTTTTCTGAAGAACCTTTCTTTTTCCCTCTTCCTTCATTTCTGCCACACACAAAAGCCAGCATATTATAACATTTCCATTAAGAGCTGTGCTGGCACAGTGGTTAGAATGCAGTATTGCAGGCTAATTCTGCTGACTGCAATTGCCAGCAGTTCGGCTGTTCAACTCTCACTGGTTCAAGGTTGACTCAGCCTTCCATCCTTCCGAGGTGGTAAAATGAGGACCCAGATTGTTGGGGGAAATATACTGACTCTGTAAACTGCTTAGAGAGGGCTGTAAAGCAATGTGAAGCATATATAAGTCTAAGCGCTATTAATAAATAACAACATTACAATGATCAAATCCTTTCTAAAATTATTTTTGCAGGAAATATGAATGTAAAACACCATTTCCAGAATTTGTAAGGTAGAATAAGTTTCCTGTGAAGCCCTCACATACTTTAAAAGTCTTTTTCTCAAGCAGCTTCAAACATTTGCAGACCATGATACAAATGGAAGTTTCATAGACGACTGCACAGAACTGTCTAATCTTAAGGATTTACTGTATTTGTAATTCCTCTACCCTTTGTTGCTATTGTTTTGTTTTTAAGTAACATGAACTAGATAAAGTGTTTAACTTATGCAAATATTTAACAAGCTGTTTGGATTATCGTGATTTTGAATACACACATGCAAATATATATTTTGCTACTGATATCACTAATCCCATTGAGAATTCTCACAGTCCTCACAGATCTACAGGTGGAGCTACAATTTTGGAACTACAGTTAAGCAAACATGCTCAGTTTAACGTAGTTTGCTATGTTCACAATTGCTTTAAGATTAGTCAGCCCAGAATGCCAATAATTGGCTAGAGCAAATTACTGTTTATACTTGGACTTCCTTAACATGAGATAGAATAGAATAGAATAGAATAGAATAGAATAGAATAGAATAGAATAGAATAGAATAGAATAGAATAGAATAGAATTTTTTATTGGCCAAGTCTGATTGGACACACAAGGAATTTGTCTTGGCGTACTGTGAGTTATACAGAGTATGTAGGTCAATATACATTCTCTCCTTACTAGAGAGATTACCAGAGAGGACAGATGACTTTTAGATAGGCTTTCTCCTCCAAGACTCAAATCTGGCTACCATGCGTGCAGTGGCAAAATTCTGTGTCACTGCAATGTCCACAAGAAAAAAATTGGCTACCGAATTATAATGTCAACTGGTGCCAATTTTTTTGAGATATCTATAACAATACATTTACTCACATACTTATTGGCTGTACATGCATGTAAATTAGGTTTGAGATCATGTATTTTCATAACAGATATGTTATTATTCACAATTAATGTCAGTATTATTTTTAATTTATTGTATGTCTATTGCTGGTTGATGACCGTAATAAAATGTTATTCTTTGTCTTGGTGCATATGCTCTCAGTGTACATGAAATGCTATCATAAACTCCTTTTGAGGAAGTTTGGATAAAAATCTCAGAAATACATAAAACAATATAAATGTTGAATATATTTAGTTTATGAAGTGAATGATTGTTGATAGACAAAATGTACTGAGAAAATAATGAGACTCTTATATCACAAGGTTAATTCTGTCAGTTTCAAGACTAAAGTTATATTTAAGTGGGGAAAAGTGGATATAAACCTTAATCAGCAAAAGATATTTCAACCCTCCCGCATCTGATTTAATTTTTTCAAAAAGTTTAATGGAACAATATCAATGCAATTCATCTATGTTTTAAACAGAAAAATGCTTAAAATGGGCATATAACACAGAAAAAGATTTGAAATGAATATTTATATTAGTTATTATTATTAATTAATGTAATCTGTTCCTTAGAATTATGCAAATTTTATTTTAGGAAAAAACCATTCACTTAATGAACCTTGTAACATAAAAAAGGCAAGAGTTTTAGATCAGTTCTTACAGTTCTTGTATATTTTCAATAAAATAGTTCATTATATATTTCACAAAATTGTATTTCTATCTTTGTAAAATCAAGGATCTTTTGGACCAGAAAACAATTTCCTCAGGTGACACATATGGAAGTAGCCTCATTCAAAGTTCTATATTTGAAATTATTGGATAGATTGGTAATTTTCACTGATTTAAGTAATTGATTAAAATGCCAACGTACAAATATTTTAGCATTTGGCTTTTCCCTTATATACTTTTTACTGGGTCAGTGATGCCCCAAAACAAACAAAATGGGAAAGAACAGCATAGAAGAAATTGTTAAGTGATGGTGGATGGAAGGTATATTCTGTTGTGATCCTTGCAGTTTTAAAAAGGCCTAGATATTTAGAACATTATTATATCTATTTGCAAAAATAATAAAGGCTGGATATATCTATCTGCCCCCTCCCCTCTCTCTGTTATTTATTTATTTCAATTTTGTACTACCAGAGTTATTTTGGGCCACTCACAATACATTAAATAGCATACAAACAATATAAGGACAAAAAGAAATCTCCCAAATTATAACAGGAAGAAAAGAACAAGATGGCAAATCCAGCAGAGAATATATTGCATCACCATTCAGCAAAAGGCTCAGACATTTTACTTCAAGGCCTGGGAGACTTTCTAAGACCTTATTGCCCTCCAGAATGCCATCAGAGTAGGACCCATATGGTCACACAGGGCATGTACTGTGTCAGAGAAGGCACACTTCCTGGGCCCTGATAGACAGCACTGTTTAATTAAAGGAATCTCAAGGGCTTCAAATAACCAGGCCCTGCATTGCATAATGTTTTATAGATCATAATCATCACCTTGAATCACAGCTGAAACCAATTTAGCAACCACTGCAGCTGTTGGAACACACATGCATATCACATACTAAGGTAATCCATATCTGTCCTTGCCACTGCAATCTGCTTTGAGCTTCTGAGTTATCTTCAAGAGCAGTCTTCAAAAACATAGAATGCATTGCAATAATCAATATCGAAGTGACTAGGGGATGAGTCACTGTCTGAAGTGCCTCCTGGGACAGAACTGGTAAGGAGCTATGGACTTAAGAAGACTAATACATATAGAGTCACAGGAAAGAGAGGCTTTTTCCCAGGGAGGAAAGAGACAACAAAATTTTGAATACTTGGTATGCAGGAAAAAGGCAAAGGCAAAAAGGCAAAACTTCCCTAGTGATTCCAGAATACATCTAATAGTTATGCAGATAGTTGCATTAGTTTGGCAAGATTTCTCTCTGTAGGTGAACAACAATAAAGAAGCTACCCAGAAGTAACTCCATGTTTCATTTTGATTATTTGGATCTGATATAGGTTGCATATCTCCCTCGAATGAGGCAGGGCAATCCCATTCAAGATCAAATGTAACTCTCAATATGTTTGTGTTGATTTCTTTGTATTTCAAAAGTCCCATTTCAATAACTATAATTATTAAAAAATGAATTGTGATATAAATAAAAATGTTTATTGCGCCAGTCACCTGATGCTAGGGGCCTAATGCACTTTTGAGACTTGTTTTTTTTTTTCTGCAGAAAATTAAATAGACTATATTTTTGCCTTGGTGTCTTCAATTGATATCTTGTCATAGTCTTCCTTGAAGTATGAAGTTAGCACTATGTATGTCTCCAGGAAATGAAAAACTATCCATATTGTGCTTCAGTGTTTTTTTTTTAAACAATACCAGTTCATTGTAGTCCTTTTAAGAAAAAAAGCATTGTAGATTTCAAAGCTCTTCATTTTTTTTCTTTATGTTTTATTTTATTTTTACTGGGGTCTTAGAAAGGAAGGAAATTAGGAAAACTGCAAATAAAATAACTGATGACTCAACTTATGTCTTCACAACTAATACTTCACCTTTTATTTTGAGCAATATAGACAAAAGATTCTTGAAAACCTTACTGACACATGAATTGCAGTTTCAGAAAAGGATGACTAATTGAACCATAGTCCTTCATTTCAATTCATCTTGTCAAGGCCAAATTCCAATAGAATGTGTCCACTCTAGCTTGCTGAGTTTTCAATTCCCATTAGTTATAATGGTTTAAGGTCAAAGATTGGAACTGTAGCTATTTCAATGCAATCTGTAAGTTTCTTTCAAAGGAGAGAAGAAAGAAAGATATTCTGTATATTGAAAAGTGGGATAACAGATGTAGTGTTGTAAGGTAGAATATTTCTTGCACAAATATTACTCGTTTTGTTATTGTTTATTACTATTATTATGTGTGGGTAATCTACAGTTAGATTGACAGTCCAAGATTGGCAGAAACTGAATGTTCAGGTTTGAAAAATTAAATATTTCCAGATATTAAGGGATACTGATACTTTTAGGTATTCCTCTTTGGGTTCCAATTATGATTGGTATAACAACTCTCATATCCATCATACCTACCTACCTAATTGCTACATATAATACATGGAAAGATAGTACTGGCTAAATTTCTCACCCATTCATCATCATGTCTCATTCAGAACTGCCAATTCTCAGCTTTAAAAAAAGTTTTAATTTGATCGTTTTTTCTGCAAAAGTTTTAATTTGATCGTTATTTTGCATAAAATAAAATCTCTTCATATGTCTCTGAAAAGTTTTCCTGAGTACAAGACCTATATCAAGAACAGAGGACTCTTCCACTTAATTGCATCAGTACGTAAAACATAATGCACATCCAGATATAGAACTTAATATTCATTCAAGTACTGTACAGAACTTTCTGAAAGAAATTTACTGTTCCAGTATGAAACCTGCATTAAAATTTTCTCCCGATTTGCACTTGCACTTGTACTTGAAGTTTCTGACTCAGAAATAAGGATATCGATCGATGGTGGGTAGAATGACAACAGTATTTGAAAATAAATTCCTAACAAATACATATCTTAAAGAAGGATTTAAATTTATTTTTCAGATCTGGAAAGTTGTAATGCTTCAACAACATAATAGATCAGTAGAAGCTGCTATGAAGATTGTCATATGAGATATGTATCTATTATCTTCAGGTTGGAATTTATAGCTGTGACAGAACAATATAATGGAAAGTAGATTAAATGGTTTGAGTGATGCATAAATAGAACTAGACAAGCATACAAAAATAGTACATCATTTTTCAAATTGCAGCGATATATTGAGTCCTGTACTTTATAGAAACTCTGAGTTCTTTTAAGGAAGGTCCCATAACCATGATAACTGTATGACTTTCATCATTTTAATGTTAGTCTGTATGTAAAAAATAGTGAAATTAAATTTTGATGTATGATTCTAAATCTATTTTCGTAATGCAGAAGAAAAGATACACAAAGCAAATAAATAAGTATATTGCATGCATTAAAAGTCTTTATAGTACAGGGAAGTCAACCCTATTTTAAAAGTCTTTTTAGTATGGGGAAGTTACATTTTGTTGTTTATAAATTTAACACTATAGCCCTCAGAAATAATTATCGCGCTTACAACTGTTGCAGCATTCCCATGGCACATGATCAAAATTCTGGCACTTGGCAATTGGCATGTATTTATGACAATTGCATTGTCCCAGGGTCATGTAACCTTTGCAGCCAGCTTCCAATAAGCAAGGTCAATGGGGGAAGGTGGATTCATTTAACAACCATGTGATTCACCTAACAACTGTGGTGATTTCATTAACAACTGAGGCAAAAAAGGTCATAAAATGGTACAAAACTCACTTAACAACTGTCTTGCTTAGCAGTGGAAATTTTGGGATCAATTGTGGTTATAAGTCAAGGACTATCTGTGTCAGGGACAGGATTCAAACCCATCGCTACTGGTTCACTTGTGGGTGTGGGCGCACTTGTTGAGTGAACCGGTAGCAACCCACCACTGATCTGTATATAGTTTGTAGCAGTTTGAAAATATTAGATAATTCACCTGAATGGTGAGTTGAATAGACGTATTTCTTAATAATATGCAGTAGTGCAGTAGTGATATACAAAAATATTAATATGGAATATTAAGGGTGAGAGATTGTATAGTTACTAATCTGATGCATTAGGATACATGACTATTCTTGTACAGCTTAGGTATATTAAGGTGAAAAATTAAACACTCTCTCAGATCTAAATTGAATTCTTCAAAGGCTCTATTCTAAAATACTTTCTTAATCAGTTCTCTGGATCTTTTTAGGTCTTTCATGTACAACAGTTCTCAAATAAGAAAAAAAACTTTGTCAGTCCTTTTAAATCCCAAAGCTAAAGATTTTTTTAATGTCACTTTTTCACCGTTAATGTATCATCCTGGTAAAGCAGTCAACCATGGTGACATCTTTTGAATCTTTACATCTATTTTGAATAGATACAAAGTAGCTATTTTGTGACATTTTATAATCTGAATTTATATTCCATTGAACATTTCTATGCTTGTCTCTGTGCAAACTGTAGTGTGCCGAAGTTAATGGTAACTTTCTATTCTAATTTCTGTGGGTTTTCATTTATTTCAGCTGAGTTTTCAAATCTTTTTTAATCCTGCCTTTAATATTTTTATAAATAACTCAAGGTGGCAAACATATCTAACACTTCTTCCTCCTCCTAGTTTCCCCACAAGAATAACCCCATGAGATGAATTGGGCTGAGAAAGAGTGACTGGCCCAAAGTCACCCAGCTGGCTTTCAACCTAAGGCAGGACTAGAACTCACAGTTTCTAGCCTGGTACCTTTACCACTAGAGCAAATGTAACTAGATTATATTGAAATATTTATTGCAGGTTAACCTTTAGTGGACATGAAACTTTTGATAATCAAGGCAGGGTCATTGTTACATGCAATATTGTTCAGTTTGTTGTCACAGTTGAACACACAAACCATTTCTGATTTATTTCTAATTGTTATTAATTGGCTTAAATAAATAATTGTGTTTGCTTAAATCTATGTTCACGTTTCTATTCTTAGAATATTTGTGGAAGCTAAGAAGCATAGGCAAAGGTTATAAGGTTAATAATACATAATCAGAAGCTAAACCAGTGGTGAAATCTAAAATTTGTTACTACCCGTTCTGTGGGCATGGCTTGGTGGTGGTGATGGTAATGTGACTGGGTGGGCGTGGCCAATTTTTTTTCTTTTAAAACCATTTTTTCTACAACCTGCTTTCAAAGGCTCTGATGATCCCAGATGAGTTGCCTGATCGGCAGAGGCTGTTTTTCTTTTAAATGCCTCTGCCGATCAGGCAACTCAGCTTGGATCATCAGAGGCATTTAAAAGAAAAAAAGGGTATTTTTCTTTTAAATGCCTCTGACAATCCAAGCTGAGTTGCCTGATCAGCAGAGGCTTTTTTTTTTAAAGTCTTTGACGATCTCAGCTGAGCTACGCGATCATCAGAGGCTTTTTTTTTTACTTTTAAAAGCATTTTTTCAGCTGAAGATGTTGTAGAAAAAATGCTTTTAAAAGTTTTAAAAAAGCCTCTGATGATTGTGCGGCTCAGCTGGGCATGGGGGGGGCAGGGATTTTTGCTAGCGGTTCTCCGAACCACCGCCTCCATCGCTACCAGATCGGGCGATCCGGTCCAAACCAGGAGCATTTCACCCTGAGCTAAACCCATTACCAAGCTAACACAAAAAACACAGTAAAAATAATAAATAGAGTTAAGGTAAGTTCTACTAAAGGTATGTTTTATAGCTTGGCAGGTGAGGGACAAATCAGAAATCTTATCAAAGCAAAACATATATCTCACTTTGGCTTTCTTCTCACTGATCCATACCATCAGAGCTACAATTTGAAGGGTAGTAAAATAATTTCTGGTTTTTTTTGTTCTCATGGAGTTTTCTACTGAATAACCACAGCCTTTCTGAGACATTTCTGATTCTGTGGATAACCAGTGTGCAAATTCTATGAATAACCAGTATATGTTATATTTTCTTTTTAAATCTAGAAAGAAAAGTCATGGCAGTGAGAATCTGAGTTTAGAGTCTGACAATTTCACTTCAGTGCCAGTCCTTTGACAGACTTTGAATACAAGTTAGAGTTGACTCCAGATATTAGCACCATTAAGATCACTTGGCCTTTAGTTTCCACATTAGTTCCTCTTTCAGGCCCTCTTACTTATCCATCATATATCTTCTTCCTAATCTTGCAGTCAATTAGTACATTTACATCTATCACTTCTGCTGTCCTCTAGTCCTTGTCTTCTTTTCTCATGACATCTGGTTGATTGGCTAGTACCTCTCTTCTGGAACTTGATATATGGTCAATTATTATTTTGTTAACACAAGGCACCACCCAATATTTGTATCTTGGATTACTGAGTATGGGTATATTGCTAGGAATGCAGAGGATCTGATTTATGACAGCTTCTTTTTAAATATTCAATCTTGCTTTTCAATTGTAATTCAAATTAAACTAATTAATTTTTATAGTGTTTTTAAAATTAATTATTTTTTAGCAATCTTTTCTGTCTCTTTCTTATCTTTGCTCCTTCCCACTCTTTTATTCCCTCCCTTTCTATCTCCTTCTCCATTCCCCTCTCTCCTTCTCTCCTCTTTCCCCCCATCTCTCCCTCCCTACCAGCATATCTTGATTTCTTTCTTTTAACTGTGGACTTCATGAAACAAATCAAGCCAAAATAACATAGGCAGGGGAAGAAGATAGAGAGGTTAGAAAAACTAATTTTGTTTTCAATAACAAAATAACAACAACAACAACAACAATGTATTCATAAAAGCAAAATTGGAAGAACTGCAAAGGTTCACCCAGGGCAAAGAAATCAAAGCCTTGCCAAAAGTAACTCAGAATGTAGAGGCAAATCAGGAGAAATTGGCAGTAGAGGAATCCAGCAGAGATATACAGTTGTTTTCATTTGGAAACCAGGCACCTACTCCACTGCCTCAGGAAGAACAGAGGCCTCTAACTAAAGAAGTATCACTATCAAACAAGGAAAAGTAGTGAAAAACTGAAGGAATCAAGATGCCCCACAAAAATAACATTAAGAGTCTGGATGAAGATGATTAAGGCAAAAATCAAGCACAAGTCAAGAAAAAGATTATTACAAATACTTGGGTATTCTTCAAGCTGACAAAATCAAGCACAAGTCAAGAAAAAGATTAGAGGTGAATACATCAAGAGAGTAAAGAAGATCTCAAAGTCCAAACTCAATGAAGGAAATAACATCAAGGCAATCAAACCTGGATAATTCCAGTAATTAGATACACAGCAGGAATAGTGGACTAGACTCAAGCAGAACTACAAGCAAAGGATAGGAAGACCAGAAAAATAATGACAATGAATCATACCCTTCATCCTCACAGTGACATTGACAGACTCTACCTACCAATGAAATTGGTGGGCATGGAATGTTACAAATACATCAGATGGTTGAAGAAGAAAAAAGGGCTTTGGAAGAATATCTGAAGGACAATGAAGAAGATGCACTGAAGTTAGTATGCCAGGAAGGCTTATTGACTACTGGAGAGACAAACTGGCCTACAAGAAAGACTAAATGAAGAACAGAATGGAGGCATGGGAAGACAAAGCACTTCATGGCCAGTACATTAAAAAAAAAATAGCAGAGAAAACAGACAGTAACAAGACCTGGCAATTGCTAAGAACAGGAAAGTTAAAGTAAGAGACCAAGAGTCTAATTCTGGCTGCACAAAACCAAGCCTTAAGCTTGGCATACAAACCCAGAATTGAGAAGACAGCAATAGACAGTATGTGTCACCTATGCAAATAAGACTGAAGAGACAGTGGTAAACTGTTGCAAGAAGATTGCACAGGCTATGCACATCCTTAGTGGATTGTACAAGTCAGTCACAGACTCTGCTCATGTGATATTTACAAATTTGATTCTAGTAGGATTTAAGTCATAGCTGAAGGAATCTGGAAGCCTATTCCTATATGTAAGGTAATGATGTATGTTAAATTCCACCAAATGTAGTATTTTTTACTGTTGAATAACTATTCATGGATTTCAAATTTAAATCTAGTCAAATGTAAGAAGACGTGATCCACAAAGTATAAAACCAATGGATGTGACAAAAGGGCAGAATTCATTGGGACTTTTATTAAATCTCATTTCCTAACTATTTAACAGTCCTCTCTTATAACTTAGATAATGACAATCTGTTCTCAAAATTCTTTGCAAGTGTCATTTCAGAAGTGAACTTATCTTTTTTAATGGAAAAGTACCAAGCATATATGTAGCACTCATTCTGATCTGCTGCTTTCTGACTGCTTTCTGACCTGTCTAAGGTAGCTTGATGGTTTCCCATTTTTTGGATATATCATTCTAAACTATGAATAATCCACTTTTAGCAAACAAAGTTCCTTTATGTTCACTGGCTTTTAGTTAATCATGGAAAAAATCCTTAATTTTTTTTTTAGCCTACTATATAATGCAGCTAGGGTTTTTTTTCCAGTGTAGGTGTTCAAACAGAACTAGGTAATAATCTGTCAGACATGCTCTACTGAATCCTGCATTGAGTAGGGTCTGACCAAATGACCTTTTATGTAAGTTCCATTTCTGATTTTATCACTCTTTTGGTAATTCTTAATCTCCCAAAAAATCTCCCATCTCTAAAATTTGACATGTAAATCCAAAAATATACAGGTCTATATAATTTATAAAATTAAAAAAACAGACACACAGAAATAGGACTCACTTAATGAGCACTGCAATGGTTAACAGCATTATTTTCTCATTAATTATTTCTTATAACTATGCTTGCACAACTCAATTAAAAATACTAAATTTAGAAATGAAGTCAGTTATTTCCATAGTTCAAGTACATAAGTGGTAATTTGTCCTTTTTTTCGTTTTTGTGCCTTTGCCAGAAAATGATTCTACAAACTCTTGGATCAGTTGTTTCTGAGATGCACATCATCCTGTAGGCTGTTATTTCAAAATAAAACTTTTTCTTTATATATTTATCAGTGAATGTATTTGCCTCACTTAGCAGAAATGCAGAACTAGAAATTATTTGCTAGATTTCCCCATCATTCTGAGTATCTCCAGCATAGATATACTGAACTGAAATGTTTAAATAACAGTGGGGATGTTCCTGTCATTGAATTCCAACTGCAATTGTAAGAAAGTCATTGTGCTCATCTGGAATGCTACATAAAAGATCTGATCAAGATACCATGACACGGTAATCTTTTATTGATAGAAATAATATAAAGTACTTTTTCCATGAAGGAGAATATCAAAAGCCAAGAAGGCTAGTCAAGAAAGTAAGCAATACAAATTGAAAAAAGTAAGTTGTGGACTGAAAATTGATTTGGGGGTAGGTGGTAAAGTGTAACTGTTACTTAATTAAATCTTTAGATGGTGGTTTGGAATTGGTTGTTGGCAGAAGTATCCTGTTGCTGTCGGTTCTTGTTTAAAAAGACAGGATTGTGCATGTTGAATTTCTAGTTGCCGATGCCTCTAAATCTTCCATGATACATGGGATTAAACAAAAGGGGAAGAAAGTATTGTTGGAATGGAACATATACACATATAGGACAATGGTGGGTTTCAAAAATTTTTATTACTGGTTCTGTGGATGTGGCTTGGTGAGCGTGACAGGGGAAGGATACTGCAAAATCCCCATTCCCTCCCCACCCCACTAACCTGCTCTGGGAAGGAATCAAACTCCCCCGTCTTCATTTCCCCAAATAAAATATTACTCATAAGAAAAGCAAGGAAAAATCAAGCTGCTAACAAGGAACCTGCCTGATACTCATTCCACATTCCTGCCAGCTGCATAAAGGAAACTTTGTAAGAAGAAAACAGCTACCAGTGCTTAGAGATAATAGAAAGTGGAAGCTGGAAGTTTGGCTCCATTTACAAGGCAGAAAACTCATTCAAGACAGGATATTTCACAATGGAAATCGCCCAAACCTTTTTAGGAACACAAAGCCCATGTTGCACAAACACCAAAATTTCAAAAACATAGAACCATATAAAAATCCCTCCTCTTATCCAGTTTGTTGTTCAGCTGACCCAGAAATGAACTGCTGAATGTCACTTCACTTCTGCAAGCAAAAACCTTCCAGCAGCTGCTTCTTGGCTTGTCAATTTAAAGCGACGGTGTCTTGTTTTTCCCCCCTCTTTTTTGTCAAGTGAGCCCTGATTTTTTCCTTCTAGCCAATCAGCTGGGAGTCGGGAGGCAGCAAATAGATTGGGGGCGGGGCCAGGTAGAGGTGGTATTTACCGGTTTTCTGAACTATTCAAAATTTCTACCATCGGTTCGGAAGAAATGGGGAGAACCGGTAGCAACCCACCACTAATATAGGATGTAAACTAGAAGGACCGTTGCATACAAATAAAAAGAAGTTATTTCTCACCCTTTTTGTCCGATGTCTAATCAAAATCTAATTTCCTGTATTTTAAGCCTATTTTATTTCTGTCTTCATGACAACCCTGACCAATTCTGTCCCACCTTCTAGAGGACAATCTATCAATTATTTGAAGACAGTTATCAAGTGTCTCCACAATCTTCTCTTCTCAAAGCTAAACATACATAAACTGTCTAACCATCCTTTCCATACATTTCCATACATTCCGCTCCCCTGACATCTTGGCTAATCCACTGTTCTCTAAGGCAAATTTCTTACAATGTGATGTCCAGAATCATTCAACCTCCATGTGCTTTGTTCAAGGCAAAGTAAGGAGAAATGATGAGTTTGGTATTCTTGAGCTTGACAATTTCTTCTGTTGATGAAGCTGAGACCTGCATTTACAGCTGCATTTTGCAGCTGCTTCACTCTGTTGGCTCATGTTCAGTTTATGATCACCCAAGACACCAATCATTTTTCAAATACAGTAGATACTTTCCCAGTATTGTCTCCCACCCAGATACTAATCCTACTTTGATTTTTTTCCTATCCAAATGTAGGACTTTTTTCATCTTGAAATTCATTGTTTTGGTATATGCTTATTTTTCCATATTGACATGTTCTCATTAATTTTTATTTTGTTCTAGAACAAAAATACTAAAATTAAATAGAGCCAAGGATGTACATTTCTTAAGTATACAGTATCCAATCAATTTAATATCTATCTAATGATAATATAATCTACTACATATTATGTCATTTTCTTTTCTAGATACTTGTGTGGTATTTTATTGAATGCTTTTCTGAAGCCAAACGCCACCTCATTACACTGGTTAATCAAAATGATGATTAAAATGGTGACCATAAAACTATGCTAAATCCTGTCAAGCAATGCATTTTTTCTATAAACCACCAATACAGCATCTTCCAACAAAAGGATACCCATTCAGCTTTATCAAAAAGTACTTAATCCCATAATCCACAACAGCACAATCAACTCAACATACCAAAAGGATAATATTACTATTCATCAAAATCATCTCGGAAACAACAAAACAGACTATTACATTATTGCAACCATGCAAATCAACTTAAAGCTCTGCAAAGTATCTGAAGTAAACCAAAAGACTCAGTAGCCCAAAAGGAAAACAGAAGTCAACTACAGCATACCAGGGGTGGGTTCTAATTTTTTTTTACTACTGGTTCTGTGGGCATGGCTTATTTTGTGGGCATGGCTTGGGGTAATGTGACTGGGTGGGCATGGCCAACTTTTTTTTTTTTTTTACTTTTTACCTTAAGAGGTTGCAGAAAAAAATGCTTTTAGAAGCCTCTGACGATCAGGCAAGTCATCTAGGATTGCCAAAGGCTTTTAAAGGGATTTTTTTCCCCTACAACCTCTTCAGCTGAAGAGGTTGCAGAAAAAATGTTTTCAGAAGCCTCTGAAGATCCCAGCTGAGCCACACGATCATCAGAGGCTTTTTTTTTAACTTTTAAAAGCATTTTTTCAGCCAAAGAGGTTGTAGAAAAAGAGCTTTTAAAAGTTAAAAAAAAAAGCCTCTGATGAGGTGGGAGAGGTAAGCAAGCGGCGACCGGGTTGGGGACCAGTTTGGGGGCCTGGCCAGCCAATGTTATTACCGGTTCTCCAAACTACTAATTTTTTTTACTACCGGTTCTTGCGAACTGGTGCGAACCGGGAGCAACCCACCACTGCAGCATACAGTGTAAGGACTGTAATAGCCGTTATGCACAGACAGACAAAAAAACTAGCAGATCACATCCATGTATACAAAGCAGCAGTCTCAAGACAGGATGAAAACTCTTAATCTCACAACGTATGGACAGACAGAACCATAGTTTCAACTGAGAAATTGTGAGCAAGCCATATCGAGCCTAGGAAAATGCTAGGAAATTCTGAAAGCTTGGATTCACACAAATCAGCAATCAATAGACACATAAACACATATAGACCATTCAAAAGAGACATTTAAAAAGCTAAGAAGAAAACCCGAACACATACTTTCTAGCAGCCTATACCCAGATAAACAGGGATTAACACCAGACAAATAGTCAAAGAGAAAACAATACCCTAATGAAAGAACTACTAAGTAGAAAACCACACCTTCTGTCACCAACAGGGCAAGCTAATGTATATAAACACAGAGCAAACTTCACAATCACTAGCACTAATGATGCTTCCTAGATGAATAATGGAATGTGTGTAAATAAATAAGCAAGTTCAGAGAGCACCAAATTCTCCATAGTTCAGTCCCAAGCTACAGAGATTCTCTTATATTGATATTCTACATTTTATTTCAAATGCAGTGACTAATGGAAGCATCAGCTTTCACTAATAACTGGGCTAAACCCAAACTCTGCATCCAAGACAAGCCTATTATAACCATTTTACTAATTTTTTTTTTTAAAAAAGAGCATTTTGCAGCTAAATTATTCAGCATTGTTTTGGTGTTCTAATTATTTTTTACCTTTTCAGCTGAAATATTCCCATTCCTTTATACTGAAATATAAATAAATAGAACAAATAGAAATTGAAGAACTGCATTTATATGGTAAAAGCATGGATATAATCACATTTAACAAAATGATAGATTTTAATTTGCATGAAGAGAATCATACAATCTTTTGCCAATTGAAATCTGCCAAAGCACCATATCCTCGCATTAATGCCTCTCATAGGTATTACTTATAATCTTTTCCAGCAAATGTAAACAGCATTGCAGATAAAGAAATGTAAACAGACATATCTATGTCTACTAAAAGATTGTTTTATCAATGAAGAATGGTACCTAACACTGTCATAAACCAGAGATCTAGTATTTTAGGAATCAGTTGGCCACACATGCAAACATTTTGTCATTCCTGAAAGAAGAAGAGATTAAAAAATAGCTCCAGGCTTTTTCATTGACAAAGAATAATCTGGAAGCAGAGGAAAATTCTTACGGGGAAATATCCAAGTCTATTTTATTAAACATCTCTGGGTTAGGGTTAGGCCAGGTTAGGTTTTATTTATGGTGATGACATCATGAGGAAAAAAAATAGAAGATTTTAAAATATGTATGTGGAAGGATTAAGAATAGCTACTGAAAATAATACACAGATATTCTCCCACTTAAGAAACCCTATCAAGTTGCATATCTAAGGACAGTTAGATAGGATATGGTAATATTGAAACATGGTATCTCATTTGGTGGGCTTTTTCTACCCTACAGTTAGGAATAGCTAACTTCCTGAATCAATTTTAGGGTTCTAGAAACACCAGAATTCTGCCTTTTATCATAATAAGTATCTAGAGATAGAGCTCAGAACTGTAAGGAGACTAGTATTACAATTTTAGATCTTTGAGCACCCACATTATTTAAAAAATTCATGTGTATAATATATAAAATGCCAAGTATTGGACCCACATATTTTTAATTTAACTTGAAAGGATTTATTTTACCGTACCTTGCTAAAATTTTAGACCATTTAAAAGCCATCTGTTCTCCACAACAATGTGGATTTTATGGTTAAAGATTAATTTTGAAGGGGAATATATAAGTAGAGTACTTCAAATACTTTACCTAAAATATATTTCTTATATTTCTTCTTGTTTATTATTTGATGGATTTGAGTATTTTTATTTTAACATGTTTTATTATGCAGTTTTAATGTTCGCATTATTTGAAATATTTGAAATATTATTTTAGCAATAGCATAGTAGTTTAATCTAATTTTGAAAATATTTAAAAAATCAGAAAATTCAAAAGCTAAAAAGATATATTTCATACAATTGTACACTCTCTGAATTAAGGTAAGAAGATAGATGGGCCAAAAACTATTGAGTAAGAATACTTATCTTCCACAAATCTTGGCTTGATAGTTAACATTTGGGTTATTTGTGGTACAGATCCAGTTGGGCTTTCATTCCCTCCAAATTCTTGACTGTTTGCTACTACTTTTTATAGGACAAGATAAAGTAGCCACTTTTCTAAGGATAGTACATCTGATATAGCCTTGAATTTACAATGAATCTGGACTATGCAGTTCCCTTGTAATTCTGAATAAATGGCCTTTTTTCTTTACTTTTTCCTCCAAATGCTGAGATTTTTTAATTTAGGAATGTGAAAAGAGTCTAACAAAGCTTCTTTCTGAACTTCCATATAATTATTGGCTCTGTTTCTGCTACAGTGTATGGCTTTCAGTGGGAGACTAAAGAAAAGAGTTGCCATAGAAACTGTCATATAGTATAACATGGTGCTTGTGTTAGTTTACCTCTAAGATAATGCAGAACACAATTCACTCAGTGCATGTAGATGAATATTATATACCTGCCAGAGTGGTTCTTAGAGGTCTCAGACCTCAAATTGTAGTTCCATATTCTTAGAAGGAAAAAAAATCATATGCATAATTGCAAGAGTTGCATAAAACAATTAATATTTACAATACAATATCTTCTCTATCTCTGAAATTACACAGTGGAAAATTAAAGATGATAATGAATGGCCCAGGTGTGAATTTGGTTTATAAACACACACATATGGTCTTTCTTTTTCTTTGTCATTTTATTCAATTAAAATTACATTGGTGAAACCGGCCTTCACAACTTGAGACTGACTTAGAAATGTGTGATTCATTGATAGCATGGCTGTAATACCTGGTCAAGAGTAATTGGACAAATATGGCTATATTGAAACAATGTGCAGAACACAAATTCTCCACAGTTACTCAGCATGAGAATAGAAAATATTTTTTTGCAGCAAAGGGCAACATTTAATATGGGAAAACTGAATTCCAAACATATTTCATATTGGGAGCTTTGGTTTTCATTGACGGATATTTCATTACCCATCCCCTTTTAATTGAGTTATGTTTGTTTAAAGCTTATGAAAAAGTTTCCATCCATCTCTACCTAAAATTGTGTCTGCTTTGAAGGAAAGAGCTATGTCTCATGCTGCTTAAAATTCCAGTTAAGAATGAAAAATTAACATCTTTATTGCATACTACTATTCATTCAAATATGTTCTTGAGACTAATTCCTCTGGTACAAAGTGCATTCTTTTTGTGTCTCATCCCTGTTTACATTTAAATATATATGCAGGTAAGGAATGGGGAAGGATCCAATCACAAACTCAGATATTTTGAATGGAAAAATATTTAATATATGCTATTGTCAGATGACAATAAGTGTACTTTCTATGTGTACAAAGATATCTCCAATAATTAATAGAAATTACTTTCCCCAGGAGTGAATGAAATTATCAGGGACTGAACACAGCCTGATAAGAAACAGTGGCAGAGGGTATCTTCTTCCTTCTCTTCTTTTACATGCTTCTTCATGCAATTCTAGAGATAAATCAGCTCAGAGTTCCTAATTAGTTGTTAAAGAAGAAAAGGTGCATGTGTGGGGAAAATCCCTTAGTTGCTTCCTGATATCGGAGTGTGACTGTCAGTCTTCCCTAATTAATTTGTTGCATCTGTTCCCACATAGTTATCTTTTTTTCCCCAGATATGCTTTTTTGTGCCTCCAGCACAAAATACGCAAATACATACAACAGAAGTATTATGGAAACATAATTATACTTCATTATAATTCAGCCTTAAGTATCTTACATGGAATAGTCCTAAATTACATATCATCTAATAAGAATGCCTAACTAATGTATATTTCAGTTTTCTCCACTTAGCTTCTAGAAAGTGCCTTGTGACATTCTTTGAATTTCTAGCTATCATATAAAAGTAATGTACTTTTAATCATTGAAACAAATTTAGGAAGGCTGTAGCAATATGCGAAACAAATATCATATAACTCACTACTCTTATCCAAATCTGTTTTGTGGTAGAATCATATGACTCAAATCTCAAAATATTAAAACAATAATACTAATATAACTCTCATTTATATTGTTTGAACTGAAGCTTCTGAATTGACTGGATGGAATTGTGGAATGATTATATCTACTCTGTCTGAAAGGCAATGAAAATAAAACAACTGCAATTTTGGAATGTAATAAAATTGAAAAAAAATCTGTTGTAATACTAGCACTAGACAATCCTTATCCCATTGGGCCATTTTCAGACATATTTTCTTATCTGAACAGAGAAACAAAATGATCAGGGCTGGGCAAAA
Source organism: Arizona elegans (assembly GCA_022577455.1). Lineage (NCBI taxonomy): Eukaryota > Metazoa > Chordata > Lepidosauria > Squamata > Colubridae > Arizona > Arizona elegans. The sequence goes on along the minus strand of JAKOOJ010000006.1, from coordinate 68,152,535 downwards.
AAGCAGTAGGAATGGAACAATTTCAGACTTCCTGCTAGCTTCCTTATTGAATTTCTTTGTGGAAAGCTGGCAGAGGGATCAGAAACCTTCCTTCCTTCTTTCCTTTTTTTTTAAAAAAAAAAACTGAGCTTATATTAACTATCTCCAGTCCTCTAGTCACTACTTTAGGCCAGTTGGATTGAAAAGTTACATATCAACAATATCACATCTAAGTTTTTTTTAAAATTCTTGGGTACATGCCATCAGGATTCAGTGATTTGTTACCATGCTATCTCTCAAGACACTTTAAAATATCTTCCCTTCTTGACTCATTTTGCTTTATTTGTTCTGATACCTTCTCTGACAAAAATCAATAAAGGTGGCAGTCTCCATAAATTGGACATAATTGAAGGAAGGGAGGGGAAAAAAATCTGTCCTATATCTTTAGAACTGGAGACAGATACAAACAATTCATGTTTCTTTGCAATCTATATAGCCTTCTTGAGCACCCCTTTCATTCTTTTGTTGTCTGATAGTCCACTGATTCTCTGATTGTCTTTCTACTTCAGATTTATTTGAATAACACATAATCTGTTATTGTTTCCTTTTTTATTTCCTCTTGTTTGTTTTCTATCATACTTTTTCTCTATAAACGTTTTCCTAATATAGTTTATAATTTACAAGGAGCAGTGGCTCGCTACTCACCTCTTACAGAAAAATTACTTTTTTTCTTCATTCATTGTATGCTTCAGTTAGGCAAAGTTGTTCAGCATTTCATTAAATATTTTAAAACTATTACAGTTTGGCTATTTTGGTATGACATTTTGAGTTTTGGTAAAAGTATTTTGACCATTTATTGGACTGACCAGACTGAATTAGAAGATGGGGAAAGAAGAGACAGCATGCATACTATGTGACATGAACCTTTAAAATTGTGACACATAGCAAATAGGAAACCATTATCCGTAACTCATTCAAACCTGATATACTTGTCAAATACATACAATTCCCTGAAGTGGGATTTACAAAAAGACACTAAAAGTCAACAACTCTTAAGAATTCTCCTGTACATTGAAGAAGGAATCAAACTAAGACAAATCCTCCTCCTTTGAGGCAGCTGCCGTTCGTTCAACAGCTGGGTTACTTATGAGGATGGGAAAGATATGAATCTCAAAAAGGAGAACGGAATTGATTTTGTAACCAGACAATGTTTATTGACAGGACAAAAGGTAATCTTAATCTTGGAGTTGCTGACTACATTTTTAAAAAGTGAATTCTTTAAAAGAGATATTGACAATATCTAAGTAGCAAAAGTCAACAAAATAAAATAACAGATGCTACAAGGTGCCTTACTCCTTACAGATAATGGGCTCAACAAGTGGTCAGCAGAGAAAATATGTTCATCTTGCTTCCAAACTCATCAGGAGAGAAAGAGATAATCAGTTGTCAGGTAGGGAAAGAATACAGGTATTAACAGCAAACGCTGCTTACCGTACAAGATTACCGTACAAATTTCTAATAACAGAGTAAATATAGGCCAGGGACTCTAAAAAGTCACTTGCCTTGTCTTTGAGTCATCTACTTCACAGTGAAAACTATTTGATAGTGGAATAATTACCCATAAAGCCGTATGTGATGTTATTGACATTAAAACAACCCACAATATCAAACATGTTGTTTAAAATTAAGGCTTTCTTGAGTGCTTTCTCAATATGTTTTCATATACAGAAAAGGAGTTTTACCATAGTTTCTAGATAATCTCCAGGTGTAATACATTGGATAATCTCAAGGATGCTCTATCAACAATGCTCTTGAGATAGAACCTTCCAGATAAATATAACCTGCAACACTAATAGAAAGGGAGACCATTGACAAGCCTCTGGAAGTTAATTGACTGGTTCAGGTACCTTGCCAGATTCTGAGCAAACAGACATCATAAAGAGACTAGATGAGCTTAGATAAGTGATAGTGACAATATGTTTAACAACTAACCCACTCATCAATCTGGTCTACCCAGCTGCTTAGGACTATTGTAAAAACAAGAAAAACAAAGTAGTAATGCCAGTCATAGCCTCGAAGAGCCAAGGGACTCAGAACACTAATAAAAATCTTTTAAAATGGTTGATCTACCCTGTGACACCACAGTTCAATCCAATGCATAAAAACCCAGGAAAAGGGATTTTCTCAGAGCTGAATTTAATGACAGAAAAAGAGCATCCCCTTGTCACTGGCAATCAGGAAATATAGTCACCAATGTTACCATTAGAAATTCTGATTTACTTCTGGATACTTCTGAAATTCTGATAGTCCTTTCAAGGAATATTCAAGAAACTGTACCATTTTGTCTTGAAGATATTGGACAATGACTGGTATGACTTGGAAAGCAAGGGGAACTGAATAGAATATGGACTTAAGTTTGATTGCATGAAGTTGAGCATCTGATTCTTTGGCCAATTATCAGCCTACCTGCTGTGCCAGACTGGAATGACCAAAGGAGATTTTAATGAAGGAAGGGTCAGTACATACAGATGTTTGACAGGTAACTGATCTGATAGCAATCACTTTCAGAGCATTCTAGTAATAAGAACATTTAATCATTTCTTCTTAGAATTAACTGTTAACATGGAACTAGTGGTAACTTGTTCCAGAAGAGGGACTATAAGTCCAGGGGACTTAAATATGACATTTCTTTGTGATGGAGCTCTAAGCAACTCTTCTCACCTAGGGTGTACTGCATATACAACATTGCTCAGTTTGGGTCTAGATGTTTGATCCCTGTGGTGGATAAGCTTTTGCCTTAGTGTATTCTTGGGTTTGAAATGTGCATATATGTTATGTTGGCTGAAGATCCTCCTGAGCTTTTCTGATATTCCTGCAACGTGTGGAATGACAGCATTGCTTTGTTTATTGTTCTCTTTGTTGTCTGTTATGAAGGATTTCCTATGGCTCTTTTTTGAGATTTGATGAAGACCCACTTGGGTTCTGAGGGATTCCTTGATGTGTTTTCATTCTTTTTCTTTCCCATCTTTACTGGTAGGCAGGCCTTCAGCTCAGTGGTGTAGGGTTCTAATGACTGGAGCACAAAATGAGCACTACAATGCAGTGAGCCATGTGCAGATCTGTACATTGGGGAAACAAAAGAACCACTTCATAAATGCATGGCACAACATAGGAGAGCAAACCCATCAGGACTAGATTCAGCAGGCCATCTGCATTTAAAAGATAAATGCCACTCTCTTGAAGACAATAACGTCCACATTTTGGTCAGAGAGGATTGCTAGTTTGAAAGAGGTGTCAAAGAGGCCATCGATGTCAAAATTGAACAGCTCTTTCTCAACAGAGGGGGAGGGATATGATATCATCTATTTCCAGGATACAACATAGACCTTTCAACAGTTCCAAAAGGCTCCACACCCATTTGCACCATTCAGATGATCCTGATGACACAGATAAATCTCCAGGTGACCTTAACAACTTGCTAAAAGAATGCAAATGGCCAGCTATCTGCAATGAGTAGAAATCCTTCCATTCCCCACCATCCAGTCAGAGCTGAAGAAGCTTTTTGGATGATAAGTGAAATGTCTTCAAAGAAAAACCAGAAAGTCTAGTTGCCTCTTGAAAAAGCACCCTTGGGACAATCATAACCTGGATGATTGAAAATCTCCATAGATATTAAGTTATTGAAGATGCTACACCCTGCTATATGATTTTGCCCAGGGGCTTAATTTAAATGTTAAACAGTAGAGGAAAGATTAACAAACTCTGAAGCAATTTATAACAGAATGAACTTTTCTCGCTTATCACCACTGATTCTAACTAGATACTAAGCAAGAAAAATTATTGAAGAACAGTATCCCCCATTCCGGACCCTGCAATTGGCCCATGAAGATACCATTGTCAATTGTAGATTGATAGCTGAGAAGTTGATTTAATCTAGAAAATCCTAGATTAAAAAAAATTATCAGGATCTTTTGTGTCTTCTATAATGGCAATTCATAAAAATATGTGTGCTGTGTCATTGGTCTGAGGCTGATAGAATAAGATAAACCAAAGAAAAGTGTGAGGGTTACTGATATAATAACAACATGACTCCTACCAAATTCAACTAGTAGTTTGTTGCAGTAACTTGATAAAAATATGAGTTCTTAAAACAAATAATATGCCCTGAATGTTTATTCTTATGTGCACATGCATGTCTGGGGAACGGGATGGTGTAGAGAAGAAATTAATGATTTCTTCTTTAACAGAAAATGGATGTTAATACAAAGCACAGTGTCTGAAGGTTCTCAGGTATGCATATTTGTTCTACATGAAGGTAAGCAAAATCTTTGAAAATAATTCAGGTTACTGTATTAGGAACTTAAAGGGAAAAATGACAAAATAAAAAATAAATCCATTGATTATGAATTATTCATACACAGAGCTAAAACTTATATAATTAATGTTATAAATTATTTTGCAAGTGCTAACTGCTAAACTAGATAATTGTTTCTCAGATCCAGTTTTGTGTGCTTTTCGTATAATATTTCTTTCATCACTTTAGTAGTAAATGTTTAAGTAAGCAAATGAATCAGACGTAATTAATTTTATCGGGTGAATGTTTTTAAAGGAGAGAGAGAAGGGAGGGAGGGAGAGAGAGAGAGTGCAAGAGAGAGCGAATACCTTAGTATATCTCCCCAGAGGCGAGCATTGTATAATTGTATAATTTTGCACCTTTGTATAAACCTTGTAATAATATAAAACTATTGCCTGCCCACATTTAGTCAGTCAAACACAAGTAAATTGTGTGGAAATGGCTTAGTTAACTCTCAACCATATTTGAGATTAGAGAAATTGGAAGTACTATTCCATTTAAGTCTCCTGGAGGAAGGAGAATTCTCCAGAGTAATTTGGGGGCTGCTCTCAGGAAGCAGTAAAAAAAACACATCTCCTATTGTTTTTACCAGCCAATATTCCCTTCCTCTACAGAACTGGCTTCAGTCCTACAAATGCATTTCACAAACATTTCTCCACCACCACATCACTTTTTTTTAATATAATAAACACTGTGTATTACATTCTAATAACAAAGAGAAATTTTATAGACTATAGTATTTTGAAAGAAACATTAAAGTATTGATTTATATCAAGCATCTCAAACTTCAGGGAGTACTTGAATTGAAGTGCCCAGAGCATTAAAATTCATTAGCCAAAAAAAAAAGTAACATCAGGATAGAGAGTTTTCAATGAATTAAGACAATAAAATAACTATTTTAAGAGTGTGGCCTTTGGTGTAAACAAATATTGCTTCTTTTGATTTATATAGATGTAATTGCCATTTTATTATATATAAATAAAAAGGGGTTAGATATAAACTAAATTAGTTTTTTCAGCATGTGAAGACAAAATCTGGGCCAGAGTATGATTTATTAGTGATAGATTCACTCTACCTTAAAAAAATACACAAATGTATTCATATGGAAAAATATCAGTGAGGAACATATACCCTAGCCTGAAGGAAATACACTGATTTTATATAAATTGATTAAAAACTGAGTGATAAGGTAGAAGTGCTACTATTGATCCAGCGATCCAGCAGTCAATGAAACGAGTTCTTTCTTCAAAGATTTTTGAAAAAGAATTTATTTTTATTAAGCATATCCTATTTATTTATCCAGTTAAATATTTTCTAGCATGCTGTTGAGAAGAATCTTCCCTGTCTCATACCATGACCATATCACTAGTGAAGAGGTACTACAAAAATCAGATTTAGAATATCTATTGAGAACTGTTGAATCTTTATCAGGCAATAGGGATATTAAGATGAAATACCAGAAGCTGATCACAATGTACAGAATAAGACACATGGAACCTTATTTGTGCTATTTATTATCATGCTGTTTTTCAGGTAAATATGCCTCCATGAACAGGGAATTAGACAACGTGAGGCCATAAATACTTTTAAAAAATAATTTTCTTTGATGTAATAAATGTTAGATTTGTTCATTTGATTTCATTGTTGTAAGAAGGCATTGTCTCTATTATTATCTTTCAACAATGGCTATCATGATTCAAATTATAAGCAACTTAGAAAATATCACCTATGACTCTCTAAAAGTTATTGAATTTCAGTTCCTGTGGAGCCAGGACAATATGGCTATTGGTAAAGAATGCTGGGCATTGTCTCTCAGAAGTATCTGGAGAATTATGAATCCCTCATACAGAGATATAGGACTTCCTCTTAATTAAGTCCTACTGATGAGAACAGTTCTTGGGCAAATTATCAAGCAAGCTCATCAGACAAGCTCTTTTCATAATATGCAAATTGCTTTATTTTTTAAACTTATTAAGTGTCATACATTATATTTTAGAATGTAGTTTAGAAACACATGCTATTTAACATTCATTAGTAGTAGCAGCAAATTCTTGTAATGTTAATTAATACAAAGTATTCCATTCCTTTCATTTACATTTACAGACCATTAAGTGTTATGACCAAATCAAATGAGCACTGCGTAATCAGAACAGGTTTCTAAAAGCTGGAAGGACAATTGGGAGCTTAACACCAGGGTATAGAAAGTTTTTTTTTTTGGTGGGAGGGGGAGGGTTTGCCTGTGTATTTGGTAGCAAAAAAGAAAGGAAACATGTTCTCTTTGTAGATGGGCTTTTATTTTCTGTTGAGGAAGGCAACTGCTACACACAGTGAAACAAAATGTAATGACAAAGTAACATACCCCTTCTGCACTCTTCAGCTCTGCAGGACAGCTGTTTCAGGTCTGGAATGCTGTATTTTGAATCTGGACTTGACAGATCACAGTCAAAAACACAAGACAACACAATGCAATCGACACTGAGATATCTTTGACACAGTACTGCCCTAGCTTGTAAGCAAAGTGAAAAGACTTTTGATCTGTTTTAGAATGGGTAGATATCCTTTGAGAAAGAAGCAGACAAAGGAGGGGGGGAAAAGAAATTACTTATAATGGAAGTACATTAAAATAGGTAGCAGCAGAATGGCACATGTTGATGAACAATGTTAAATTTCTGGATTTATTTAGGAATATTTGATTCAGCAGTGCCAAGAATATGTTAGCTATAATGCAAAATGGCCAAATGACTTCTTTTCCGATTTGCCATTCTACAAAATAATGGTTAAATAAAGGAAATGTATTTATTTAATAAGTTTTATTTAATACTTATTATTTTATTACTTTTTATTTAATATTCAATACTATTTTTAATTAATACTGCTTGTTCATTATTATTTATTAATCAGTTATTTAATATCCATTATTAATATTTTAATAAAATACTTTTATTACAGTCAGTTTGGTGTACTGATTAAGGAACAAGGTTACAAACTGGGAGACTGTAAGTTCTGTGTCTTAGGCACAAAGCAGTTGTGTGACCTTGGCCCAATCATACTCTCTTAGCCCTAAGAAGCGGGCATGTAAAATCACTACCAAAGCACCTTGCCAAGAAAATGTAAGACACTTATACAGGCAGCTGCCAGGATACACACACACACACACACACACACACACAGAGAGAGAGAGAGAGAGAGAGAGAGAGAGAGAGAGAGAGAGAGAGAGAGAGAGAGAGAGAGAGAGAGAAGGGAGGGAGGGAGAGGCAGAGAGAGAGAATACTATTTTTTGTTGCAAGATATCTAGGTCTGGTGTAATTTGTAGTTTTCTAAAGTTCTTTACAGTTTGTTTTAGCTTGTTTCTACATCAGTTCTATATTTGCTTAAAATAAAGAATCATAGGAGATAAATTGGAAAGAACCAACTGTTCTTTCAACCCACAATTCTCATAAGTCTAAACATTCTATCTTTTTTGCATTTCACATTTTTATTATGTATCAAGTAAAAGAATCAACAAAAGTAGAAGCTAAGGATATTATTTGCATTCTGCCTTTTGGGAAGTTTATTAATATATAAGTATATTAAGTATATTAACATATTAATACATTGCCACTAAGTATTGCATATAGATCAGAGGAAGAAATAAGGCTGGCATTATGCAGATGCTGAAATATTTTTTTGCTGTCTATAGAAAGAGATAAATATTTCATAAATATACAAGTTATTATTTTTAAAAAATATTTTTAAAAATAACATACATAAAACACAATAATTTAAAGGGCTATCCATATTCCTGTTAGACATAATCTAAAGGAATCTGATTAAAAATTTAAAGACTGTTCACTTTTAGATAATGCTCCTTGGGACAGAAAGACAAAGAAATAATTTTTAGAAATGGAATTCTATCAAATTACATGTGTTTTAATTTGTTTATATTTCTCTCTCTCTCTCTCTCTCTCTCTCTCTCTCTCTCTCTCTCTCTCTCTCTCTCTCTCTGTGTGTGTGTGTGTGTGTGTGTGTGTATGTGTGAAGAGATGTGAAGTCTGGTTGATATAAATATGATGAAACAAAAGAATACTGAGTAAAAATGTAGAATGGCATAACCATACGTTCTGTCAAAGGTACGAAGAAGATGTAACATAGAAGAGGTAAAAACAATAAAAAACCTTTCTTTATCCGGTTGCCTACAAGCCTACAAGCTCACATGGGTTCAACCAGCTTACTTAATGGTGCCACTTATAAGTAGTTTTAAGAATATAGAAAGTTTGTCTATCAGAACGGATGGATGAAAGAGACCAAGATCTAATGACTGAGTCAGATTTATTATTTATTTATTTATTAGTCCAATTTATATGCTGCCCTTCTCCGTAGACTCAGGGCGGCTTACAATGCATTATAGCAATAGCTAGCATACTTTTTTTTGGATATACCTGCTTACTAGGGCTTTTGGCCCCTCCAAGCGGTGTTGTTCTGTACAAAGTTGGCTTATTGCCCCCACAATCCGGGTCCTCAATTTACCTACCTCAAAAGGATGGAAGCCTGAGTCAACCTTGAGCTGGTGAGATTCGAACTTGCACTAATTGCAGATAGCTGGCAGCTAAGTACTAGCCATATTAGGAACATGACTATGAACTCTAAAGATCACATACTAGTCCTGAATCAAATATAGTATATAAAACAGGAGTACTATCATAGAGAATTATATCGACCATAAGAAAAATCTTTAAGACGTATATGATTTATGGTATTAAACAATTGGTTTATTATTTTTTTTAATGTATATCATCACTTTGTTTAAATAAGCTATTCGTTTATCCGGTATATGATATGTTTGGAATTTTTAATTACATTGTAAAATTTCCTTAGCATTAAATTGCTATTGTGACCATAGACACATCAATTATATTTACAAAATTCTGAGGTAAAAGCATCTTTCCCTCCATTTACTAGCTTCCCCTCCTACTAGTCTATTATATGTTCCAGCAGGTTAATATAATATCAGTAGATTAATTTGGCATATTATAACATTCACTTAACAAATTACTAACATATTTCTATTAATAAAAATAACTGCTTACCAAGTACTTATGAACACACCAGAAAGAGAAACTTGAAGCTCTGCTTTCTGGATTGATCAAAGGCTTCTGTGTATGTTTCTTATTATATTTTTCTAATCTAATTTTCTAATTTTGTCTGGAGGATATATCAGTTCAGCCTTACTCTAGTTCTGGCAGAATCCTTTTTCTTTTGGAGAAAAAGGGGGTGAAAAACAGGGAGCCCCTTTTAGAAGATAGCGAAGTCAAAGGGGAACCAAGGTTGAAAGAGGTGGCATGATGGGACCTTTGTCACTTTGATGAAAGAACAAGAGACTCTAGATGCCTCTAGAGTAGAAGCTCACCCAAGTGTTGACTCTCTGAGACTAGTACAAGTGTTTTCATAATGAATCCTTTTTTAAAAAAGAAATCTGAGAATATGTTGCTTTTGGCAGATTAATTAAGGTACATTCAGAACATTGTAACAGGCTGAAATGTATCAAAATCACTCAAGGCTTTATTTGTTTGAGTTACATCTAACATCTGAACAAGCAACTTTAATCAAGCAAACACAGGAAAACAACAGAAGCAATGTAAATCTTTTTGATAATAAACATAGTTTAAAATGTTGCCTGAAGCCTCAAGGGCAATGTAGCATTACTCTGTTATCTTCCAGAGAAGTGTTCAGTCTTTTGTCTCAAGGACAAATGTCTGAACCTTTTACAAATTAACAAATTACAGGCAGAAACTAACCAAACTACATGTACCTTGGTGAGGGCAAAAACATTATTGCCAAAGGCATCTAGCAAAGGGAAACTGATTCTTAACAAATGCTGAAAGATTTATACGATCTGAAGAGAAACCAGAATATCAAATGTTGCTGGCTAAGGCAGAATCGTATCAGACTACTTGCAATTATTAAGGATATAGCCATTTTTAAAATTTCTAGCTTACAATAAAAAGTAACACCAACAATGATTCATGATTTTACCACATAAATTAAGCAATGACATTTCAGCAATTAAATAATTTTGGACTACATTTGAAATATAGCGGGATAAACAAAAAATGGAAATAAAATTTGTAGTTAAATTAATCTTAATCATATTTATCTTAATTCAAATATTCAAAGGAATGTGAGATTATTTATTAAAGATAAATGGATATGGTCAAGTTACCAGTGTAGGTTAATATATATTGTTAATCCATGTATGATATGCCATTCACTAAATAATAATGATATCAGCATAGATAGTTGTCTTAGAAGTTTTATACTTAAAGCAGTCTAAATGATTTGTCTGCCATAATGTACCTGACTTTAAGTTAACAGAATAACAGAGTTGGAAAGAACCTTGGCGGTCTTCTGGTCTAGTTCCTGTTCAAACAGGAAACCCTATACCATTTCAGACAAATGTTTGTCTAAGTTCACTTAAGAAATGTCAGTCTGGATCACTATTGGTTGGCAGATATTATATGGAATATAATTATAATGTCACTCGGGTGGTTGTTTTCTTTTTTTTATATATATATGAGGAGATTTATTACTGATGGGGACAGATGACAACTGAGGATTTTGAACAATCTGTTGCAACTAGGATGCTATGTTACCCTAATATGGATGATGTACTCAACAATCTAGTGGAAAGACATCAAAGAAGATATTATATGGATTATAAATTTAAAGCTATTGATTTTTTCTATATAACGGAATATTTTTTTTTTAGTAGGGCGGGCAGTAGATTAAAGATATTAAGAATTGTTGTGTATGGCAATTTTGTAGGAAAGTGGGTGGAGATAGGTTAGTTTACTGATTGTTTAGTTCAAGAAAAGGGATGCTTAAGTGATATAGTTATGGGAGTGGAGCAAACGGATGGAGTTGAATAAATGCTAAATTATGGAGAAGGCTGCTTTGAAATGTTATATTAATATACACAAAAGATTAAATGTTAAAGCAGGACTTATTATATAGTTTTAAAGTGGAAGGTTGTTATGAAATGTTGTATTAATATACAGATATAAGTATGGGGGAGGAGTAAAAGGGCAGATTACTGTTAAATTGGGAGTTATAATAATATTATTATGTTAAATTAGAAGTTATTATGCAATGTTATAGTAGAATGATATTTTGAAATGTATGGTAAAAGGGGGAACTAATAATATTATTAGTAAGTAATGGTCAGTATTTAGAGGAGGGAGTAAGGGGATGGTAAAATATTATATAATCTGTTATCAATTAGGTTTTTGTTGTGAAGAAGTCACGGGGGGGATGGGTGGTGAGGGGGGGTAAGGGAGGAGGGGGGGAGAAAAATGTGGGAAAAAATTTGTATTTGAAAACTTTTTCAATAAAAAAAAGTCTCAATTAGATACTTTTAGAAAAGAATTTTTATTTATCAGGGAACCCCAAGTTTTATATTTTTTTTATTGTCGTTGTTAGTTGCAAAGTCATGTCCAACCCATCGCGACCCCATGGACAACATTCCTCCAGGCCTTCCTGTCTTCTACCATCCTCTGGAGTCCATTTAAGCTCATGTCTACTGCTTCAGTGACTCCACCCAGCCACTTCATTCTCTCTCTTCCCCTTCTTCTTTTGCCCTCAATCTTTCCCAGCATTAGGCTCTTCTCCAGTGAGTTCTTCCTTCTCATTAAGTGGCCAAAGTATGTGAGTTTCATCTTCAGGATCTGGCCTTCTAAAGAGTAGTCATGGTTGATCTCCTTTAGGACTGACCAGTTTGATCACTTTGAAGTCCAAGGGATTTGCAGGAGTATAATAAATCTGTCACTATCTCCATTTCTTCCCCATCTATTTGCCAGGAATTAAAAGGGCCGGATGCCATAAACTTAGTTTTCTTAATATTGAGTTTCAAGCCAACTTTTACACTCTCCTTCTTCATCTGCATCAAAAGGCTCTTTACTTCCTCTTCACTTTCTGCCATTAGAGTGGTACCATCTGCATATCTGAGGTTTTTGATATTTCTCCCGGCAATCTTAATTCTTCTTAATAATTTAATAATAAAATAATTTAATAATAAAAAAGTAATAATTTTTATTACAACCTTATAAATGATACAAAAGCTATGGGTGGAATAAAGAGCCATGGAAAGATACATACTCAGCATTACAAGACAAGATAGAAAGACCTGCACATGGATTAGAGAACAAACAAAAGTGTACATTATTAAGAGAGTAAAAGAATTGAAATGGAAATGGCCTGATCACATAGCAAGGAGAACTGATGGCAGGTGGACCAAGGCAGTCACAGAATGGATCCCACTTGATAAAAAGCATCCATGAAAGAGACTTAAAACAAGATAAATTGACAACATCAGCAAGTAAAAAAAAGAGCCTTGATGGTACAGTGGTTTAATGCATCCTGTTATTAACACAGCTGCCTGCAATTTCTGCTGGTTCGAATCTCTCCAAGGCTCAAGGTTGACTCAGCCTTCCATCCTTTCTAAGGTAGGTGAAATGAGGACCCAGTTTGTGGGGGCAATAAGCTGACTTTGTATAAAATATACAAAAGAATGAAGGCTATTGCTTAATGCATTGTAAGCCGCCCTGAGTCTCCGGAGAAGGGCGGCATATAAATCAAATCAAATTAAATTAAATTAAATTAAAGTATTGTGGGCCCAATTGGCAAAAGAAAGCTCAAGATCTATTGGCGGAAACATGCAGAAGAGGCCTTCATCCTGCAGTGAATAGATAATGGCTAAAATGTTGATTATTACAATGATTTATTTCACTTCAAATAGGTAATTATTAATGGTGTACCCTATATTTTATCAGAGTTATGTTAAAGCATGTGCGAAAGATACCCTTTCTTTTTAATTTGGTACACACAGACACATTTACAGACATATACAAATACACATGGTATACCAAAATGTTTCTGTACTTAGGAATGTTCAAAGGTCATGCTGCAAATGAGTAAGTGCTTAGAAGTAAATGGCAACCAATTCAAATATTTCATATAATTTATATAATAAATTGTCTTTGGGGAGGCTGATTTTTGGTACTCTGTGTGTGTATATTTGTTTGTCTCTGTGTATACAGTACATGCGTGTATGTTTGTATATATTTTCAATTTCTGAAGGTAAAATAGATTTAGACTTTAAAATCCTTCCCCATCACTATTCTGCATTCTGCAACTGTGAATTTGCAATCCTCATTGTCATTGTTGTTATTTACTATTATTAATCATCTCATTTTTATTGTTTATACAACAATGTGAAATAGAATAGAATAGAATAGAACAGAACAGAACAGAACAGAACAGAACAGAACAGAACAGAACAGAATAGAATAGAATAGAATAACAGAGTTGGAAGGAACCTTAGAGATCTTCTAGTCCAGCCCCCTGCCTAGGCAGGAAACCCTACACCACTTCAGACAAATGCTTATCCAACATCATCTTAAAAACTTCCAGTGTTGGAGCATTCACAACTTCTGGAGGCAAGTTGTTCCACTGATTAATTGTTCTAGCCATCAGGAGATTTCTCCTTAGTCCTAGGTTGCTTCTCTCCTTGATTAGTTTCCACCCATTGCTTCTTGTCCTACCCTGAAGTGCTTTGGAGAATAGCTTGACTTCCTCTTCTTTGTGGCAGTTCTAAATCATAGCTACCAGTTTTTTAGTTGGTGTTGCCCTTTATATTTATCAATTTATTCTCAAGAACCTGGGATGTCATTATGTATAGACGGATCCAAGCAACATGGCCTTTTTTAATTATCATTATTTTACCATTGGATCATTCAATGGAAGGAACAATTTAAGATTTCTTTTCTATTTTGATTTAGACTAAAAAATAAATAAATCAATAATTGCAATAGTAAGACTCTGAATAAACAATCAATTCAGTCTAACTTGAGTACACAATGGTGAGAACAATTTGAGATCTACAAAACAAAATAGCTGTAGAAGACCCTAAACCATTTCAGACAAATGGCTGTCCAATCTTCTTTTAAAACCTTCAGAGATGGAGCACCCACAACTTCTGAAGGCAAGGAGTTCCACTGTCAGGAAATTACTCTTTATTTTTAGGTTGGATCTTTTCTTGATCAGTTTCCATCCCTAGTTTCTTAACCTACCTTCAGCTGCTTTTGAAAATAGATTGACCCTCTTTTCTTCATGGCAGCTCCTTAGACATTGGAAGACTGCTGTCATGTCACTACTAATCCTTCTCTTTATATTAGACATATCCAATTTCTGCAACTTTCATATGTTTTGACCTCCAGTCCCCAAATCCCCTTTATTGTTCTTCTTTGCACTCTTTCTAGAGTCTCAGTGTCTTTTTTTATATATCGTGGTGACCAAAACTTGATGTAATATTGCAAATGTGATCTTACCAAGGCATTACACTGTAAAATAGTACTTACACTTCATGTGATCTTGATTCTATCAAATCCAATGGGGTTTGGTTGATGGAAAGTTCCATTATGATGGGTTCCATGATGGGTTCCATGGCTTGATTCAAAACATCTCCGTACTACTGTGATATATTTTATCTCCCTGTTGAATAACTTCAGTTCTGATATTCCATAACATTTCATTTCTTGCAGAAGATTGATTTGAACCTAGTCTATTTCACCATGTTCTACTTATGCTAATGGCTTCCTGACCTTTATATAAGTTTATCATGAGGACAATGAATATTTTGGGATTTCTATTTCTCTCAGCACATTCTTTCTGACTTTAGCTATTATTTTCTACTTTATTATTTTCAGTGCTTCTTTAATTGTTTCTAGGTAATATTTCTTGGTCAGATATTGTTTGGTTTTCTTGTTCTTCAGCTTCTTTTCTTTCACCTCTTCTAGCTCGCTTGCCTCTGATTTTAGCTTTCTGATCTTATTTTCCAGCATGATCTTCCATTTTGGTGATGCATTGTTTGGCTTTTTTTCTTGTTTGTCATTTTTGCATCCAAGGTATTCAGTTATAACTCCAGCCTTGCTGTACTTAGTTGGGTTATATCTTGAAGAGAGCTGGTTCTTATATTTGATATTACAGTATTGGCATATTTTAATCTTGTGGTAGCTGTTTCTTTGGAAAAAGCTTTAATGCAGGCAACCTTATTCTGTTGTTTTTGTGCTGTTCTAGATGCTCAGTTATTCTTCATTTCAATTCTTTTTCTTTTAGAGGACTTTGTTCTTTCTGAAGATTAGGCAGAGGAGAAGGTGCCTTGTTTGGGAGTGAAAACAATTCAATAGCTATGCTGGCTTTCTCTGATGCTGACTCTCACTGGTTTGTCTTTGATTTCTTTGATGTTGTTGTTGCTATCTTTTAAACAAAAAATTTCAATGTGGTTGCTCAGGCTGTAACTATATCCTTTTTTTAAAAATTTGATTTATATGCCGCCCTTCTCTGAAGACTCAGGGCGGCTTACAATGCGTTAAGCAATAGCCTTCATACTTTTGTATATTTATACAAAGTCAGCTTATTGCCCCCACAAACTGGGTTCTCAACTTTAACTTTAACTTCTTTAGAAGTCCTTTAACTTCTAATGCAATAAGCATGACAGTATTTTTTAAAAAAAATAAGCTACTCCAAAATACAGTTTATTGTTAGTTCTGTAGTTGTTCAAATATACTATAATTAATTCCAATTAAGTAATTCTACTGGCAGTTAGTAAATACATTTTTAAAAAATAATATTTATTCTGTAGCTTACTCATTTTGGATCTTTAATGTCCCCTATTCTATTCTGTGAAAATCATATAGTACCTTGCAACAACTTGTCAGCTATGAAGTATTGTCAAATTATTTCTTTATCTATCAAAGTTCTAACATTGTTTTTGTTCAAGACAGTCTTTTCCAAACTATTTGAGATATAGGCATAAAAAAAGTATCAGAGCAAAATATTAGTTAAATATTAATGCTTTTAAACAATTATACATGGTGAACAACTGGAGATAATATATATTGAGAGAAAGTAAGCATCTTCTTATTTAAGGGAATTAAATATTAGACAACTTTGAAAAGATCCTATATTGGCTTTTTCATAAATGGGCAATTAGCAAATATCAAATTCTTCATGGTTGGGTAAATTGATCAAGAGAGCAGTGGCTTCTAAATTATAGACAGTTCAGGGAAAGCAAATTACTTGGTCTGCAGTATTTGAAATAGCTTCAGAATGAAACTGCCTTGTTTGGCTTGATGGATAAACTTTAGGGATCAAGAGACTTAGAATGGTTTTGGTGCTTGATTTTTATTTCTTATTAACTCTTCTGTACTATTAACCATGATATACCCCTAGAGTTGAATTGAAAACAAGCAGCATGCTTGTACAATACTTTGATTTCTATATTTTAGACAGTTTTAGACATGTTGATTGGATAGAGTTCCTCATTGAAACAGAGGCTATTATATGGTGCCCCTCAAGGTTCCAATCTGCCTTAAAGTTTTTCAATATCAACACAAAACTGCTGAGAAAGCTCTTCAATTTTGTAGTAAAATGTTATCAATATATGGATGACGCTCAAATATATTCATCCATAGCAGTTTCAGATCATGTTTATCTGCACTTAGTAGTTACTGGAGAATGATTAATTAATTAAAACTAAATATACAGAAGATGGGTGTACTTGCAGTGCAAAGCTAAATGTCATTGTTCTGGAGGTGGCACTCAAATGCCAACTATTTCCTTTCTGTTGAAAAAAAATGATTTTAAGTGATACAAAAGCAATATCCAATTAAAAGTTAATTAAAAATTAAAATATAGATTTCAAAAATAAATAAAGTAAGTGAAAGTAGCCAAACTGTAAACTGATAATGTCTAATCATTACTACTGTGATATATTATATCTGGGGCTAGTTCTGTAGGTAGCCAAGTCTACTTTAGTTGGTGTAGAACTAAGCAGCAAAGTTAATTTCTGGAAGAACTGAAAAATATTATATTACAGTGTGCCAAAATCACCAACCCAGACATTTTGGAATTTGGACTTTTGGCTAAAATCATGGTTACTTTTGATTCAAGCAGTTCACAAGCTCACAGATCAAAAATTTCCTTTAAAGTAGCCATCTTGTGCTCTTGTAATCAATCTTCAAAGTCTTGCTTTACAATTGATATGTAAATAAGACAGATCTTTCCGACACAAGACACTGTTTCAATTAACTTCAAAGTTCCTCTTTAAATCAATTTCATAAAACCTTAGCATTTATAAAGCTTTCCAGTAACAACTTTGCTGTATATTGCAAGAATATTTATTTTTTAAAAATAAAAATCTTATAAAGTTGGAAAAATGTTTCCTCCCCTTTTTAAATGGATTGAAGAGAGACCAGTAGACTTGCAGTTCTGAAGGTTTTTAATCTGAAATGAACAATAAGAAAAATAAACTCCAAGGTGATTACAAAGATGAAGTTTGGTCAAATCTTGAGTCCTGTAAAGCTACATTTATGGTTCAGAGCATGATGGAACCCATGTCTGATCACAAACAATTACAAAAAGGATTTCTGATGTCTGTTCACAAAAATCAGGTCTCCAAAGCACATATGGGTAATCTCTGGATCTCTCTTTTAGAGAAAGAATTTCAGCAGATCTCATACCCAGCTGCTTTTTTAGTCGTAATCCGCCTTTGAAAAATGGGGCAGTGCTTCTCCTTGCCTCATCAGAAGTCAAAGGGATCTTAAAAAGTTTCTAAATATATATGCGCATATAGTCCTTTTATTTTTGATTCAATTGTTTTTAATATCTCATTAAAAAAATAATTTAATATTTTAATGCAACTTGCCAAAATTACCACTTTTTCATAGTCTTTTTGTTGTTGTTGTTGAATAATAAATATAAAACTAGCACCACACTATATACTTATATACATATTTACTTGTGGATATGTACAAGTTTTTCCTCCATATCACATTTATATGAAAGAGAATTAAATTATATATTACATAGTCTCACATAAAAACATAAGCAATGCCCTACTGGGTCTGATACCTGACACATCTAATGTGTAGTGACCAGCCTGTTTAAGGAACCCATTGATCTCTGAGCAGATAGCCTTCAGATATAGTTACACTACCATAAAGGCCTTGGTCATTTATGTTTAAACTTACTGTCAACTCTATTGCTAACTGAACTACAACTTTGACTTACTTTGTTTTGGAATTCTCAATTTTAGGGTTATTTTCTTCTTCTGATTTTTCCATATAGAAAGTGATTTAAGGGATTTATCACAGAGGTCAGGCATGAAAGTGAAAAATGGAGGGTAACATTATTTGCTTTGCTATAAACAAGTATGGTGTTTCAATCTTCTAATATATATATTAGAAGATTAGAAGATAGAAATATATATTATATATACATTTGAGCTGGAGCTACAAAAAAACCTTGGCTACGTAGGGAAAACCTGGCTAGAAGAAAAACATATATATATATATATATATATATATATATATATATATATATATATATATATATATATATATATATATATATATATATATATATATATGTATTTATGTATATATATCTAATATACACTGCTCAAAAAAATAAAGGGAACACAAGCAGAAGACATCCGAGATCTGAATGAATGAAATAGCCTTATTACATACTTTGTTCGTTACCTACAGTAGTTTTGTGTTTCCTTTAGTTGTTTAAGCAGTGTATAAACTACTGTAGGTAAAGAACAAAGTATTTAATAAAGCTATTTCATTCATTCAAATCTCGGATGTCTTCTGCTTGTGTTCTCTTTATTTTATATATATATATATATATATGTGTGTGTGTGTGTGTGTGTGTGTGTAGGTCTTTGGTTATTCGGGTCTTCACCCGTGAAAACCTGAGAGAAATATATATATATATATATATATATATATATATATATATATATATATATATATATATATATATATATATATATATATATATATAAATATAAATACTTTTCTAGTCAGGGTTTTTCCTATGTAAATCAAGATGTTTGTATTGCCATGGTTGGGTGATATCTCAAATCACCACTTTCAGACTTTATCAGACATTTTGTGTTGTCTGCTGTGAGATCTAAGGGAGACTGGGATAGATCTATTTCGGCCTTATTAGGCCTCATCGGCCAGCCACATCCTTATTTTATGACTCCTCCCTGTTTTCTCCCGCGTAAAATTCTAAATAAAAAAAACTTACATAGACAAATAAATTTATATATATATTGTAATTTAACAATAAACAATTAGTAGTAGAAGTACTATAGTTCTATGTTTAAAAAAATAGTTCCACAATTTGCTTTACGGTTATATGCATTATTATTGTTTTAAAATAAGAAAATGATAAAATAAATGAAAGAGAATAAAACAAAACATAAAAGGCGTATGATTATACATTATGGTAAAAATATAGGGTGGGTCTTTGCTCAAGGACCCTTACTGGTAATATAGGTACCGGTCGGGATTCAAGCCCAATGTCTTGTATGAAAGGTGATACTCTAACCACTACACTATCCAAAAGATACAAATAGACATCCATCCTTCCTTCCTTCCTTCCTTCCTTCCTTCCTTCCTTCCTTCCTTCCTTCCTTCCTTCCTTCCCTCTCCCTCTCCCTCTCCCTCTCCCTCTCTCTCTTACACACACACACATACACACACACACACAAACACACACACACACACGTTTGGTGTGACTTTCTAAAAAATTTCTGACTTCTGCATAACTTTCTAAGAATCTAGACCTGAAATTTATTGCCTCTTTCCCAGTGACTAAGTAATTAAATCCAAAGGAGCTATACAGTGTATAAGAAATCTTGATGATAGCAAGAGACCAAGTTGGAGGCACAGGAAATGACTTAGAGCAAGGGTGTCAAACTCACATGCTGCATCACATGCTGGCCATACCCATCCCGGTTTAGGGAAGGGGGGGAAAGTCCTGATACATCACATGATGATGATGTGACAATGTGAGTTTGACACCACTGACTTAGACCCTTCCACATTAGGAATATAGGACATGGCACAGCTGATTTACAAGATCCCTTCTATGATCCTGAGGAGTTACTGGCAGAAGATGGGAGAGATACAACTACATTTTGTTCTCACAGCCCCCAATCTGTCTCCCCAGAGAACTTGTGGAAGTGAATGAATCTGAAGGGGAGGATGATGTAATGTTATGGGACAAAGATCTTAGAAGATAGGAAAAAAAGATGCTGCCTAGGGATAAAAGTAGATAAGGAAGGACACAGCCCACAGCTGGATAGTGAGTAAAGCAAAAAGCCTCAGAAAGAATCCTCCCTAGTTTATCAGAAGGAAGGAGATTTGTACCTCCAGACATGCAGGATTCTGTTAATGTAGCTTTATAATAAAGTAGAATTATCTTCTTGTTTACCTGCTAAGACTGACAGTTTTTGTTTAGGCCAATCCAATTTTCTGTGGATATGAAGGATTTAGCATATTGGAAAACCAGGTCACATATTTTTATGTAATGCAGAGTGGAAAAAGTGAAATGATAGTAACAATAGCTGTGATGGAGAAACACTGGTTAGTATAAAGTGGTAGACATTAAGTTCTATCATAGAGCATGATGTGCTGATCTACTGAGGAAGAAAGGCCTTCTTAATTAACACATTGCCCTGAAAATCTTTTTTCATGCTTAAATTACAGAGTGATTTGATGGGTCTCCTAAAGCTACAGAGATACCTTTAATACTCTGAAAAGTTATTCAGCTTTACAGCTGAATAAACAAATCTTATTCACCCAGGAATAAAACAAGGGATTAGAAGGACATGTTATTATGTGAATAGTTGCTTCCTATATGTAAATTGAAAGGGTGAAGGGATGAAGATGTTCTCAGCTGGATGTAATGAGGTACTAATACACATCTTCATTTCATATGCTTAAAGCCAAGAAAGAGATAATCTATCAAAGTAAGAGACTTTGTCACATGAGTATTCTAGATAATACCCATGCTGATATTGCTCAAATGTCTATTTGCAGAAAAACAGCTTCATACTTAGAAGGCAAACATGTTAATTTCTATTCAGGCCAAAAGTTTGAATGAGCAAGGTTCTAATTCTTGTAGAATCCAATAATCAAATGTACAAATGAAAATAATTTCATTAGAACATATTAGTGAGAAGCAGAGTTTAATAATTTCCAATTTAATTCCAGGATGGAACAAATGGCAATGCAAAAAAGAATCTGTCACTTGGATAACTGAACAAATGCGTAATTTGAAAACTGATGTTAAATGTAAAAAAAAAAAAAAAAAGAAGTGATAATGTGAGGAAAGGAAAATGTTAGCCATGTTAGCTATGCTGGACTTTTCAAAGATAGATTTCCATAATTATTACTTTATACTTTTCAATTCTTGTGTTTTCACCTGTGGAATGAAATAAGTCCTTTTATGAGAATGGAATTTTCACAGAAAGGGAAAAACAAGTTTATAGGAACACACACTATATAGAATGTCAAAATCAATAATAGTTTTGTTGTTTGTTACATACAGAATATCTGGTGCTTTCTGTGAATTATTCAGTCAAGTCTTTCATTTTATACTCTTATTTTAGAGTTCCTTCTAAATTCTGTACTAAATTGGAATACATTATTTTATTATTTGCATTAGTTTACATGATCTTTCATGTACACATAATCTCTTTTTTACTGTTAAAATTATAAATAATGTGCATATATATGTATGTCTATTTCTGATTAATATATCTAAAGAGCAATAATTTGCTAGATGTCTTAGTAATTATTCTCTTTATATCTTTATTTCTTCCTTTTTGCACTATAGAACATTTGGGACACACAAATTATCCTTTCTACAATTTAGTTTTCCATTCTGCAGTACTTAGTATCTTATTTGTATCTTTCGGATGTCTTTTGTTAAATTTGCCTTATATTACAGGAAAAGCTACTTACTGATTATGCTAACCTATAAGATCCCTGTCATTTTTTTCTTTTTTTAAAAAAATGTAATTGTTTATCAATGTAAACAATAATAGGAAATTAAGGAAACAGAAAAGAAAGGGAGAAAGAAAAATATGAAGAAAGAAAAAAGGCGCTGACTTCCAACTCTTATTATTTATTATTTATTTTATTTTGAATTTCTATACCGCCCTTCTCCCTGGGGACTCAGGGCGGTGTACAGCCAGTATTAAAAAACATGTAGAACAAATATTAAAAACAATTAAAAGATATATAAATGTGGCCCAATTAAAACTCACTACCAATTAAAACATTTAAAACATTTAAAAACATTTAAAAATATCTTCTTAAGCCAGCCCAGCTTGCTTGAAAAAATGGGTTTTAAGGGCACGACGGAAGGCACTGAGGTCCTGGATTCTCCTTATCTCTGGGGGGAGCTGATTCCAGAGGGTAGGTGCCCCCACAGAGAAGGCCCTCCCCCTGGGGGGAGCAGAGTACAAAATAACAAAATTAGCAGAGTACAAAATAACAAAATTACATCCTTAACTTTTTACTTTTACACATTAGTATATTAACTTTCTATAACAACGAATCTATCTAATCAGCATAACCAAACTCAAAGTTTCATTTTTTATATCACAAGCACAAAATCCAGAAGTGATAGCCAAATAAAAAACATAAAATATATTCTCCTCCTTGAAAAGAACAATCAATTTACCTATTTCTGCTTTATCTTCCTTACTGTTGAAATAATATGTATTTCTATTTGCACTTAATAATCTTTATAAACTATCACAATTTATATTAACAAAATTCACTGTATTCTTTCAGATTCTTTAACCTTAAAGGGAGAAATACTTTTTTTCCATCCATTTTTAAATACTAAGTTTTTTAAAAAAAAAAACATTTCTAAAATCAAAACATTCTAATACATCTTTTTAAACTTCCTCTTAACATACATACTTTAAAGTTCACTTTCAGACCAATAAAATTCCAACTAACCCCAATTAACTCATTAAAATTTGATCACTCCCTCTAAATTTGCCTCATATAATTTTTCTTCTTGTATACATCCTTTTTAAAGCTCTAAATTTTTCTTTAAGCTAATACATCTTTTTCTTTAGCTTTCTCTTAACATAGATATTCTCAAATACACTTTCAATAATATTTTACAAACTTTAGGAATTACTTAAGCATTCTATAAAGGAAAAGGAAATACATTTTCAAATTTTAGATTGAGACTTTCTTTCAATTACAAATATCAGACTGATGAAAATCCATCCTAATTCCAATTGTCTCATTAATTTTAAGTCACTCCTTTCAACTTGTTTTAATGGAATAAAATCTTTTTTTTTCCTCTGGAAGGTTTGTCAAGTAGTTATAAACTTCTTTTTTTCTCAAGGATTTCTCAATTTTGTTGAGTCTATGAGGAAAAAGTCCCAAGTAAGTTTTGATATAGTAAATCAAACAGAGTATACTGTAGTTTTTGAAAGTTTTTCATCTACATTCAGATTGAGATCACAGTTATTGCACAACTCTATTGAAATGGTTATTCAGAAAAGGAAAGAAGAATTTTACCATAAAAACAGCATGCGTTGTTTTTTATAATGTAAATTATTGACTTGTGCATAATGAAATGTTGTCATTTCTCTAAGGTGGCTGAGAGATTTAAAGAATTCTAGGACAACCATCTTTCATACCAACAGCCAACCAAAAGTGAAAAACATTTAGTGCCCTATAAGATAAGCTAATTCTCAAGCAGCTCAAGTAGTTGTGGTGTGTGTATATGTGCATGTGTCTCTGTATGTTGGTGTGTGTTTATTTAATAACATTTTTAACAGCAACAAATTTGTTGGATGGGGTGGGCTGAAAATCAGTAACTAGTCCTATGTTAGTGAATTTCTGTGACAGTGAGGAGACTTAAATCTGGGAATCTGAGTCTACTACATTAGTTACTACATGGATACCAAACTAACAGATTTATTAGCATATTAATCTTATAAATAATTAGAAATACACTATTTACACATTAATTGTTCAATAGCTTCTCTCTTGACATCATTATATTCTGAATTACCATGAACTGATTATCAGAAACAACATAAATTTTGACTTGAAATCTCTTCACTCAATGTAGATAAGTAATACAGGAAGCCATTCTGCTTATTTTACAAGGTATACTGCCATTTTGACATAGACTATTTCTAATGGTTTCCACAGGATAATTTCTCCATGATTTCTAAGCACAGTATATAGAATTGTAGTCCGGGTCCTAGAAGGAGCAAATTTGGGTATTCCAACTCTACCATAATAAACAGCAGCATGAACACAAATTTAAAAAAGGTCTTAATAACATGTTTTTTCTCTGATAAAGAAAATGATATCTGAAAGTTAATGGGGAGTCATTGAATTTGAAGTAATCAAAGTCTTCAAACTTTTCCTTTCTTTTAAAATATTGTCTGCTTGTATTGTTGCTGTATTCAAAAACTATTTTCTTATGAGCAATATCTTATGAAACCTCTATAAACATTCCTCCTCACATGGACATTTCAGAAACTGGTTCTAAAAAAAAACTTGAGTCAAGAGACATAACAAGAATCTTTCCCTGCTGCTTATTTGGAGTAGGACTCACATTCAGTATACCCTGTCCAAAATAAGAAAAGGAGCAAAAGATAAAAAACAAACCGGAATGCTAGACAGCATCCTGAGAAGTGGACAGGTGATAAAAGGAAAAACTTAAATAATTTGGCTGTGTTTGGGGCATTTTGTCACTGAACTCCTTCATCACCTCCTCTTTGTAAGACTGCTTTTAATATTCAAATATATACATTATTCTCTGTGCATGTGTGTGATTATTCTATAGTAGAATGGTATCTAAAGCTTTACAGTGGGGAGAGGTGCATCAGTGAGTAACTTAAAAGAACAAGTTAGGCACAGAGAAGCTCTATTTATGTAGGAATTGAAAAAGACTTGATGGATCATAATCAGTCTATTTAAATTTTATCAAAATGTAAATTGTTAGATTTAGGATGCATGTGACACTTGATGACTCTAAAAATATTCCAGTTTTTCAGAAGGAAGGAAGAAAAAAGGAAGATATAGATCAATGACTTCCATTTCTCTAGTCTTTATATTCTTTGAAATGTTAAACAATCTGTTATTTGGTGATAGGTGATAAGTTTGGAAGCTTTATAGCCTAACTTGTATTTTAGTTTTGGGCAAGAATACCTTTCTCATCATCCGAAGCATCAATAAAATGATTTTAATACACTTCCAACATTCTAGAGACAACTTTCAGATATAAGGATATGTTATAGCTACAGGGGATAGTATCTCTAAAGAGTAATATGTCAAAGATTAGGAGATGCACCATTGACCAGGCAATCAATTTTATAGTGAGAATAGTCAGCTTTACAGATAAATAGAAGGAAAGAAAATGTCTAGCATTTTATATTATATATACAGAAGTAAAATTTTAACATTTTAAAGTTAATGTTGATAGGAAACATTATTTTTAAAGTTGATAAAATAAACAGTACTGTGTATGTTTCAGATTTTGAAATATATGATTGGATAGGCTTTGAAGCTTAAATTAAAAGAAACAACTAAATTTCTGCTGTTGGTTTGGGGATATTTTTTAAAAAATCAATTTAATACAACAGAGCATATAATTCCAGACAAATGAATGTTTGATGTCAGTACACTTTTTTTTTACAAAATATTTTATGACCCAACATTACAGACGACTCAAAATAAAAGCTAATTCCTTGCTTATGTAAGCATTTTCAGTGCTGATTTAATTATTTTACAATGGAAATAAATTGTCTTCACAAAGACAAAGACTTCCTCGTATCTTGCTTAACAATGTTGCCATATGTAACATTTACCAATGATTTCTTAAATAAACAACAATTGGCTGACTTCATACAATATACATAAAGTATTCTTACAGATCATTTTAACCCAGCTTGCCTGTACTACAGTATGGACTACTTCAGCTAGTTAATACTGTCACACAGAAATGCAACTTTATTTATTTATTATGAGATATCAAATTATTTTCTTCTCCTAGCAACTATATAGATAGATTTTCTTCATGAGAAAGACTTGTTCTTTCAAGTCTCCCAATAGTGTACTAATTGCCAGATGAACTGAGTTCATCCACTTTGATTCTGGTTGTCTTCTTCTCTTTCCTTTCATATTTCTCAACTATTTCCAGAGACCTGTGTCTTTGCAGTAAGATCTTTTGTGTAGGATAATATACTTTTCCATGATAAGTACGAACATAGAAATTGTTTTTAAAAATCTTCAATTGCTTAGCATTTGCTTTTCTAATGGCACATATAAAATAAAGTGTACCCAACAAGGGTATTAATTGATAAATCTTTAACTGAATCTAAAATAAATTTCTTTTTCAGAAACATCTGCAGCCATCAATCTAATGTGGGCATAAAATTATCTACACAACAGCCAAATATGATTGAAATAATATTTAGCTCAGTCATAACAAAGTGATACCATATAGCAAAGGCACTATCATTAACTGATATACCCTTCCATATTCTTCTATTTGAAAGTGTGGGTTTTGACGACTTCTGGTGGCTCCGCGTTCCCTGATGGACGCTCCTTTAGGAGCTCCAGCCCTGCGATGCTATTTGCCGCTAGAACAGCAAAAATCAGCTGTCTAGCAGCTCGAAACTCTCCCCCAGGGAAAAAGGGGGAGAGAAGAGCAGAAGGGTCTGGGTAGAGCTCCCCTAGACCCCCAGGTTTTTTTTTAAGCCTGGGGTTTGCAGGGTGAGAGCTCCCTGAAAGCCCTTCAGTGCTCTGGATCCGGGACGAGTCTGCTTTATGCAGAACAAGGGGTCGCAACCACACCAGCAATGCAATTTTAAGGATTAAGAGAAACTTCGACCCTGGATGCTAGCAGAGCAAAATCAGGAGAACAAAAAATGCAAGTACTCAACTTTAACTCCATTTAAGAGAAAAAAGAAAAAGATGGCGCTTAAGGGCGTGAAAAAGAAACTTATTACTAGTGAAAGTGGCTGTTAATGTTAGCAACATTGTTAAAGCTACTGGATTACGCAGCAAGAAAAAGATTTAAAGTGCTAGTGGAATGGAAAAAATTATGGTATTGACCTCAACTAATTTATACTTCTAAATTGTGTGGAAATTAATTGGACTTATTGCCTGATAGCTGAATAAATTTAAAGTGAAAATTGAAATATGGCTGACATTAAGGATGGAGGATCATTATTATGTGAGCCAGCAAACTCACAAGTTGTGACTGTAAAGATTTTACAAGAACTCTTAAATTTTCATACTTCTGTTATATTAGAATCAATTAAAAGGACTGTTCAAAATCAAAATCTGGAGAACAACAATGATTTGCTGTCTGGAAAAGAGGAAGAAATTAACCGAGCTAATGTGACTTTGGAGGAGGGGAAAGAGGCTGTCAGGAATAAGATGGAAGTTAGCACACTGGAAACAGAGGTTTTGGCAGAGGCTTCTATGCAACTAATTGAAAAGCAGCAAATAGACTCTTTCCTGCAGACTGATAAACTTTACCGTGACAATTTTTGGTTTTACAGACAGAATCAATTTTTAAGGAATGAAGTGATTGATTATACAAGCAGGAAGAGTCGAAATGGAGGTTTCAAATTAAAGGAGATAATTTTAAGAAGAGAACGGATTCCAAAGATACATCATCAAAAATTTTAGAAAATAAAAGCAGGGGGAGGAGCAATGCTGAAGAAGAAAGTATTATTGAAGAAGAAGGATTGGAAAAAATATAGAAAGAAAGGAAGAATGGAAGATTAATTTATTTTGGGGAGGATCTTAATAATAAATTTGAAAAGCTTACTGAAATTAGTATTTTTAAAGTTTAAGTAAAAATGTTTAACTAAAAATGGATAGCATTTTAAAAGTTATCGAGGTATTAAAATGGTTAACTTTAAAGTTAATAGATAGCTTTCTGAAAGTTTTGAAATTGATATTTTGAAGAATGAACTCAAGAGTTAGAAATAATTTAACCCAATGGATTAATAGTATCTTTAAAGTTATATTCTGAAGAATGTTTTATTGAAGTGTTTTTTAAAACTTACTGAAGTATTAAAATGGTTAATTTAAAATTGAATGGATAGCCTTTTGGAAAAGAAAGAAAAAGAAAGAAAAAAGTTTTGAAATTTATATTTTGAAGAATGTTTTATAGAGGTATTAAGAGATTTTAAAAGGTTTAATCTAAAATAATATTTTCCTTTTCTTTTTTTTCTTAAAGGATATGCTTTAAAGAAAGTTTTAAAATGTTTAATTTAGAATTTTAAAAAGGGAGGCTGATGAATAACTTTTAAAAGAGGAGTTAAAGAGTGTGAGGGAGTTTGAATCTTGTAGTAAGTTAGTATATTTTAGCTTATGCTTGTTTAATGTTATACCCTGTTTTTGCTCTGGGAAGTCGGGGGTGGGGGGGTGGGGAGGGGAGGTTGAAGGTTGTCTGGGGATAAAATTGTTGTCTAATTTTTAATAAAATTAAAAGATAGATAAATGTATCAATAGAGAAGTAAGAAATGTGGGGGAAATGTCATAACAAAGGAAATGATAATATTAAGATATGATAAATATTAGAAGGCTAAAAAGAAGACACAAAAGATGTATTCAGAAGATATATGGAATGATTGATGATGTATTGTTTGTTTGTTTGTTTATAAAATAAAAAAAAACTTTTTTTAAACAAAAAGAAAGTGTGGGTTTCCTTACTTGAGCATTGAACAATGTGTTGATTTCCCAATTCCCATTTGGATTAGACACTCACTGAATTTGATAATATCTAAATGCAAAGAAGATGAGTTAGACTATTTTCTCTCTATCTGCATACATTCCATAAGTAGCTCTACATAGCTTTACACGGTATTATAGTCCTAAGATCAAGAAACTGATCCCCCAATGTGTCTCTTATAGCAGAGTCCCTTCACCTTTTACAGAATTACTTTTAAACAAGTCTGATGTTAACTCTTCTACTAGAAGTTGCCCTCTACAGTAGCTTCACAGATCCAATAAGGGGGGGGAAATGCCTTCTCTAATTATAAACATAGAAGTTTTACTTTACTACTTTTATTCATTCTCTATAACTGTAGAGATCTATAATCTGTATTATATTCATACGTGAATATCTTTTACTAGTAGCAACTGGACAATGAGAATGAATCCCTTATTTTGGGAGAATGGCTTAAAGATAGCAGTCTCAGTCTTTCACCCAACAGCTGGAAACACCCTGAAAGAGATAGTACTGTTCAAAAATATAGTACCTAGTCAAACAATGCAAGTCTAATTCAAGTCACTTACCCCGAGAGCTTCATAGCTTTTATATCTTTCCCCAAACTATATTTCACTTCTCTTAATTCTGTGCAGATATTTTTTCATTCCTTTGGGAATTCTCCAATTCTTACTTCCATGTTCTCTATTAAAAAAAAACTACTTATAATTTTCCAACTCTGTATTTGCCTTTATTTCTTCTTTGTATCTTTAACAACCATGGTCCAACTACTGTCCTGACACCCATATTTCTAGAATCCAATATAATTTCCTAGGTTCTAATTAGAAATCTCTACTACTTTGTATTATATTTATTTCCAAACTCTACTATAACCTTTTTGTGTTATGCAAATTTTCCACAATTTTATTTTTCCATCTTTTAGAGCTTTTGAGAATATTTTTGCAAGTGTATATTGAGATTAAGCTTCAAACTATATGATCTAGTGGTTAAGTGTCAGATTTGTCCTGTAGACCAGACAGGAAACATGATCAGATAAGCTAATTCTACTTTATTATAAGACTACATTAACAGAATCTTGAACATCTGAAAATGCAATTCTCCCACATCTCCTTTACAGAGAAAATAAGGAAGAGTCATTCTCACCTCTTTCTCCAGCCATTATTATGCCCTTTCTTCTCTGTTCCCTAGGCAGCAATCTTCACTCAGTTTCTCTTTCTTACATAACATTACATTATGTCAACTCAGACACTGTGAGTTCTATCCTGCTTTAGGCATAAAGCCAGCTGGGTGACTTTGGGTCAGTTATATTTTCTCAGCCCTAGGAAGCAGGTTATGGCAAGCCACTTCTGAAAAATCAAGTAAACCAAGCAAACCGCAGGGATTTGTTCAATCAGTTGCAAGGAGCCAAAACTGACTTGAAGGCACACACCCACATATAAGTAGTTTCTTCTTGTTCATTGGATTATTTTGACTTCAAATCTGTTGATAAAATGCTATCTGGACTGTACAAATTGATAAAACTGGAGATTTTTCCCCTTTCTACATTTCTTTCAATGAACTAAAGAGCTTCCAGAACTGTTTTTGGTATTTTTTTTTTTTTTAATTTACCCTGTGAAAGGGAAGAAAAGCATTTAGTGGTTGTTTGGCATTCCCTGATTAATGGCATGGTCTTAATGAACCCAGCATGGCAACTAAGCATTTATATGTTCTTTTCTATTTAATACGAATATATCACATGATCTAAAAGAATTTTCATAAATCATTATCTTGTAATCTCAGAAATATTCTTCTGTGCTAAGATATCCATTTTTGCAGGAACAAAAGTGAAAGAACAAATCACTGAAATTCATTTTACTAATAGTATTATTACATTAATGTCTGGTGATTATAAGCCACTAGGCTTTCTACATTTGAATCATACCCTAAAGTACATAGGATTATGAAATTGCTCTAAGTAACATGTTCCAGAAATGTAAAAAAATCATTTAAAGAAAATGATCCCATTATTTTCATTTTTTCATAGTGTTACAGCAAAATCCATGTAAATTATTTCATTTTCTTAACAACACAGTTCTGTGATTATTTAATTGCCTACTTTGCCTTCACCTTCTTTTTTAAAAAATAGTATTATTAAAATTACTGCAGAATGGCACAGGACATTAAAAACAGCAGGCAATTTCTTCACACATACACAGTTGCTTACAATGAAACTTGTAATAAATACTTTAATTGTACAGGTCTTTAAAATGTTCTTAAATAATTAATGCTTTTGAAATGGCTTGAATGCAGGACATAAGTGTGGTTGCGAGATATTTTTCATATTATCTTGGTTTTCAACATCTTATTATTTTTTCTTGATAGATTTTCTTCCTATTGAACTTGAAGTGAAGCATATGAGAATGTCCTAATTGTTAACATTTCTTCACCAAATTTTAAATTTGTAAATAAAATTTAAGGATTCATGCAGTTTATTGCCAGGTTTGATAGACTGGCAGCCTTTATAATCTCAACTATTTTTGTTTGTTCTTTTGCTTTTTTCATACATTGATCTCCCCCCCCCCCCTTTTTGTACAAAAAATGGTTGAACCATGAGTTCTGCTTAAGAAGTTCAAATGACTGGAAAGATCACTTACTTCTGATTTTTCTACTTGATCTGTAGAAAATGTGAACCACTCACCACAATCAGCCATGAAATGGACCTGCTAATGTATCTCACTAGGAAGCTCCATTCCTTGATCTTCTGGATGTGGCACATGAAATAAATGACAGATATTGCAATCTACATTATAATTTGAAATACCAATTTTGTCTGATAGCTTGAAGTTTAGGGAGCAAAGTAGTATAAACCAAACTGCAAAATAATTCACACAGTTGTCTATGTAGTGAAAATAGGGTTGCCACTTTTTTCTGATTTGCTTCTAACAGCAGCATAACAAGCAAAAATTCTCAAGCCTAATGATTTTCCCAGCATGTAGCAACAGCTCGGCGCTAGCAGCTGCCCATGAAGTTTGATGTTAGAATGGCAAATGAACCATTATGAAATACGGTTTAGCCATGTGATAATTTGCCTGGCATAAAAAAAAAGAGCAATAAGGGCAGAGTAGAGGAAAATGACAGGTGGGAAAAGCAAACACCAAGAGGCAAGCATTTCAAAATGGGAATAATAAAATAGATGTAAAGTATGGCTGAAACCTTTCTGGACTTTTTTTTTAACTCAGATTTATTTGGATTCCATGTAGAGGATTTAATTTAAGACAAAATTAATAAACCTAGCATTTCATGCAGTTCATTGATTATTATGGAATATCCAGCTTTACTAAAACAAAATAAAACAGGAAACAAACAGAAAATCAGAAACAGGATAATATTTGTTAAGAAGAAATAATATATTATAATACTTTTAAGAAGAAAATTACAGCATTTCACAGCCTGAATAACTAGAGTATAATTGGCTTGTTTGTAGCTAATGTATACTCTGAACCCATACAGGCTAACAATATTATGGCACTCTCTATTATACAGCCTTAGACAATTGGCCTTTTTAGTAAGCTATGGTTCAGTTTATTAAAAGAAAGGGTAGAATAGATTAAATAAAATGCAGTCTCAAATTGGAATCTGACTTTTAAAAAACAAATTTACAAGCAGTTCAGAATATATGAGAGAATGGCAGAGAGAGATATTTTACTTCATTAATATATGAGTGGTATGGTTATTTTAGAAATTGACTTGATATCACTAGATCATATCAATAATCTTCAAAAATATAGAGACTGGTACCTTATATTGTATTTTGATCTTTGCTTATCATGGTATAAGAATTTCCAAGAGCTCTTTTCAATTTAATAGAAATATATTTAAGATAAATATATCTCAAAGGTTGGTTTATATTTTGAAAGGCATTACTGATTTAGTTATTTTTTAAAAAATTAATACATACTATATTGAACAATTCTTTTTACATGGACACCTTGTTAGATTTTAATCACAAATTTTGATCAACATCAGTTTGCTTATAAAAGCAATAGGTTGACAGAAGACACCATCGCCACTGCTCTACATACTGCACTGAGACACCTTGAGAAATCTGGGAATTATGTCAGAATGCTTTTTATAGACTATAGCTCAGCCTTTGATAGCATTTTACCAGGCATTCTCATTGAAAAGCTGACTGACCTGAATTTCCCTCCCCTCATTTGTGACTGGGTCAAAGACTTCCTGACAGACAGTCCACAAACAGTAAGGGTTGGGTCCTTGACATCTTCCACCCTGAAGCTCTGCACAGGATCCCCTCAGGGTTGCATGCTCAGACCCTACCTGTACTTGCTATATACACGACTGCATATCCTTGAATCCATCCAACATCATAATAAAGTTTGCAGATTTACCATTGTTTCGATCAAACAAGGAGGCCTCACATAGCACTATTTTTGTTTTCGAACACTGACCACTATAGGTTTTAAAACATATTTATCAAATCCAAATGAAACAATCATTAATAACTAGTTGATATAATTTATTTAAAGAAAGTTTGAGGCTAATGGCAGACAAGGCAAATGGATAATCATTTGATATTTAATAATTACAATTAACAGTCTTCAAGCTGGTACAGGGTATTAAGCAGGACATCATATAAGGGAGAGAAATATAAAGAATGAATTCAAAGCAATTTTTTGAAAAAAATGATTACTGAAGCTCGTGTATGGACTAAAAACCGGGCATTTAACAACAGAAACAGAATTAACACCCACCTGCCAACACTTACTAAGGACAAAAGTTTGCACCGGCATAGCAAAAGAATAAAAAAAAGAGAAAGGGTTGCATAAAAGAGTAACAAGAGAGAACAAGGACTTCTGGTGAAAAGGAGAGAAACAAAAAGACCTACTGCTAGACTGTAGATATTATATTTCAGACTTAGGTGAGAGAAACTGCCTTTTCTTTCTTTTGAGAAAGAGAATTGGATACAAAGAGTGAAAATTGCCCATTTGGGAAAGATTTCCAGTTCTTCTACGACTAGGACATTTTAAAAACATTTTCCCTACAAAAAATATAAGTATAAAGAAAGAAAATGTGTTTCTAGTTATCCTTAAACTTTTCAAAGCCAAAAAAAGGTAAAGCTTACATTTATTTATGTTTTGTCCTTACTGGGCAGAGGGGAGGAGAAAAAATGAGAAGATCTTTTGAGCAGAGACGGACAAGGATATTTTGATTACTATCTTAACCAAAAGTCTTTACTGAAAGAACCTGATTCAGTAACAGAAGCACCACAGGTCAAAAGTGAATTCTGGAATTATAGATTTTTCAGTCTGTTTCTTTCACATGCAATATAAGAGAAAATAATTAGGTATGTGGTTTAAGGAGGAGAACTGCCAAATTAGAAATCACTGGAATTCAAAATTGATTTTTTTTGTTTGGGTTGAACATGAACAATATTATCTGATTCTGGTCTGTAGAAGATTAATAACTGGACAATGTTCAAGATAAATATATATAAAAGAAATTGTATTGAAGGCATAATTTTTATCCATTAAAGCTTATAATGTGAGATATTTATTTAGTTTAAAACTAAATCTGGATGTTGATATATTTTCTTTCCTTATTTAGTAAATTTGGCCTCACAATGTAATTATTTTGAGTCCATTTTTCTAAACAAACTATTTTCATCACTTCTCCAGAATTTTCTGAATGCATTTTTTTGGCAATAAATTGAACAATAATTTGTTATTTAATTCATTTGGTTCAGATGCAATGGCTGTTTCTAAGATTCAACCTTAGGAGCAACAACTCTTAATGACTCTCTGGTATTCATCTAACAAGCCTATTCAGATTAGGTGAGAAGACATGTTGGAGTCTCCCCAACAAAATTGTTCAGATTGAAGAAGCTACTTGGACAATCAATTAAATGTTTCAAACCAAAAAAGATTGTTGTATCAGTTGTATCAGCTCGCATCAGGATACATATTTTGTCAGTTGCCTTCCCACCCCCCCAACATCCATGACAAGGCTACTTCAGAAACATATAGTAAGAACTTGAAATAACCACCCAACTGTAAAACATTAGTTTTAAATCAGAAGCTGGACATTAACTTACAATATATGTTTTGGTCTTATTGCATTTTGAACTGATATCAACAGGATTGTTAAAATGATTCTGAATTAAATGCTACATGTTAAAACACAGATATGTTTTAGCTATAATTACCGATTTAGAATCATGCTAAATATAATGACATTAGATTGTGTTTAAATACAGAGGTTAGTTGAAAAACTATACAGTAAATTATACATGTAAAAGCCAGCAATGATTACTGATTTGTGCAGTGTCAATATTTGAATTTAGTTCCTTTTTTTTTTTTTAGAAATAGGAAAGAAGATTTTTAAGCACTATGAACCAAGTTTTTGGAGTTGTTCTATTTATAACATAATTTTAAAAACTTTAAGAATTATTTTATTATTAATTGCTTATGGCTACAAATTTTAAGGCTGAGATGGTAATTTAACTAAAATATGTATTTTATTTTCTTGACTTGATTGTTTAATATAGTAAAATATTTTATTTTAAAAATTGGGGGGGGGGGAGAAACTCTGGATAATTATGATTGAAATGACAGGGAATGTATGTTCCCTATGTTTATCTTGTTGCCAGAAGTCTACAAAGTTCACTCTAATTTGAAAAAAATTTATTGACGTCTAACTTTTTTCAGTCTTTTTGGCACATAACAGTACCTTTGATAGCATATTGCCCAATGTCTTCTTGAAAGCAACTCTTTATATATTGAATCAGAGCTTGAACAAGTTAGACCAGAGACATCTATTCCACATTAAATTGCATACTGAGAAACAAATAACTCAAATCATATAATTTTAGGATCAGGCTTCATACTGAGTTGGATCACAAACCTTTAAAATTGAAAAAAAAAAATGCAAAGGACAAAGCTGAAACTTAGAGCAGAGACAGTGTGCAGAAATTTGATTTTACAAAGGAGACTATATCTGCTCAGCACAAAATATCCTTATTGTTATTAAAAGTACATCATTCATTATACCAGTTGTATTATAAAGCTGAAAGTTATCAGAGACAAATCTTAAGTAGTAAAATCTAAATGCCATTTAACTGGCTGCTCTCATCCGTGAACACAAAAGCTCAAATTTAATCCTGTTTATTCCAAATCAACTTTTATTTTGTGAAAGTCAAATAACAGAGCATGAAAATCATGGAGGTTATCCTTTTATTTGAACAGCATGACATTGCCTGTATGTTGTTATCTACACAGTCAGGAATGATATAGTTTTAACTCAAGTGAAAGAACAAATTATGGCACCCTAAGGTAAAGAGAATTGAGAGCACCCAGAAGTCAGAGAGGATAATTTATACTGATTTGATTGTGCATCCAATATTAGACTGTGGTAGCATTCATAGAATTAAATTTAAGAATACTTAGTCATTTAATTTGAATAATCTGAAGGAGATTCAGTAAAACAATCATGCACATTTACATGTCAGAAGCTGCATTTGTTCATGTATTGCCATCTTGCTCTTCCGGAAATAAGACTTACTTTTCTGAAAATTTTGAAAAAAAGACACTGTAGTGTTATAAAGGTAACATTCAGCCAAGATGTTCCCATTTGTACCTATTTGCATTTAATCCTTCCCTTTTTCCAAATCTGATCAGAATTATATTTTATATACTTTGTAAGGAATGCATGAAAATTGCTTTAATTTTTTTGAGAGGAAAATCATTTGTAAATCCCAGGAGAAAATTACATAAATATCTATAATATTAATTTACAGTATGCTTTGGTACTCTCCAATAGGAAATGTAGAGATCAACTGCCATGGACATAGCTGGCTTGGTGCTTATTTATTAAATCTCTTCTCCATTTGTTAAAATTGTACAATATACATTTGCTCAGACGTTAACTATATTGGTTCACTTTGGGGGTCCTTTTGACTCATGCTCAACAAGCTGGTAATAGATATGACTAGAATTGCACAAATTTATCTTGTATACCACTTGTACCAATTTTTGGATTAGTTTACTCTGCTCATAGTTACTTACAGGTTGTTAACATCCAGTCTGTAGTACTGCAACATGCAGTATAATGGACTGCTCTTGGAAACCAATTATTAGCTATAGCTGCTCCTGAGTGCATGGGTAGCTATGGGAGCATTTAGTTATGTCTAGGTAACATACTATTGTGCAACCTATGAGCTTCTGGGTGCAGTATAAATTCATATAAGAATCCTTATGGAATAGCACCAAGATATTTTATCTTCAGGGATTGGCACATTATAGGTGCATTATGTACTAAATAGTGGTATTTTTACAAGAAGCAGAAGGTGTACTTCATTCTGATTTTCTGCAATGTAACTTGGAGTAAGCTGAAATTCTTTACAAAGAAAGTTTTTGCAAGCAGAATGTCTTAGAAACAACAGCAACCAACTCCTGAAAACAGCTGCCTGTAGTCGATCTGTGCAATCTTCTTGCAGCAGCTTTTCAGGTGGTCCACTGTTTCCTCAGCTTCTTTGCATAGGTGGCACTTACTGTCTGTTGCTGTCTTCTTAATTCTAGCTTTGTATACATTTGTCCTTAAAGGTTGGTCTTGTGCAGCCAGAATTAGTCCCTAAGTTTCTTTCTTCAACTTTCCTTCTCTTAGCCATTGCCAGGTCTGGTTATTAACTGCTTTCCCTGCTATTTTTTTAAAAAAATGTATACTGGCCACATAGTGCTTTGTTTTCCCATGCCTCCATTTGGTTCTTCATTTGGTCATTCTTGTAGGCCAGTTTGGTCTTTTCAGTAAGCCTTCTTGATACACTAACTTCAATGCATCTTCATCATTGTCCTTCAGATATTCTTCCAAAGCCATTTTTTTCTTCTTCAACTATTTGATGTACCTGCAACATTCCATGCCTTGGTAGATAGAGTCTGTCACTGCGAGGATGAAGGGCATGATTCATTGTCATTTTTCTGGTCTTCCTACCCATTGCTTTTAGTTCTGCTTGAATCCAGTTCACTATTCCAGTTGTGTATCTAATGAGTGGTATTGCCCATGTGTTGATTGCCTTGATGGTATTTCCTTCATTGAGTTTGTACTTTAAGATCTCTTCACTCTCTTGATGTATTCACCTCTAATCTTTTTCTTGACTTCAATGTGCTTAATGTTGTCAGTTTGAAGGATACCCAGGTATTTGTAGTAATCATCCTCATTCAAATTCTTAATGTTATTTTTGTGGGGCATCTTGATTCCTTCAGTTTTCATGATTTTTCTTTGTTTGATAGTGAGTGTAGCACATTTGTCCAATTCAAAGTCCATTGCAATATCTTGGATATATATATATATATAAATATATATAAACTATATATATATATATATATAAACTAAACAACTTAGTTTACGTAGGTAAAACCTGGCTAGAAAGAATATGCACATAAAAGCCTACGAAAAAGAAAAAGACACATTGTACCTTTACAGGGGGAAATATCTGAGAAGTGGGTGTGGCTCACCGACGAAGCCTTATAAGGCAGAAATAGCTATCTGAGTCTCCCAGAGAGCAACACAGATTTGCAGTTTGTCAACAGAAAAAAAGCTCTGAAGCTTGTGAATGAGATTTCACTCAACCAGAGCTGCAGAACAACTTAGTTTACGTAGGTAAAACCTGGCTAGAAAGAATATGCACATAAAAGCCTATGAAAAAGAAAAAGATATATATATATATATATATATATATATATATATATATATATATATATATATATATATATATATATATATAGAGAGAGAGAGAGAGAGAGAGAGAGAGAGAGAGAGAGAGAGAGAGAGAGAAGGGAGAGAGGGGGGGACAGTGTTGACCAACAATTCTATTTCAGATGGAGTTTTTCCATACATCTTCAGATCATCCATGTAAAAGAGGTGGGATAATCTAGCAGATGTTTTTGATGTTTGATAGCCACGGCCTGAGTTATTCAGTAGTGTTGATAGAGGAAACACTGCAATGACAAATAGAAGTGGTGATAGTGAATCTCCTTGAAATATTCCTCTCTTCATATTAACCACTCCCAATCTCTCACCATTGACCTACAGCTGTGTCTTCCATTGTGCCATCAATCTTTGCACAAAGTTTCTGATGTTTCTACTGACTCCTGTTATTTCTAGGCATTTCATTATCCAGTAATGTGGCAGAGTCAAATGCTTTTTTGTAGTCAATCCATGTTACATTCAGGTTGGTCTTCCTTCTCTTGCAATTTTCCAAAATCATTTTGTCAATTAGGAGTTGATCTTTTGTTCCTCTACTATTGGGGCAGTTTCCTTTCTGTTCAGGTGGAAAGAGATTGTTTTCAATTAGATGCTGTTGGGCTGCATCAGCTACCACATCAGTTAGCAATTTGAAAGTTGTTGGTAAGCAGGTAATTGGCCTGTAGTTGCCTGATACTGTCCCTTTTGCTGGATCTTTTATTATCAGGTAGGTTTTTCCAGCTGTTAGCCACTCTTCAATTTCACCTCCTTGTAGTATGTTGTTAAACTGCTTGGCAATGAATGGGTATAGACCAGTTAGATGTTTCAACCAAAAACCATGCAGTTCATCTTCACCTGGTACATACCAATTCTTTTTTTTCCTTACTCTTTTGTCTATCATTTCTGCTGTTATTACTAGTTTTCCCATTTCAATATCGTTTTTATTCTTATCCACCTCTTTTAACCAAGCTGTAACATTGTATTTCTTTTGGTTATCCCATATCTGCACCCAAAACTGCACTTTTCTTCCTTGTCAGGTACTGATTGATTCACTGCTGTTTCTCTATTGATAGATTGGTAGAAATGTTTCTTATTGGATTGAAATTGAAGGTTCTGCCTATAATTTGCAATTTGACTTCATATCTGCTGATCTTTTTGTCTGTAACTGTTATTTGCTGCTTTATTATTTCCAGTGCTTCCTGGATCTTTATTTATTTTATTTTTTATTTATTTATTTGTCGAGTACGTATTAGATAATATATATAAATATAAGCATGAATTGAATACATAAAATGAATACAATTAAATGGAACATTAGGATAAGGACGGTAGGCATGCTGGTGCTCTTACAGACTTTTAGGAATGGGGTGAGGTCAACAGTAGCCAGTCTAAGGTTAAAATTTTGGGGTTTTTGGGATGAAACCACAGAGTCAGGTAGTGCATTCCAGGCATTAACCACTCTGTTGCTAAAGTCATATTTTCTGCAATCGAGTTTGGAGCGGTTCACTTTAAGTTTGTATCTATTGTGTGTCGTGTATTGTTGTGGTTGAAGATGAAGTAGTCATTGACAGGTAGGACATTGTAGCAGATGATTTTATGATCATACCGAAGGTAGTGTAGTCCTAAATTTTCTAAGCCCAAAATTTCAAATCTGGTGATATAAGGTATTTTGTTGGTATCTTCCTTGTTTCTAAGTGGTATTTCTTGATTAGGTATTCTTTGGTCTTCTTGTTCTTCAGCATCGTTTTATTTTTATTTTATTTTTATTTTATTATTATTATCACCACCACCACCACCACCACCACCATCCTATGAATAGTGGTATTACTATAAACCACTTGCCCCCCTTTCCCCTAATTTTCAAAGAACACAAGGAAATTATGTGTGAAATGGTTTCATTATCAGCAAAGATGAATATAATTGTTTTTCTCTGTGGGAGGGAAAGTTAAATAATAGGGTAATAAAGAACAATTCTCTTTTGGTATGTGTAGCATGGGAACTTGCCTATATTGAAGAGGCATAATTAAATATTGCCATTAATACCTACCATTTTGGATTAAAATAATTCAAATTAGCTATTTGTTCCTAGTGGCTGAGTGTAATAGCTCTACTAAGTCATCTCAATAGGATAGATGGAGAGAGAGAGAGAGATTAGGCTCTCCTTCTGTATTATTTTAATTCTCTGACACAGCCTTTCCATTCATGGTACACTATGTTCTCATGCATAGTCAAAGGACAGCTAAATCACTGAATAATGAAATCATTGTATAAAAGTATATGTGTCTATTCTGTATAGAATCCAGTGATATTGGGTTAATTGAGAAGAAATAAAGATGTTTACTAAATTTCAAGGGTTAATAACTGTATGTCAATGTTAATTAGGTGAAAGAAAAAGGTAGAGTAGATGAAACTAAAATGAAAAGTGGTTAAGGAAACTGTTCAAATGTTTGGATGCAGAAAATTTAACAAGAAAAGACTTTTCTTTGAAGAACAACTGTGATAACATTTTTAAGGCTTTTATATGAATGTGTGTGTATGTGTGTTTGTGTGTTTGTGCGTGTGCATGTCATTTAAACTAAAGGATCTTGTAAACATTATTTATATCTATATCATATATAATCTATAATTTTATTTATTTTATATATTGAATAATAATTTTTCACAAGATCCTTTAGTTTAAATGACACCGATTTACTGGATATCAAAAAGGTTAAGGTACTTCCTACTACATAGAAAACATTGAATTGTAATATTTCAGACAGCTAATTTCTTTCTCATGGAATTATGTGTATTTTCTTCCATCTAGCTATGGAAAGTTGTCATCAAAAAATGAGAGATCTCTTATTCAGCTGTCAGATTATTCTTGTTCAACTTGTTCATTTCATATTGATTGAAGGGAAAATATACCTGACATGCTTCATTTCTAATGCGTTACACTAGAAGGTTTTTGAGAAATACTCATTTTATTCAGGTTTTTTTAATTTTATTGCTATTGTTCTTTACCTGTCCAATATCTAATATAAATGTTATAAATTAAGATTTATGCCTTTGAAAATACAGCTTTATAAAACCATTGTTTTATTTATCTAGAAAAATTAAAAGAACTTAAAAAACATTTTTAGATCACATAATTTGAATAGGTTTTTTTTATTACATCCTTTTCAACAACAACCAATTTTTAGAAATCATCTAATGTCAGTTATGCTGTTGGGGAGGGGAGGTGTTTTATTACTCGTTATTTAATTATATTTCATTTTGATAAGAAATAATTAACATAGCCTTAATATTTAATATTTTCAGATTTCACATAGCAGTTAACTTCTGGACCAAGAAAATTTATTTATTGTTTATTTATTGGTTCGATTTATATGGCGCTCTTATCTGGAGACTCAGCATTACAATGCGTTAAGCAATAGCCTTCATACTTTTGTATACACCTGCTTAGTAGGGCTTTCAGCTCCCCCTAAGTGGTGTTCTTTTTATACAAAGTCAGCTTATTGCCCCCACAATCTGGGTCCTCATTTTACCTACCTCGAAAGGATGGAAGGCTAAGTCAACTTGAGCCTGGTGAGATTTGAACTTGCAGTAATTGTAGGCAGCTGGTGCTACTTAACAGCACTTTAGTCTGCTGCGCTACCAAGGCTCTATGATCTAACAATTAAAATGATCTTACAATTAAAAGATGTATTGTATAGAATCAGAATAATTCCAAATATTCACTGAATTAATATTGGTCAATCATAGATGATTGCAATATTAATATATTATTTATTAATAATAATAATTAATAAATATTAATATATTATTTGTGTACTTTTGCTTCTTTTCTCAGTTTTTTCTTATTTTATAATTTTGTGTATTCTTTTTTCTTTGATTTTTTTTTATTTAGTTAACAACATTTTTTTAAAAAAAGAAAGAGAGCAAGGCAGGCCAACATGATATTAATTTGCAGATGGCATACATAATGGATTGTCTAATAACACATCTTTTCCCACACTTTCCAATATTAAGAAGCCTAACTTTTAGTAATAATAAATGTCTGCCTGTCTGCCTATCTGCCTGTCTGCCTACCTATCTGTTGCATTTAATATAACTACAGTATTTGTTGCAACTATGCTGGCAGCTGTAATGAAAATTATCAGTTGGCTAAGGTTTGCTTAGGGTATTTTTTTGTACCCTTCACCTTACTGCTAAGAAATTATACTAAGCTTTATATGATGTGATATATGATAATGTGTCATGGATTAACGTTGTGTAAGCAGCACTTTGTACTTTGTATTTTTTGTTTGGGATGTGGAAGAAATTCTAAATATATAACTATTCACAAGTAAACCAGGATATATTTTAACTGGTTTACATTAATATAATGATTTCAGACCATTATGCAATCACATTGGCCTAAATCATACCCTTCATCATGCTCAGCTAGCATTTTCTTTAAGATGAATTTCAATTCATGGCCATATTTTAATGCCTTTAGGATCTGTTGTGCACTAGTTTTTCTTCAGTGATGTATAGAACAGTTTCTAATTAGTAGCCTATATACATTTAATTACTAAGCTATTTAACTTTCTCATCCAAAGCATTAATGAAGATGTAAATAACATCAGGGGTCCAATCACCCTGTAGCATTCTCCTGCATAATGGATCCAGTCTGATACTCTGCAATAAACTGTATTTCATTTGCCAATTTTTGACTGAAATATTCATACAAGTAGCACACACCTTAAACTCCAAATACTTGAATTTTGATACAATAATGTGCAAAGACCATAGAAGAGAAGAATTAAATTATTTACATAAATTATGTTTGAAAATATAAACACTA
Source organism: Arizona elegans (assembly GCA_022577455.1). Lineage (NCBI taxonomy): Eukaryota > Metazoa > Chordata > Lepidosauria > Squamata > Colubridae > Arizona > Arizona elegans. The sequence continues at coordinate 68,109,012 of JAKOOJ010000006.1, read as the reverse complement.
AAAAACGAGTGGGCTAACTCATTGTTTTTCTATATGAAAACTATATTTCTATTTTTAAAAGGTGTTTAAAATCGGTGCTGAGGTGGCAATTGCAGTGGATGTAATGTTATCCATTCAGAGGAACTGTATTTATTAATTAAATTTATTCATTAAATACAATTAAATTTGTATTTAATTGAATTACAGTTGATCTAGGAAAGGACTTGAAATATGGGCCAATACAATCTCATTCTAAAATGCATATTTGTTATAGAATAAGGTTACAGTTTATATGTATGAACTGAACTACAGAACTGAGAGTAGGGGAAATAGCATAGGAAATCTCCGTATATTGTATTTTAAGGCAAAGAAAAACCATGGACAAAATTGTGCTTTAAACCAGAATAATTAACTTTTTTTTTTATTGAAAAAGTTTTTCAAATACAGATTTTTCCCCCTTTTTTCTCCCCCCTCCTCCCTAACCCCCCCTCACCACCCGTCCCCCTGTGACTTCTTCAAAGTAAGATCCAAATTCCTAACAGATTATATAATACTTTACCATCCCCTTACTCCATCCCCGAAATACTGACCCTTTCTTTCTAATAATATTATTACATCCCCCTTTTACCATACATTTTAAAATAACATTCTACTATAACATTGTATAATAACTTCTGATTTAGCATAATAATATTATTATGACTCCCAATTTAGCAATAATCTGCCCTTTTTCTCCTCCCCCATACATATGTCTGTATATTAATATAACATTTCAAAACAACCTTCCACTTTAAGACTATATAATAAATCCTAATTTAACATTTATTCAACTCTATCCATTTCCTCCACTCCCATAAATATATCTTTTAAACATCCCTTTTCTTAAACTAAACAATCAATAAACTGGCCTGTCTCCACCCACTTTCCTACAAAATTACCATGCATAACAATTCCTAATATCTTTATTCTTCTGCCCACCCTACTAAAAAAATATTCCCTTATATAGATAAAATCAATGACTTTAAATTTATAATCCATATAATGTCTTCTTTGATGTCTTTCCACTGGATTGTTAACTCCATCACCCATATTAGGGTAACATAACATCCTGATTGCAACAGAGTGTTCAAAATCCTCAGTTATCATCTGCCCCCATCAGTAATGAATATCTTCATGTATATATATATATATATATATATATATATATATATATATATATATATATATATATATATATATATATATATATAAGAAAACAACCACCCGAGTGACATTATAATTATATTCCATATAATATCTGTAGTAGTGGCTTTCTTCAGGATTATTAATTCCCACCGTCATAATGAGGTAACAACCAGATCTTCTGCATGCCCCAGCATAGCTCTCTTGCCATATAGCTCAGCATAAACATAATACATTTATCAAAAAAAAAATCCAAAATAGATAATTCCAATCCAACAATTTAAGGCCCTTTTCAGATCCCAAAATTACGGCATTGCAGAGGTCTGTCACTCTCCTCAGGATAATATTAACCAATACTTCGCCTCAACTATCTTTTCATGTATTCAGTCATCTTTTAAATAACTGGCTTCACTGTTGCCTAATTTAGAAATTTTTGTTTTTGTGAGACCTATTTCTTTTTTTCTTGACTTTTTGTGGGTTTGATCTCCATCCTAATTTCCTTTCTACGAGTTGTATATCAACTGATCGGTTTTCGTTCTGATTTATGACTTGATCTTGTTGGTTTTGCTTTTGTGGCTCATATTTCTTTTCTATAAGTTGTGTATCAACTAATTGATTTCCATGTTTGTCTGTGACTTGATGAGTCATCACATTAGAATCCAATGTCACGTCTCTCTTATTTATAGATAATCCAACTGAGGCATCTAAAGAATCCAAAGGCGATTCATCTACAGAGGCCTCTGTAGCTCGATATTTTTCCTTTATTTCCAATTCCTTCTGCTTATTTGTGTTGTGCATAAAAATGTTGAGCTCATTTTCAAAAATTTTTGATGAAATTCTTCCGCTTTTTCAACAGTATTTAATTGGTATCTTTCTCCTTGATATCTCAATATTATACCAACTGGAACATCCCACCTAAATAAAATATTTTGTTTTTTAAGCTCAGTCACCAGAAATCCAAATTTCTTTCTTTCCAATAACATCTTAGGCGGTAACTCTTTGTATATCCAAATCTTTCTTCCAAACAATTGCAAAGTAGAATTAAAAGATTTTTGCACAATATTATTTCTTATTTCTTTATCTGTAAAATAAATCACCACATCTCTAGGCAGTTGCCTTTGCTTTGCAATCCAGGAATTTATTCTATAGCCTCTGTCAATCCTACAAAATACTTCCTCAGGATGAACCTTTAAGATCCCAGCCAGAATTTCAGAAGATATTTTCTTTAAGTCATCTCTGTTATTTTCCTGTAATCCTCTCAGTCTAATCGCATATTCTGTGAGATTATGTTGCATCATTAAAACTTCTTTTTCAATCCGTTGTTTTATACTTTCTGCATTACAAGTCTTATGATCAGCTTCCATTTTGGGTTTTTCTTCTAAGCTATTGTCTTGAGTGTTTATCAAATCATTTTCAATTCTTTGTATTTTATTGTCCAAATTATCCTCAATTTCCTCCATTTTAGACTCTAATAAATTAATATTTGTATCCAACTTGATAGCAATTTCTGAAAAACCATTAGTCACTTTTGCAATCTTTCGTTGCAAAGTATCAAACTTTAATTGCACCAATTCTTTAATTTCCTGCTTAAATTTTTCAAAGTTCTGGTTCACAATCTCATCCCTTCGTACAATCTCCTCCAAGAGAAATTCAATTATATTAAAATCAGTTTTCTGAGTCTGTAGGTTTAGAACTTGTTCATATAGTTTGTAAATGGGGGAATCTCCCCCCCCCACTGCTTGTTTGTCTGGCTTAATTAATCTAAACGCCATATTTCCACACAGACAAACTCTTTTAGAAAAGAAAAGAAAAGCAAAAAAAAAAAAAAAAGCTTCTTTCCAAACAAGATCAATATCAAATCTCCAGGAAAGAGGAATCACAAAAGTGGAGCTTTTTCTTCAATTGTAGCCAGCAGTATTTATTCCGCTACTTTGTAGCTTATTAAGAAACGGAAGGACTTTCCCTTCAGCTTTCCCTTCTCAAGCCTCGGCAGTCGCCATTTTAAAAATCTTTTTTTCCTTTCTTCAATATCTTTTGTAAAGTAAATGAAAATACTTGCGATTTAGGGTCACAGGTCCAGATCTCATCCTCTTTAATTGAACAATCTGTTAATTTTCTTCAAAAGGCTTGTTCTCGTCGCTTGGCTCTGCAAAAAGGCAGAGGTCTCCCAAAGCCCGGAGCGGCGGTGAGGGAAATAGGGAACCTCATCTGCTTCATCCCCAAGAGTAAAAAAAAAAAAAACCTCTGGGGACTTTGCAGAGAGCTCTACCTGCCCTCACCTGCTCTGTCTCACATTTCCTTATGGAAATGGAGTTTTTCGAGCCACCTTTCAGATGTAAAGGCGGCTCTTTACAGGCAACGGGGCTGGCAGTCCCAAGGGACCGTCTGGCAGCGACAGAGAGCAAAGCGGAGGTCCCCAGAATAATTAACTTGATCCTTTAGTTGATATAGTTAGATATCAAGAAATTATGACAATGAGACATTACCACCCTGAGAGAAAGTGCTTGGAAAAAACTTTTTTAAAAAAATTATGGTTGGTTGCACAATCAGCCAATTTAGATGGATTTGACATTTTTGTGCCACCTATCAAGTCCCGCACAAGAAGCTGTGATAGGCAGATTTTGTTTTTCAATGTGCTACAGATATCACTGCAGGATGATCCAAGTTAAGATGGGTTGTTGTTGTTGTTGTTGTTTTTGCAATTGACCAATGGTGATTTTGTCAGTGTTAATGATGTTCAAGTGGTGTTTCAGATGTTTTGGGATTGCATCCAAGCTGTCTGTCACTTTGCTTTCTTTTTGCTACAGTCATTCTAATTCTATTTGCAAGTCTTTGTATTTTGTTATTTTCTCCAATTCTTTCTCTTCTCTTCTGCTTTGACCAGCTGCTGGTATGTCCACCATCTAGACTTCTTTGGGGTTTTTTTATCAACAATGGTTAAGTCTGGGATGTTTTGTGGCAGATTTTTATCTGTTTGAATTCTAAAGTTCCAGAACACTTTAGCTATTCATTTTCTATAATGAATGTCTATTTTGTGGTCCCATTAGTTCTTGCTTGCAGGCAAGTGGTGTTTCTTGAAGATGTTCCAATGTACTTTATTGCTACTTTGTTATGCTGTTGTTTGTAGTCAGTCTGTGCAATCTTCTTGCAGCAGCTAATTGGGTGATTCACTATTTCCACAGCTTCCTTGTAGCAGTGGCTTTCGCTCTCTCTTGCTCTCTTCTCAATTCTGGTTTTGTATGCATTTATTCTTAAGGCTTGATCTTGAGCAGCCAGAATTATATTCTTTGTTTCTTCAGCTTTCCTTATTTCAGCCATTGCCAGGTCTTGTTATTTGGTTGGCCTGCTAGTGTGTATGTGTGTTTGTGTTTGTTTGCGTGTATATACTAGCCATGCAATGCTTTGCATTGAAAAGATTCTTATCTATTCTTCATTTCTTGTATACCAGTTTTGGCTCTCCGATATTTAATAAGCATTCATGCTATAGTAAAGCTAACACACCACGAATGGTTACTAAATATCAGAGACACAAAACAGGCGTACTTTCCTTATCTCAGTCATTGCCAGATCTTGTTGTACTGTTGTGATAGTGTGTATGTGTGTTTGGTGTGTGTGTGGGTGTGTGTATATACCAACCATGCAATACTTTGCCTTGCCATGAGTCTTTATCTCTTCTTCGTTTCTTGTATGCCAGTTTTGTCTCTCCGATATTTAATAATCATTCATGGTGTTTTAGCTTCAGTGCATTGTCTTCACTGTGCTTCAAATATTCTTTCAATTCCCCCCTCCTTTTCCCCATCTGGTATACTTTCAAAATTCCATGCCACTTATGCTGCTTGGTAAGAAGAGTCTGTCAATGTCACTATATAGATGGAGGGCATGATTCATTGTCATTATTTTTCTGGGTTTTTTATTCAGGGTTCTTAGTTCTGCTTGAGTCCAGTCCACTATTCCAACATTTTATCTAATAACTGGAATTGCCCATGTGTTAACTGCCTTAATGGTATTGCAGTGGAGTTTGGACTAGACAGAAGTAGCAGCCTTACTGTCAACAGAGTAAAAATAGTAAAACTGAAGGAATCAAATGGTCTTATAGAAATAATATATTGAGAGTCTGGATTCTGAAGATCACTACAAATACCTGGACATCATTCACGTTGACAACATCAAGCACACTGAAGTCAAGAAGAAGATTACTAGTGAATACATCATGAGTGATGAGAAAGATCTTAACTTCTAAACTCAGTGGTAGAAATACCATCAATTCAATTAATACCTGGCAATTCCAGTCATTAGATACACAGTTGGAATAGCCCAGAAAAGATACTTAATACTTTTTATTAACCTATGGCTTACCATGCTATATGGAGTTCCAAAAACCTTAGTTTAAAGTATTTGCACAAAGTTAAAGTGAATCATGCAAACATTTACTGGTTTGTTTTTGTATGAAGACATAATGCTGCTTTATATAACCTGATTAAGTTATAAACATGGCATAGATATTGTTTCCCATCCATGAAGTTTACAGAAAATAACAGTCAAGCACAAACAAGCTTGCTATATAATTTAAAAGCAATTATTAAGCTGTCAAAAAATATCAGCAACAATCTCATTTTTTAAAAAAATCTTAAATAATTATTTTCCTAAAAATGTAGCTTATTAAATATTTTGTTCAGGGTATTAATTTTTGATATCAGAAGATGCAGGAGAGTGGAATAAAAACTGAGCAATGTTCTACTGTGGAAAATTATTTTTCTTCTATTTTTTCTGACATAACTATTAATTCTTTCCTTTAATGTAAAATTCTGCCTTTTTCAAAGATGGGTCATTTTAAGATGTTATTTCTACAGGTATAGAAAGCTACTTCTATTTATACTCCCCCCCCTCACTCACTCCTCCCTCCCTCCCCCCCCCTCTCTCTGTAAGTACTATTTTTGAGTGTGGCTTCTGACATGGAAATGACTAATTATAAGAAAATTCAAACCAAGTTATCTAAGGCTACTACTTCACTGTTTTATATACAGCACAGCTAGAATAATTCACCAGAATGAACTCTTTAGAAGAGCTACAATTTATTTAAATATAGTTTCTTTTTAGATAATCTCTACATAGAGGCATACTTTATATTAGGCTATGTATTTAGGCTTGGGATGGTCATAGCAATCAGTCTAATTTTTCCTAAAAATCTCATGTTTTCATACTTGCATATACTTTGTAAAAAAAAGTTATTTTACAATTTAAACTTTATGTTTGCCTACTGAGTTTCTTTCTGGAGCTTGTGAAATTGTTTGTTGAACTGTTTCTTATTCTGACTTCCATATCATTTTCTTTCAGATTAATGTACTGAGAAATAGCTATTACTCAACAAATAAAGAAAACAGTATAAAATACTGCTGGGTACAGGCCATAGTTTAAATTATAAACTTAGTTTGACCAGTTGCTGATAGTAGAAATGTATATATTTAAGCTTCAGTGGATGTAAATATGGAGAATGTCCAATGTATCAGTATGAAAGTCTCTGCATGTTCTTAAGAAAAAGAGTTTTTTAGATTTATGCTACATAAGGTTGTAAACATCTGTTAGTAACTAAATTCTGGTGGAAATCGTATCACGTATATTGCATGTACTCCCAATGTTTAACAAATAATACAACGGTTTCTGATTTAAGATCCTCATATAAAAATAATGTCCATATTGACTATTCTTGTAAGATATTTGGTTTAAAGGCATTTATCAACATGTCATACATTTGATAGTATAATAATGCTACACATGATTGACTGCAATGATTTATAATATCTGAAAGGACAAAAAAATATATCAGAAAATATGAATTGTCATTGTCCATTGTCACTGAAAATAAATCTGATACATTCTATTGTAAAGATGTGTGTGTGTGATAGATTATATATATATATATATATATATTGGTTTTTCTCAGGTTTTCGCGGGTGTTTGTATGTAGGTCTTTGGTTTATTCGGGTCTTCTCCCACGTAAAATTGGAAGTGTCTTGGCGACGTTTCGACGAAGTCTCATTCGTCATCTTCAGGCTGGTGTTCTCGGCTTCGTGCTTTCCAGGAGCAATGTGAGATCGCAGCTGTCTCTTCCTTTTAACTGCTAGTGGGGGTGTGAGCTGATTGGGTGGGAACTTGGCTGTGTTCTGATTGGGTGGAGGTGTGTTCTGATTGGTTAGCGGGCTCGGCTGTGCTCTGATTGGATGGGGGGTTGGTTGTGCTCTGATTGGCTGGGGGGTGTGTTCTGTTTGGGTGGGGGCTTGGTTGTGCTCAGCTTAGTCTGAGTTGCAGGGGGATTTGAGCTGGTGAGCTGCGTTGTTGTTGTTTGGCTTCGTGTTTGTGGCCGTGCGAGCTCTCATGGTGGGTGTAGCTCACCAGCTCAAATCCCCCTGCAACTCAGACTAAGCTGAGCACAACCAAGCCCCCACCCAAACAGAACACACCCCCAGCCAATCAGAGCACAACCAACCCCCCATCCAATCAGGAGCACAGCCGAGCCCCTAACCAATCAGAACACACCTCCACCCAATCAGAACACAGCCAAGTTCCCACCCAATCAGCTCACACCCCCACTAGCAGTTAAAAGGAAGAGACAGCTGCGATCTCACATTGCTCCTGGAAGCACGAAGGCCGGAGAACACCAGCCTGAAGATGACGAATGAGACTTCGTCGAAACGTCGCCAAGACACTTCCAATTTTACGTGGGAGAAGACCCGAATAACCAAAGACCTATATATATATATATATATATATTTATATATATATATATATATAGTATATATATTATATATATATATATATATATATATAATATATATATTATATATATATATATATGTATATATATATATATATACACACACACACACACACACCAAATATATTTTTACTGATAAAGAAATAAAGGGAGATTGGTATAGATCTATTTCAAACTTCTTAGCTCTCATCAGCCAGCCTTACCCTTACTTGGATTTGAACCAAGTAATGCTCTCTCCACATGTGGAGTAGACCAGGTGTCTCGGTAAAACACTTAATCTTTCCCCTGGCTCAGGCTGATGAAGGGAGGAGAACTTGTGGCTCAGTGGTTAATACAACTGCCTAACATGCAGGCAGCCCAGGTTCGAATCCAAGTAAGAGTAAGGCTGGCTGATGAGAGCTAAGAAGCATGAAATAGATCTATACCAGTCTCCCTTTATTTCTTTATCAGTAAAAATATATTTGGGTATAAAAAAGGTTTGTTGTGGATGCAACAGCTTCAGCTCCTGGGTTGGAGCTGAAAGGCAAAGAAGCAGAATGCTCTCTCCCACATGTTGGAGTAGACCAGGTATCTCAGTAAAACACTACACACACACACACACACACACACACACACACACACACATACATACACACACCACATAACTAATTGTGTGGATTTATCTACAAAGCCTTTCTGAAACAACTACAAACTCTACTTGTAGTATATTTTAATGCACATGTTGATTCAAAGCTAATATTTCTATATTAATAACTCTCAAGCATATGTTTATTGAGTTGTGGCCATATTTTCTTCTATACTATATACTTTTTCTTCTATTACAAATTAAAATATACTTGACACCATGTCAGTAATTATAAAACTGTCCTTGTTTGGTCAACTTGGAAACCTATTTCACCATATACTTTCACAGATCTTTTCATTTCACCACCACTAATTGCATTTACTTGCAATCTGTTTAGACCACGGGTGTCAATCATGTGATGGATCCGACTCGCAGGCTGCCAGTTTGACACTCCTGGTCTAGACTGTCAATGACATATTTCACTATGAATGAGAAAAAGGAGGGAAAAAAAGAAGAATGAAATAGGAGCAAGACAAAAAGAATTAGATATCTGTTATTCTTTCCAGACATACAGGCTGCATATTTATTGTTGAATTCAGTTCAGTGACTGGGTTTTAGCTATAAAACAGACATAGATTGGAGAATGTGTTTTCTTAGTCCATATGTATCTCTCAGCCTAAATTCAAAAGAACCTTACAACCTCTTCATATCTTTGGTGAAGGTAATTTATCTCTCTCCAGCAGCATTTCTGAGGAGGATGGAAGAAAGAAGGAGGAAAGCCATTGAAAATTATACTAGCTAAGAAAAAAGAGCGGGGGGGGGGGGGAGAATATCAGAAAATGACCAATTGGCTATTTGCTTTAGTCTATTCAATTAGTCATCAAGAGATTAGCGTTGTTGTAGCTCTTAGGAGGTGGGGAATAGTCTGCCAAATCATTCAACTGTCTTCTGAATATCTATGGAGATTCTCAATCATCCAGGTCACGGTTGTCCCAAAGGTGCTTTTTCAAGAAAGTCCAGTTACCTCTTGAAAAAGCACCTTTGGGGCAACAGTCTAGTTCTTTGTCTTCAGCAAGAACAATGAAACTTGTATGGAAAACTTGTATGCTTCCATTGAGCACAGTTTTTATGGCTACTCTACTACAGTGAAACTCTTCATAGGTAATATGCTTGCTTCAAAACCAATATGTTTTTTAAAATATACCAACAAAAAACTAACTATGTATCTTCACACTGTTAAAATCATTCATTTAGAAGGGGCCAATTAGACTACTGAATCTAATTATTGCTCAATGCAAAAATTCAGTTAAAGCTTTCCCTAGCAGACCTCTTTTTAGCTTCTGCCTCAATACATTAATTAAGTGGGGTCCACTAAATTTCTTACAATAAAAAATACATTGAAACCTTACTATCATTTCCATTAGCTGATATGAATCATAACTACATAGTTATAATTCTAAAATATAACTTGTTTTGTCCTTTTGAATATCTTAGATATTGATTTGCTCAATGAAATAGAAAAGATTTTAACAATAGTGTTTACATAAATAATATTCCAGAGTGCCACTTATAAATGTTCCATGTGCTAAAGAAAAGGTCTATAACTTTGGGGCACAGAGGTAAAAGCAAGGTGGTATAATTCATGACCTCACTTGAAAGTATCTGATACTGTATTAAGAAAGATGAATCATGAGACATAAATGCTGGAGAACAAAGGTTAATACATACAGTTTATGAATTACTTATAGCCTATTCCTGCAGTTCTTTCTACTAAAAAAATAACACAGAAATATTGTCAGTTATGGTATATTTTTTACAGAATAATGTTTGATATAATGGGTTGAAATCTGTGCTCTGTGAAAGAAAATTCAATAATCATAACATTACCCACATACATACATATATACATCATGCATACATACAGACATACTTAAATAGCTATATACGTACCAGAAGTGAGTTTCAGCAGGCTCTGACCAGTTCTGAAGAACAGGTAGTGGAAATTTTGATAGTTCAGTGAACCGGTAGTAAAAATTCTGACTGGCCCCGCCCCATCTATTCTCTGCCTCCCAAGTCCCAGCTGATTGGGAGGAAATGGGGATTTTGCAATAACCTTCCCCTGGATTGAGGAGGGAATGGAGATTTTACAGTACCCTTCCCCTTCCACACCACCAAGCCATGCCACACCCACCAAGCCACACCCACAGAACCAGTAGTAAAAAATTTGAAATCCACCACTGATACATACGTACATACATACAAACATACATACAGTATGTAAGTACGTACATACATACATTCACACATGCCATTTTCCAGAAAAAAAGAACCAGAGAGTAGAGAGAGCATAACTGCTTTAACTCCAGGCAGAAATGAAGTTTTTAAGTCATATTAATTAGGGATTCAATAGCCCAAGATTAAAAATAACAACCTTAAAAAAGTGATTCATAACATTGCTAAGGAGACCACCTTCCCCCTCCCAAAGCATGGTATGGTAAACATTGTACTGTATCACAATTATCTTTTCATGTTTCTTTTTATATCCAATATAACCTTGGAAAAAAATTAATCTAATAAAAAAGAGAACATAGGAAAGAGTAATATAAGTTTCTAAAATTCATGCTAGCAAATACCAGATTGCTCACTGTATGATTATAAAAGATGAAAAATTTTAGGATAAAGAACAGAGTAAACAGAACACTCAAGAAAAATTGACATCCTGAAAGTTATGTGTGCATTAATATTGTCTTTATGTTCAGAACTGGGGAGATGTGGGGCCATCAGGTGTGGAAAAAAGTGACTGAAAATCTAACCTTTACTTTCCAGTTGCAGTTTTGGGGCATTTGGTCACCTTTGACCAAAAGTACTTTCGAGTATCTTTCTAGGCAAGGCAGGCTTTCAAATTCAATAAAGCTAAAATTCCACATTATTTTATATATATATATATATATATATATATATATATATATATATATATATATATATATATATAATATATATATATATGTCTTTGGTTCCAGGAGCACGAAGCCAAGAACACCAGCCTGAAGGTGACGAATGAGACTTCGTCGAAACGTCGCCAAGACACATCCAATTTTACGTGGGAGAAGACCTGAATAACCAAAGTCCTACATACAAACACCCGCGAAAACCTGAGAAAACAATAATATATATATATATATATATATATATATAATATTATATATATATATATATATAATATATATATATATATATATATATATATATATGAATGAATGAAGCGACAGACATCACGATCTCCGGAACATTTAAAAGTTTAAAAAAAATTTAAAACTTGTGCTAAGCTTTCGTCGGCCCCTACCGACTTCGTCAGAGTGTAAAATCACCATTGAAGAGCTGCTTGCTTTTATGTAATGCTGATCAATTTGGTCATTGCGCATGTAACAGGCCCAAACCCTTGCCTTCCCCCTGTAATTATCTTATTTTCTGCCTTAGTCATGCTGACAGATGACGATGCACTTTCCCCTGCCTCCTGCCCCACTTGGTAGTACAGTGGTTTAATTCACCCTGTAATTAACACAGCTGCCTGCAATTTCTGCAGGTTCGAATCTTACCAGGCTCAAGGTTGACTTAGCCTTCCATCCTTTCTAAGGGAGGGTTAATTGAGGACCCAGTTTGCGGGGGCAATAAGCTGACTTTGTATAAATATAGAAAAGTATGAAGGCTATTGCTTAACGCATTGTAAACCGCCCTGAGTCTCCGGAGAAGGGCGGCATATAAATCAAATAAAAATAAAAATAAAAATAAATAAATAAATTATGTGTTGCCTCTTTCTCTCCTTGGGGGGTAACGCAGGGTTATCAGGCATTGCTTTGAAGGTGTTACTCCCGGCTCCCTCTCCCTCATTGTTATGCCTTTTAGGTGCACACGTGTTGGTGCGGGGCCGACACGATCTTGGTAGGGGCCGACGAAAGCTTAGCACAAGTTTTAAAATAATTTTTTTTTAAACTTTTAAACATTCCATAGATTGTGATGTCTATCGCTTCTTCTATAACTACACCTGGAACTTGCATCTTTAGGACAATTCTTTATATATATGTCAAATATCAAAAACCCTCGACACCACACACACCTTAACAGCATGGAAGACCATGGCGGGGGGAATACTGTTGGAGGATCCAGAACATCTGAACAAACTCCAGCAACGGATCATGGTGGAGGGGGAGTGTTGCATTAGGACAACATACACACTGATAGTGGGTGATAGATGGGACACAAGAAAAGGGGGGTGGACATACATCTGAGGGATTGAGAGTGAAAAAGAGACTGATGTCAAGGGGCTGCGACCAATGGCAAACGAACGGAAAAACAAGCGGCAGATTCGAGTGTAACAGCTGAGAGAGATTGCCTGGGGACAGGTAATGAGGTTAATGAATTAATGAGACCCTATAAAACCAGCCAGGCGGGAATCTTGGGCGTCTCCGACTTTAATTTTGCTAAGCAGCTTTTTGCCTACTGTTCGTCACGGTAGTCGCTTTCATTAAAGGTTTTGAAGTGCAGCTTCTATCATGGGTGCGTATGTGTGTGTGTGTTCCTTCATGCCTGGTGAAGCACCGGCGGCTCCAGAGGGGCTGAGATATATATATATTCATTTTTGTGCCCATCTTTTCTAATATATGCATTTTGGATCCACTTTTTGGACACATTTTTCATAATATGCATATTTTACATCCAATTTTCTCTAACACATTTTGGGAATGCCAATTTTTCTAATGAAAGCTTTATCATGATGTGAAATACATAATGAAATCTGTGCAAGAACAGGTAGCTGTGTCATGATTTGCATTTAGATTCAGACAGCATGGATGGATTGGATTTGTTTACATTCTCTGTTCTATCTATATTCTTTCAACAGCCATTTCTCTCAGTAGCATAAAAACAAGATGGCCTGGTGCTAAAGTAATCTAGTGATATTTCCTTTGTCATTAGCCTTTGATAATGGACTTTTTTTTTGTTTAGAATGTGAAAAATGGAAACAGACAATCTATATTTTAGTTATAGAACAATATAAAGCATACAGAATTGCAACTATCCATGCATAAGAAGTTAATATATAGAATAACAAATTGATCGCATAATTTTAAGAATTTGTACCATAGAATTGTCTCTTTCTCATGCACCAAGGGTCTTAGGAGTCTTTATTAAGGCTTCCAAGCCTGAATGAGTATTTCACAGCAAGTCCCTGTGCCAGCACCAACCACCAATGAGTCAACAGCCTACCAAAAGAAACCAGCAGTAATCCACAGCTCAAAGACAAGGCAAGTCCCTAAGGCAAAAACAAGTCCCAAGGCAAAGGCAAATCCACAGGGCAAAGGCAAGGCCACAAAGCAAAGACAAGGCCACAGTTGAAGAGGCACAATCTGAAGCTCAAGAACACACACCAAGGTAATGGACAAATTTCACTCCCTTGCTGAGCTAAACAACTGCTTCCTAGTCCAGCTAATCAAGAGAAGTGAGGCTGCCTCCTCACAAGTAGCCTGGCTGAACTTCATTATGCCTGCCTCCTCTCAGTCCTACGAGCTCTCAAATTTGAAGGAGGAGGCAGTTTTTCTTCATCTCCACTGACCAGCTGCAGCTGTGTGCCCTCTCTACCAAAAGCCTCTGGGCTTCCCAACTGCAGCTGTGACTCACCTGTCTATAGTTCAGTCGCTTCTCTGTGTTGGACCATCTACTCCTGGCTTGTATCCTTTGGTTGTCTCCCTTCTTAATGTGCCCAGAACTGGCTCATCCATCTCCAAACTAGCATCTGAGATGCAGCTAGGGAAGTGTCTGAGGGAGTCTCACTGAGATTTAACAGTAAAAAGAATACTTAGTATTGATATTTAACTATCCCAGGAATGTAATATACTGTAGCAATAGAATATAAAAATATATTAATCAAAAAATAAAGTAAAATTAATCATCAGGTCAAACAGTCTATATTAAGCTTTTCTTATACATTTTATAACACAAAGAATGTATTAGTACCATAAATGGACATTGTGATATTATGGGAATTAGAATTTAAGGTAGAAAATAATTTATTAATATGAACGTTATATTGATAGTATTAATGTTAAATTGAAGATTTGATTCAGTTAATTTTATCAAAGATGTAGAAGGCATATATATATATATATATATATATATATATATATATATATATATATATATATATATATATATCCATAAACAGCAGGAAAAAATCCCAGGTTATAATGTGTCAGTGAGAGTGATAGTTAAAACTAAGCTACAATCACCTTCACAGCACCTGTGATTGGTTTCTTAATAGCTACGATCCCTCAAACAGATTTTGCCATTATGATTTTCAGGTTTAAAAGGAGTTTGACATAAAAGATATTTGGTCTATCTGAGCTTAGAAGATGTATTATGAGAAAATGGCAGAGATCTCAATACAAAGAATAATATAGGTGCCATTAACATAGCAGATCCTGAAAGACATGATGTACCTGTTTATCATATGAAGCATAGGAAAATTTATCTGGCATAATTGGCTATAGCTTAAATGATCCAAAGAAAATGCATGCTGATATCTTGAAGAAAAATCTCTAAAAAGTAAGGCAGGGAGAAACATTTACTTGGATTTCCAAATAAATAGC
Source organism: Arizona elegans (assembly GCA_022577455.1). NCBI lineage: Eukaryota > Metazoa > Chordata > Lepidosauria > Squamata > Colubridae > Arizona > Arizona elegans. Next base: position 68,093,873 of record JAKOOJ010000006.1, on the reverse strand, counting down.
ATGGGTGTTAACTGGCCATTTAAGCCTGTGGTGGGAAGTGTTTGTTTCTTATTAAGAACATAACTTTGATTTTAGAATAATATATAATAGAGTAATATATAATAATCATAATATGGGATATATAATAATATATAATAGAACAATATATATTGAGTCTTTGTTTTTTTGGGGGACTGTAATGCTCTTCTTAATCCCTTCCATAAGAAAATAAATGATATCTCATTTATTTGATATCTCATATAACTTTTTATGTGTTGTCAAAAAATGGGGAATGGTGTTTGGGGCTTCTAAGCATCTTGACTGTAGAGTTTAAATAAAAACTGAACAGGCAAGAAGCTAGTATATAACCGTGTTTCATCCAGTAATTCTCAGGGATCCTTCCTATTCCTTGTCCTTGGGCATTATAAAGGACTTTAAGAAAATAATTCTTGTACAGTCTTGTACAGCAAACTTCTGATCTATTACTTAGGTCTTCAGCTTTTTCAAAAGTCTGTCATGCAGGATAAAATCAAAAATGGATTTAAGGCTTATCAAGGCAACATGAAAGGCCCCATGGGACTTAGAACTGTATATTTCTGCCAGATGGCAAAGTACAGGTAACGGTCAATTGTAGACCTGCCAGTTTTGAAATTGGCTTGTTCATCTATGAGGATCATTATAGAATCAAGCCACCTGTAATCAAGTCAGTAGAACTTTCACTCCAAAAGATTTAACGTCTAAGAGTATGAAGTCAATAAGAGATCCTGCTATTATGAATGACAACATCAAAACATGTTGAGCACTATCAGGACTCAGTATAATTTGCTCTTGTTCTTACCTTGATACCTGTCCAAGGAAATTTCCCCAGTTTCAGAAAGATGATTAATATATTTTAGCAGTTAATTTCATTTTTTGTTTGTTGTATATTCCATGTATCTTATTTAAAATTCATTCTATCCATCTTTGTGATATTATTTTCAAGTGGACTACAGTATTCATAATTGCTGTTAAAGAGCACTTTTTAATATCTAATCTACAAATTAAGTCATTTTGATCTCAGGAATATTTCTAAACAAATAGTGAGGGGAAACAGTATTTGATCCCCTGCTGATTTTGCACGTTTGCCCGCTGACAAAGAAATGAACAGTCTGTAATTGTAATGGTAGGTGTATTTTAATAGTGAGAGACAGAATAACAACAACAAAAAATCCAGAAAAACACATTTCAAAAAAGTTATAAATTGATTTGCATTTTAATGAGTGAAATAAATATTTGATCCCCTATCAATCAGCAAGATTTCTGGCTGAGATTAGGAGCACTCTCTTAAAGGGTGATCTCATCTTTGTACCTGTATAAAAGACACCTGTCCACAGACGCAAGCAATGAATCAGATCAGTCCAAGGATGTCAGGGACAAGATTGTATACATACAGTATACAAGGGTGGAATGGGCTACAAGACATCGCCAAGCAGCTTGGTGAAAAGGTGACAACAGTTGGTGTTATTATTCACAAATGGAAGAAACATAAAATAACTGCCAATCTCCCTCAGTCTGGGGCTCCATGCAAGATGTCACCCTGTGGATGTTCAATGATCATGAGAATGGTGAGGAATTAGCCCAGAACTACATGGGAGGATCTTGTCAATGATCTCAAGGCATCCGGGACCATAGTCACCAAGAAAACAATTGGTAACACACTATGCCATGAAAGACTGAAATCTTGCAGCACCCATAAGGTCCCTCTTCTCAAGAAAATACTGGGTGAAAGTATTGCGGTCAGATGAGACCAAAGTTGAGCTCTTTGGCATCAGCTCAACTCGCCATGTTTGGAGGAGGAGGAATGCTGCCTATGACCCCAAGAACACCATCCCCACCATCAAACATGGAGGTGGAAACATTATGTTTTGGAGGTGTTTTTCTGCTAAAGGGACAGGACAACTTCACTGTATCAAAGGGATGATGGAGGTGGCCATGTACCATCATATCTTGGGTGACAACCTCCTTCCCTCAGCCAGGGCATTGAAAATGGGTCGTGGACAGGTATTCCAGCATGACAATGACCCAAAACACATGGCCAGGGCAACAAAGGAATGGCTTAAGAAGAAGCACATTACGGTCCTAGAGTGGCCTAGATTCTCCATAGAAAATCTGTGGAGGGAGCTGAAGGTTCAAGCTTCCAAACGAGAGGATCTGCAAAGAGGATGGGACAAAATTCCTCCTGAGATGTGTGCAAACCTGGTGGCCAACTACAAGAAATGTTTGACCTCTGTAATTACCAACAAGGGTTTTGCCAGAAAGTACTAAGTCATGTTCTGCAAAGGGGTCAATACTTATTTCACTCATTAAAATGCAAATCAATTTATAACTTTTTTGAAATGTGTTTTTCTGGATTTTTTGTTGTTGTTATTTTGTCTCTTACTATTAAAATAAATCTATCATTAAAATTACAGGCTAATCATTTCTTTGTCCGAAAATCAGCAGGGGATCAAATACTTTTTCCCCTCACTCATTCCTTATCCTATGCTGTAAGTTTTTGTTCTTAATTATATGTAAATGTAAGTGTCCATTGACATATAAGAAAAGATAATGAACTTGAATAAGATGTTCATTTGTATCATTAAAATATGATATTTTATCCAGGTTTTTTTTTTAAAAAAATCTGGCAATTTGTCTTATTTTTTCCTTCCCTTTTGAACACCCTTAAACACCCTTAAAGAGTCAATTTGGAATAACTTGAAAACTACTCAGAATTTCTCTATTTTCATGAACCTCTGTGTAATGGTCAGCTGCTTAAATGCCAATAGAATCTTCTTACTACCATGTTGGGCAGGAATCCAAGTAACTTCAAATCTAAGTGGAAACTTAGGCAGCATGTAAGGAGATTCATACTATGTCATTCAGTACTATATGAAATAATCTGTGAATAATTATTGCTTTGAAAAGTTGTCTCCTGTTGCTGTTCTCTGTTGGAGGACCTCTTCTGTGATGTGGAATCATTGTTAGTAGTGCTTAAATTTGGACTCTGTTGATTTTTTATTTCTTTCAGTAATGTAATATATGTTCTGCATGAATTGTGCATCTTCCAGATTTTTTTCTGACATGAACATCATTTTTGCTTAAAAGAGACACTTCAGTCTAACTACTTGCTCTCTCAGCATAGGTGACTGAAGCACAAATGAGTCAAGCACAGTTTCAATTTGTCCATTTTGTGGTTAGCAGCTCTTAACTGCTCAAAGAGTGAAAAAAACAATCTCTGCAGTAAGAATGCACTATCTGGCCAGCAAACTAGATCAGAGTTTTGATGGCAGCCAAACATAATTTAATAGGAATTTCTTGTATATCAGAAATGAAAATGGGAAGGAGCAAGAGTTTTCATTAAATTCTCCGTCTGTTTTTGATCAGGTGATTTATATATTTCCTAGTATCGATTTCTTATTATCACAAATATTTTTTTTCTGAAATAGCATTTTTAAAAAAATTGTCATGACTGACTGCCTTTATCTTAGCCTGGAAATCTTCAAGAAGCATCAGTATTCCAATATCTACTGTTTTAAACTCTTAGTTGTTGCCTAGTGAGACTGACACTGAGAGCTTATGCACCGGAGACGAATTCTGTGTGTGTGTAATCAGACTTGGCCACATAAAGTATAGTATAGTATAGTATAGTATAGTATAGTATAGTATAGCATAGCATAGCATAGCATAGCATAGCATAGCATAGCATAGCATAGCATAGCATTGCATTGCATTGCATTGCATTGCATTGTGCTGTATAGTACTGCACTGTACTGTACTGTACTGTACTGTATTCTATTCTATTCTTGCACATTTTTCATCTTTTGTTATTTTCACCTCAGTTAGGATGTTTGAAATTTTGATTCCCCATTCTGACTGGAGAATTCTGGGGTTGAAGTCCATGCATCTTAAAAGTTGCCAATTTTGAAAAACACTGAATTAAAACAAACCTAGCAGCAAATCATTATAGCATTGGTCTCATGTTTGTCTGTCTATATGTCTCTGCATGTGTGTGTAAATTATAATTCTACTTGAACTGTAACAATGCAGGTTTCTTGGATGGGGTCTGAATACTATAGTATGTCAAACACTTTCTTCTCCTTTTCTATATCATAAATAAACATCTTGTGTTTGTTAAAAGACAGTATTCTGTTATATTTGAACTAATCTATCTTTCTGTGATTTAATGTCTGACTACAAAATACTGTATCAAACAAAGTAAAGGAAATAAGCATGCATACTGTGATAGCCAGTTTATGTAGTAGTTAAGATATCCAATAGAAACCATGAGTTCTAGTCCCACTTTATGCACAAAAGCAGCTGGGTGACTTTGGGCCAGTTTCTTTCTCTCGGGGTGGCTAAGAACAATAGCAAATCACTTCTTAAAAACTTGCCAGGAAAACTGCAGAGACCTATCTAGGCAGGCTCTGGGAATTGGACTAGCAGAACACATCCATAAACACCAATTAGTAGTCAGAAGATGTGATGAAAATTCTTAATCATAAGCTTAACCATAGTTAACTGTGACCATCCTAGATCAAGCCAAATCTACAGAATTCCTGGAAGCCTGGCACTTTGATAAATTGGCCATTATTAGGCACACAGACATAAAGAACATCTACATTCTTTGCGAAAGAGACAATCAACAACCAAACAATGAACAAAAAGACCAAAACACCCTCACACTAGCAATAAATCCAGATAAGCATAGACTAACACAAAGATTAACACAGACCAACAATGAAGAAGTAAACAATATCACAATCAAGAAACTGCCAAAGAAACTAACAGTAAACAGCCCAACCAAAGAATCTCTAAGATTACCCCCACTAACACTGACAGGGCAAGCCTCTAAAATATAAATGGAGAGCAAATCTCATTCCTTACTAGCACTGATAATGTTACCTAGTTTGGATAATAAAAACCAAGCCCAGAAAGCATCAAGGTATACTGTATAAATTTGTTAGATATGATACTTACATTAGAACTGCCTGTGTAGTAAAATATGAGCAAGTAACTTTTTATGGATAAGGCCTACTATTTATATTTAGCCAGGTTTAATTTATGCAGGCTACAAGGAAAATAGTAGTGATATCAATGGAGAGTAGATAAAAAGAATTGTAGTCTCTTTTTTTAAAAATTTTTTTTATTATTTTATTTTATTTATTTTATTATCTAATAAAGCAATTGTAACAGGGCTGGTTTATTTTTTTGTTTTTGTAGAGGAAGAAAAAGAACTCCAAAATAATTCTGCTGTGTAATTCATTAGTTTGTAGGATTTTCTGGACGTCATAAAAATAATATATGACCTAAAATTATGCTTGCCCTCCTTAAACTAGCAAATCATAGAACCATTATTAGAAACACATGTATACAGAATCTCAACACAACTATACAGAGCTTTATCACAAAAATTATCAAGACATTGCAGCTAAACTTGACCAGATAAGACTGAAGTAGTAGTATGACTACTACTACTACTGAACTGTAGTATGAAAGATTACCTCTATATAAATAATGCTAGATTACTTCTATATAAATAATGCTACAATCTCATCTATTGTCGTGTGGTTTATTTACACCCCTCCAATACATTAAGTTGCAGCATAGAGTCTCCTTTTGCTTTAGTATTCCTGTACTGCTATATAAGTAGAAGGTGTTATTGACTTAGAAAACACTTATTAAATGGAATTTTATATTACTCTCTAAGATAACAGCATAAATACATAAATTGCTTCTTTGAAATGTTTTGATATATTCTGTTATTTAATAGTTTCTAAAGAACCTAGTTTCTAAAGAATACATCAACTTATTGTTCTTAAATATTGCTATGGACATTTTTATTAAATAGATTTCTTCTCAACTTGTGCTAATTTTTTTTAAAAAATACTGGAAAATGTCTTGTAATTTGTTGAGCAGCTCTGTATATGGTGTGGAGTGACTTAGAATTTATAGACAATAAATGGAAGTCTGGTTATCAGAAATGCTTCTATATAATGGAAGATATTTCTAGCAGCTGTAAATTTGCATAGCTCCATTAAACTGTGTGAAGTTGTACCAATTTACAGCACACACAAATCAAAGCCAATGTTTATAAAGACAGTTTATGCTCCTTAACATAAATCTACTTTATGAATTCAAATCACTGAATAAGAGACAAGAATGACCCAATAGCTAAGAGAATATTGGTCAAGAATTCAAGGAATACAAATACTTAATTTCTTTAAATATGCTTTCATTCTGTCCCAACCTCATTGGATTTATAGTCATTGTGGAAATGCTTGACATATGTCTTCTTGATACATTTCATCATTCAGTCTTTAAAAAACCTTAAATCTTAAATAAATAAAAATCTTAAATATATCTATGGTACATACATACATACTGTCATGACCCCTTTGGAGTCCGAATCTGCAGGGAAAGATGAGCTGGAAGAAGAGCCGACAGAGATCAAGAGGGTGGCTCTGTTGGCTTTGGAAGAAACTGAGGAAGGGCAGAGTCAGTTTGGGCAAGGCTTTTCAGGATTAGAAAGACTTGCAGACAGGGAGGAGCAGGAGAGACAGAGCTCAGGAGAAGAGCAAGGAACACCCCCTCCTGATCCTAGAAAACGGAGAGAAGAGAGAAGGCGAGACCAATACAGACTGAGCCGGCTAGGAGGGAGGAGAGTGCTCCACCCCCTTCACAAGGCACACCTGGGGCCTGGAATGTAAGGAGATGCCAGTGGGAAGGGCATTTCTTGGAAAACAAGCATTGAATCTGTGGAGCATTGTGTGCACTTGCTGACGCCTGGAGATTACTGTGCTCTGTCTTGTGGGGCTTGCCCGGTTTGCCTGCTTCACTGAACTTCTTGCCCTGGTTACTGTTTGGCTAAACCTAGCTTATTAGGCTGCTGGTCCTTGTTACTGTTTGGCTAACCTGGCTTACTGGACTACTTGCAGCTGGAGGCTGCTGAAGGTGTGAGCTTTGCTCCAGGACTTGTAGTAAACATGGGGAAGTTGGAGGCAAAGCTGGAGCAATAAAGGGGAGTTAGATCTGTTCTCTGGCTATGTTGCACACACACACACACACACACACGCATCCATCCATTGTTTTTATTAAAGATGCAACTATATTTAGTAGGAATAGATAAGGAATACCTGGAAAACCTTGTTTCTGGAAATACAAGAAGCTGAACATAGATGGATGACAAGATGGTCAGTTAATTCTTCTTACAATGAATGGATTAGCAGCTGTATATAAAATCTAAAATGCTAGGCCACCACTTCAGAGTATACATATGTCACCATCATCTGATTGCCTCAACAAGTGCCCAGGTCTACAGGCTCAAGGACAGAACCAGCTAAAGAAGCCACCTCACACATCATGATTATGCATTGCCACACTGAACATTGGTACTTGACTGGTTATATGTTATGGTATATGCTACATGACTATGGGGTGCCTCAGTTATTTGTAAAATGGGTTCCAATGATCTACATTAATACCACCAAAAAGTGAGATGGACTGCTGCCTTTTCCAATGTCTTTCCTGTGAAAGTTGGTATGCACCAAGGCTCAGCATTATCACCACTGCTGTTCATTCTCATCATGGATTCTATCACATGAGACCTGCATCATAGTGTCTCTAGGCATTTCTATATGCTGGCAATGTCCTGCTCACAACTACTCCCAGGGAAGAATTGCAGTTCTTTGAATAGACATGGAACAATCTTCTTAGTTAAATTAGTGTGTACTTTAACATCAAGAAGATTGAGAATCTAGAGGCCAGTTCAAGCACCACCATCATCCAGGTCAGCAGCAAAGATCCAGTGACGGCAAACTCCTTCTCTTACTTAGGATCCCATCTTCAAAGTGATGGTAACATTTATCAGGAAATGTGCATAAGGGTGACTACAACATAGCTGCAATGGAAAGAGACCACTGGAATGCTCTGAAATAGGAACATGGCAATTCACTAACTTGAAAGTATCTAGAATGATGGTTCACCCAGTTGCCCTGTATGATGACAAGCACTGGCCAACCAGCAAAACTGCTGAATGTCATCTACATGCCATGGAAATGCATATATTTCATTTAGTGTTTCCTTTGTTGATCTTGCCAGCAATATTACAGCCCAGCAGCATAGCACCAATAATAGAGAAAATGAATGAAAAGAACCTATAATGTATGGCATTGCCCGAGAGCAGCAACCCACAGCACTCTTGCATTGTCTACCACTTTAATACTAATTGTAAATGCCTGGACAGAATAGCAAAAGTAGCAGGACACAACCAACATGAAGATCATCTGGTTGGACCCAATTGCTGCATTCAATTAGGTGAAGAGGCATTCATTAATCTGAAAAGTAGAACCTATGCCTGCAGGAAAATGCTAGCAGGAAGAAGAGGAAAATGAAGAAGAAACAATTCTGCCTCAAAATCTTTGTATCTTTTCCCTTTAATGAAAAGTTCTGGCCACACTTTTGCCCACCTTAGGGATACTGTACATTCTACTGCATTCCATCCCAAAATACAAAGATAAATAGGCAAACAACACAAAACATCTGTTCCCAACACCAATGGAATCTAACATGCTTTATCTTCTGCCAACCCCCTTTTTTATTATCTCTTCATTTAATCACATTGTGATGAAAAGTTAATAGTATGTGTATGCTTCTTATGATTCATTATGAGAACACAAAGTATTGGCTTTCCAAACTTTGTTTCACATCAAAGCCTTAAATTGGATTGGATTACCTCCAGAATGAGTTGTAGAAGCCAAACACTTTAAAATAATTTTAATGTATCAGAATTCACAATTATTCAGGCATGCATTTCAACACATATGCATAGATATACATAACACTCAGGGGTGGGTTCTACTTACCTTTATTACTGGTTCACAACTGGGCCACGTGCATGCGGAGAAGCATTCTGATGACATCGGGGTCAGTGGGCGGAGCGTCCTGCCGGTTTTATTACCGGTTCTATAAAACCAGTGCGAACCAGGGGCAACCCACCACTGATATCACTTGCTACTAAAATAATGCTAGACTTACTGTATATCTTGCTTTATAAATGCTTATACTGATTAGTAAAAACATGGCAAATGGTTTTGCCATTTAGAATTTTATATAACTAATAATTCTTCCATTTTATGAGTTAGTAAAATGGATGTCTGTTTGCATACATACATACATACATACATACATACATACATACATACAGTGGTGGAATTCAAATTTTTTTACTACCGGTTCTGTGGGCGTGACTTGGTGTGGCTTTGTGGGCGTGGCTTTGTGGGCATGGCAGGGCAAGGATACTGCAAAATCTCCATTCCCACCCCACTCTGGGGCCAGCCAGAGGTGATATTTGCCAGTTCTGCCTTCAGTCAGAAAGGGTGAATCTATTTTGTTTCAGATTGAACACAGACCAATGAGTCAAGTTCAGATCTTTGGTCTGAAGTACAGTACCAGTATGCCAGTCTCTTTGCTTTAAATCTTTTTATTTCATCTTGGTATTTTCCTCAACTTCAATCAAAAATTTCTTCCAGTCTAATTTCCTTTAACAGGCCAGAAACATTTAATAATAAGTATCATACTTCTATTCATGTACCTCCATATTCTTACAAAAATTAGTAATGAAATTTGTCTAAGATTTCTGTTCTAGCTTCACTATTAAGATTTTTAATAAGAGTGTAAAGAAAGATTTCCCTATTGCGTTGAAGATAATACTCAAATAGCTTTTTGAATATGAGATTCCATTTACAAAAAGAAAAAAAATAGTTTCAAATTCATATGATGTGGAAAGTGCTACATTATGAGAAACCAACTCTTAAAGAATTTGTTTCTACTAAAACATTAGGAATAATATTAAAGGTATTTTTAGATGTGAACACCACTATAAACCTCTTACTGTAATAATGAATGCAATCAAGTGGAGGAGCATCAACTCTCCAATTAAATGAAATTCTACTTTTTCCCAATAAGCTTAAACTTTAATGGAATGCCATTCTTACTGTTGTTTTATCCTGCAACTGATATGTGATGCATTATTTTATAACTATTAGTATTTGAACCCATTGCTAATAAACATTTTTATTTTTTTAATCCCATCGTAATTAATTTTAATAGTAACTCAAGGCTGTGAACATACCTAATATTTCTTCATCCTTGTATTTTCTTTACAACAACAACTTTGTGAACGGGGATGGGCTGAGAGAGAGTGACTGGTCCAAGATAATTAGTCAATGAATTTTTTCTACTTTTTGTTTGATTGTCAGATTACCTTTCTACGTATCCTATCCCAAAGTTATAAATGTAGACTATTTTTAATGGTGCCAAAACCTGGTACTAATCACCACCACCACAATAATTCATTATAGTCAGAGACCTAAAAGCAGACAAAATAATATCATGACATTACCTCATGATAATGTCACTGCTAGTATGAGGCCTACCTTCTTTTAATCCTAGTGCTTTAATATTGATATCTTGCATCTAATTTATAAAAAGCAAAATTGCACAATTTAATAGGTAATTTAAGATGTATTTCTTTTATTTCATGTTTCTAGACTGTCCATCTCCCTCATATGTCTGATGTATATAATGTTTAACCAATCAGTGTCTTCCTCTTAATCCATCTTCATTACACTTTCAATTATGTCATCTACTTCTTAAACATAATTGTATTTTCCGGTGAACTGGAGATTCCAAACTTGCACCTCAAAGTTGTGCTTATGACACTGAAGTCAGTGTATTGCTAATAATGTGATCTTCAGGCTCCTATCCCATGTTTGCAAGGCTGAGTCAAGGCTAAGGCCATAGGCGTTAGCCTATGAGGTCAAATTTTAAGGTGCCTCAAAATTGAAAAAATAAATCTGAAAAATGTAATAAAAAATCAAAAAGCAGTACCGGTTTACTCTGTAAGCTAACACCCTTGCTTGAGAGTTAAATATAATTTTACAATATAAATAAAATGACATTATCTAAGAAAAAAATTGTCTGGATTGAAAATCATAAGTGTAAAGCTAAAAAACTTGAAGAAAAAATGAAAAAGAAGATACCTTTTTGAAATTCTGAACAAAATCAGAAGCTGAGCCAAATCATAGGGTATATGAGAATATGACTTTACCTAGGCCATCAAAATGTTAGAGTTGGCCTTGCATGTCAGATGCTATCAGAGCAAAGCAATCAAGACAGTCAATGATCACATTTTGAATCCCTGATCTATATTCCATTACAAAAGTAATTTCACTGACTATCTGAAATCCTGCTTCTTCCGCTAATGGTAAATGCTCTGTAGTAAGAAAAACTGATTCCACAAGTATATCCACAGATTTTCTAAAGTCCAGATACAAATGAAGTACTTATTTCTCAAATGTTGAGTATTAATCCAAATGCAGTCTCCAATGTCATATTGTTATTTGCTTGAGGAAATACACCTCCCATTTCATAATCAAAAGCATCCAGAGGCATCTATGGGAAACAAAGGAGAAATTAAAGCAGATTTCTCTCTCCCATTCCACTTAAAAATTTGGCCCTTCCCCTGAAGATGAAACCATACACATAAAGTCTGAGTTTTGGTTCCTGTTACTTCAAATATTGACCATTTCTGCTTTAAACTTCCTGCAGTAATACAATCTACTGCAGACTACAAATTAATTTCAATGTTTTTATTCCAATAGGTATTACAGAATTTTCTTTCCAATAAGAGCAGAGCTTTTTCTGTTCATAGATTGTTACTTCAACTTATACATGCTACATGACACAATTGAGGAAAACGTCCAATCCTTCTTCCAAATCACATTGATTCCTCTTATGAAAGGACTTGTATTTTGCATTATACTATGAATACCCAGAGTGAAAGCACAAAATGAAAAAAACAAAAATGTTAAAAAGTTATGATATTTATGTAGTTACTTACCAAGCACATCTAAACTATATTAAAATATCTTTACAATCCCCGATCCGCACAAGTTTTAAGCATCCCTAATATTTGGAAAATTGAAAGTTGAAAAATTTGACATACACTAAAATTTCATAATCTCTGTGTTATGTTGCCTCACTTTAAACACCTTGTTCTTTACTTCCAAGATTTTTTCTTTTAAAATTTTTATAGCCCAAGTCCAATGTTGGCTGTATTCTCTTTACCAAATTTCTTTCACAGCTGTCCCCATTTGTCTGGGGAAAAAGTTTTAAAATATCTTTTCAGTTTCAAGTACTGAATATTTGTCAAGTAAATATGTAGTTGCCATTTTCTTTAGAAATTCTTTATCTCTAACTGTAACACTTAGTTTTCAAATATTTGAATCGAGATATAAACTTAGATGAAATAGAGCAGAAGAGTTCACTGATAATATTGTTCAACTGACAATTGTAGAATTGTTCCAATAATAGAAAATGTATATATAAAAATCATAGTGCATTTATTCACTAGGAGCCTTGGTAGTACAGTGGTTTAATGCACCCTGTAATTAACATAGCTGCCTGCAATTTCTGCAGGTTCGAATCTTACCAGGCTCAAGGTTGACTCAGCCTTCCATCCTTTCTAAGGTAGGTGAAATGAGGACCCAGTTTATGGGGGCAATAAGCTGACTTTGTATAAATATACAAAAGTATGAAGGCTATTGCTTAACGCATTGTAAGCCGCCCTGAGTCTCCGGAGAAGGGCGGCATATAAATCAAATAAAAATAAAAAATAAATAAAAATAAATTCAAGGAAAATGTTTTTTGAAACCAAGATTTCTTGAATTATTTTTATTACACATCTCTACACCTTGCCATACTTTCAATCGTTCAGATGTTATTAATGACACAATAGTTAAAGACAATTTAACTAAGAGATATAAATGTATGCACTCCCCCCCCCCCATAGGCGGTATTCTATCCTAGTTTCTGTAATTTTTTGTTGCTGGCATTTACAAATTTCTGATAATGGTTCTCTTTTATTTCTGAAATTATTATGCTACCACTTTACTATGATCTGTTTCTTTACCTTGTCTTTTTAAGATGTTTGTTCAATGGAATCAGTGGTGGGTTTCAAAATTTTTTACTACTGGTTCTGTGGGTGTGGCTTGGTGGGCGTGGCATGGCTTGGTGGGAGTGTCAAGGGAAGGATACTGTAAAATCTCCATTCCCACCCCACTCCAGGGGAAGGATACTGTAAAATCCCCATTTCCTCCTGATCAGCTGGGACTTGAGAGGCAGAGAATAGATGGGGACAGGAGCAGTCAGAGGTGGTATTTACCAGTTCTCTGAACTACTCAAAATTTCCACTACCGGTTGTCCAGAATTGGTCAGAACCTGCTGAAACCCACCTCTGAATGGAATAGTAAAGTGCTTGGGGCTGAAATTTCCAGAATTCCTTTCATGGAATAGCAGTACAATTCCAGTGGGGAATATCTTTTATAGCTATCATTTTAATGAACATTATAAAAAACTTGGGAAGACTATTTGGATCAGAGATATAAATATTTGTCACCTGAATACCAGCACAGATTATTACAAATAAGTAACAAAACAGGCAACAAAATAGTTGACTATTTTATGAATGCTTGAAATGCTTCCCACAGAGATTATTCATCAATCATCTCTTCTGAGCAAGTTCAAAAAAGAATGGATATTGCAAAGGAACAACAGTAGTGAAATTGCACTCTAAATCACTTCTTATCTAAACAGTATGATTTAATGATATTAGTGAGGAGACAAATAAACCATGGCTCTGGATATTTTAGGTATGAGATAACAGGCTGCAGAGACCCATTTTTTATTAGGAAAGATTTACCATTTTAATAACTGAAAATGAATTTAAATTAGTTTAGCCTTATACCCATTAACTTAATACAGTAACTTACAGTTGTAACTTTATGCAAACAAGACACATCACTATACAAAATAAATGAATACATATTGTATTCAGAATATAGGGTATTTTATTTCATATTTCTGAGTAGACTTCTTCAGTGAAATATAATTTTCCAGTTTAATTCAGATTTGTGATCTTATTCCTTTCATTATTCACAATCCATTAGGTCCTAAAAGAATGATCAAAACTGTTCCTTTAAAAAAAAAAAGAATTACCATATTTTTTGGAGTATAAAATGCACATAGCTTTTGGGGAGGAAAACAAGGGAAAAAATCTGCCTCTGCCTCTGCCTCCCAGCAATTTACCTCGTTGCAGCAAACAGCAAACAGCTTGGTCAGCTTCAGCACAGCCTGATTTAGCACAAACAGCTAATTGGTGGTTGGATCAGCCTCCCGGAATACTGCCTATCAGCTGTTCCAGGTTGCAGGAATCACCGCCACCTATCCCCGCTGCCTGGAATGGGCCAAAAATGGGAGGCACGGAGGCTGAAAATGGTGCATGCAGAGGCGGTGATAGGTGGCAGCAGCGATGGGCAGTGATGGTGGCGATGGGCAGTGGTGATCCCTGCAGCCTGGAACATGTGCAGAAGAGCGTATGTGCGCACGAGTGAAGCAACCCCGCGCACGTGGCCCTGTTGCATACCGGTAGTAAAGGTAAGTAGAACCCACACCGGAAGGGAAGGGAAGGGAAGGGAAGGGAAGGGAAGAGAAGAGAAGAGAAGAGAAGAGAAGAGAAGAGAAGAGAAGAGAAGAGAAGAGAAGAGAAGAGAAGAGAAGAGAATTGTTTAATGGGCTGTTATTATAGATTAATAGCTCACAATTTGCATGACTTACTAAAATATGCAGGGAGATGGTCCAAACTGTAAGCTAAAAGAGGCCATGTATTTATTTTTGCTCATTAGTTTGATATTCTAATGGCCTTAAAGTCATGTCTCATTTATTGATTTGAAGTCTTTCTGCTGTATTTTAATGAACCATCTCTTTCTCTCCTTGTATATAATATATATATACACACACACACACACACACACATACACACACACACACACAAGTATCTTGTCTGTATCTGTGTGTGTCTGTATGTCTGTATGTGTCTGTGTGTCTGTATGCGGAGGGGAGAGAAAGAGAGAGAGATGAATATAAATATGAAGTATCATGTAGACATACAATACATATAGCAACAGGAAAAGGAAAATAATGTCCCTTGAAACATGCCTCTGAGAACTTATGTGGAAAAGAAGAAAAGGTGATCTAGTAGTCAATGAATTCTGGTAAAATGCAGAGGAGACGGAGATAAGGTATCAATAAACTATGAAAGGTTGTGCATTAGCTGGCTTTTAATTCAGCTCAAGTAAAATACATGGGAGAAATTAATAGTATTCAATCACCCAATAAAATATGATATGATATTATTATCACATATAATATATTATATGAAGATGATAGCCACATGACTTTTTACGTTAGCTTTTTAATGAAACATTTGTCTAGAAAATAGACTTATAATAGATTTCTGTCCAACAAAGTTTAGGAAGAAGTTCATATTTCATTTTGAAAAAATAAGAAACGTTTTTGTAATATATATGTGTACATATTTATATCATATTCATATAGACATGTATGTAAAATCTGTGACCCAACAAATGTTTCCTTGTGATTTACATATACATTATTTGTAAATTTAACAAGACCACAATCAAAAGCCATGAAAAACACAAATATATCTCATTCTTTTATAATAATCCATTAAATATTTGGTATGTGCATATCAAAAAATATAACACAATTAATAACATGTAATATAAATAAAATATATAAAGAGGTTTCTTTAGATATAGATAGATGGAAGTAATTTAATTTCACCTTTTGGGAAATTTGAATTCTCTCAAAGTGAATATTATTCCCGGATTAATGTTTTAGAATGTAATATTATATTCTGAAAATAAATTTAAATTTTGTATAGAAAAATTTTGTAGGGTTCTTCAATTATGAGAATATTCTAGAAAATGTAATTACTAATTAATTAGGATTTGGTTTTTTGAATCTGGATCTATATTATCAAGCTTATCTATTCTCAAGTATTAAATACTGGAAGTCAACAATTTGTATTAATTTTTCAGTTTGGATCCTTTAGGCAATTATATATAGACCTATATAACACCTTTGGATGAATGGTGTATTAGGATCTAAATATAATATAACTGTATTTGGAAATAATTATATCAGTTAAAAAGCTATGGAATGGTATGTTTAATAAAAACAGATCCAATCTTTTCCCAAGCGAAATTGACTTTATGGAAAAATCTAACATTAAAAATTAAGAAAAAGATGGTGATATGAAAAAAATGGATGGAAGTGGGATATTGACTTTCGGACAATTAATAGATGATATTTGTCTCTCACCATAACATATGTTCAAAATTCATTTTTATCATCTATCAGATATAACTCAGTGGAAATATTTACAGCCACAACGTTTGTTAACAACAATTTGGACCAGCTGCATTTTCAGCTTCTGAGGTAATCAAACAACTGATTAAAGCTTTTAAAGCTTAAAAATATCCTCCTATTAGTGTATATGTGTGTTTATCTGTACATATAGCAGAAATGAACTGATAGCTCAAGAGACATCTTCAAGACAACTTTATATCCAGCTGGGATGATGCTACTACTTGCTTCATTTAGAACAAGACCACTCCACATAATCATTTGTGAGTAATGCAATTGATGTCAAGAAATAGTGTCTGATGGACACTATACTGGATCTCTTATTCATGATGATAAAATCATTGTTGAAATTTGATTGCCTAGATAGCCAGCTGTCAACTATGCAATGTATGGTTCTGGTTACCTCATCTACCTATGCCTACAGTCACTTTTTCCATGAACCTACCTGTACCTCAGTCCAGGATCATGAAATGTTCTGGGGCTTTCAGAGAGAGACATAATCATTTCCACTCTACTCCCACCAGAATGTGGTGAGGGGCAAGTAAAGACTATATGTTCCACTTCAAGTAGGCCAAGTAGCTGAGAAGAAGTGGAAATAAATGTCCTGTTATGCACCATAATTATGATATTTCTCTGCACTATTTCTGCAGAAAAATAGTGCAAATACTCCAAACACTTCTGTGCAATTTGTGTGTGAAGCACACAATCCCTGTCAAAACAGAATTAGCTGAAAAGCAAGCAGCTGTGTCAGGTTCAGGTCAGGCATAACTATAAATCTCTAATCTTCCATAAACTGAATCTCAGGAACTAGTTAACAGCAGACACTTCAAGACTCTTAAATAACATGCTGTACTGCATACAAGAAAAAAGTTCTTTCATATAGAAGATTGACTTGCTGCAGAACATAGAAGTCAAGTCCTTCAGATATATCATTCTAGTTTTAAATCTTAAACCTTTTGCTCTTGCCTTTTCAGGTTAATGGGCTTTTCTCCCCACCTTGAGATTGGAATGTCCCTCTGCTTACATAATAGCTACCTCTTGTCTGAGCTTGTTGGTTCCTGCTTAACCATTTTCACAAAATGCCAGGTAAGAGAAAAAAGGTACAAGGCAAGCCAAAAGCATACAAAAATAATTGCCAAAATGCTATTCAAGTGGAGATTAAGGAGGTGGCAATACTCTCTAATCAGTTGTCAGTATCTAACCTTCCCCACTATTCACCATATGTGAAAATCAAGTAGCAACACTGTAGATTGTCTCTATACCAGAAGCATCAGAGAAACTACTGAATCCATGAAGTGCTCCACAAACATTTCTTGCTTGTACCCATGGAACTTAATTTGTTTCAGGAAGATGGTTCTCACATTCAGTTCCTGAATTAATTTCAGGGGAATGATTTGTTCAATGGTTTGTCAAACTGAAAGATTTATGCAGCCTTAATATCCATATAACCTTTTTCTTTTGGGCTTACTTCATCACCCAAATCGGCAGGAACATGATTCTGCTAATGTATCAGTTCAGGTAAGAAGAAACAGCTGCAGGCAGAAGTAGCATGTGAATAATCAGTTAAATTTACGTCGTCCCAGGTTTCTTTGGATTTTATTTAGTTTTGAAATCTGAAGCAGTGAAATTGACATCAATTTCTTGGAACTCTTTCAAGAGTTCCAAGAGTCTTGGAACTCTTGACCCTGAGTCACAATGAGACATTTGTGGCAATTGTGTGTAATTCTTCTTAGATAATTTCATCTTTGCAGCATAAATTCTTTGCAGAGCTTATGGTGGTATTCTCTCATGAAACTTCCAAACTTAATCTGTTTAGGATGAAACCCTTTTCTTCATACTATATATATTACTCAAATTCATCACATACAGTACTCAAAAAAAAAAAATCCTAATCAGAATATTGTGCAAATGAAGACAGTACTTTTTTCACTGATTTGTAAGATATTTCAATATAGAACATTAAAATAAATATTTTGTTTCCTTCTTTCAAATATTCTTGTCCTTCAATCAAGTAGGTGACTGAATTTCTGATTTATAGTCCAATAAATTGTTTGGTCTTTCTGTGACACGAGCTCCTTGTTGTTTAGATGATCTGTACATTGGTCTCCTTCTTCCAGAGGGAGAACGTTTTTCATTTTTTTTCAGTCTGTTTTTCTAATGAAAGATGTGTATGTGGGTGTATGTATATATATGAACTATGGCTGTATAAAGATCTTGATTTACATGTGAAAAACCTGGCTGAGAGAAAAATACACATAAAGACCTACGAAAGGAGAATAAAATAAATATTTGACCTTTACAGGGAGGAGACATGAGATAAGGGTGTGGCTAATTGAAGAAGACAACTAGTCAGAAATAGATCTATCTTAGTCTCCCTTAAATCTCACAACAGACAACAAAATGCTGGTTTGATGTCTGATAAAGCCTAGAAACTAGTGAATGAGATTTCACTGAACTATGGCTGTATAAAGGTTTTGATTTACGTAGGAAAAACCTGCCTGAGAAAAAAATACACATAAAGACCTACGAAAAGATGTGTGTGTGTGTGTGTGTGTGTGTGTGTGTGTGTGTATAGTTAATATTTCGGGTTTCTTCCCATGTAATTGTGGATATATCCCTAAAAGGGTAGAAGCGATGTTTCGACAGAATCTCATCTGCCATCATCAGGCTTATGTGAGGAGTCTTTTGCAGTAACTGCCATTACTATTTCAAATCTGGTGTTGGTAGTCTGGGATGGCTCCAACTTTTCATTCTGATTGGTTGGGAGTCCCAGTATGTGTTTATTGGCTTGGCTTCGGGTGTATGGTCGGTTTTTCTCCACTAGGTGGCAGGGCTTCATCTTTGTGGCTGGTTTGAATATGATTTGGTTGGGATTTGTTTTTTGATTAATGTTTGAATTATGTTTTATATTTGGTGTTAAGATTCGTCTATGAGAACAGGTTTCCAAATAGTAGGCAGACGTGAAGTGTCATCCCGTTTATTCATGCAATATGGTCTTTTTTCTATTTCAATTGCTTCTCTGATTATTCTGCCATTGAGATGTTCTATTTTTGCAACTGTTTTTGTGTTATTAAAATTAATATTGTGTCCTGTTGTATTTATGTGTTGAACTAATGATGATGTGTGTTCTTGCTTTTGTATTGAGTTTTTGTGTTCCTCGATGCGCACACTCATTCTTCTGTTGGTCTGTCCAATGTATGTTGATGGGCAGGAAGCACACGGGATTTCGTATATGCCTTGATCTTCTAATTCTAATTCTATTTTGTCTTTAGGGTTTCTCAGAATGGACGATATCTTTCTATCTGTGCAAATTATGGTTTTGATGTTGTGTCTATGTAGTACTTTGCTAATTTTATCTGTTGTTCCCCTTATATAGGGCAAGATGGCTTTCCCATTGTTTTGTTCCTCTTGTTGTTTTTTCTTCTGTCTAGGTGTTGTATGTTGGATCATATTGATGACTTTATTTCTACAGAACCCATTTGATGTCAGTACATTAGTTAGTGTATATAATTCTGTTTGTAAATGTGCTTCATGTGGTTCTTGTGGTTAATGTTTGGCAACAGAGTTTATTTGTGCTGGATGGTGGTGTAATTTGGCGTTGAGATAGCGGTTCGTATGTGTCTTCTTTTGATAGATGGTATGTCCTAAGGTGCCATCAGACTTTTTATAAATTAATACATCGAGGAAAGGTAACTGGTTTTCTGATTCTATCTCCATGGTGAACTTTATTTTGGGATGGAGGCTGTTCAAATATACTAAGAAGCTTTCCAGTTTATCTCTTCCATGTGGCCAGATCACAAGAACTAAACGTCTGGCTGATGAAGCACATTTACAAACAGAATTATATACACAGATAGAAAGATATCGTCCATTCTGAGAAACCCTAAAGACAAAATAGAATTAGAAGATCAAGACATATACGAAATCCCGTGTGCTTCCTGCCCATCAACATACATTGGACAGACCAACAGAAGAATGAGTGTGCGCATCGAGGAACACAAAAACTCAATACAAAAGCAAAACACACATCATCATTAGTTCAACACATAAATACAACAGGACACAATATTAATTTTAATAACTCAAAAACAGTTGCAAAAATAGAACATCTCAATGGCAGAATAATCAGAGAAGCAATTGAAATAGAAAAAAGACCATATTTCATGAATAAACGGGATGAAACTTCACGTCTGCCATTGGGATTTCACTGAACTATGACAATAGAAACAGTTTGATTTACATAGGAAAAACCCTGGCTGAAACAATAATGAAATTTTATATATATAAATATATATATATATACATACATACATATATATATATATATATATATATATATATATATATATATATATATATATATATATATATTTTCATTGATTTTCACAGGTACAGGTATGCAAGTCTTGGCGTATTCAGATCTTTTCCCATGTAAGATTGAGAGTATCCTGGTGATGTTTCGACGAAGTCTCACTCGTCATCTTCAGGCTGGTATCTTTGGCTTTGTGCTTGTGCGAGTAAAGCGTGATTGGAGAACCTATACATGGAACACTTTGAAACCAACGCTCTAGATAAATCTGAACACAAACCCAAACTCTGGCTCAGAAATGTAGATGAAGTTTTCATAATTTGACCAAACAGAAAGAAAAAACTGGACAAATTCCTCACACATCTCAACAACCTACAGCCCAAAATACAATTTACTATGGAAATAGAAGCTAACAACCAACTCCCCTTTCTAGACATCCTAGTCTACACAAAACCCGATGGCTCCCTAGGACACACCATCTACCAGAAAAAAACACACACAAACTGCTATTTAAATGCTCAATCACATCACCACCCTGAACACATCAACTCCGTAGCCAAGACTCTCATCTCCAGAACCAAACACCTAGCTGACAAAGACCACCTGAAAACTGAATTACATACTCTCACAAATGTATTAATCTCTAACAGATTCCAAAGAAACACAATTACCAACCTAATCCAAAGGGAGACAGGCCCCCAAGAACCGAGACACAGAACAGGACAACAGCATCGCCCTCCTCCCTTACATCAAAGGCACCACAGATAAAATCAGCAAAATTCTCCACAAACACAACATCAAGACTACTTTCTGCCATGACCAAAAAATAGCCAACATCTTAAGAAACCCCAAAGACAAGATCCAGCTAGAAAACGAAGGAGTCTATGAAATACCATGCAAAATCTGCCCAGCCACATACATTGGACAAACCAATAGGAGAATAAATGTACGCATCGCAGAACACAAAAACACAGTCAGAAAAGAAGAAAAAACTTCCTCCCTTTTCCAGCACCTTAAAACAAAGGACATGAAATTGATTTTGAAGGAACCAAAGTAATCTCCAAAACTGAACACTTCAACAAGAGAATAATTATGGAAGCCAGGACGCAGGACAACACATGACGCCACCACCAATCATCCTCACCAGATTCAAACACAATCCCATCCCATAGACGAAATGCAACCACCATCCAGGGACTGGACCGCAGCAGCACTGCCAGCTGCTGCGCCCCCCTCTGATCCCCACACAAAGCAAACTAACACACGCCAAGAACACATGACAAGGCCTCAGACTCGGAGCCAAACCAAAGCCCGCGATGTTGCATCACAGCCATCTGCTCAAGATAATACATCACAGAACTCAGGATGTTACAACACTAAAACTCAGGATGTTACAACACAGCCAACTACCCAGGATGTTGCAGCACAGGACTCAGGATGTCACAACACTAGAGCTCAGGATGCTACCACACAACCCATTACCCAGGTCATTACAACACAAAAGGATAATGGGTACACAGCTAGGACTTTGTCCACACAGGATGTGACGAAACAGTCGACTAATCTGTAAAAATCAACTCCATCTACAAATCAAGATGTAACAACATAGCCAACCAACCCACTTAACAACAACAAAGCCAGCACTCCCCACCTCCCCACCAGTATTTATAGAGAGATGGCATCTCCGATCATGCTTTGCTCGCACAAGCATGAAGCCGAAGACACCAGCCTGAAGATAACGAGTGAGACCTCATCAAAACGTCAGCAAGATACTCTCAATCTTACACGGGAAAAGAATACGCCAAGACTTGCATATATGTAAATGTAAATGTAAATGTAAATGTAAATGTAAATGTAAATGTAAATGTAAATGTAAATGTAAATGTAAATGTAAATGTAAATGTAAATGTAAATATATATGTATGGGAAGGACAGAAATTGATTTTATTTTTTTACATTTATATTTCTTTACATTTTATATTTATGTTTCTAGGAAAATATAGAGATGAATTGTAAGAAATGCAAATGGAAACAATAACGGTCCTACGCAGCAGACACGACAAGAAACTTGATAGGTGCTACAGGTATTGACTTTTCAAGACTTTTGGTATAAAAATGAATATTAAATGCCTGATGTGAGTATAAATTAAGCAAATGCTGCTA
Source organism: Arizona elegans (assembly GCA_022577455.1). NCBI lineage: Eukaryota > Metazoa > Chordata > Lepidosauria > Squamata > Colubridae > Arizona > Arizona elegans. The sequence goes on along the minus strand of JAKOOJ010000006.1, from coordinate 68,071,117 downwards.
AAAAAATATTTCAGTATTTTAAAAAATGAAACAAAATATAGTTTGTTTGCAAGAAACATACTACAAAAAACAATATGGAATGTTTGATCTGCAAAAAATTAAGTGAAAAATTTACTTCAGGAGTCAAAAAAAAAATAAGGATTTTTGTATCTAAATCCCCAATTAAAACCAGAACTGATATTGACTGATGATTATGGAAACTATGTATAGGTTGAAGCTAGTCTCCATGAGACAAACTTTGATAATAATGACAATTTATGCTCCAAACAGGGAAAAAGTAAATAGTTTAAAAAGTCTTTTGGATAAATTAATGGACTTACCATATGAATATTGGTGTTTAATAGGAAACTAGATTGGGGTAGTTTGTACACAAAAAGAGAGTTCTGGGAAAGAAATTAAAACAACACATGGTAAGATATTAATATGGTCAATCTAGATGCATGGAGGTATAAAAATGGTCATGCAAAAAAAAAAATGTTTTTCAGAAAGACCTAGATCAGTGATGGCTAACCAGTGATGACTAGCCGAGTGCCGAAAGCACACTTCCACACCCATAATGCAATGTGCATGCGATCCCCGTGTGTCCTGCCCCCACGCGTGCACACATGACCCCCCCGCATTCGCCCCATGCATGCATACGCGTCTCCCACATACGCCCCACATATGCATGGCAGAGACCTGAAAACCAACTGGCCAGCTGGAGGTGCAGCAGAGCTGACCTGGGACAATGGCTTGTGTGCCCACAGAGAGAGCTCTGCATACCACCTGTGGCACGCGTCCCATAGGTTCACTATCACAGACCTAGATGTTTCTCAAGAATTGATATATTTTGAATATCCAAGAATTTGGCTACTAGCGTACATAACGTAAAGATAACACCAAAGACTTTTTAAGAATAAAACCGAGTGACTAGCATTTAAAAGAGAATCTAGCTCCTTCAGATAGAAGGTTAATGAAACATTATTGCAGAAAGAAACAGTATGGGAGGCTGCAAAATAGGTTGAAAGAAATTTTTTGACAGACATAAAAATGGTTTGAGATGCAAGTAAAAGCTTTTATGAGACATTTTATGCAATATAATAGCAAACTCAAAAAATAAGAGAAAATTCAAGCAATTTTAGATGAGATTAAAAAAATGAAAGAAGAATTAAAGAAATCCACAGAAAAGAAAATTATTTAACATCAATGCAATTACCCATGTTAGTAGCAATAGAAATTATAGTAAACATGAATTACTTGAAACAAACAAACAAAAAATTGGATGTGCAAAGAAGCCAAGGAAATTTATGGCATATGAATTAAGGAATGAAAAAGAGACAAAAATCAAGAAGGAAGCTAAATTAGGGAAGACTGTAATTCTATTTAGGCTTTATTTAAACTAAAAACAAGTAACCATATGAACAATAGGGAGCAGCTTCCTCCACAAGTTGAATCATATAATGTGTAAAAAACAGACAACTGCATTGTGTAGCCCCTCATACATACAGATGTATATATGATCACAAACCCTCCACTGATATTGCATGGAAGACAATGATTTGTAGGCATGAAGGCCTATTAAATATACCAATGATGGCTAACCTTTTTGCCATCTCGTGCCAAAAGCGGGGGTCGCGTGGGGGGATTGCACATGCGCATGTCCACATCCATAATTCAATGCGCCCTGCCCCCCCACGCATGCATGCATAACCCCCCTGCACTCCCTCTGCTTTTGGCATGTGATGGTCTGGTGGGCCCGGTAGGCCCGTTATTTGCCCTCCCCACGCTCCAGAGCCTTTCAAGGAGCCTGGGGAAGGCAAAAAAGGCCTCCCCCCCCTCGGAGGCCCTCCAGAGGCCAGAAACAGCCTGTTTCCCAACTTCTAGTGGGCCCAGAAGGCCCAAAAATCAGTTGGCTGGTGTGTGCATGCACTCCGGAGGTGAGCTAGGGCAACACTCACGTGCCCACCGATATGGCTCCACGTGCCACCTGTGGCATGCTTGTCATAGGTTTGCCATCATGGAAGTATACAATCCATTCTGACCTTGTGGACTTTAAACTTTAAATTGACATGACTGAGATAATTTATAGTGAAAGCTACTGTTTGTTGCTTGGATGGCAATTTTTACTAGTTTTAAATGTAATTGAATAAGGCTTGCTTGGACTCATAAAAGCCATTTTTAAGTTAAGAATAAGAGATAAGCTCTCTGAGGTCCCATTCAATCATTATTAAATGTAATACAACTCACTTGTTTGCAGTGATAATCAGTAGTGCCATGTTTAATTTATGCCTCTTATGTAGGAGTGAAATACTACCAGTTCAGACCGGTTTGGCCAAACTGGTAACGATGGTGGCGGGTGGTTTGGAGAACCGGTAGCGATGGCAGCGCGAGGCTCCACCCAGCTGCCTGGTCATCATTACTTCCTGGTTTAACCGTCTGTGCATGCACAGAAAGGTTTGCGCATGCACAGAGGGCCCACATGTGCATATGATGTGCGCATGCAAGGGGAGCAAGCGCACATCCACGGCATGTGCACTTCCAAACTGGTAGGGAAGGTAAGTAGATTTCATCCCTGCTCTTATGCCAGTTAAAGCCAGGGAATTTGTGTGTTCAGTACAGATGTCTTTGGCTTTCCCATGAGTCTGATATCACATTGAAATGATATTTGGCAGAAGGTTGTCAAATTGCAGGCATGATTTATGTATTTCAGCTACATTTCAGTTGAAGACTAAAGCAAAAGAATGCAGAACGTAGAGCAAATAAATTACCTAGGAGCTTATATCAAGAGTAGGGAACAAGGGTTGTTTTCAGCTTCTTATATATTGGGTTGAGTCAGATATGGGGACACAGACCTTTAACAGAGAAGTCTATCCCAACTTCTATTTCATATATTTTCTCCAGGCAAGAAGCAGTAAGGCGAGAAGACTTCAAAACTTCCTTTGCACTTTGCAAGCCTGACTTTGTTTTGGCTTTGTATGACTTTGTATCCCGACCCTCTTCTTTTAAAGGCAAAACACAGTTAGAACACAGACGTTCAGTAAATATCTTTCTTTACCAAATATAATATTTTATACTCAAATTCTAAGAGCTAATGATTCTATCAGATTATTCATGAACTGGCAGAGACATGGTAGCAAGGTCAGCCAATGATAGGCATAGCAACTAAGTCAGCCAATGGGAGCTGAGACAGACTGAAGCCAGGACATTTCTTAGTCTGCAGCTTCTGAATCTGTGCAGAGAAACAAAACTTAAACCAGTTTGGACTTGCATCTCTGCTGTACTGCTGCCTGTGTGTTTTGCTTGTAACTGATCTCTCTACTTGTTACCACATTGAAAGAACTCTGCTATTGGTATTGTAAAATTTAGTTCATCTGTTATGTATATAAAGAGAAGTTAATAAATCCTACTGAATCAGTTATCTGTGTGGACTTCTGGATTTGATTTTTGCAACAAACTCTGACAGATACCATATCCACATATTGATAAATATGTGCTGTGAGTACAGAGAGGGAAAGAGAGAGAGAGAGAAAATTTTTTACTGTTTTTTCTAAGAGAGTGAGTTTTATCAGAGTGTGTGTGATACATTTTGAGCAAGAAATATAAAGCAAATTATAAACTATAAGCACTTCCAGTACTTAAAACTATCTTTAATCTAAAAGATAAAAGAGCATTTATAAACTCAGAAAGTGTTCCCTTATCTTTTTTCAAACAGAGTAAATACTTGAAGGATAAAGCATTTAGGTTTGTATTATGTTTTTCAATATTTTAGTGGAGATGTAAGGTAATGATGGCCTCTAATTTATTGCAGGAATTACTATGGATTGTTTTTGATTCACATTGTAATGACTGATTTCAATGACTCATTCCAATAACTTTGAATCATCATATTTGAAAGTTAATTTGTTCATAATCATTTTGGCACTATGTAGTAAGCATGCAAACCATAATGGAGTGATTAGGTGGTATCACAGATCGGATCTTCCAATTTCATAATTCCCTGGACTAATATAAAATACCTAGAAAAGGCTATCTTTTTTTAATTCTAGTCCCAAAAGTTATGGTTCAATTCGACCCCTGCTATCAAACAAGCTTAAGTATCTGAAGGAACTGGATTCTTCAATTTCTCTCATTTATATCGATCTTTATCTCATTATGAAAACCTATTGAATTGCACAGGTGTAAGGATGTTTATTATTTGTCAGCAGTTAATAAATTTGGCAAATTGTGAAAAATAATGACTAAATAAATATGTATGCAGTAAATAAAGGCATATTTTCCCTGGCTATTTATAATATGTGACTCAAGTGTGTTTAATTTGTTGTTTAATTTTCTAATGCAAGCTGCAATTGTTAATTACCAAACAATAGAAAAAATACAACATAGAGATTTCATAAAAATAGCCTTCTATAAATACTGTCTATGTTAGTCTCATAATTTTTTACATATTTTCCATTGAACCATATTTTTGTAAAGAAAAGAAAACAGAATATGGAATAAATTCAGCTTTGTATTCTTTTTCGCTTTACTTTCCCTTGCCCATACACAATAAATGCCATAAATCATAACATTAAAACAAAAACAAATGTAAAAATGAATTGGGTTGGATTCCTTTATTTTGTGCTATTTTATTCTAATTTCTTTTGTGGTTCTATGCCTTTAATTTATTTTCTTACTGGCAAATAATTTAATACAGAATAGTGAAAATGTTAAATTCCAGGCTATTGGCAACCCCCTGCATATCTGTGTTTTCCCCCAAAGGAAAAATAAAATACAACAATCATAAAGGCCAACACACAGGATGGAAATAATATTAAAAGATTTGACTGATTTTCTTTGCATAGGATGATTTTGATAATTAAATTACAATATTTACAGGTTTGACAGGCTATTATTATATGGTTTGTGGTTATACCAGTGCCAGTCCTTTTAATGTGAATTTTAATTGAACGATGTGGACATAATCAATTCTATCTTTTTAACAATGCAATCAAGTGGCATGTTGAGAATGTAGTTGAATTTCTTTATGAATTAGAGGACCTTATTGCTGCGCTAAGTAAAAAACACTGAACAATTTTCCCCTGTTCCTAGTACTGCATCATGCTGTTCCATTATACTATCACTGAATTCCTACTGCTAAACTAAAAAAAACAAAACCAATCCATTCACTTTTCTTTCTTTATTTCCATGCTTTATTCTGATTTCATGTTATCTTACCATATTAAAGTCTCATCACATGCTATATATGCACACACACACGCACATATACATGTGTGTATATGTGCATGTTTGCATATATATTTGCATGTACATGCACTGTTCCTACGTGGAAGATAGATAGATATTTTTGACTTCTCAGTCTAGGCTGAAGTAAAGTAACTGATTAAAAGTCACCTATCTGCTTACACGTCTAAGGAAGATCTATCACATGGATTCCCAGCCTTTTTCCTGCTCCTTAACCTTTGAACAAATTCACGCTCTCAGAGAAATAGAATGAGGCAAAAATATACACTACAAGGTTATAGTAATCACTCCCAATGCTACTTCTGAAGGTGCTCCTGGTTGTCTCCACATGTGTGTGAATGTACAGCTACTTTACATGTTTTTCCCCATGGTTTAGTTCAGGGGCGAGTTTCAAAATCCATTGCTACTGGTTCACTGGTGGGTGGGTGTGCCCTCGTGCATGTCACTTCTGCACATGCGCAGAAGTGTCCAGGTGGGTGGCCGGAGCCTCCCACTGCTACTACCAGTTCGCCTGATCTGGGGCGAACCGGTAGCAACTCACCACTGGTTTAGTTCCATGAAAATTTTGGACACTTACAGTATTTCAGTTCTCGTACCTTAGACTTTTATAATATTTATGCTAGTAAAGGACAAACTAAATACAGAAAAGACTAAAAGGCATGGAATGGGAGGAATTTTAATTTCTCTAATTTTTAAGACTAAATAATATTTAAATAAGTAATATTTAATAATTAAGAGTAAGTAATATTAAGACCAAGTAATATTTATATTTCTACAATTATACTGTATGTTTTGAATTTTACTAATTTTTTTTCTCTAACTCTATTGTCTATTAATTTGGCAGTTTAGCTAACTGGAATAAACTTCAGGGACATATTGGCAGAGTAAAGTAATTCTGGTTATCAAGTGATTGAGGAAAAACTATTTCAGTGAAAATATTATATATGAATACAAACTTGAAAAAAAATAGTGGGATATAATGGCTTATCTCTGAATTCTCAATTTTCAGCAATCAGAAGTATTTCTATTAGCAGAATGGAACATTTCAAAGAAAATGCTGCTGAAAATGCAGGCATATGATCCATAATAATAATGTTCATAATATTGTGTTTTCAAAAATAAATGTACAGGACAGGAAAGTGGGCATAGGACACTTAAAATCTCTGTTCCAGGTTTAGTCATCATTATTATATGACTTTTCTTTGAGTATATTTGTATAGGACAAGTTTGAGAGTTAGAATCCAGAATTTTATGTATGGAACTGAAAGATAAACATAAAACAAATATGGGTTGAAAAGTTGTTTTTAAAGTTTTTTCCCCCAAGGATTGAAGCCATGCTGAATCTCTATGCAATGCACACCTCAATCATTAGAATATTAGAACCTCTTCTTCTGTTGGCCTGCTTCTTACTAAGTCTCTCAGATCTGTGGAGTTCAGCTGTATACTGATGGATCTTTATCACACATCTCTGGTTTGAACTGGGAAGCTGAACATCAGAATACGAGAAACTGTCAGTGAATACTAGCAAGTAGTCATGGGGCTTGATGGATTGACTTCTAACAGAGTAGACTGGTTAAATCATCAACCTGGAAAGCAGGAGACTCTGTTCATCTCTGAGAAAAGCGATATTAGCTTCTTTTTTAAAAAAATCTAATGATTGCTTTCTTTATACAGGTTGACATCCTGCTATTCTTCTAATGAGAAATTTAGTTTGCTTCATTTTTATCTATGTTTAGCATTTCTCATTAGGATATATACCTTATCTGAGCCGTGGTGGTGCAGTGGTTGCAGGCTAGCTCTGCTCACTGACTCAAGGCTGACTTAGCCTTCCATCCTTCCGAGATCAGTAAATAAGGACCTAGATTGTTGGGAACAATATGCTGACCCTGAAAGGCAGTCAGAGAGTGCTATAAAGAACTACAGAGTGGTAGATAAGTCTAAATGCTATTGCTATTGCTCTCTTAGGAGCCAAGATCTATAGTTGACCTTTGAGTTGTATGCTGTAGACCAGAGGTATCAAACTCAAGTCATCTCCTTCACTAAACTGGGCATGGGTGTAGCCAGCGTGTGATGGATCTGGCCTGTGGGCCAGGAGTTTGACAACCCTGCTGTAGACTAAACATCAAAAAGTGACTATGGCTAAAACAAAACCTAAGGTTAAATTAAAGTATGTACAATTGATATAGTTGTATTAGTATAGTCATTAATTTAATAATTTGCCTCTTATTTCTTATTAAAAAATTACATGTGTTGCAATTTTTCAACAGTCTTGAAAAGCCACCTCCATGTCTTTGGTGAATGTTTAATGTCATATCCTGAAAATTGCAGTATGAATGTAGCATAGCCATTGCATATATCTATATTTTATTTAACTAATCATATTTGGTGCACATTAGGAGGGATAATAAGAGCAACCACATTGAGGAGATATTGTAAATGGAACCATATTAACTAAATCTTTCATTAAATGTGTTCTAGAGGGGGAAAATGGCCATAAAAGAAATATGAAACAGCTTTGTAAGTTTTCAGTTAAGGCAAATAGAATGCAGTGACAAATAAACAGTGCTATTTATTGCAGATTAAAATGCTAATTATACTCAATCAAACCTAATGATGAAGCTAGAAGGGTAATGGTCTAAATTAAACCAATTAAATATATCCTAAAGGAAAAATGCTTCTTTTTAAATATCTACATACATAATTTAAGATATAGAAACAATGCAGAAACAAATGTAACCTTATTGCAAATTACAAGGAGAAATGTGATTTTGTGCTTGTGTACACAAACAACAGAATGACTAAAGATATAGATAAATCCAAAGTCCAGATAAACTGAATTAATTCATACCCATGCATGAAGTGGTATGCATTAAATTTTGCAGAAAATAGAGTTGTGCTATCTTTTTGCCTCAACAAAATCAAAATCTGCCCTTTTAACTTCAAACTCAGACTAAAGTGAGATTTATGACTCTCACTGATTAGCAGCAAGAAAAGAAAAGAAAAGAAAAGAAAAGAAAAGAAAAGAACTATAATTTTATTTTTAAAGGCTAAAAGCATAGACAAAGTAAGCTTCTTTAAGGAAGTTAAGAGCTAATATTAGCCTGAATAATCCTTTTGAGGATTTTTTATTCATTTCCAGCTGCCTATTTTCTGATCTCCAACTGTCTCTAAAAGGGCTAGCAAGCAGTTAGAGTAAAACTGTGGTTTGGATTGTGCTGACTATTTCTTCTTGATGCATGAACTAATCTCTTTGCTCAAATTCAAGAGAATGGCTTACCCAACTTTGGTAGTGTCACCCAATGACAAAAGGAACCTATGGTAAATATGGTAAACTCTGGTAAATTATGTGGTGAATAAGTATTGTAACAGAAGCAGAGTGTGGAGTAAGATTATCAGAATTTGGTTATTATCTAAAAGGAATAATTGGCAATAAAGTAGACCTAATATTTATGGAAAGGTAAAGCAGAACAGCAACTTGTACAGATAAAATATTGACCTCTCTAAAAACTGGAACATCGAAACATTTAGATTCAGTTTTAATCTTCAGAGGAAATTCAGCTTTAAATTGGCTCTAGTCCAATTTGACTAACATCTTTGACAATTATAGAAATGAGTCCAAGCTTGTGCAATCTCAACCCATATATTTATATATTGGCACCTTTTCAAAGTCTTGCATTCCTAAAGCCAAATGTAGAAAAATGCCCATCTCATGTTTAGGACTGCATAGGAACATGATCATTCTTTATTTCAGTGTTCTGGTTATGATTTTGTTCCTGTTGCAGATTTTTAACTCTAGCTATTATTACAGCTTTCATCCATTAGAAAAGGTAGTTTCTGTCTTAATGTAAACATTTCTCCTTCCTTAATCTGCTTTATATATTACAGTCCACTTCCTTATTTGTTGTTTGCATTTAATGTTCAGTATATCCTGTTTCTTGCCTGAAGTAGTATAATACAAATCTTTAATATTTTATCCTCACAACAGTGAAATAGATTTGGCTGTTACACTGTCTGGTCTAAAATGCACAGTGAATTCCATGCCTCAAGTCCAGCACTTAATCATTTTATTATAAGTTTATTGATGTATGAAATTATAGCTGTCTTCCCCCTCTAACTATCTATTTGAAGGCTACATTTTCTCAGGGCTAATTTGTTGAAGATTACATGATTGGGGCTGAAGCAAAAGATGTACTAAATGAAACTAAATGAGCCAAAATGAAAATATTCTCACATGCCATTCCTGTGGTATAAAGATGTGCTTATTAATTATTATTTTAGGGTCATGACATTGTACCCATGTCATCTCCAGAAAATCAAATTTCATTTTGGTGCCTTCAGTATGAACATCACGTTTTCTTTCACCTCCTGAAACAAAACCTGCCATTTAAATAATCTAAGGTGACCTGGAGATAAATCTGGGAATGATAAAGTTGAAAAACTGTCCAAGTCCTGTTACTGCATAAATCTAATCCCCTCTTCCCATCCATGGCCACTTAGACTCTGGTTGATAGACACTAGACCCAAGGTTTGTACATGCCTTTTTTTTTAAGATGGAATGGGGAGGTTGGATATCAATCCCATAGAAGAACATATGCAATATTCCCATATCCATTAAACAAAAAACCTAAACAAAAGCCTCTAAAATGTATTTGAGTTTACAGATTGATATCAAGGAGGGTGCTTCACATTTTGTTAGATATGTTTGTAAAGGATGACTGCTTGCAAAGAAATAGGAAGCTCTGGAAGTAACTGAGCAAGAAGACTGCAGGGATTAGACAGATGGCAGGTGATGTTCTTCCTTAAACCTGGGAAAGCCATCACTGGTAATGGATGAACGTTGAACCTTGTTTTGTGTTGCAGTTGATTCGGTGGTCTTCCTTTTGGTCACAAATACACAATGAAACAGATCAAACAAGCCAAGACAAAAACATTTCTTGTCCAGCTACTTCAGCTGCTTCAGGGCTGGGCAGCAAACATACTTTTTCCTAGGAGTAGCAGATCAGAAACCCTTGCTGGCATTTCAACATTTAAGAGCCCCTTTGGGCAAATTAGCTGCCTGGCTGGAGAGAGACCCAGAGAATCTTCCAAGATGCTGAAGAGGACAGTCCTTGAAGAAAATTTGGCCCCAAATCTTTGAGACTGGTCTTTTGGCTACCTTCTTAGAAGCCATTAATTAGTCTTCATGTGATTGATTGTTGTTCTTTTAATTCTGGCTTGGATTCTGATTCTGTTCTCTATTGTTGAGTAGAGCTTAGCCCTGCTGACCTAACCAGAAAAACCGTGTGTGATACTCTCTTTAAGGCTAAATTCAGGGAAGAGCAGTCTGCTTGCCAGGACTGCCACTGAGACTCCAGCTCTCCATCTGCATGAAAAGTAGGAAGCAATGCAGACAGCAGAGATAGGATATGGCACTAAATGTGCAGCTCTCTTGGAAGCCCACAATTCCACAAAGATTGGGAAAAAGGAGTCTACTTTTTTCCTGCCTAGTGCCTAGTCAGAATTCTCAAATAAGGCTCAGCCAGTTTATAAGGAAGATTCATAGAAAAGCCAACTCCTAGTACACACAGTAAACACAATGCCTACAATTCCCCGCTTTGGTTAGTGAAAATAAGAGCTGCTTGAAATACAACCCTGATTCCCCATATGTTCAGGAAAATGATTTGTGGTTGTTTTTCCAGATGGCAGGTGACACTGGTTGGAAGGCAAAAAAGACTTCAGGGAATTCACTAATCAGTAAAATGGTAAGGACAGCATTGCTGAAGCACTGTAGAGCTCAGCTGTGAAGGCAGAACAATTTATATTTATATACTTTTCTGCCAATTGAAGGATTGGAAGAAAGCACACTAAAGCAACAAAGAGAGTCTCAATTTAACATCCTGGACAGCGAGTGTAGTATGATAGTTAAGATGTTAAACTGGTGCTGGAGACACCCAGTTTAAAGCTACCTTCATTTACAGAAGCTCACTGACCACAGGCCAATCACTGTCTATCCACCTATCTCACAGAGTTTCAGAGGAAAATGGCAAAAGGGAGTGCTAGATATAAGCCATCTTCAACTCCTAGCCTAATGACAGGATATAACGATATGTTAAAATTAATATTTTGCTTCCATTCTTTCTAATATTCCTGTTCTTTAACTTAGCAGATGTTTGCATCTATTGATTTATAATAAAATAAATTGCCTGGACTTTATCATGAACTTTTTGTTGTTTAGATAACATTGGTCTCCTTCTTCCAGAGGGAGATCATTTTTCATTTTTTTTTTCATTCTGTTTTTGTCATGAAAGAACAATTTTTTGGGTGGGACGGGGATAATTGATTTGCTTCTTAGATTTGTTTTACTTTTTCATATACAATTGTTACGAATTAAATTAATGTTTAAATGATTAATAAAGAGTAGGTTGGTGTCATGCTGTCCAATATGAATTGTTCTGGAATTACATTGGGAATCACAATATTCTAGTAGGTGAATATAAATTCTGTACTGACATTAATAGCCAACTTCTGATTTATCTGATTGTGTACCCTTCCAAAGCAACCTAACTTTATTTTTTCTTTATGGCATTTTCAGGGCATTCTTAGTGTCTTGCTGTGTTCCAGATGTGTTACTGCATTCCAGGTACATCTGTTTTTCCCTGCTCATTCTTCCTCCCACTCGCTTCTCTTTTGTCAACAACAACATCAATCAACTTGTTTTGACGGGATTTCTTAATAAGCCAGGTTTTGGGACTCTTTCACAGTGCCTGGATATTATTGCTAACAATCCAGTTCTTCGTTAGCAAACATTATTGATAAAAGAAGTGAAAAGTATGTGATTATAACTAGCCATATTTTGTTTTGGCTTCTCTCCAAAATGTGAACTTTTGATGAATGTGCCTTTCAACAAGACTGAAATATCTGAGCCATAATAGGACAGTTAGGGCTCTTAGAAACAGCACCAGATTTCTACTACACAGAAGCACAATCTGACTATCCTTCTTCCACATGCTGGGGCTATGACATTCCCATATTGACTTGCTGATATTTTGACATGGTATGCAGTTTGTAAAGCTGTGCCAAATAATTGTTAGATCAGTTCTGATTTCAGAGGAGAATATTGTGGTATTTCTTTTGTTATTTCTCTCTTTTTTAAAAAAAAATTATTAACATGAACAAACGTAAAACACAAATACATACGAACACATATATATTAACACAGTACTAGAAAAAAAAAGAAACAAGAAGTCTATCGACTAGCTCTTAAGAAACTCTCGCATCAGTGGTTAATTTCTATTTCCCTTATTTTTCTTTTATTTTACAGTTTTCAGATTAGTTTGCTTTCACTTTGATATACTTTATACATTTTGAGCTGTATCTTTCTACAGTCATGTTAACCATTTGTTTATACCATCATACAACTCTTCTCATGTGACTAGTTCTATGTTTCTTAATTTGAGTTCTCCTGATGTCCTATGTTGTTGGCCCTATCCTTCCCTCTAGGCATAGGTACCATCTTTGCCAAACTAAATAATAAACGGTATCCTCTTTTTCTTGAAGCTCCTTAGTGAGCTTGTCCATCTCCACACATTCAGTTATTTTTGCAATTATTTTTTCTTCTGTTGGTAATAGTTCGGATTTCCAATTTTGACCGTACACTATACGTGCCGCTGTCAAAATGTGGATATTTTATCTCTTTAGTGTATTGTGGTGTAGTCATTCCAAATAGGAAAAATTCTGGTTTCATTTCTACTTTTTGCCTTGTTATTTCTTCAATTATTCTCTTAATCTCCTACCCGTAGTGTTGTGCCTTCCTGCACGACCACCAGAGATGGTAGTATATCCCCTTTTGTGTCTTGCATTTCCAACACATTGGTGATATACTTGGAAACATTTTAGCCAAATGTGCCGGTGGGAGATGCCATCTATAAAATATCTTGTATAGATTTTCTTTGTATGGGATTGACATTGTCATCTTGAGATTTTCTGCCCATAGTTTATCCCATCTGTCCAATTCTATATTGTGACCTATATTGCTTGCCCAACTTATCATGTTTTCTTTCACCATTTCCTCCTCTAATTTATATTTTATTAAATATCCATACATTTTTGATATCATTTTCTCATCCTTGCCTTTTAATATTTTATCCAATTCGTTCGGTTGGCTTTGGAATCCATATTGTGTCCGGTCTGCCGTAAATCTTGATTCTATTTGGAGATATGGCCACCAATCGATAATTATACCCCGTCTTTCCAATTCTTGTCTCGTATATAGGTCTCCTTCACTATTCAGCAGCTCTTGGTATTTCCTCATCTTTTCTATTTCTATAGTATTTGGGTAGATTAGTGCTTCCATGGGCGACCACCATCGCGGGATTTTACTATAGTGTTGTCTTCTGATACCTTGCCACATTTTATATAATGAACCTCTGATTAAGTGTCTCTGAAAGTACCCATGTTGCTTGTCTGTGCCTTCCCACAGAAAGGCATGCCAACCTCGACTCAAGTCAAATCCCTCTAAATATAGAGTTCTCCTGTTTGATAGGTCAATCCATTCTCTAATCCAATTTAGCGACGACGCCTTGTAGTATAGCTCCCAGTCTGGTAAACCAAGGCCTCCCTTCTCCTTTGTGTCCTGTAAGCATTTTATTTTAATTCTGGCCTTCTTTCTTTGCCAAATGTATTTCCTTATCATCTTATTAAGATCTTTAAAAAAGTCTTTTCCTGGACCAATTGGTATTACTTGAAAGAGGTAGAGGAGTCTTGGTAATATGTTCATTTTAACTGACGCTATTCTACCTAGAAATGACAGTTGTACCTTATTCCATCTTTCCAAATGTTTTTTAATTTGTTTCATCAATTTAACATAATTGTCTTCTCTAATAGTTGTTACTTTTGTGGTGAGCCAGATTCCTAGGTATTTTACTTTCTTTACAATTTGTATTCCTAGTTCCTCTTCTAATTTTTCCTCCTGTGTCGTTGTCATATTTTTAGTCAGAACTTTGGTTTTTTGCCTGTTAATTTTGAGTTCCGCCACTTTGCCATATTCTTCTATCTTCTCTAATAATTTAATTCCTACTTCTTCTGGTTGTTCCACTATGAAAACCACGTCATCTGCGAAGGCCTGTAATTTAAAATCCTCTTTCCGAATCCTCAGTCCTTTTATTTCTTCTTCCTTTCTTACTTCATTTAGAAGGACTTCCAATGAGATTATAAATAATAGGGTCGATAGCGGACATCCTTGTCTTACCCCTTTTTGTATGTTTATTTTTTCAGTCATGTCCCCATTAATTGTGATTCTCGCTGTCTGAGAAGAATCTACTTTCTTAATCACTTTTAAAAATTTGTCGCCAAAATCCATAGTCTCTAATTGTGCTATGAGAAATTTCCAATTCAAATTGTCGAACACCTTTTGCGCATCGAGAAAAATTAAGGCTACCTGTTTGTTAATTTTTTGCTCGTAATATTCTAAAATGTTTATTATTGTCCTCATGTTATTTTTTATCTGCCTCCCTGGGACGAAGCCATTTTGGTCGGGATGTATATAATTATGTATAATTGTTTTCAGTCTCTGTGCTATAATTGTCGTGAATAGTTTATAATCAACATTTAACAGTGAGATAGGTCTATAATTTTGGACCTTAGTCGGGTCTGTATCTTCCTTGGGGATAAGTGAGATAATTGTTTCAGCCCAAGATTTAGGTGTTTCTGCTTCCAGTAATGCCTCATTGAGGACCTGTAGTAGTAGTTCATCTATTGCAGACTGGCAGTTTTTATAAAATTCCGTTGGAATTCCATCTGGGCCTGGGACCTTGTTGTTCTTCTGTTTCTTTCGGGCTTCCATCATCTTTTGTTATTTCTCATTGCCCATGTTTAAAGATTTCTCAGAGACCAGATCAGGTAGAGTGGAGAAATTTAGGGGAAGGCCAGGAACCTGCTAATCCAAGTGTAGGCTGTTAAAGCTTTTCCTGCCTCTCATTTTAAAATGTAGGGTATGACATCCAACTTCTTACCAATCATCTTTCACCCTTGTTCTTTCCATGGATGGTATGAACCTCCTTCATATTTCCAGTCTTCATATAACAGTTCCTCTCCTGCCCTGAGCAGTCAAAATTCAGCTTGTTTTCCGTGTGTCCGTAATAATAATAACAATAATTTACCTTGTAGTTAACTGGAAGTTATCTATTTTTAGCTTCAGCACCTGTTTGTTCCAATGTTATATTTTATGTTAACAGCATCCAATGTAACTTCAACATTCATCTATAAAATGTGGTAATGTTGCTCTTTTTCAACAGATATAGTTGCAGAACTAAAATTCATGAAATGTACATTCAAACATCTTTCTTGGCATAGAAAATAAAATGGCTTTGTTTGTAATATATCCTGTTTAAATAATCCATATGAAACCTTTCTCATTTCCATTTGCTAATTCAAACTTGTTATAATAATCGTTTAAAAGATTTAAAGGAATGCTATTAAATTTGACATGAAGTACATTTTCAGAAAGTTTTATCTTGCAACACACTAGGCTTCAGTATTCCACTTACTGGCAACTGATTGATATTAAATAAGCAAAGTGAAACTCCCTATAACATGAACATAATTTAAGAAAAAAAGTTATCGATAAACTTGCTTTAAGGCTCCAGAATTCATGAGAGTTGCCTCAATGCCATTTTATTGAGAGCTAATGGACGTGAAACACTTTGAATATTCAAAATGTACTTGAAATATAAAAGGCTATTATTATTTCTAATAATAACATCTTATAATAGATCCTACTAAAAGGGTCACTATATTTTTAAACCAGCAAGGAACAATGGCAAACTCATATTAAGAAATGGCAACAAATTGGTTCCCAATTGTGATGCTGAAAGCCAAAGTCTGAATAGAAGTAGGCTGTTATCTTCATGTCTTATTCTTAGGTCTTGTTTGCCTGATTAGAGACTTCTCTACCATCAGGCCATAAAACTATAAACTTATCTGAAACCAGACAAATGGTGGTATTTCCCATTGAAATAAAGATGAATTTTAGTTTAAGTAAATGTATTTTGTGATGTGTTCTAAAAAGCACAAAACAAAACAAAACAAAAAAGCTTTTAGCTGCAAGGCTTTCTTTTAACCATAGCACTTAACAGAGGCAAAATTATTATTATGCAATTACAATCATGCCCTTGAAAAAGCCTATGTTTAGGATTTACACAAAGCCTGCCCCACCCCCCCAATATCTTTATCAAGATTAATAACGTTCATGAAAGCCTTGAGAATTGTTCATCAGAAGAGGCAGAAAACTACAATTTATAAAATTATAGTAATATATAAATGTATTATAAAATTTGTATTTTCATTTTATTTAGGGATGGCATTAATATGTTTGACTTTAAGCCATCAATCAGTAGTAAAAATATTTATCTAAACTAAAAAACTCTTTTTAAGATAACAGTTGGGATATGCTTCAATTATGGGTTTCCACTAATATTCTCCTTAAGGATTATTAGTTATTTTCCAGCATCATATTTCTGTTTTTTAGCAATTTAGTTTGCGACTATTTAGTAACAAAGTTTTTAATTTATTAATTCTGAAAAACATAATATGATCTCCCGGTTCTGTAACTCAATGATACATTATGATTTTAATGTAATTTTCATTAAGGAATGAAGAATTTCATATTTATAGTTTTTCAATTACAAAATAATATATGGCCACTGTTGGCAAAGGAATTGTAAAGAATTCAAGCCGTGCCGGGAATCTTATTTTTACCCCCTAACAATGGGGAAAAAATATAACAAATCCCTAAAGCAATTTTATAAATAAAATTTATGTTGGATGGGCCGTATGATAACTTGCTATTTATAATTTAACTAATGCATTGTAAAACAAATAAACACAAAATACCTTGACAGAACAAATGCTGCCCACCTAGTCTAGTCAAGAGGAGGTCTACTGAAAAGGGGCGTTGGTCCTACCTGATGCGCCCCTTCTCGTTGAGTGGAGACAGCAACCAGATGTGGGTTGTCCTCATTGGTCAGAGGTTGGACTGAGCCTGAAATTCTTCTTAAATTCCGCCCCCTGTTGCTAGGGTTCCCAGCTTTTGTCGAAGGAGAATCCGGACTCGGTGTCTGGAAAGAAAAACAGTAAAGAACAATGCGATAATACAATGACATGAATGACCAGATTGAAAGATCAGGGTGGGGCTGGCTGCTGTCTCCACTCAACGAGAAGGGGCGTATCAGGTAGGACCAACGCCCCTTCTCCCTTGAGGGTGGAGACAGCAGCCAGACGTAGGATATACCAAAGATCACTGTCCCATTACACGGGCGGGAACAGTCTGGGCAGAAGACCCCTCCCGAGCTTCAACACCATGTAACACTCTCCTCCCAAAGTCAGCCTCCGCAGAGGCGAACTTATCTAGTTTATAGTGTCTAATAAAGGGGGAAGGAGATGTCCAAGTCGCTGCCCTGCAGATCTCACCCAAAGAAACCTTCGAAGCCCAAGCCACCATGGTCGCAGCACTTCTGGTAGAATGAGCTGTGACAGTAGAAGGAGGAGGCAATGACCGAAGTTTGTATGCAGTGGTAATCATCGTTCTGATCCAACGCCCCACCGTGGAAGAAGTCACTCTTTGTCCTAAGGAAGACGGTAGAAAGGAAACAAACAGTGATTCCATTCACCGAATAGCAGCAGTCCTCTGGATGTAGAGTTTAAGCGCCTGGCGGACATCCAGGGTGTGGAACTGGCTCTCCAATGTGTTGGAAGGACAGGGATAGAAATCTGGTAGAACCAGTTCCTGTAAGCGATGAAAGGGAGAGTTAATCTTAGTCACAAATGTAGGGTCCAATCTGAGGACCACCCGATCCCCATGAAATACACATAAATCATCTCTAATGGATAGCGCTGCTAGTTCGGAAATTCTGCGCGCCGAATAACAGACGTAAGCTGACTGAAGCAAGAGGTTCGTATGGTGATCCCATAAGGGAGTCCAGCACCAGGGAGAGATCCCAGGAGGGATACCAATGTAGTACAGGTGGACAGAGGTTAGTCGCACCCCGGAGAAACCTTCGGATCAGGGGCTGCTGAGACAACGAATGAACAGAATTATATGTCAAGACAGAAGAAATAGCTGCCACGTGCCTCCAGAGGGTGTTTGGCGACAGCCCCTTGTCCAAACTAGTCTGTAGAAAATGGAGGACCTGTACAATGGAAGCTTGAAGAGGGGAAAACCCTTGAGCTGCACACCAAGAAGAAAAGGATCGCCAAGTAGTGGAATAAATCCGTTGTGTAGATGACCGCCGGGATGCCTGGATGGTATGAATTATGTCAGAAGGGATGCGGTCCCGCTGTAGAGCTTCCCACTCAACTGCCAGGCGGTCATCTGAAGCCACTGAGGGTCCGGATGTAGAATCGCCCCTTGGCTGAGGCAATCCGGAGTATATGGAATCCTCCAAGGAGGGGACACAGAGAGATGTATGAGGTCCACAAACCACGACCTCCTCAGCCAGTGATCTCTGCCTGCTGCAGCAATAGTTTCCGAATTACCTTCGGAATGAGGGGAAATGGCGGGAAGGCGTACAGTAGGCTCTGTGGCCAAGGGGAGCACAGGGCATCCACCGCTTCCGCCTGATTGGAAGGAAAACGGGAAAAGAAGTGAGGTAACTTGCTGTTCTATGGGAGGCAAACAGATCTACCTGCGGACTCCCGAAACGTGCAGCTATTTTCTGGAAAAGGAGAGGATGAAGGCTCCACTCTCCATGGTCTATTTGTTGGCGGCTCAACCAGTCTGCTGTCACATTCGAGACACCCGAGATATGGTCCGCCTTCAAGGAGGCCAGATGCTTCTCCGCCCAAAGGCCTAGTCTTTTTGTTCCCACATCAGCGAAAGGGATCTGGTGCCGCCTTGGCGATTGACGTGCGCCTTGGCAAAGGTGTTGTCGGTGAGAATCAACACATGCTCGCCGGAAACCAGAAGTTGGAATGCTCGAAGTGCCAGGTAAATCGCTCGCAGCTCCAGCCAATTGATGCTGCGGGTAGCCTCCACGTTGGACCACATACCCTGAGCGATCTGAGCCCCGTAGTGAGCTCCCCAGCTGAACTTGCTGGCATTGGTGGTCATTGTTACCCACTGAGGGTCCAGACAGCCCTTGGAGAGCGTCGGCGATAGCCACCAGCGAAGGGATGAGAGCACCTCCCTTGGAACTGCCACCTTGGTGAGAGAGGATCCCCTGCCCGTTCTCTGAAAAGGCAAGAGAAACCATTGGAGGTCTCTAAGGTATAACCTGGCCCAGGGAACAATAGAGATGGCCGAGACCATCTTGCCTAGGAGTTTGGAAAGAAATAAAGGGGAAGCCCTCTTATCTCTCAGGACTTTAGCTACCATGGATCTCAACCTGGCCTGTCAATCCAGGGAGAGAAAAACTCTACCTTGCGCTGAATCAATAATAGCCCCCAAATGAAGGATTCTAGTCGAGGGTTCCAGGTGGCTTTTCTCTACATTAACAGAGAAGCCGTGCAACGCTAGTGTCTGAATTGTAAGATGGAGATCAGACATGGCCTGCTGACGGGAAGATGACATAAGGAGGATGTCATCCAGGTAGCACTGGAGACGAACGGCTTGCAGCCGGAGATGAACCGCCAAGGCCGCCAAAATCTTAGTGAAGCTATGGGGAGCAGAAGAAAGGCCAAAGGGTAAGGCCTTGTACTGGTAGTGCACCCCAGCATAACAAAAACGGAGGAACTTCCTATGGGAAGGGCGAATGGGGATATGGAGATAGGCCTCCGTAAGATCTATTGAGCAGAGGAGATCACTCCTCCGTACACTGTCTAGGATCGAACGCAAGGATTGCATTTTGAACCTTCTATAGATTACAAACCGGTTCAAACGTTTAAGGTCCAGAATAGGTCTCCACCCACCCGATGACTTAGGGACTAAGAAGACCCGAGAGTAAAACCCTTGTCCCGCCTGATCACAAGGCACACGTTGAATAGCCTTGATGGCTAGCAGATGGTTGATAGCCGCCTCCATGAGGGATCTACGTCCGGCTATCTGGGACAGAGGACAGCGAACAAAAGACAAAGGGGGTGGTGGAAACAAATTCAATGGCCAATCCCGATGAAATGGAGGCCCGGACCCAGCAATCCGAAGTAGTACTGTCCCAAGTTTTGGCGAAGAGGCCCAATCTTCCACCAATGGGAGGACCGCAGGTACTACTAATGACGGCGATGGATGGAGCGACCCCCTCCCCCTCGAAAGGGCCACCAGGAACCGAAAACCCTCCCCCTGGGAGGTCTGTCCTAGAAATTCCTCTGTCTAGGACCTAGATATCCCGTATGGAAGTTACCTGTGGAACGGGAGGGGCCCAAACTGCCTTCTGAAGACCTCATTGGGGGGCGAGGACCATAAGGAGAGAAACAGGGTTCCCCTCTACGAAAAACTGCAGGTAAGATCTTTCGTTTGTCCTTGGTTTCGACAAGAAACTTGTCCAAGGCATCACCAAACAGCTTTGTGCCTGAGAAAGGAACAGAGGCTAGGCGCCACTTGTGCCTGGCATCCGCCTGCCAGTGACGAAGCCAGACCAAGCGGCGGGCGGCAATGGAGGAGGCCATGGACTTTGTTGCAAACCTTGTAGCGTTTAAAGTGACATCAGCGGAAAATTGTAGCGCAGCAACAAACTTGTTGAGGTCTTGTTTCAGTCTCGAGTCCTCAGAGGCCATCTTTTCTTGCAGCTGGCGAAGCCAGAGAAGTGTAGTTTGATTGAAGAAAGAGGCCGTGGCCGCCAATTTAATGGCCCAAGCTGCTCCTAGGTGGGCCCTCTGCAGGACCTGTTCAGCCCTGCATTCTTCTGGCCTTAGACCTTCCTCTGGATCCCCTGGCAGAGATGAAGACGAGAGTAAGGCTGCCACAGGGGTGTCAACAGAAGGCACCTGCAGCAGGGAATCAAGGTCCGGGGACACAATGAAATTCTTTTTGTCCGTAGAGGATGGTACAGGGATCGAGGATGGTGCAGACCACTGCTTACGTATAACCTCTAAAAACAGAGGAGGCGTAGGGATTGCAGTTATCGGTTTAGGTTGTTCAGCAAACAATGGGTGTAATGAGCCTGCCGCAGTTTCAGGCTCTGGAGTGGGAGATGGACCCAACTGGGCCGCATTTACCGCCTTAAACAACAAAGACTTAAAGAGGGCCTGCGGGAACAGGCCTGTAAAAGTGGGCTGATCAGGAGGCAAGCCCTCATCGTCCGATAACTCCGGTTCCAGACCTCTGAGTCAGCGTGGATGGAGTGATCACTGACACAGGAAATTGCCGGAGAATCTGACCCCGCCAGAGAAATTGCATTCTCCATATTAAAATCGTCCACAGGCCCCTCAGATACAGGTGGGGCTGGCTGGAGAGGAGGAGGTGTCTTAGTAGGAAAACCACGCTCTGCCAAGGATTGTTGCACAGCCACAGAGATCATTCGCTGAATATCCACAGGCTGCCAACTAACCTGAGTTTGGTCATGAGCTGGACCGACCTCCGTAGAGGTTCGGGCCGGAGCAGAAGATGGGGAAGCTAGGAGCCCTGAAGGAATGGGAGTGCTAGACTCCACAGCAGGAATAATGACCATGGCCGAAGAGGAACCCCAGACATCAGCTGACTCAGCTGACAACTGATAATCCTGCAGTGAGACCTGATCAGAAGTCACTGAAACTGCGTGCCTAGGGACATTAGAATCAGCCCTGAGTCTTTTGGGGTGAGCAAGGTCAAGCCTAGGGGCGCCCATACCTTGGTCCATGCCAAACCTATCCTGACCTATCCCCAAGTTGGGGACCTTTGCAGAGCATTTTGTGCCTGTGTGCGAATGACTCAATACAGGAACCTCATTATGCACCTGGGTATGCTCCTCCCTGATCGAGGCCACTGACAGAGCCTGAACTGTGGCTTTCCAGCCATGTTTAGATTTTGCCATGGACTTAGGTATGATCAGCTGCAGTGTGAAATTGCCCCAAATCTTCACCAGAATAAGATCACTAGTAAGGACTCAGCTGTTTAATAGGCAGGAGTCAACAGGACCAATTCTGAAGACTTTAGACTTCCAGGCTAAAAACCCTTAAATTGTCTTTGAGTATAAGTGCTGCCTGAGTGATATGGGGCAAATCCCGACAGACAGGAGGCCCTCAGTGATGGAAGGGTTTTGGCGCCACAAATGGCACGGACGTGAAGGCAGGCTGAATCTCCAGGCCCTAGATGCCTCAAAATGGCACGGGCACGAAGCCCGGTTAAAGCGCAAGGGCCCTTTTTTATCCCGAAGTCTACCGTGCCTCACAGCCGAGTCTAATTAGCCCTGAAGGGTCATGAGCGCTGCTCAGAAAGGCGAAAGGCTCCAGGAAGCCAGTTCCGCCGAAGCACCAGTGATCCGCTAAACAGCTGAGGACAATTATCGCCGGGCGGTGAATTACAGGGCAGGCGAGGCAGGCAGAATGCGGAGAGCGCGAGGCTCTACTTGCTCCCGGCGATTGCACTGCTAACAAAGGCTTAAATCAGGGGCAGAGGCTGTCAAGCCGTTAATGAGGTTCCCGGCACAGTCTAAGTTAATGACAGCCGGGAAACCTTTGAAGCCGACAAGCGGCTAGCCGCAGAGAGCGCAAGGCTCTAAGTAGAGGCAGCAAGCGGCACTGTGAAGAACAGGGGATAAAATGGCGGTCCGCAGCTTAACGAGGGAGCGCAAAACTCCGCTGATCGATCGGAGGCAAATGACTCCACCAGAAGGGGATAGCCTGACAGACCACCCTCCCCACGGGAGCGCTAAACTCCGCTAACCAGCCTAAATTACTGACCATGTAATTATGATGACAGAGAGAAGGTAAAGGTAAGGAGGAAAACCTTGGAGATCAAGGGAATCACCTACAGGCAGGAATCCAAATCAGAGTAGAATAGAATTGTCAAAAAACAGTCCAATGGTCAACCAATTAATCAAGCAGAAAGGAAATAGCTCTAATACACAAGAGTAACAAGAGCCCACAATCCACACAACTGTCCAGTCTGATGACTGAGCAAAAAGCTGGGAGCCCTAGCAACAGGGGCGGAATTTAAGAAGAATTTCAGGCTCAGTCCAACCTCTGACCAATGAGCACAACCCACGTCTGGCTGCTGTCTCCACCCTCAAGGGAGAATCCTCTGCTCTCATGAGATTCACAATGTATGGAGGAAATGTCATCCCTTTTCTTTAATAATTTTTACCTTATTTACCTTTTCCAGAAGAGCATCTGGCATAAACCTTCATGCAATTCTACAAATCCTACAAGAAATCTTCTGCAATTCTAGTAAACACATATTTCAACATGATTTTGATTGCAGCTGACAAGCAGGAGGCCTATATTGGATTTTATAGGGTATTTTATCTCTGCTTTTATGTAGGGTTTTATGTTGTTTTATTTTTTTATACTGTTCCAATTTGTCTGTTTAGTTTATGCTTTCCCCCCTCTGTGTTTGAAGTTGTACACTAACCAGAATCCTTTGGGACATGGGTGGATTATATGTATTACAAAATACATACATACATATATATCATGTGAGTTGGAGTATCTGCTAGGCATTTAGGGAAATTTGTAGGTTAAGTGCTAACTAGAGTTCTCCAAAATGTAACTGATCCAACTTTATAAATGCACTCCATTTTCCCTCATAATAACCAAGTACCTCAACGAGGAATCTTGCTCTCCCTTTACAAAATATCAGGGTCGACTAAGTTACTTCAGTCAACTGATCACTTCATTAATAATGGTCCCTGCATGGATGCAGAAGCTGCTGTTAGCAAGAAAAGAAAAGCTGCCCTTCTCCTCTATTATTTGAAAACTCATAGCAAATGATGGATTCACATATCATTCTATTCTTTACAGTCCTAGCACTCTGCACTGTAAATTAACTCTTCATACTAAGGCATATTTTGTTCTGATTCCACTCTACCAAATGAACTATGCTGGCCTACTTCGCATAGTAAGTCAAAATGCATGGCTTATGAATCATATCCTTAGATTCTCATGATGCTGTGAACCAAAGCCATGACATATGTTTACTCTGGTCACATGAATTGTCCAGATTCATGCTCTGAACTCATAATTTTCCATTAGGCCCAGAAGGAACTTATATTTGCTTCAAAATCCATGAAATCTTCCTTACAATCAGGAACTCTGAGAAAGAGTTTTTGATTATACAGTGGCTTTTAGTGCTATGATTTAAAAACTTTTACACCTTCTAATTGGACACTGAAAATGTTTAGAAATGAGCAGAGAAAATGTTTGGGAATAGACTAAATTGACTGTCTACTTAGGACTATACACGAGGTATGCAAACATATTATTACATACAGCCAAACTTGCTGCATGCATATTATCACTTTTTTATTCATATAACATTTTCTACAGTATATGCAAACAGCTAGTTTATGATTACTGCAACCTTGAATAATGTAATATTCATTTACTGTGAATTATACATTGATGCTAGATGACATTTAATGTAAATCAAAATTCAGTTAATGTGAGGCTAGTGGATGTGCATTTGATGTTGCCAGGTTGCTGTGAGGGTTTTAGATGCTGCTTGTTTATTTTGTGTGTGCAAAAGGAAGATTCCTTTGATTGAAAACACTACAAGCTCAAAAACAAAGAGGCTGATTGCTACATTACAGCAAAATTTGATGTGACTGAATGACATGAAAGTGGTCATAGCAACTCTAATATAGGATGACATGTTGGAATGACTAAATCTGTAGTACGTAATATTACAAAATGTGCAGTGGAAATAAAAGAAAAAGGTAAAGTTCCATCTGCTTTTTGTGGCGTGCAAATATCTACAAGGAATAGAAGTGTATTGTATTAGTATAGTTTATTGAATAGCCCGAAGGCCTTTTCAAACAAAACAGAAAAGAAAAAGGGAAAAAGGTAAAACGGTTACAAAAATAGCAATCTAAAAATATATGATAGATGACATTAAAATTTTACAATATCAATTTTCAATAGCTAAGTTACCAAGACTAGATAACCCAAATAGGATAGCTCCTCTCTAACTGAGCTCATCTTCCTTACAATCGATAAAAAATTTTTTGATATAACTGGCTCGTATTGCTGTCATTCTTTTAAGATATCGAACAAGGAATAGAAGTGTTACAATGATAGAGACAGAGTATTTTTTAAGTGTATAGATTAAAAATTGAAATAAAAAATACATTCCCGGACTTCCGGCTGGTGACTTGCAGCGACAGGGTGTGGAGTGAGTGCTTGCTGCTCCTCCGCACCTCTTTTCATCGCATTTTGGGGATCCCTTAAGGGGCGCAGGACCTGGAGAGTCCTGCGGACAAGAGGGGGAGCCAGGCAAGTGGGAAAGTGGGGTGCGACCACTTCTCGCTGGACCCGGCAGCTCTGTCAGTCCAACGCGGTGAGCCAGCCGCTAATGGCGGGCCTGAAGCTACAATAGCCGACATGAGAAGGGAAGCTTAAAAGGAGATCGGAGGTGCTGTGCTAGATCTAAAGCCTCATTTTCATACCTTGGAGCGATTTGCGCTGAAAGAGGAGGTCGGCGGAGTTGGGAGAGGAGTGCTTAACCCGAAGTGAGGCGGCGACGGAGAGGGTAAAGCAGATTGCAGCTACGGAGACCCGACAACCCGACGAGCTGATGAGAGACACGGAGGGAGTAGATCATCTTTTTAAAGAGCTCCAGACGGTGCGGTGAGAAGGAGAAGGATAAGAAAAGTCTATTGGGGCGGTTGGGTTGTGTTTGGCGAACGAAGCGAAAAGGAAGTAGGAGAATTTTGCGATTTGCCTTTGAGAGCTTTAGAGAAACAGGAAGTGCGGCCATTGAACTGGAAGACTGAAACAACAGAGGACTGACAAGGAGACGCTCTAGCCGCGAGATCTACCACTGAGAAGCGTCGGAACCTAGTGGAGCTGAGAGGCAAAGCCCTAAAGCTGGGCGATCACCGTACTACATTATAGATATACTTCTGTTTATTTCCCCTCCTGCTCTTTTGAGTATTTGAGACTCTAATACTCAGAACTTTGTCTTTGTCTCTGATAAGTATTTTTAAAATTACTAAAAAAATAATAATAATAAAAAAAAATACTATACTATTAACTAGATTTGCTAAGTGTTAAGAAATATTGAATATACAAATTGATTAATTAAGTTTTGATCTTATTAAATAGTTATTGGACATAGTTTTAAATAAGGATTTAGACTTGTATTTAATGAATTGACATTTTACTTACACCTATCTAGATATATTTACCTTATCCACTGAATCTATTTAATCTAAAGTATTTATTTCTATTGGTAATAGTTATTTACGTATCTATTTATTTTATAGCAACATAATTTATTATATTAAGGGTTAAATTTAGATATATAAGAACTATTGAGAGAATTTATTACTTTATTAATTTATCAACTTATTAATTTTTTAACTTATCTACATTAACAATTATATTAAGACTGTATTTAGCTCCATAAGAACCTTATTTATAGTTTTTGTTGTTAGTTGGCAACGTAGAATTATCACTTTATAGTAACTTATAAATTAAGTTTTATTTGAAATCTATTCAGAGATCAGTGGGAATCAATAAAGGAGGTAGGGATTCAAGATAGTCTCTCGGAATAAAAGGTGACAAACCTCATTGGATGATTATATGGAGAAAGATTGAGTATATAATTAGAGAACAAAAAGCACTTCTGAAAGAAATGGCAAGCTTGACATCCACAATCGCAAAAACTAATAAAAAAGTGCCATCCATTCCCACGTTAGCGATGTCATCCCCAGCCACCCAGAAAGCTGTAGAAGGTCTCCAGAAAACAGACAAACCCCCTGCAACTCCAACACTGCAAACATTACAATCGTCTCTATTAACAATACAAGAAACCATGCTTGCGATGCAGGAAAAGCTTTTAAATAGCCATTCCGAACTGAAACTTGATATACATGGACTGGACGCTAAAATGAATGAGATTCAAATTTCGATCGCTAGCAATGAGAACAGAATCCAAAAAGCGGAACAAAGAATAGAAAAAAATGAGAAGAAACTGGACATGGTCGATCAAACTCTGTGGGCGCAGAACAAAGAAACAGAAGACGCTTTAATACAACTCGAAATGGATAAGGCCTCGTTTTATTTGCGATTCCAGAATATAGCGGAAGACAAAGAAGAGGACCTAGGAGATAAGATGGCCGAGTTGATTGCAGAGACGCTCCAACAGAATAAGCAGGAAATAATTCGAGAGATCGACGAGGTTTACAGAGTCCAAACCAACTACGTGAGAAGGAACAGGCTCCCTAGAGAAGTCCATATTCGCTTCGCTAGGAAAAAAGTGAGAGACATTCTGTATAACATAGCCAGGGAGGAAAAAATTACATATCGGGGAAAAGAAGTGAACATCTTAAAGCAAATTCCAAGGAGAGTGAGGGAGAGGAGGAAAAACTATAGGTTTTTGACAAACCAATTAAACAGGCGAAATATAATATTTAGGTGGCTCCTCCCAGAAGGAATGCTAATATCGTGGCAAGGGAGAAAAATCAGAATCGATTGTGTAAGCGATGCTCAAGATTTCCTCGAACAACTAAGGGGAGGTGAAGAGGAACAAACCAGTAAGGAGGAAAACGAAGTGCTATATACAGAAGAAGAGACATCTCAAGAACAAATCACAAGAGAAGAGATAGAAGAGGAGAAGAAAAAGGAAGACACAGAAGAAAGGGGGAAAAAATCTAGACCAGTGAGAGCAGTTACTCTAAAAGGCAAATAAAAACCAGAGACTAGAAGACAGCTTTAGCAATGAACGATACTAAGATCTTATCGCTCAATGTCAACGGTTTAAATGACCACAAAAAAAGGAGGATAATATTGTCGAAGCTGTCAAAACAAAACCCTGACATAATCTGTATTCAAGAGGCCCACATAAAAAAGGATGAAGCCAACTACCTAAATTATACTAAATTCGGCAAAGTATTCTTTTCATTAGCTGAGAAAAGAAAAAGGGGGGTGGTTATCTATGTGAAGAAAGGAATAGAGGCAGAATGTAAATATAAAGATGAAAAAGGGAGAATACTGATAGTAGAGATAACGAGAGGTAATTCCAAGGTGTTAGTGGTGGGGGTCTATGCCCCGAACAAAAAACAAGGGAAATTCTTTCGGAAATTGCATGAACAGCTGGCAAAATGGGTAAACAATGAAATCTGTATGGTTGGGGATTTTAATGGAATTATAGACCCTAAAGTTGATTACAAATGTGATATAACTAAAAAGAATAAAAGATCTCCCTTACCCAAGACCTTTTTTGATTTAGTGGACGAGATCAATCTAATTGATATGTGGCGCACACTACACCCCCACGATAGGCAATTTTCTTTCTATTCAGTGCCTCATAACTCCTGGTCCAGAATAGATATGGTATGGGCTACCAGAAAACTGGGTCTAGAAATTAAAAAGGTTAACATGTGCACAAACGTTTGGGCAGATCATAAGTTCCTCGAAATTAGTTGGCACCACGAGAAAAAGAAGATACAACAGAGATGGAGTCTGAGGACCAAGTTGCTATATGAAGAAGAGTTTATACGGAAACTGAACGAAGAAGTTAAACGCTTCTTCACAGAAAATGGAAATCGAGAGACAGCCAAAGAAATTGTGTGGGACACTATGAAGGCCTATGTGAGAGGGGTAGCCATATCTTACACTGCCTTCAAAAACAAGGAAAAAAGAAAGACCACAGTAGCGCTCACCAATAAACTATTGCAAGCTGAAGATAAACTCCAGCAATGCCCGGGAGATGAGACGTCCAAACAACAGTGGTTGATGACGAGACATAGACTGAACTTATTGGACCAGGAGGAAATGGCACAGAAAATACAAAGATCCAAGCATTACTGCTTCGAGAACGCTAACAAGTCGGGGAGATGGCTGGCGTATAAATTAAAAAAAGAGAAGGAAAAAAACCAAATACTAGTATTAGAAGATTCTCAGGGCAACTTGCTGACGAAGGAAGAAGATAAATTAGAGATTAAAGAAAGTTCTACGAAGATCTATATAAAAATGAAGGAATAGCGTCAAACAAGGTAGAACAATATCTGTGGGAAGCTAAACTACCGCTAATCTCTGAAGAAGAAAAGGAAAGGTTAAATGAAAAGATTACTATAGAGGAACTAAAAACGGCCCTCTCTAAAATAAAGAAGAATAAAACTCCAGGCCCAGATGGTCTCCCCGGGGAATTATACCAAAAATTCGATGATTCCTTAAAATTAGAGTTGTTAGAAATATTAAATGAGGCCCTGGCGGGTATCACAATCCCAGATTCGTGGAGGGAAGCCTATTTGACGCTCATACTGAAAGAAGGTGCCGACCCGAAACAGATATCCAACTTCAGACCTATTTCATTGCTGAACGCAGATTACAAACTGTTCATGAATATAATTGCGGAGAGGTTCAAAAAAATCTCAAATAGGTGGATTCATAAAGACCAAAACGGTTTTCTCCCAGGGAGACAGATCAGAGACAATCTGAGGACAGTTTTAAACACCTTTGAATATTACGAACAACATCCTGAAAAACAGCTGGCCTTAATGTTTGTCGATGCCCAAAAGGCATTCGACAACTTGAACTGGTCCTTTATGATAAATCAAATTGACTTAATGGGATTCGGTACCAACTTTAGGAAGATGATTGAGAACATATATAAAAACCAGAGGGCAAACATTCTAGTGAATGGAGATAGAACCCAGTCGTTCCAGATCCAAAAAGGAGTGAGGCAGGGATGCCCTTTATCTCCCTTATTATATATCTTGGCACTAGAGGTGCTACTTAGAAAGATAAGAGCCAACAAAGAGATCAAAGGATTAAAGATTAGGAATGAAACCTTCAAAACTCAAGCTTTCGCGGACGATGTAGCCCTCATTATGGAAGACCCACTAGAATCTGGTGTAAAATTAATGCAGGAAATTCGGGAGTACGGAGAGGTGGCGGGCCTAAAACTTAATAAGAACAAAACCAAAATGATAGTGAAAAACATGACAGACCTCCAAAAGAAAGAACTGGAAGAATCACTAGGCCTTCAGATAGTTAGGAAAATAAAATATTTGGGGATATGGATTACCGCGAGATTTTCCTCACTAAAAGAGGATAATTATATTCCCCTTCTCCAGAAAACACATCAAGATCTGGAAAGATGGAAAAAGCTTAATTTGTCTCTGTTAGGTAAAATTGCAGCGATTAAAATGAACATCCTACCAAAATTTCTGTTTCTATTCCAAAATATTCCGCTACTACTAGACAAAATTTTTTTCTTGGATTTGAACAAATACATCAGGAACTTTTTGTGGGAAGGCAAGAAATCGAGGATTTCTTTTAAGATACTCCAAGGGAAAAGGAATTTGGGAGGCTTTGGGCTCCCTGACTGGGAATTATATCAAAAGGCCGCTAAATTAATTTGGATCAAGGAGTGGATCAAGTTACAGGATAGGAGAACCTTGATCCTGGAGGGACATGACCTCCTAGAAGGATGGCACTCTCATCTCTGGGATGTAAAGAATAAGAAAAAATCCTATTTTCACAAGCATAAAATCAGGGAGACTCTCATTCGTACCTGGGATGAAATTAGACAGAAGATCTACACTAAGGTACCCATTTGGCTTTCGATTATGGAATCGTTGGCGGCCCCAAACAGGAGAGATGAGTATAAATGGGGTACATATAAGGACATTCTCGATGAAGAAGGGAAACTTAAATCGCTGGAGTTACTGAGGGATCAGGGCTTTAGTTTGGATTGGTGGAATTATATTCGGATCAATTCAAGATTTCAAAAGGATAGAGATAAATTCGGAATAGCAGCGAAACATGGAAATTTCGACCAAATTATTTGGGGACCAGAAAAAAAAATGTTAACAAAAATTTACCACTTTTTATTGGATGAAGATAAGGCAGAGTCCATAGCAAAAAGACAATTGAACATCTGGGAAAAAAATTTAGGTTATAGATTAAATTTTAATGATTGGGAGATAGCTTGGAATAGAAACCACAAAATAACCAAATCGACAATGTTTAGGGAAAATCATTACAAATTGCTTCACAGGTGGTATTTAGCCCCAGCGAGGTTAGCTAAGATGTTTCCAAATTTCTCTCCCATATGTTGGAAATGTGGAAAATCGGTTGGCACCTTTTATCATCTATGGTGGACTTGCCCTGAGACCAAAAAGTACTGGTCCAAAATCCAACACTGGCTCTGTGAAATAACAGGCTAGGAGGTAGCCCTAGTTCCGGAACTTTTCCTCTTAGGTATAACCGATGAGGGCTTAAACAACAACAAAACCCAACTGGTAATCCAGATTATAACTGCGGCGAGATTAGCCTTCGCAAAATGGTGGAAAAACAAACTTATACCCTCAGAAGAAACTCTAATAAATAAGATCTTAGAGTGCGCTGAAATGGCGAAACTGACAAGCGAGTTAAAAAATGAGGATAACTCAAGATATTATGATGTATGGGGTATTTGGTACCACTGGCTTAAAAATAAGGCGAAAACATGACCTTAGAAGCCTGACCTGGCATATGTATTACAGTCATACTGCATAGTACCATGTATATTTAGATTTGAAGTTATATTTTTCCCAACTATTGTTTCACTATACTGTAAATACACTGTACCTCCGGAAGTAGAGATGGATTGTATATTTTCTTTTTTTGTTTTGGAAAATCAATAAAAATTTATTTAAAAAAAAAAAAATACATTCCCCACCCCAGCAGAACACCCATTCAGATAAAAGTTTTAAATCTGTTTAAGTAAAAAAAAAAAAAAACATGAAGTAAAAACAACGATTAAGGCAAATATTGGTTGGTTTGATTGATTTAAAAATGGAGCAAGCCTACCTTTAGGAATTATATTTAGAATTATTTTGTTTTTGCTTTGTTTTCTATAAATACTGACTGCTAATGATACATTTAGATTATAAGTATATTCCTTCTCTCCTTTACTGTACTATTTCATTAATAAACATATAAAAATTCAATTTTTATTTCTGCCTGGAACCAATTAACATTTTACAGAGAAATATTATTTGTAATAATCTGAATTCAAATAATGTGATCATTTCATAACATTCATTATCCACACTATTTGAAATCTAGCTGAATATTGAACCTGATGGACAAGTGGTCTAGATTAATATTAAAACAACTTTATTGAAGAAAACTGAGTGTGTTTCTGAAGAGTCTTCTAAAACCAATAATTAAAAAAACTCTTGCAATTTATTTCCCATAGTTTTGTTTTTAGTTCACAATATAGCATTCTTCTGTCATTGTACTAGAACCTGTCTTGTTACCTGCAAATTTCTTGCCTGTGAATGTTCCACTTTCTAGTTAAGTGTAACTCAAATTTATTCTTCTCTTGTCCTGATTCTTCACTGAAACATTGACTGAAGTCTTCGCCTTCTGTAGCTGAATGTCATGTTTTCATTACTGATCTCTTGATGAGTTTCAAGAAGAATGACAGCAGAGTATATGCATGAAAAGATCAGTAAAAACTTCACAATTAACTTTGGTGCCCTTGACTGTTACTTTCGGGTTTTGCTAATAATAGAGGAAGCTCAAGTAATATTCAACAATATAGCACATTTTAACTGGCCTTATCATAACAGAATGACTCTCATGCAATCATTCAATTGAAGTGGGAATTGCAAATGATCCTAATTAAATTAATTAAAAGAAATAAATATTGAAATAGTAAAGCAACCTTTCTTAAAAGGTTCTATTTCCACATTATTACAAAATCAGTGTTCTCTGTTATGTTGTGATTTCTGAGTATTGTCAGTATCCTCCTATGTTATTTTCTGTTTATCTGTATAATTCCAGATACTCCACAATACTGAATTGCACATTATGTATTTAACATATTGTCTTGTTGCCATCACTCATTTATTAATAATTTATTGAATAAGCCGCAGCTGCCCAGGCTTATATAACATGCAATGCCAGATGCAAATAAATCACATAATGGTTTAGAAGAATTGAGCAAACCTATTGTGAATGTCCAGGTTTTAGTCCATCTCCACTTAGAAGCCAGCTCTGATGCATTGCCTATTAAACTGAGGAAACTGTTGACAGTTAAATAGGCCTTTAAATTTCATGGCTGCAACTTGTTTTTTAATGTTTAAGCATTTTAACATTCTATTACCTGTTTTGTACTTTGATCGTAAATTCTTTAAACCTACAGTAATTGGCAGTATACTAATTCCTTTTTAAAATAAAGATTCTAGGACCCATAGCTGAGAAATATTTACAGCTGAGACCATGCAATTTTAAATTGCCAGCAGTTCTGAACTGCACATTGGTACTAGAATACTGTACCCAGCAAGGTGACAATAGCTTGTCAGACTGCTAATTCAAAAGCAAGCAGGGCTGAATCTCATTCATGCTTCAATGGAAGAATAATAGTCTAGACTGGACAGTTGAAAACATCCTGGGAGAAGACAGTGGGAAACTATTTCTATATTATGCTATGAAAGCTACATGTGCATATCACTATGCTCACCAAGAATTGAGCTTGTTTCCAGGAGGTCTTTACTCATTTATTTATGTGATCTATATCCATCTTTCTGCTTCACTGAATATTCAAGGCAGCAAACAGTCATTTCCCAATCATGGAAATTAAGTTAATATAAAAGAAAGGAAAAAAAAACAGAAAAGTTCAAAACTATCTCAACAGAGAATGATTTTCATAAAGAAAATACAGGTAGTCCTCAGCTTACGACCACAATTGAGCCCAAAATTTCTGTTGCTGAGCGAGACATTTGTTAAGTGAGTTTTGCCCTATTTTACTACCTTTGTTGTAATAGTTGTTAAGTGAATCACTGTAGTTGTTAAGTTAGTAGCATGGTTGTTAAGTGAATCGGGCTTTCCCATTAACTTTGCTTCTCAGAATGTTGCAAAAGGTGATCACATGATCCCAGGACACTGGAATTCTCATAAATGTGAGTCAGTTGCCAACTGTCTGAATTTTGAACATGTAACTATAGGGATACTGCAATGGTCATAAGTGTGAAAAATGGACTTATGACTTATGATGTAACTTTGAACAGTCACTAAGTGAAATGTTACATACATACATACATACCATATTTTTCGCTCCATAAGACACACCTTTTTTGTCTCCCAAAAGTGGGTGGAAATGTCTGAGCATCTTATGGAGCAAATATTGCCGAAGCCCCGCCCACCTGCCAGCCCCCACTCTTCAGCCATTTTTGCATGCCCCATTTTCGGCCTCTGCGTGCCCCATTTTTGGCCTCTGTGCATCCCATTTGCAGCCTCTATGCACCCTGTTTTTGGTCTCCATGCGTCCCATTTTTGGCCTCTGCATGTCCCATTTTTTACCTCTGTGCATCCTGTTTTTGGCCTCTGCGCGATTCCCTCCCAACAACGAAAAGAAGAGGCAGCCATTATGGCTGCTGTGAAGCTGGGGCAGCTGAAGAAACAAAGAATGTGCTGGAGTGGTGTAGATCAACAGTGATAGGAACTGGGTGAGGTGATTCTTTTTTTACCTAGAACCTAACCCCAAAGAAAATAAACCCTGGAAAAGAGACTCTTTGAAATGCTTGTTTAAGTGACGAATAATTACAGAGAGAACAATTACAGACCTGAAAGAAAAGGAATTAAAGGGAGAGCACAAAACCTTTAAAATATAGAAAGATTGGAGTTTCAAACTTTATTGGCAATATTTTGGTAAGGCATTTTAAAATGCAGGAATTAGTTGTCTGAATATTGATTATTTGCAAAAACTGAAATAAATATTTGTTAGATTTTGTGCAACATTGAAATTTAAGCTGAAGGCGCCGTCTACTGGTTTTTAATGGAATATATACTAAACTCCTACAACCTTGGAAAGTACTGATAAGACAAAAGAAAAAAAGTGGAAATAAGTAACATCTAGAGGACTGCTGTGCTATCTACTGTTCTATATCTGTCTACTTCATGGTTATTGGAGGGTTAACTGTGAGATTATGGAAGACATCTAAAGAAAGCAACTTTTAAATGCCAGGATCTATGACTGAATTTACAGAGTGGATTTAAGGAGACATTTGGAAATCTTCCTGGATTACCTAAATGGAACTAATTAACTAACTGTGAGACACAAAGAGCTATAACTATTACATTCCCCTGAGGAGCAGTCATAGACAATTGAGACTTTGGGGCAATGACAGACTACTGACAGTCTATTGAGCAGGGATGAAATGCTACCAGTTTGGGCTGGTTTGCCCGTTTCAGTAGTAAAAAAAAATGCTACTGGTTCACCGAACCGGTAGTTAAAAAAATGTAAAAAAAAAAAAAAAGTTCCGCCGATCAGCTGAGCGAAGTGAGATTGTTGGAACTTTTTTTTTTTACTTTTTAAGCATTTTTTTACTACCGGTTCAGGTGAATAGGTAATTAAAAAATGCTTTAAAAAAGTAAAAAAAGGCTTAGATGATTGCGATCTTGGGAACCTTTTTTAAAACTTTTTTACTTTTTTAAAGCATTTTTTACTACCTATTTGCCTGAACCAGTAGTAAAAAAATGCTTAAAAAGGTAAAAAAAAAGGTTCCCAAGATCACAGCTGAGCCACGCAATCATCGGACTCCCCCCACCCTTTTTTTTCTTTTTCTTTTTTAAAGCATTTTTTACTACCGGTTCAAGCGAATAGGTAGTTAAAAAAATCTTTAAAAATGTAAAAAAAAAAGGTTCTGATGATCATGCGGCACAGCTGTGATCATCAGAACCATTTTTTTTTTAATTTTTAAAGGCATTTTTTACTACCTATTCGCCCGAACTGGTAGTAAAAAATGCTTTTAAAAAGTTTTTTAAAAGGTTCCCAAGATTGCGCGCCACAGCTGATTCTCCTGTCACTGTTCTACTTATGCTGTTCTACTTCCCAAGCCTCCTTTTTGAGAGTATCACGCATGTGCACACAGCGCACATTTGGTGTGAAGTGTGCATGTGCGCATGCAGTGTGCACTTGGCCCCAGTGCACATGCATGACCAGCAAACCGGTAGCAAACTGATTCAGATTTCACAACTGCTATTGAGCAATATTTGGACCTATCAAAATAAGACAAGATGTTGCATTGGGGGAGATGAGTGAATTTCAAAAAGAAATGGTGTTGATGCTCCAAAGTACTTATGGTATGTTGATAAATAACCAGAGGGAGATAAAAGACTTAATGCATGACGTGGGGAAATCAGAAAATGTTCAACAAGGAACAATGAATAAAGATTATAAAACACAGGAAATAGAGGAGATAACAGAAAAACCAGAGGAAAAGAGAGAACAGATAAATCAACAAATAAAACAAGAAGAGAAGAAGAAGACAATAAACACTTATGAATCAAATAAGGGACATTATATATTAAAACATCAAAAAATGGGATTGGATAAAAAGAAAGATAGTTTTGAAGAGAAGACAGGGGTTTGGGCAGAACCTCTGGAGGTTCAGCACCAAGAGATAGTAGAGATGGAAGAAATATTTGGGCTGAAATAGTAGGAAAGATGTAGACAGAGACAAAGACCCAAGGGAGGAATTTGGGAGGCAAGTCAAAAAACAAATAAGAATTGAAATACTAAAGCAGACAAGAAATGATGGTTAGAAAGGGAATGCTGTTTAATATAAGATTGGCTTTATTGAGAACTAGAATAGAGGTAGAAACAAGATCAAGGGGGATTATATTTTATATAATAAACTAAAAGTAATAGCTAGATGTAAAGATTAGATGTTGAAAGATGGTATCACTATGTACGTTTGAATAATATTGTGACTGTTATTAGAATGGCGCACAAAAACACTGAACAATTAAACAATGAAGGAAAATACTCTAATACAAATATGTATAATAATGCCACAATTACACAAGTGTGGTTAATGTAATAAATATTATTAATATTACTATTATTATTTGTATTTAAATGAATGATACCCAGATCCCCCACTGTTCATATAATGATATTGATGTATATCCAAATAATAATAATAATAATAATAATAATAATAATAATAATAATAATAATAATAATAATATAAAATATTTTTCAAAAGACTTCCAATAAATTGTCATTGTAATATGTAAGACAATCAGGTAAAACAAATCAGTATTAATAAAGGAGAACGTTAGCACTGACTACAGTCATTTCATTTGGGTAATGAAATGACTGTAAGAAAACAAACAAGCTCAGAAAGTACCAAGGACCTCCCAAATCAGCATTAAGTCTGTTATATCTTTGCTGCACTTCTAGCGTACTTCTAAGTGCAAGTTAAGATGCTGATTGTCACTTAGAAGCCAACACTTGGTCTCCTAGGTATAGATTACTCATGATAATAATGTGAAAATGATGAAATAGATGTGGTTATTTTATGACACTGTATCTGCATATCATACACACTGAAGTGTATAACAGGCATAGTTTATGAAATTACCTTTCCCCACAGTCATACCCTGCCTCTCATATGAGTCAAAATTTCTCAGACTGACAAATGTTTAATGACATATGCTCTCTATGACCCATGATGAAACAAGAACCGAAATTTATCTAGGAAAGGAAACGTTTGAATGACCTAATGAAGAAGATAATTGAGAAGAATATTTAATAACTAGGAAAACTAAAGAGCTCATTCTCATCATTGTACCTGCAATCAAACAATATGTTCCAAGGATTCTTTATCTTGTCACAAAGCTTTGATCTACTTGAAGAGTTTCAAGCTTGAAGTGTAGTGAAATATCTTTCCTTAGGCTGCAATCTCTGAATGTTTTGAGAATGGAATCTGAAACAGACAAAAACAGCAGCAGTTCTTTTTAGTATTCAACATAACACCCTGGTAATTTATAAAGAACATTTAGAAATCATGACACTGCTGCTGAAAATTAAGCTTTAATCACAAATGTTTGTATGTTCCACAAAAACACCTAGCAACTAGCAATTTCTAATCAAGTCAAGCCCAGTACCAAAATATCAATGATATCAAGGTGAGAATACTGTGGCACTGTTTGTATGGACAATATAAAGTTCATAAAAACAAAAAATCACTCAGCCCAAATAATCCTCAAGAATTATAGCTATGTAAAAAAAAAATATTAAAGAATATACTCACAATTCCCATAATTTTGACAAAGTTTAAATTTAAATTTAGAAATAAATATTGCAATGAATACCAGTGATGATTAACACTGTACTGCTTGAAAGCTCATCCCACTCCCAAAAAAGTTTATAATGGCCCAGAGTGATGACTATCTCTGTTTATAATACTTTAACATGAGATTTAATAATAATTAATGATATGCTATGGATTTTTCAAAATGTATCACAATAAGAAGCTTTTTGACATCTAGAGAGAGAGACTAGAAAAAGTGCAGAGAACAGCAACAAAGACGACTAGGAGAATGGAGGATAAAACATGACGAACAGTTGCAGGAACTAAATGTGTCCAGTCTAATAAAGGGAAGGACTAGGGGTCACTAGGATAGCACAAGAAGCAATGGATGGAAGTTTATCAAAGAGAGCTACAACCTAGAACTAAGGAGAAATTTCCTCACAGTGAGAACAATTAATCAGTGAAATGGCTTGCCTCCAGAAGCTGTGGATGCTTCATCACAGGAGGTTTTAAGAAGAGATTGGACAGCCATTTGTCCAAAATGGTAAAGGGTCTCCTGCTTCAGCAGGGGGTTGGACTATAAGGTCTCTAAGGTCCCTTTCAATTCTGTTAAACTGTTATTATTAATGATATTAATATGATCATGAATAGTTTTATTATTTATTTAAGTTAAACAATAATATTCAGATTTTTTTTTTAAAAAAATAGAAATACATATATCTCCATATTCAAATTAAATAATATATTACAGGAACATTTTATGATATTGCTGGGGTGGCTACATTTGATTTCAAACTGTGTATTTTCATGTTGTTGTGTAGTGGACTTATATTTACTATAGTTAATTTTTCTCTCTTGGTATATTTCCTTTGGCCACTAGGCATATAAAATAAATCCATAATTTTAGTGAAAACAAAAAACATCACTGAATGGGATACACTAGTATTAATTGTTTCTCTTTATTCAAAGTTTGTATCTGAGAAATATGAACTAACAACAAAAGCATATCTGAGAAATAGTTACAATAAAAAGAGTATTTTACAACTAAATTTCATTTAATTGTTAGTTTAAATTTGTTAGTTTAAATTTCTATACCGCCCTTCTCCAATATAGGACTCAGGGCGGTGAACAGCCAAAGTAAAAACAAGACATAGAAAATCTAAAAACTGTTTAAAATAATTAAATAATTTGGCCATAATTAAAACAATTCCAATTTAAAATCAGTTTAAAAATTTGACTCAAGCCAGCCCAGCTAGTTGAAATAAATGGGTTTTCAGGGCCCGACGAAAAATCTGGAGGTCTGTTATTGTACGTAACTCTGGGGGGAGGTTGTTCCAGAGGGTGGGCGCCGCCACAGAGAAGGCTCTCCCCCTGGGGGTCGCCAGCCGACATTGTCTGGCGGACGGCATCCTGAGGAGGCCCACTCTGTGCAAGCATACTGGCCGGTG
The DNA here is from genome assembly GCA_022577455.1 of Arizona elegans. Classification (NCBI taxonomy): domain Eukaryota; kingdom Metazoa; phylum Chordata; class Lepidosauria; order Squamata; family Colubridae; genus Arizona; species Arizona elegans. The sequence continues at coordinate 68,031,369 of JAKOOJ010000006.1, read as the reverse complement.
GGAGGCTATTGGTGGCAGAAGGCAGTCTCGTAAGTACCCCGGCCCTAAGCCATGGAGCGCTTTAAAGGTGGTCACCAACACCTTGAAGTGCACCCAGAAGACCACCGGGAGCCAGTGCAGCTCGCGCAAGAGAGGTGTCACATGGGAGCGCCTCGTCGCCCCATAATCCCCCAAGCTGGAGCCTCCGGGTGCACCCCAGGGGGAGCCCCATGTAGAGAGCATTGCAGTAGTCCAGGCGGGAAGTGATGAATGCCTGAGTGACTGTGTGTAGGGAGTCCCGATCTAGAAAGGGGTGCAACTGGCATATCAGGTGAACCTGATAAAAAGCCCCCCTGGCCACGGCCGTCAAATGATCTTCTAAAGACAGCCGTGCGTCCAGGAAGACGCCCAAGTTACGAGCCTCTCCGTGGGGGCGAGTGATTCACCCCCAATAGCCAGCGATGGCATCAGCTGGCTATATCGGGACGCTGGAAGCCACAGCCACTCAGTCTTGGAGGGGTTGAGTCGGAGCCTGTTTCTCCCCATCCAGGCCCGCACGGCCTCCAGGCACTGGGACATCACTTCAAGGGCATCATTGGGGTGGCCTGGGGTGGAGATGTACAGCTGGGTGTCATCAGCATACTGATGGAACTCCACCCCGAAGCCACGGATGATCTCACCCAGCGGTTTTACATAAATGTTGAACAGAAGGGGCGAGAGGACCGACCCTTGTGGCACCCCACAAGCAAGGTGCCTCGGGGTCGACCGTTAATTAGGATTGAACTAAAATATAAAGTATGGATTCTCTCTCTTATTAAAATTCTTGTAGTGGTTTGTGAGTCAAATTTGTGTATCACTATCCTACAATATCTCAAAAGTCTTGAATATCAGGTCATGTTGTCATAGGCTGATAATTTTGTAAGTAAAATTCTCCCTATAATTCTTTATCAATATCTAAATGTGACTGTTTCAACTACAAATCTGGGTACTAGAATCTTTCTACCTATCAGATATATCCACTGCAAGCATTCACTTAAATTCCTTAGGTTTTGAAAATGGATCATAGTATGTACACCCATCACTATAAATTAACCTTTGTATTAATTACTATTACAATTAATTACTATAAATTGTTTTAGCTGTTATTATTGCTTTAACTGTTATTTTTAACTGTTTTAATGTATAAATTACTTGAATTATTTAGTCTTTGTTTTAATTACATAAAAAAGTCATTTTCAGCACCACATGGGCAACTGTATAATTTCAACAAATAACTTAAAATGGGTGGCATCAGAGGTGGATTTCAGCAAGTTCTGGCGAGTTCTGGAGAACTGGTAGTGGAAATTTTAAGTAGTTCGGAGAACCGGTAGTAAAAATTCTGACTGGCTCCGCCCCCATCTATTCTTTGCTTCCTGAGTCCCAGCTGATCAGGAGGAAATGGGAATTTTGCAGTAACCTTCCCCTGGATTGGGGAGGGAATGGAGATTTTACAGTATCCTTCCCCTGCCACGCCCACCAAGTCACACCCACAGAACCGGTAGTAAAAAATTTTGAAACCCACCACTGGGTGGCATGATAGCTAAGTGGTTAAAGATGCCGAACTTATCAGCTGGTCAGCCCAGATTTCAGGCCCGAGCATCACGCAAAGAGCTGAGCTCCCATTATTTAATCCCATTTTTTGATCTCTTAATATATATTATCCCTTATTTGATTCATAAGTCTTTATTGTCTTCTTCTTCTCTTCTTGTTTTACTTGTTGATTTATCTGTTCTCTCTTTTCCTCTGGTCTTTCTGTTATCTGTTGGCTCCTACCCACCAAGCAGTTTGAAAGCATGCACATGCAAATAGATAAATATGTACCACTTCGGTGGAAAGATGACAGCATTCCATGCAGGCTGGTGGTGCAGTTGGCCACATGACCATAGAAATGTCTTCTGACACTGGTTTCTTCAGGTAAGAAACGATAATGAACACTAACCCATAGAATCAGACACAATTGGAAAGGGGAAAACTTTACCTTTACCTATAATAAAAATATGCAGGTAGAAGCCACTTTTCCATCACATCGGCCATCCTGATTTAAAAACAAAACAAAACAAAACAAAAAAACCTCATCTCTGCAAACACAACTTCATATGTCTAAGGAAATCTGCCAGGAGCCAAAGGACAGTTTTAAGATTTGTATTTACTTATTTTAATTTCATGATTTGAGCGTGAAAAAATTATCCACACTGACACTTTTTCTTTTATTTAGATGATAGATTGATCTTGCCCTCCTACTTCTCCCCGCTTTCTCTTCCTCTTCCTGGTTTTTAGAGACATTGAAGATGACTTTTTAAATGCAAATAGTAATACCATTTGAGTTATGGTTGTAATGTTTCCCTGCTATTAAAATCTCTGTGGGACATGAAATCAGAAACAATAAAAATCTTCCATGACTGAAAACAAAAATGTCATTGATCTCAAATTATGTGTTACACTTGTTTTTGTGCTGTGTACAAGGAGCTTGAATTAAAGCAACATCCATAAAACTATTCTGTGGATAAAAATAGATGCAACCTTATTAACATCAACATTGATGTATTGTTAGGAGAGAATCTATTTTATTTCTACACTTAAGAATGACAGTTTGATGAAAGTTATTTATATTTCTTTCAGATGCAGATTTGTCTTTAACTAACTGAGGCAGGTGTTAAATGTTATGGCCAATGCCATAATAATGAATTTAGTTAATCAATTTCTACAGATTCACACCATGAAATAAATTAATGTTTATACTGTCGCCAGATGATTCCTGTGTCTATTTAGTTTACACTTCTTTTTTAAAAAAATCTTGCCTATGTTGCATATATGTGGGATGAAATAATCATCCAAACAATTCTCCAAATCTTAAATCATCAGAAAGCTTGTAGCAAATGGAGTAAACATTTACAATGGAATAGATAAAACCATTTATTCTGTGTTTTATAGCACAAAGTTGAACAATTACAAATAGCACATTGCCTGTGCTCATAAATAGAATCGTGGAATTGGTGTAGTGGTTAAGGGACCAGGCTAGAAACCAGCATCTGGGTGACCTTGGGCTAGTCACATTCTTTTAGCCCTAGTAAGGAGGCAATGGCAAAACATTTCTGAAAAACTTTGACAAGAAAACTGCAGGGACTTGTCCAGGCCATCACTGAGAAATGGATACTATTGAACAGAAGAAAAAAATGTATGAGTTGCTAGTCACGTAGTTGCTATTATATGATAATGTAATTTTTCCATAAGCATGTTTGCTTTTTGTTATCAATGACAAGAACAGGAATAATGATTACATAAGCACATAGATTAGATGGCTAATTGGTAAATTCTACCTCCCCAGCCTGAGAGCACTCTGGTGACCATCCCTTCTGTCTTAGAATAAACCTGATTTAAATCTTTACTACAAATTACAAATTAACAATTTTGACTCTTCATTTAGTATTTCAATCAGTTGTTGAAAACCCTTCTCTCTCTCTCCCCCTCTCTCTCTCTCTCTTCTCTCTCTCTCTCTCTCTCTCTCTCTCTCTCTCTCTCTCTCTCTCTCTCTCTCTCTCTCTCTCTCTCTCTCTCTTTAAATTAATTCTGCATAAGTGGGGCACATTTCTCATGCATCCTTACCCACAGGCCATTTGACTGATTTATAACTATGGAAGATTATTAATCTGTTTTTATAATACTGTCCAATTTTGAAAGGTAATATTGTGCTTAATATAATGTTGTGCTTAATATTAAACCACATATCAATGTAATTACTTAGAGAAATGCAAAGCATGTGATAAAGGTGCTTTATTAACAGCTCTTTTCAAATTGTTGAGGCATCCATATTTTTACAGGCTTGCACATCTGTCTTTACCTTCATGTTAGGAACATATTAGCATCAATGGGAAGAAAACCATTCTGTGAACATAGATACATGGAAGGAACAATTATCTTTTTTATTTGCAAATGCTTTATATGCACTTATATAGAGAAAGCCTTCAGTAACATTGAACTGAGTAGACTGATGACAAATTCTGCACATGACCTGTAAATATGCCCAGTGTTGAGATGTACCCTGTTGAGATGTGTATTATGGCCAAAAAAAAAATAAGTACAATAATCTGCTATATGATCTGTTTTGATTCTGTTCAGCAGGATTGCCTAATCTTTGAGAATATTTGAAGTTCAAGCAAAACAGCTGTAATCCTAAAGGAGATCACTTATTATGAATGTTGACAGACTAATTTATCATATGCATAAAAGTACAGCAGAATATTAAGCCTCTTCACCTCTCTGTCATCACCAATTGTATATCATTCCTTCACATTTTTTTTTATCTTTTGAAAAATTGCTCAAGGCTAGACAGGACCTTAATTACAAGGAACTGTCACTGATTATGGTACTTCCCACTTATCAACCTGATACCCTTATTGTTAAGGCCATCCCTCAGTATCAAAATGGCACTGGATAAAAATGATATTAATGTGCAATATTGCAACAAACATTTAGCATGCTTAGTTCCTAGCTGTCAACTGGTATTCAGTGCTTTAATACAGTCCTGAATACAAATTCTAAGAATGCTGAATGTGTACATGCAAGTAGTGATAAGGCTATAGAGCCTACATACATTATTGGATCTATATTTAAAAATTGAGGGATGCAACTTGACAGAGGACTATATAAGATTGTTATAAAATAATGATAACAAGACATGGAATGAAGTTAAAGAACATGTCAAGGTGAGACAAGTTACAATTGTCATTGCTGGACAGAAATTCTGTGCTTAAAATTAGTGCTTTACTTAGAATGTTAATTTTGTTTCAAACAATATATGTTTTGACAGTTGATGTACCATTTAAACAATGGTAAAAAGAGGTATCTAAATTTGTGTAACAAGGTAAAAAACCATGAGTTGTGTACAAGGTGTTACAAGATTCTGAAGAAAGAGGTGGCTTAGTTTCCTGATTTGAAATGATATTTTGCAGCGTTTTGTTAGCTTGGATGAATGAAATAGGTGATGCAGAGAAACAGAAGGTTATTGGAACTAGAAAAGTATCATTTTGGCATGGAATTTATGATATGACAAAGTTAAGATTAATGTAGACTTCAAAAATCATTTTATTAGATGTGCCATATTGAAAATATGCCATTTCTTTTAGAGAAATAAGTTTTATTCTAAATCTATTAGAATTAGCCATTCCAAAATTTTTAACTAAAAATAAACTTTCATAAAAATTCATTAGATTAATAATATGCATCCCAATCAGGGGTGAAATCCAGACGGTTCTATCTGGCTCAGACAAACCAGTAGCAGCGGCTGTGGGAGGCTCCACCCACTTGCACGGACATCATGATCTTGCTTTTTTGCGATATTTTAAGCCTCTGCACATGCTCAGACAGTGTGCACGAGCAGAGAGAGATACACGGCATGCACACATTGGCGAACCAGTAGGGAAGGTAAGTAAATTTCACACCTGATCCCAATGAAATCTTTCTCAAGATGAACAAAAAGAAGTTAATTATGAGATTTATCTACTGTATATATAGGAACAAAATTCCATTTTTAATTGTAGTGATAAAAATGAAAAATAGCCAAGTTAACACTGAACTTAACTCTTAGTGTGTAACTAAATCTACTCCAACTAAATAAATTGTCAACAGCTTTTCTTCAAACTAGATTTTATAAATCTCAACCTCAGCCAATCATGCATAACAAAGAACTGCTTTCTCCTCTTTCATCTTCTTGCTTTAAGAATAGCTTAAATATTTTAAGTACAATTTGCTCAGGTTTCCTCTAAGCCTATGTTCTTTGGTGCTGGCTTTTCTGTCTGTTTGGGAAAGTGACTATAGTCATGTTACTGCTTCTTGCTCCCTTCAAGTACCATTCTTCCCAAAATAGTTACCTTGCACAACAGTTTTTTAAAAACGTGTTCTAATTAGGTTATAAATTATTATTAAATGCAAAATACAAAAGTAAATAAAAGAGCAGTGAAAGGGGAGGGGAAAAGGGAGAGAGAAGTGAGGAAGGGTAGGGAAAAGGAAAGAAAAAGAAGCAGCATTGACTTCTGACTCTCTCTGTTGCAGTAGAATAAGGCATTAAGATCAAATCGCAGCCTTTTGTTTTTCCATGATAATAAGAACAAGTCATTTCTATAAAAATCTATCAATCTAATCTGTAAAACCCAAAGTCAAAATTACATTCTTTTCCACATCAACACAAAATTCAGAAGTGGTTTCCATGTGGAAACAAAGGTACTTATGGTTTTTTCTTTAATCAGAGAAGTCAGTTTTGCCATTTCAGCCAAAATTATCTTGCACACTAGCGACTAACAGTGACTCCACTGTATCTGCTGGCTATAATTGAAGTGTTAAAAAACCTGTTTTTATTGTTGTGATTTAAGTATCATTGTTTAAAGGTTTCCCCTGTCCAGTCATGACAGACTCAAGGGGGCAGTGTTCATCTCCAATTCTCAAGCAAGGAAATCTTGTGTTGTCTGAGAGACATTTCCATCATCATGTGGTCAGCATGAAAATACAGAATTCAGTAACTTTCCCACCAAAGCAGTACCTATTTTTCTACTTGCATCTGCATGCTTTTGAACTGCTAGGTTGGCAGGAGATGGGGCAAGTAACAGGAGCTCCCCCCATTGCACAGCACTTGGGTCCCAAACCCAGGCTGTTGGCTTTTCAGATGACAAGCTCAGCATCTTAACCACTGAGCCATTCCACTCCCTGAATGCATTGCAGAAATAATAATAATAATAATAATAATAATAATAATAATAATAATAACAACAACAATAATAATATAGAGATTTGGGATACGAAATCCAGCATGGTCATCTCGTTTGCTGTGTATACTGTCATCATCATCATCATCATCATCATCATCATCGCTATTTAGAAATTCTAAATTTACCGGACTTGAACATTTTGACTCTAGAAAAAAACACCCTACTCAGAACAGTTTACATCCTCTGACGATACCTTAACAGTTCCTAGGTCCTTGATTAGGACTTGAGCTGCTGAGCTATTAACTAGCCTCAAAGGCTGTGAATCTCACTAAAGATTAACTAATAATAATAATAATAATAATAATAATAATAATAATAATAATAACCACCACCACCTTATTATCATTGTACGTGTATACACAGTATACCCATACAACGAAATTCATTTAACACTCAAAGACCAGATCCAACACATATAACAATCCCCAGACACACTCCCACCCACCCCTAAACCATCCAAGCAATTCCCCACCCCTAAACCACCCAAACATCCTCACAACAGACCAAGTAATACTGTCCAACAGCTCATTGATGGTGGCCCTTATATATCATTAGTAGGAAAATTACCTCAACCAATTAATTTCTTTCTTTCTCAGCTTTGAATTTTCTTTCAGCTATGCTGACAATCTTTTATTTTCTAATATTTTATATAACTTGTTTTAAATATTATTCTGTAGAACCATAATAGCCATAGACTCACAACTATTTCTTCACAGAAGCCAAGTCAGCACAACTAAACAACTGCCTGACACCATTTAAATTATGTTAGAACAGAACACTTGAAATGAGAAATTTCTTTATTCTCTGGAAATTGGCACTAAAGAGCTAGAGCCCATGAGTACTTTTTGATTATCTGCCATAGATGTGAATGCCAAAACTATGTTTTAAGTCATGTAGTAGACTGCAGATGAGTATAGAAGCTTCCTAGAATATATAGTTGGATTTTTTACATGGAAACTGACTCTTTAGTGACTCCTCCTGGATAATTCACTGCTGTTTGAATAGCTCTGCAACACAATTTGGAGAGAGAAGAATGAAAAAAGAGAATGTAACAAATGACAGCTTTACTAAAATCCATGTATCATTTATTTTTTTTTCTGAAAAACAATTAAGATAATGGTTTTGGGAATAGCAGATATGGAAAAGAACAGTGTAGTTAAATCTATTATTAAACCATTCTATCCTTAGTTAATAATATAGCTTAATATAGATCCAAAATTGTACCAGATGTTTCAGTAGTAAACTAATATAGTACAGTACTTCTTCCACATCATGGAATATTTTAAACACTACCATCTCCTGCCAAGATACTTTTTGTTCAAACTTTATTATCCCCACTTGAAATATGTTAATTGCATTGTCTAATAGCAAACTGATAATGATATGTATTTGCAGAATTTTAGTCAAGATAAAGGATATTAAGAATTCACCAGCATGTTCAAAAGAATTTACAATTTTCAAAATTTCTAACTGCTTTCATAAAAACAAGCAAAAGAGCATGGGTCCTTCAGAAAACCTGGAACCTTGGTTGTATCTTTTTGTTGCACTTTTGTGTGCCTGCACATATGTCTCTTAAGCTACTGCCTGAAACTTCAATGATACATGCAGGAAAGTACTCCAATTTCTAGAATTCTGATTTCCTTTGCTATGCTTTGTTTGTATATCTGTTTTTTCAATAATGGGTGGAGATAACTGTACTGGGGGAATAGCAAATTGTTCCCAAAGCATTCCTGAATATAGGGGGAATGGGTGGAAAAGCCAATGCATGTATTAATATATAATCACAATAAAAAGTAAGCTTGTTGCGCTGTTCCTATAAACAATCCCAATTAGGAAAAGTACAGCTTTCTTTACAGCTTTCCAATTTAGGCCTCTCCCTGATAGGTGAACTTCTAGAACTTCTTTGCAGTGAAGTGCAAATCATCAGAATCGTAGGCACATACATGATATTCGACATTATATTATTATTATTTATTTACAGAGATTAGTAGATCAGTGAATTATTCATCCCAATAAAATTTTCAGAACAGTTATAGAGTTATAGATAATAGTTATACAATTCGGAAACACAGGATAATAGCTAATTTCCCCTTTAGCATCAAAGAAAGGAAATCATTTCTATTTCATGATTTTGTTGCTATATTTATTAATGTAGAATCCATTCATATAAATTGATGTCCTGATTACAGTTGTAAAAATCAATCTAAATTAGCTTTTGGCAGATCTTACTTTCCTAGGAACAAACAACTAATTGGCCCTTGCCTATCACTTTCCCAAAACTACCAACAAATCTTCATCCTTTGTACAACTTTTATATAGAACTCAGAATGTATATGTCCTCTGGTCTTCTGATAATTCTGTAAATCTGCAATTATTTTAAAGTCATTATCAATGCTTCATTTGTAGAAATGCTGAGACCAGTTAATATTGTTCTATTAAAATTTTTCATTTTTGTCATAAAAGTATAATATTCTCATCGTTATTTTATGATGAGTTTTTTTGGCTGATAGTTTTGATTCTCTAAATTTATTCTGTGCCACTAGTCATACCTTATCTAAAGGCACATCAGTTTCAACTGAATAACTGCAATTTTACATCAGCTTTCTTGTTTAACTGAATAGTTTCTCCTAAACTTAATAGTGTTTTGTTCTTAAGTAACAGTTTTTAATGTTTTTAAATACATTTAGAATATTCAATTATATATTAATTATATTATACTGTATTATATTATATTACATTATGATTTAAAGATATTATGCAGGAGGACAATATTATCATACAACCTTGCACAAACAATCCTTTTGAAATAAAAGAGTAAATGTAAGTGCATATTGTCATACTATAAGTATGGAACTTATAAGTATGATGCTAATTTAATATATAAATGCTAATTATTAGCTAAAGTTCTTATCCTAATGCAATATTCTTTGGTACCATTCACTATATTTTTGCATCCTCTGCACAACTTGTACCTGAAGAATTTATTTTTTCTACAGAGTTTCCACTGAAATTGTCATTTTACGGGATCCAAAATGGTATCAAAAGTTATAGTCTATTCTCGACTTCTGGAATTTAGTCCCAGTGTAGAGATGGGCAGCAAGGATATGATGCAAAAGACAGGTCAATAGTTAATTTACCATTGTTCCCCTCAATTAATTCTAACTAAACCTGTTTCACATTCCACATTTAAATAATTAAAAATATTTATATTATTAAAAGAATAACAGAATAACTTTAGCATACTGGGGAAAAAATAAACTTTATTTTGTAGCTCAAGGACAATCAAAGCATCCTTCAATCTGAGCCTCAGACAATAATATATGATGGGAGACAGAATAGTACTATTTCAAGCTTTATTGTTGTTGTTTTTCTTTTTTTTTTAGATTTCAAGCTAAAATGATCCTGCATTGTTCTGGTATCACCTACAAGTCTGATTTAACAGCCAGTAGCATCAACTCCCTGAATGAATGTTAATTGGCTCATTGGAATTTAATAATTTCACTTCTCTCATAAACCAAGCTAGTTTCATTTCTCTTTGGTTATCTTTTTTTCATTAATGAGATTGTCTGTTTGTTTTAACTGCGTATATATATTTTATTAATTGCAATAGGCATAAAGAGACTCAATACCCTCACTAATTCTTCAGTCACTCACTTTCTCTTTGATTTCCAGCACATCAATCATCCTTTGGGACTAACTTGCATGTCTTTTCCTAGTTATTTGGATAAAGTCTTTTGAGTTAAACCTCCTGAGATTTAACTGTTTTCCCAACTATATTGCATACATGGAATAAAGCTCATGGAAAATAGATTTCCTCCTCCACCTCCACCTCTTTTCTCCTTGGATTACCTTCCTTTTCTCTGGTATCTGACTCTCAATTTTCTGTGTTCTCACTCTGGTAAAATACAGGGCTTTTATTATTATATTTTTAAAGAAGAAAATAACAATTGCTACTTTTAAATTGATTACTACTTTAATGCTGCTTATCCTCAGGACCCATAGTAAAGAGGGATTCAATGATTAAATTAATAAACAGGTTCAATTTGTACATGTTTTAGCATATTCCTGTTATAATTCTGGAGTCAATACTATGAATAGTTTTCATCTTCATTCTTTAATTTTTTTTAAAAAAGTTGTGAAAAAAAATGAAGGCACTAAAATTGATATTGCAAGTGGATATGCCATTGCAATTAATATTTTCAGTTAGATTTATCCTTTAGGTTTGATTTACCTCCTTTTTGTCTCTTGGATTGCTTTCCTATTTTTCCCATCCTATGTCCTATGTTATATTTAGGATGAAACCTAAATATGAAAGTTATCTTATTTTTATTTCTTTTTAAAAACTTAAGATTTTCGTTCCCTTCCTTTATTTCAATCATTGTAATTGCTTATACTTTTTAAAGCAATTAAACTTTTTTCATTGCTGTCCTCTGCCAAGGAATGTCTCCCAGAATTTCAGGTGGAGAGATTCTGCTCTTATGTTGGTAGCAATTCAAACACTGCTACTTTGTTCTCCAACCAACCCCCCTCTGCAAAATTAGTATGTGTGAAGGACAATGTAAGGTCCATTGGAAACATTGTTGGTGCTGAAATACATTCTCCCTTGAGGGTGGAGACAGCAGCCAGACGTGGGTTGTGCTCATCGGTCAGAGGTTGGACTGGGCCTGAAATTCTTCTTAAATTCCGCCCCCTGTTGCTAGGGCTCCCAGCTTTTTGCTCAGTCATCAGACTGGACAGTTGTGTGGATTGTGGCTCTAGTTACTTTGGCTTTTAGAGCTATTCTTTCTATTTGATTCTTAGGTTTGACCATTGGACTGAATTGACTATTCTAAGCTTTCTGATTCGGATTTGTTCCTCCCTGCCTCACAGAGGCTTCCTTTGACTTCTGAGGTTTTTTCTTCTCCTCCTTGCTTTCACTCATTCCCTCCAGATTCATCATTTGTACGGTCAGTAATTTATTCTATACAGTGGAGCTTAGCGCTTCCGTGGGGGGGTTTTACCTGGCCTTTGGCCATCTGGTCAGACCATTCGTCACAAAACGAACAGAGGAGCCTTGCGCCCCCTCCATTTACTGTCTGGTGGCCATTTTATCACTGGCTGCATTTGAGCCGCTTGCTGTCATTAATAGAGCTTTGTGCTCGCTCAAATAGCCGCTTGTCGGCTCCGTGGGTTTTCTCCGGCTGTTAACAACCTCGATTGTGCCGGAGCGTTGCTTAGAGGGCTTTGACAGCCCCTGCCCATTATTGAGAGCCTCGCCACGCTAACGAAGCCCTTACTTGGCCGCAAGTTACTGATCAGCAGTGGAGCCTCATGCTTCCCCAATTCCTTCCTAATTGCTGGCCTGTGTATTCTGTGCCCGGCGTTAATTGGTTTCAGCTGTTTGGCGCTATCGCCAGCGCTTGGGCGAAGCGCTGCACGCCCTGGGTGTCTTTGTCAATCTGGGCGGTTTGTGAGTCTCTCGGCACTAATTGAGTTCCGCTGGAACGCTGTAGCCTCCAAGGCATAGAGGAGCCTTACGCTTCCAGCTAATTTCGCGCCCACGCCATTTTGAAGTGCCAAATCGCCTGCTTTCTCTGAGGGCCTCCAGTCTGCCCTACTGTGCCTTCTCCCTCCGGCAGCCATTTTGTCAGCTGTCACAATTTCTCTGACAGACTTTGGGCTACCAGTCTTTAAGACTTTGTCTGCGTTGGACCCACTGCTCCTTGAGCAGCTTAGTCTCCCTATTCACTTTCCTACCAGGGGGAAAATAGTGGGATTGCATTTTCCTACCCACTTCTGTATTCGCAGCCAACATTAAGGCTCATTATGCCCAAATCCTTGGCCAAATCGAAACATGGCCGTAGAGCCACAGTGCAGGCGCAGTATGTGGCCTCAACCAAAGAGGACCACACACAGTCACATAAGGTGGTTACCCTAGCCACAAGCTCTAAACGTTCAACCAAGATTCCCACTAATGGGATTGGTCAGGACAAGTCTTTTACAGACCAACATAGAGAAGCTTTTGGACTAGATCTGGCATACCCCAAGGGGCTCAGGGCTCCTTCTAGCGAACCTAGACGTGTGTCCTCTGTTACTTTTGATCAGGTGTCACTTCAGGATTATCAGTTATCTGCTGAATCCACTGATATATGGGGTTCTTCTTCGGCTAGAGTCATGGTTCCTCCTTGCGCTCCCGCGCCTTCGGGGCTTCAGGCTCCATTGATTTCTGTTCCAGTCCAAACCTCTACGGAAGTCGGACCGGCTGGCGACCAAACACAGGTTAATTGGCGTCCTGAGGACATTCAGCGCATGATTGCTGTGGCTGTGCAGCAATCCTTGGCAGAGCGTGGGTTTCCTGCTCATACTCCTACCCCTACCCAGCCCGCACCTTCTCCCTATGAGGAGCCTGTAGACGATTTTAATATGGAGGATGCAATTTCGCTAGCGGGATCAGATTCCCCAGCAATCTCCTGTGTCAGCGACCACTCCATTCAGGTTGACGCGGGAGTCCCAGAACCAGACCAACCGGAGGATGAGGGTTTGCCTCCAGATCAGCCCGCCTTTACAAACCTTTTTCCTCAAACCTTATTTAAGTCTCTATTGTTCAAGGCGGTGAATGCGGCCCAATTGGGCCCTTCTAACCCTCCAGAACCTACTTCTGCGGTAGGCTCCTTGAACCCATTGTTTGCTGAGCAACCTAAACCGATAACAGCAATCCTCTCTTTTTAGAGGTCATACATAAACAATTGTCTGTGCCATCTTCGATTCCTGTACCGTCCTCCACGGACAAGAAAAATTTCATTTTTCCCCGGACCTTGATTCCCTGCTGCAGGTACCTACTGTTGACGCCCCTGTGGCAGCTTTACTCTCATTGTCATCTCTGCCAGGGGATCTGGAGAAAGGTCTAAGGCCGGAGGAATGCAGGGCTGAACAGGTCTTACAGAGGGCCCACCTAGGGGCAGCATGGGCCATTAAATCGGTGGCCACAGCCTCCTTCTTCAATCGAACTACACTCCTCTGGCTTTGCCAGCTGCAAGAAAAGATGGCCTCAGAGGACTTGAGGTTGAAACAAGACCTCAACAAGATTGTTGCTGCAGTACAATTTTCCGCTGATGCCACTTTAAACGCTACGCGGTTGGCAGCAAAGTCCATGGCCTCCGTTATTGCTGCTCGCCGCTTGGTCTGGCTTCGTCACTGGCAGGCGGATGCCAGGCACAAGTGGCGCCTAGCCTCTGTTCCTTTCTCGGGCACGAAGTTGTTCGGTGATGCCTTGAACAAGTTTCTTGTCGAAACCAAGGACAAACGAAAGATCTTACCTGCAGTTTTTCGTAGAGGGGAACCCCCTTTCTCTCCTTATGGTCCTCGCCCCCCAATGAGGTCTTCGGAGGGCGGTTTGGGCCCCTCCCGTTCCACGGGTAACTTCCATACGGGGTATCTAGGCCCTAGACAGAGGAATTTCCAAGACAGATCTCCCAGGGGGAGGGCTTTCGGTTCCTGGCGGCCCTTTCGAGGGTGAGGGGTTGCTCCTTCTGTCGCCATCGTTAGTAGTACCTGCGGTCCTCCCATTGGCGGAAGATTGGGCCTCTTCGCCAAGACTTGGGAGAGTACTACTTCGGATTGCTGGGTCCGGGCCTCCATTTCATCGGGATTGGCCATTGAATTCGTTTCCAACCCCCCCCTTGTCTTTTATTTGCTCTCCTCTGTCCCAGATAGCCGGACATAGATCCCTAATGGAGGCGGCTATCAACCATCTGCTTGCCATCAAGGCTATCCAACGTGTGCCTTGTGATCAGGTGGGACAGGGGTTTTACTCTCGGGTCTTCTTAGTCCCTAAGTCATCGGGTGGGTGGAGACCTATTCTGGACCTTAAACATTTGAAACAGTTTGTAATCTATAGAAGGTTCAAAATGCAACCCTTGCGTTCGATCCTAGATGGTGTACGGAGGGCTGATCTCCTCTGCTCAATAGATCTTACGGAGGCCTATCTCCATATCCCCATTCGCCCTTCCCATAGGAAGTTCCTCCATTTTTGTTATGCTGGGGTTCACTACCAGTACATGGCCTTACCCTTTGGCCTTTCTTCTGCTCCCCGTAGCTTCACTAAGATTTTGGCGGACTTGGTAGCTCACCTCAGGCTTCAAGTCGTTCGTCTCCAGTGCTACCTGGATGACATCTTCCTTATGTCATCTTCCCATCAGCAGGCCATGTCTGATCTCCAGCTTACAATTCAGACACTGGCGTCACACGGCTTCTCCGTTAATTTAGAGAAAAGCCACCTGGAACCCTCAACTAGAATTCTTCATTTGGGGGCTGTTATTGATTCAGCACAAGGTAGAGTTTTTCTCTCCCTGGATCGTCAGGCCGGGTTGAGATCCATGGTAGCTAAAGTCCTGAGAGATAAGAGGGCTTCCCCTTTATTTCTTTCCAAACTCCTAGGCAAAATGGTCTCGGCCATATCTATTGTTCCCTGGGCTAGATTACACCTTAGAGACCTCCAATGGTTTCTCTTGCATTTTCAGAGACGGGCAGGGGATCCTCTCTCACCAAGGTGGCAGTTCCAAAGGAGATGCTATCATCTCTTCACTGGTGGCGATATCCGACGCTCTCCAAAGGCTGTCTGTTCCTGGACCCTTATTGGGTAACAGTGACCACCGATGCCAGCAAACTCGGCTGGGGAGCTCACTGCGGGGCTCAGATTGCGCAGGGTACGTGGTCCAACGTGGAAGCTACCCGCAGCATCAATTGGCTGAAGCTGCGAGCAATTTACCTGGCGCTTCAAGCATTCCAACCTTTGGTTTCCATCGAGCATGTGTTGATTCTCACCGACAACACCTCTGCCAAGGCGCACGTCAATCGCCAAGGCAGCACCAGATCCCTTTCGCTGATGCGGAAAGCAAAAAGACTAGGCCTTTGGGCAGAGAAGCATCTGGCCTCCTTAAAGGCGGACCATATCTCGGGTGTCTCAAACGTGACAGCGGACTGGTTGAGCCGCCAACAGATAGACCATGGAGAGTGGAGCCTCCATCCTCTCCTTTTCCAGAGGATAACTGCACTTTTCGGGAGTCCGCAGGTAGATCTGTTTGCCTCCCATCAGAACAGCAAGTTGCCTCGCTTCTTTTCCCGGTTTCCTTCCACTCAGGCGGAAGCGGTGGATGCCCTGCGCTCCCCTTGGCCACAGGGCCTACTGTACGCCTTTCCGCCATTTCCCCTCATTCTGAGGGTAATTCGGAAACTATTGCTGGAACAGGCAGAGGTCATTCTGGTGGCGCCACACTGGCCGAGGAGGTCGTGGTTTGCGGACCTCATACATCTCTCTGTGTTCCCTCCTTGGAGGATTCCATATACTCCAGATTGCCTCAGCCAAGGGGCGATTCTACATCCGGACCCTCAGTGGCTTCAGATGACTGCCTGGCGGTTGAGTGGGAAGCTCTACAGCGGGACCGCATCCCTTCTGACATAATTCATACCATCCAGGCATCCCGGCGGTCATCTACACAATGGATTTATTCTGCTACTTGGTGATCCTTTTCTTCTTGGTGTGCAGCTCAAGGTTTTTCCCCTCTTCAAGCTTCCATTGTACAGGTCCTCCGTTTTCTACAGTCTGGTTTGGACAAGGGGCTGTCTCCAAACACCCTCTGGAGGCACATGGCAGCTATTTCTTCTGTCTTGACATATAATTCTGTTCATTCGTTGTCTCAGCAGCCGCTGATCCGAAGGTTTCTCCGGGGTGCGACTAACCTCTGTCCACCTGTACTACATCGGTATCCCTCCTGGGATCTCTCCCTCATGCTGGACTCCCTTATGGGATCACCATACGAACCTCTTGCTTCAGTCAGCTTACGTCTGTTATCCGGCAAAGTAGCCTTTTTGGTGGCAATCACTTCGACGCGCAGAATTTCCGAACTAGCAGCGCTATCCATTAGAGATGATTTATGTGTGTTTCATGGGGATCGGGTGGTCCTCAGATTGGATCCTACATTTATGACTAAGATTAACTCTCCCTTTCATCGCTTACAGGAACTGGTTCTGCCAGATTTCTTTCCCTGTCCTTCCAATTCATTGAAGAGCCAGCTCCACACCCTGGATGTCCACCGGGCGCTTGAACTCTACATCCAGAGGACTGCTGCTATTTGGCGAACAGAATCACTGTTTGTTTCCTTTCTACCGTCTTCCTTAGGTCAACGAGTGACTTCTTCCACGGTGGGACGTTGGATCAGAACGATGATTACAACTGCATACGAACTTTGGTCGTTGCCTCCTCCTTCTACGGTCACAGATCATTCTACCAGAAGTGCTGCGACCACAGCGGCTTGGGCTTCGAAGGCTTCTTTGGGCGAGATCTGCAGGGCGGTGACTTGGACATCTCCTTCCCCCTTTATTAGACACTATAAATTGGATAAGTTCGCCTCTGCGGAGGCTGACTTTGGGAGGAGTGTTACATGGTGTTGAAGCTCGGGAGGGGTCTTCTGCCCAGACTGTTTCTGCCCGTGAAATGGGACAGTGATCTTTGGTATGTCCCACGTCTGGCTGCTGTCTCCACCCTCAAGGGAGAAGGGGTGTTGGTTCTACCTGATACACCCCTTCTCGTTGAGTGGAGACAGCAGCCAGCCCCACCCTGATCTTTCAGTCTGGTCATTCATGTCATTGTATTATCGCATTGTTGTTTACTGTTTTTCTTTCCACACACCGAGTCTGGATTCTCCTTCGACAAAAGCTGGGAGCCCTAGCAACAGGGGGCGGAATTTAAGAAGAATTTCAGGCTCAGTCCAACCTCTGACCAATGAGCACAACCCACGTCTGGCTGCTGTCTCCACTCAACGAGAAGGGGCGTATCAGGTAGGACCAACGCCCCTTCTACTGATTCTCAGGATCTCTGAGTATCTTTTCTAATGAAACATATTCATATGCAGCTTGAAAAAGTGGAATGGGTACAGCAAAATAAACTAGATTATTATACACAAACTTCATTAAATAATCATGCAAAGTGCAACTTTTTTCTAAGATTAGAGTTGTATGAGAAAAAAATTATAGATATTCTCAAGGAACAAGAAAAATAATGTCCTCTGAGAAATTAGAATCAGCTCCAGGTTATTGCGTCTCTTTTTATCTTGTATTCTCAATGCTAAAACATTAATAGGAGCTTATTTTGGTCTCTCCTGAAAAACAGGACTAAACATAAAAAAAAGAGGTCATGTACTACATCCATCCTCTTTTAATATCAACTCTGGACTGTTGCGACCTCCCATGGCAAACGGTAAGCTTGTACAAGGAATTGCAAAGAGAATTACTAGTTTCTTTTCATAATCTATCAGTAGGAGGAATGCATTGGATATTAATTTGCTCTGTTATTTTCTCATTCTGCTGTTTCTGCAAATCAAAGTACTTTTGTGTCCAGTTATATGTTAAATCACTTGAAATTATAATAATAATAAAGTGTTGTGATGGTTGCACTGTCAGCCAGATGTTTACACTTGATTTGGCATTTTTCCAACCATGTTGGCATTTTTCCAACAATGTTGTTGTTTGGTGATATTAAAGGTATTATCAGAACTTGTAAGCTATTCTGAGAACGTAGTTGGTGACGTCAGCGTGATAGGAACCGAGGGGACAGCGCTCCGTTCCTAGGTCCCAATTTTCGGCCTGAAAGCTGAATTTTTTAGCTCTATTGACCATGAAGAGATCAATAGATAAAAGGGAAAATCCTGAGGACCTCAGGAGTATCAAAAATTGCCCCGAAGGTTCAAGGAAAGTCCCTTAATTCAGCCCGGAAAAAAACCAACCTCTTGTCGGTTGGCCAGAATGCTGACGGTTGCTTTAAAAAAAGGGGAAGCGAGGATCGAGCAAACAGCATCAATAAGAATAACTAATTACTCTTATTCTGAAACATTTAAATATTTAAAACATCAGATACATAACTAAAAAGAGAAACTGATCGGCAAAGCAGAATTGTTAAGAAGAAATGGATATATAAAGAAAATATAACGGAGTGAGTTAACGAGGCTAATTGAAGTGTGAGGGGGCTAAACTGACAGGCAACGGAACTGAGGTGATTTTGAGGAAGCACAATGGAGAGGTGTGGATTGGAAATAAAACACATAGTTATAGATTTACCAGACAGAAATTGGGAAATAGACAAAGATTATTCATTTGGGGAAAGAAATACAGATCCAAGTGTTGGACTTATTTTTTAAAAAAAAACGGAGGTGGTGCGGAGACAATAAAGAAGAGACGAAGAAGAAACAGTATCTAGTTTCGGGAGTGACTGTGAGGGATTTAAAAACTTTGTAACGGTGGCAGAGCTTCAGTGAACAGATACTGTAACTATATTAGAGTATTAACTTGCAAATAAATAAAAAACATTGAGGCGCTGGAAGAGGTGTTTAAAATATTTTTAGAAGGCAAATTGAAGGACTTTGGAAACAATTACAAACTAGACGACTGAAAAGACACAAAACCAACTGAGGATTGCAAAGACTTCAATTCTGGAACCTAATACAATGAAAGAAATTTATTTTATTGTTTGAGAGACTTAATTTATTTGAATTATTTTAATTGAATTATTTTAATAATATTTTAAGTACTTTTAAGTACTTTTATCTATTTATTTGTTTATTTATGTAATACTTAATGTTTTAATATAGAATATAGTATATAATATTATAGCCCAAATAGCATAAGGTTTAGGATTACTTAAACTTAAATGTTAAATATATACTTTCTAATATAAGTAAGAAAAGTTGGAATATATAAGTTTTGAATAGATATGGTGTTAAAAGAATGAATTGAAAATTGATTATTAATATTGATATATATTGATTTAAATAAGAATAAATTTATTAAAATTGATAAAATTTATTAGAGATATAACTAAAGATTTAATAGAACTTATTAGAATTAATAATATATTTAAATAGAATATTTAATTTAGAAACTGAAATATGACTTGCTGAGATATCATATTTTATCCCTGCTCCTCATTTAAATTTAATTAATCCCTCATATAATGATATTATAGTTTGAAATTAGACTGTATTTGAAAACTAAACAAGTGATATTGGCTTCTGTAATTATCAGAAGGAAAATTTTACTATATACTATAGACAGTGCGTGAAAATTTGGGAACTATTAAATTAGAAAATTAAGGCGACAACTACTGGCTCATTAATAATGACAAAACCAGGTAAAAAGGCAATAGCCAATCAAGCAATGTCTATTACATCATTAGCACAACAGAAAACAATAGACACAATGTTACTTTCAGAAAAAGAGAAATCTCCTCAATCAATTAACATCAAAAACATTCTCTCAGTATTATCAATGATACAAGAGAGTATGAACAAAACACAGGAATCAATTGCTGATAACCATCAAGAAAGTAGGAAAAACCATGAGGATTTGAAAATGGACATAGGTGAAATTAAGGATAATCTAAAAAAAATGGATAATAAGATGGAGAAAATTCAACAAAATATTGCTAAAAATGAACAAAGGATCCAAAATATTGAAGATAAGATGGGCAAAGTAGAAAAAAAGATAGAAGAGTCAGAATGTGATCAAACAATAATAAATAAAGAACTGGAAGATTCAATTTCATTTTTAGAAATGGAAAAGGCGTTATTTTACCTAAGATTTCAAAATATAGTGGAAAACAGAGAGGAAGATTTGAGAGATGTAATGGTGGGAATTCTGGCTGAAGCAACGTTAAAGAATAAAGAAGAAATTAATAAGGAAATTGATGAAATTTATAGAGTATTCACAAATTATGCCCGAAGAAACAGGTTACCAAAAGAGGTTCATATTAGATTTGTAAGGAAGTTGGTGAAAGAGGAAATATACAAAAAAATGAGAGAAAAACCAATTATATATAAGGGAAAAGAAATAATTACATTAAAACAAATACCAAGAAGAATAAAAGAAACAAGGAAAAATTATAACTTTCTGACAACAGAATTACACAAACATAAAATAATGTTCCGGTGGTTAACGCCAGAGGGACTGCTTGTTTCATGGCAAGATAAAAAATATAAACTTGATACACTAGAGAAAGCACAGCAATTTTTTGATAGCAATTTTTTTCCTGAGGAAGAACAAGAATCTGAAACACAGCAAGAAATTGCAAATCAGGAGGACAAACCGAGAAAAATACAGCAAGAAGAAAGAAAAAGAGGGGAGAAAGAAAGAATGGAAAGAGAGGGAGCAAGGGATAAAATACAAATTACAGGGAAAAAAAACACTAGGAAAATAAGAACATCAAGAAAATAGAAATTTGAAATGGAGAAAGATTTAAAATTGATATCGATTAACATAAATGGACTAAACATTCCATCAAAGAGATCACGTATTTTTAGAAATTTACAAAAATTGAAGATAGATATTATAACATTACAAGAAGTTCATATTAAAAAACAACAACGCAGTTTATTAGAGAACAAAAGATTAGGAAAACTTTATACGGCACTAACAGAACAAAAAAAGAGAGGTATAGCAATGTACATCCGGAATCATATACAATCAAAGCAATTATTTGCAGATGAGGAGGGTAGGATGTTGATGGTTGAAATTGAAACAGAAAAGAAGAATATATTACTAGTATCACTTTATGCACCAAATGGAACCCAATTTGATTATTTTAAAAAGATGCACAACAAAATTAAGGAACTGGAATACCAAAACATATGCATAATTGGAGATTTTAATGCAATTGTAAACATAGAGAAGGACTATAGGAGTTGTAAACATAATAAATCCAGGAAAAAAACACTTCCAGAAACATTTTATGATATAGTAGAAGAATTTCAATTACAAGATACTTGGAGGGAACTCAATTATGATAAACAACAATACACATTCTATTCAAATCCACATCAATCGTGGTCCAGAATTGACATGGCTTGGATGATGGCAGAGTTTATAGCAGACATTAAACAAATAGAAATTACAACAAACACATGGGCTGATCATAGCCCCATTGAAATAACATGGAAGGGACACCAAAAGCGTAAAAGATGGATGATGGATAGAGATACTATAAATGACAAACAATATGTGGATATGATTCAAAAAGAATTGAAAATATTTCTTCAAATTAATGTGAAAGAGCACACCAGTCTACAAAATCTATGGGACACAACCAAGGCATATATCAGAGGCTTAACAATTGCCTATACTGCACAAAAAAATAAAAATAAACAACAAATAAAACAAAATTTACAGACAATATTACATCAATATGAATTAGATCTACAGAAACAGCCATATAATCAAGAAATTAAGGAGAAATTAAATTTAACAAGGCATAAATTAAATTTGATCACAACAACACAAATAGCAAGAAAAATAAAAATCGCTAAACAAAACCAATTTGAACATGCAAACAAAACCGGATGGTGGTTAATATATAAATTGAAAATAGAAAAACAGAGGAATATTATAATACAGTTAAAAGATGTAGATGGTTGTTTATACCAGAATATTGAAGACAAAAAATGAATTGCAAAGGAATTTTTCAAAAACTTATACGCAAAGGAAGAGATTAGAGAAGAAAATATCATATAATATTTAAATAAAATAAAGATTCAAGAATTAGAAGAACATATAGAATTATTGAACAGACCAATCTCAATGTTAGAATTAATAGAAGCGAGAAAGAAACAAAAAAATAACAAGACACCAGGAACAGACAGTATACCGGCAGAGTTTTATAAGACATTCCAACAACCATTAGATGATATATTAATACAAGTTTTCAATGATGCATTAATGGAAGCTGAAATTCCGAAGTCATGGAATGAAACAATAATCACATTGATACCAAAACAAGATTCGGATCCCACGGAAATTAAAAATTATAGACCAATTTCTCTTCTCAGTGTAGATTATAAATTATTCACATCAATTATAACACAGAGATTGAAAAACCTAATCAAATACTATATACATCCTGATCAAAATAGTTTTATTCCTGGAAGACAAATTCATAACAATACAAGAACCATTATTGACACTCTGGAATTCTATGAGCAAAGATCGGAAAACCAGTTAGCTCTAATTGTCCTAGATGCGCAAAAAGCGTTTGATAATCTCAACTGGACATTTCTATTAGCACAATTAGAAAAAATGAAATTTGGAGAAAGATTTATAAAAATGATTAAAAAGATATACAATACCCAAACAGCAAAAATACAAATTAATGGAGATACAACTGAACAATTTGATATAAAGAAAGGAGTGAGACAAGAATGCTCATTATCTCCTATATTGTTTATATTAACATTGGAAATATTACTAGAAGAAATCAGGAAAGATACAGAAATAACTGGACTAAAAATAAAAAATCAAGAATATAAACTGCAAGCCTTTGCGGATGATATAGTATTCATTTTAGATAAACCCATACAATCTGGACCAAAATTAATGATAAAAGTACAACAATATGGAGAAGTAGCGGGATTGAAAATTAATAAACAAAAAACTAAAATTATAACAAAGAATCTTAACAAGTATCAAAAAGAAGAATTGGAAAATATATTAGGGATACAAATAGCAAAGAAAGTTAAATACTTAGGAATATGGATTACAAACAAAATATCAACTTTGAAGGAAGACAATTATATTAAATTGGCTAAACAAATAGAAAAGGATTTGGAAAAATGGGCAAAACTCCAATTGTCTCTTTTAGGCAAAATTGCTACCATTAAAATGAATATTCTGCCAAGAGTGTTATACTTATTTAGGGTAATACCAGTAAACCCAGGAAGAACATATTTTAAAGATTTAGACAGAATGATATTAAAATTTATTTGGCAGGGAAAAAAAGCAAGAATCAAATTAAAACATCTACAAGACAAAAGAGAGAGAGGGGGAATGGGACTCCCTGATTGGCAGAGTTATTACAAAGCCTCAGCGTTAATATGGATAAAAGATTGGATCGAACTCAAAAACATAAGAACATTAATATTGGAAGGTTTGACTTAACAAGAGGTTGGCATGCATATCTTTGGGGAGAGAAAATTACAAAACAAGAACAATTTCGCGAACATATTGTAAGAGATAATTTGCTTAAAATATGGAATGAAATCAGAAAATATCACTATGATAGGATTCCTAGGTGGACTTCCATAATGGAAGCACATATTTATCCAAATACAATAGATACAAATAAATTAAAAACATATAAGGACATCTTAAATGAAGAAGGAAAACTAAAAACAAGAGAAGAATTGAGAATGCAAAATGTGGAAATAGAGTGGTGGTCATATTTGCAATTAAAATCCAGATATAAATCTGATATGGAAAAAACTGGAATTCAAATGGAACCAAATCAGTTGGATAAAATTTTATTAGGCCCCAATGAGAAATTAATAACCAAAATTTATAATTTTCTATTGGAATATAAACTAGCAGAGGAAGTAGTTAAAGAGAATATGATCACATGGGCGACGAATTTTGGGTATGCAATAGAATTAAATAAGTGGGAAAATTTGTGGCAAAATATTAATAAATTAACATTATCTGTACCATACAAAGAAAATGCTTATAAATTGTTCTATAGGTGGCATCTACCACCGGCACGAATTTCTAAAATGTTTCCCGGCACATCTCCACTCTGTTGGAAATGTAAAGCGCATAAAGGGACATACTATCATATATGGTGGTCATGTCCCAAAGCTAAAAAATTCTGGAACAATATAAAAATGCAACTGGAACAAATAATAACTCAAAAGGTGCCCTTAAAGCCAGAAACTTATTTATTAGGAATACCTACAAGCAAATATGAAAAAGAAATAATATATTTAATAACACACATTTTGACTGCAGCAAGAATTATATACACACAAAATTGGAAACAAGAAGAGGTCCCGACTCAAGAGAAATTAATATCCAAAATTATGGAATGCGCTGAGATGGATAAACTTACCAAGGAGATCCAAGGAAAGGAAGAATCTGAATATTATCTGGTCTGGCAAAAATGGTATAAATGGTTAGAGGGAAGTGGGAAAAAAAAAAGAGAAGAAGAAAGAAAGAAAAATTAAATAAAAGAAAAGATATCAATAGAGTAAAATAAATTTTTACATCAAATGAAATTTAAGAGATACGAGATATCAATAAAATAATATCATTATATAGGGTGAGAGAAATATTGTATATTGAAGAATATAGGATATTGATATTGTAACAATTTAGATATTATAGGTAGATGTTATAAAGATGATGTTTGTTGTAAATTGTTTTACTTCATTTATAAATGTATTATGTGGTTTCTAAAATTAATAAAAATTTAAAAAAAAATTTTTTTTAAAAAAAGAAAAAGAAGTTGTAAGCTATTCCAAGCTTAGAACTGCTTTGTAATTACCGATGGTGATTTTATAGAATAGAGTAGATTTTTTTATTGGCCAAGTGTGATTGGACACACAAGGAATTTGTCTTGGTGCATATGCTCTCAGTGTACATAAAAGAAAAGATACGCTCATCAAGAATCATAAGGTACAACACTTAATGATAGTCATAGGGTACAAATAAGCAATCAGGAAACAATATCAATATAAATTGTAAGGATACAAGTAACAAAATTACAGTCATACAGTCATAAGTGGAAGGAGATGGGTGGTGGGAACGATGAGAAGTTTAATAGCTTCTAATTAGTCTGCTGAGCCTGGATAGCTCAGCACACTAATGCATTGTAATTAACATCCAGCTGTCTGCAATTACTGTAAGTTCAAATTTCACCAGGCTCAAGGTTGACTCAGCCCTCCATCCTTTCTAGGTAGGTAAATTGAGGACCCAATTTGTGGGGGCAATAAGCTGACTTTGTATAAATATACAAAAGTATGAAGGCTATTGCTTAACGCATTGTAAGCCACCCTGAGTTTCCGGAGAAGGGCGGCATATAAATCATTTTTTAAAAAAAAATAGTAGTGCAGACTTAGTAAATAGTTTGACAGTGTTGAGGGAATTATTTGTTATCAATTCCAATGGTGTTCAAGTGGTGCTCCAGTTGTTTTGGGATTGCACCAAAGGTGCTTATCACTATTGGTACTATTTTTTTTTTCCATAGTCATTCATTCTAATTCTATTTGCAGATATTTGTATTTTGTGATTTTGCCAAGTTCTTGCTCTTCTATTTTGCTGTTTCCAGGTACTGTCATGCCCACATAGACTTTTTTGTCTTTCTTATCAACAACAGGAATAAAAAATATATAATCAGAATACAATAAGTTAACAGCTATCAGTGCATTAGAAAGCTCTGGCTCAAAACTTTTATGGTCATCAAGTCAAGACACCACCTTTCACTTGAACAGATAAGAATTTCTAAGAAAACTAAGCAACTAAAAGTTTATAGAAAAAAAGAAGTGCTATAGAAATGCTAAAATCTCCACAAATGGGGATGTTGTAGCCACTTCTAATAAACCACTGAAACAGCAAGAAATTCTTTATAGACTTCCCAGGGTCTCAAGGAACTAAAAAGATGGAATTTTGAGGAGTATTACTGGACATTGATTCAAGAATAACACACTACCTAATCCCTTATAATAGCACTCTTTCCCTTATCACAAAACACTTGATATCATAATAAGCTTGCAGAGGCTTTACTATTTTAGTTGCTCATATTCAGACAGACAAGACCTGTAATTACCACTAAGAAGCTGCTGCCATCCTGTAAGAGGTCAATTAATGAATCAATGTTATTGTGGAATGATCTCAAGTTCCATAAAAGACATTGGAGAGCAAGTATCACTAAAGATCCTGAAAGGTAATTAAATTATCTAAAGAATATTATTAAGGTTTATCAGAAAAGCAAAAAGCCTTCTGTTTGATTCATGCTGGAATACATAGCTTGTATATTCGTTAAGATCACTTTGGAATCATAGAGTTACTCAGACAGTAACTTCCTCTCTCTTATGTACAGGTAGTCCTTGACTTACTAGAGTTGGGATCAGAATTTCCAATGCCAAGCAAGATGGTTGTTAAGTGAGTTGCATCCAATTTTACAACTTTTTTGCCATGGTTGTTAAGCTGATCACTGCAGTTCTTAAGTAAATCGCATGGTTGTTAAGCAAACTTTGTAGCCTATAAGCATAACTGAAGCTAATCATAGAGAAGACATTATCTATTTTATTTTTTCTGTAACAGAGTCTCTACATACTTATTTAATATTTCAGTAAGTCTCTTGGTTTCCTTTTCTCTTCCCCCATCCCTCCAATCTGTTCTTTATATAAGGCAGATGAACATACCTGATCTCTTATATTTAATGTGATAATATGAGGAATTAAATCAAACAGTAGTGTTCTATTCAACAGTGAAATGGTGAGTTTGACTTGTTTAAACAGTATATTTAACTTGATTGTTAGAATGAAAACACTCAAAGCACATTTTAACTTAAAATTTAAAATGATTGATGGATAAGATTTGCTGAAGGAAAAAAAATCTACCGTATACAATTTCTGTAGAATAAAGTCTTCTCCCATCTTAGAATTTTCTAATATTGGCCAGACCATGTATGAATAACAATGATATGGTTTAATGCATTTTCAAAGAGAATTTTGGCATCATTGTTTGACAAAGACTCTTGAAAAAACAGTCATACTTGTCAACTGTCACAGACTGTCCAGAAAGTCATAGATAAGTGGAAAGGATGATTCTAGCCTTTTATCCAATAAAGCCAGCTATCTTCTCCTATTTGGAGGGAACAAATAGACAATACTGAGCATGACAGAGAAGCATCTCAGTAGATGCATGAGAATGAAACCATCCAAGGGAGTTTCCTTTCTTTTAAAACTTGAGGACCTTTTCAGAAAATGTGGGAAAAGCTAAAGCAAAATTATTGGCCATAAAGGCCAAGATGGAGCCATGTATTCTGAGATAACTCTGCAACCAGAATCTTTGTTTATGAGTACCAGCCTCCAGAGCTTTTGATACTAAGAGCAGTGTTTTATTTTCCAAAACTGTATCAGGGGTCTTTCTTTTTAAGAATACAATTTTATTTTCAAACCATAATGATCCTGATAAAATATTTAATTTAATAGCTGGGACAGTGAAGGGTTGGACGATGAATATGAACACACAGTTGTAACTAATTGGTTGAAGAGAGCTGGCCACTTTATGAGGCAATTCAAGCTGTGATTGTTGCTGTGAGTGTAAAAGGGGAGTTTCCTTGTTTCTCGCTTTTTTCACGCTGTGACCTATGTGCTCTGTGATTTACCTCATGATATTCCTGCTGTGTTGATTTACCTGACAATGTTCCTATTTGCCTATCTTATTTATTGTACATATATTTATTTTTATAAAACTGGTTAGTGTCAGAGTCTCTGATTCCCTTTGGAGACGGGCTGCACAATTCCCTGACATGGTGAAAAAGAAATCCCAAAACATTGTGAGATTATGTTCAATCATCCATATTCCATCAAGAGCAGGGACTTTATAATGCCATCTGGAACAGGATATATATGCACTGTTTTGTAAAATTTAGGTATAAAAATTTCTCAATGTCTTATGGAGGGATTCAAAATAGAAAGAAGCATATGGATATTGTCAAGCATAGGATAAATGTAGAAAGAGTTTAAAATACTTTTGAGCATGGATGAGTTCTTAGTCCAATTCATACAATCAAGTGACAGAGCACTAAATGTAGAACTATATTCTAGAGAAGGGAATTTTTAAAAATCATAGCACAATTTATCATTTATTTTGAATGATATTTCAGTAAAGTGCATGGGAAAAGAAAATGAAGATGCCATTCCATAATTAGTAGTTAAAAAGTTCTATGATCTAAAACCCCTTTTCCCCCCACTGAGTAAAGATGGTAGATGTTACAGTATGTCCAGCTCTTCCTCCTGGAAGGGGAAAAACAAAGATAACTGACCTCTTCTTCTCAGAATCTTTGAAAGGAGACACTTCACCACGGCCAACTTGTCACATCCATCTCACTGCAGCCAAATCATAGTGGGACAATTCCACACAGGATAACTCAGCACAATAAATGTCATCCATCACTGTTTCTTTGACATTATTTCTACTCACAAAAATGGAAATAATGTCAAAGAAACTCTGCTGGGTAACATTTATTGCATTGAGTTATTCCATATGTAATTGTCCCATGGCAAGTTGTCCCATGGCCATAGCAAGACAGCTGCAGCGAGTTGGCCATGGCTGATGTGAGTTGTCCTAGACCCCAGAATGTTTGTCCCTGGACAATCACCACAAATGGCAACAAAGCATCAGTTGCATAGGCTATTGAATCAAAATTTGAATACAGTTGTCCCTTGAATACATTTCTTAATTCTAGGACAGCTAATTAGAAAGACATATCACTGATCAACATTTTTTCCTCAATGCAAGCAGAGTTTATAGGCATGCTGGATTTGTCTCCTTAAGAGGAACTTATATTTTGTTGAAACAACAGGTAGACTAGGTCTGCCATGGTACAAACAAGAGAGTCCAATTCTCTCTAAGTCACACATTTATTCAGATATGGACAAAGCTTGGTCCTCCCATAAAGCTAGAAAGACCCAGTCTGTGTGATTTATTTAACGGGCTTTTATGCTTTACTTGGTTGCATAAGCAGGATGTACAGTTTTGTGTACAAAAGTAGATAAAGTGAAGAAGTTACTAAAATATCTGTGCCAACATCTTATAGCAATGTGTATTTTAAGCAAGCTTTATTTAAGATCCTTTTTTCCTTATCATCTTTCCCTACACTAGGGACATATGTTTTATTATTTCATTTTATTCGTTCAATTTATTTTGGCCATTTCAATATAATATCTTCATTATCAGAATCCTGATCAACAATTTCAGTAAACTTTGGTTCTGTATGTCCAAAACACTCTTCTAATATCTCCGTATCTTATCACTTTTGAAGAGTCTCAAAGTTCAGTTAGAATTCAGTCTCTACAGTAAACCATACAGGTGATAAAAATACTGCAAAGGTCATTGGAAAATAGATCTTTGATTCTGGTCTCAGCTTTGAGAATTATGTGGCTTTTATCTAACACAATGCCCTTCTAATGACTGACAAGCACAATGGAGTTCTGAAGAGGTGGAAGATATTTATGCTGTTGGCTGTGCATGACACTGAGCACAGTTTCTGTGATGAAGTGATGACCCTTTTTTTAAAAAAAAATGTTGTATATGAAATAAAAATTCCCATTCAAGAATCTAATACTAACACTAAAAGTTATGGATGATATTGTAAGAAACAGAAGTATCATTAATGGGACTCTTTGGAATATAATCATGATATATTACTATGGAGAAAATAAAGTAATCTTATAAGAAAATTCATGCAATATAAACTTTCCCCAAATTTGACTGAGAAAATTATTGATAAAGTAAGAATTCATTAATTTTTTATAAAGAGTGTACCACCAGATCCAGCTGTAGGAAAACCATAATTTCCTGTAGTTTCTCATTTTTAAAATATGTTGTTGCTCATATCAGACAGAAAAGTTTTCTGTCAAGCTATTTTCAGTTGGATCTCCAACAATCTTTCACATTAGTTCTACATCAGTCAACAACTCTTACGTTTCTTGAAGGATTGTCAATTTCCAGGCAAAGATTTAGCAATGTGTTTGCCAGCATCTCTTTAATAGGTATTATTTCAACAAGTCCTTCTTCTCAAGCATCTCAACACAATTAGACTGAGTTTATGCTTTATTCTGCATGTAGTTTTTTCTGGTGGAAAATCTGAATACATCCCTCATTGATCTATATCTATATAGATTTTCAACCTGGGCTTGCTGTTGCAACTAAGACTGCAGCACTCTTTAATATGGAGTGACCCCTGTCTTTATTGTACTCTAAGCCCATTTACTTAATATACGGAGTTTCCTATTTAGGATTCTGCTGCAGCAATGTGTGATCTTGTCCCTGCAGTGATGTATGTCCAAATACAAGAACTTTCCAATGCAGTCTTATATTTGTCTCATAATGGGCTCACTATTTGCAGTTTGCTTTAGGAAGTTTATTTCTATACGATGTACTGATTTTGCTGGCTTTAGTTAGCTCTCTGAATTCAAGAAGATGACCAACTTTCTGTCTTTGGTTGAGGTAACGACCACCATTGAAGCCAATAAAAAGCCTTCATTAGAAGATTATAGCACAATAGTGTAAAAGAATATAATGAAATCATATGTATTAAATACTGTTTCATTTTGGTGAAGACCTCTAAAATCAATATAGTCAAGAAATACAAGTGCTGAATGTGATATATTCTACAAAGCAGTATGATCTTCATATAAATTCTTGCAGGCAAAGACCAATTTTTAGGAAGGGGGGGGGTTAACAAAACAGGTTCTATTCAACCACAATTTCCTCTCATTCATTATTCCTTAATCTGGGCTTTGGGGGATATGTGCCATAGTGATAAACATTGCTCCACGCCCAGGTGCTAATTTTTGTTGTTTTGGTTGTAATGATGGCATGCTTTCTGGTGTGATTTGAAAACTGCAGTTCTATTAAAAATGCAAAAGTTTTGAAGACAGGGGTCTCTTTAAAAGCACTATTTTAAAGTGCTTTTAAAGAAACCAACTTTGCTTAATATTACATGGTTCCTGAGATCTCTTCCAAAATATGATATGATAACAGTGTTCCAATATCTAAAGGGCTGCCACAAAGAAGAAGGGGACAATGTATTCTCCAAAGCATCTGAAGGCAGGCCAAGAAGCAATGGATGGAAGGTAATCAAGAAGAGAACCAACCTAGAACTAAGGAGAAATTTTCTAACAGTTAGAACAATTAATCAGTCGAACAACTTGCCTCCAGAAGATCTGAGTGCTCGAATACTGGACGTTTTTAAGAAGATATTTAACAACCATTTGTCCAAAATGGTATAGAGTTTTGAGCAGAGGGTTAGATTAGAAGAGCTCCAAGGTCCTTACAGCTCCGCTATTCTGTTAAAATATCCAGAGTTTTCTATATATGTGTATGAACATTTCCTTGAATGCTTCTAGTAAATCATTGGAATTACCAGAGGAGGCTTCTATGTGTGGTCAGTACAAATGCAAAAGTCTCTTTATGCTCCTAGATGTGCTTGAAAAAAATAATGCAAAGTGTCTCAGTGATGTAAAATGTAGCCCCCTAACATAGACCTTCTATGAAAACCTATTTTGCAATAACTCCCACTCATAATAACAGAAATAGGTTCTGCGTGTTCAATTAAATTACATAGACACATGATGGCTGTTATTTGTGGTGCCATTCTTAATGGGTAGCTATGAGTTCCAGTAAAAAAGAAATAAGGTCAAATAAGTGCAGATATTGAGTAATGGCTATGATATTTCTGTTAATATTTCATTTATGTTTTTAAAAAAATATCTGGGTAATATTTTTTGCTGTATCTAATCTATGTATTATCAAAAATCCAAAATTATGATTGGAGTCCATCAATATAAATACAATATACTGTATAAAACTACCAAAATATAAACATAATTGCAAGTTACATTTTGTTCTATCTCTTATGCTGACTGGATAATCAGAGGCTTTAATTTTGTTTAAAAAAGCAATTTATGCAACAAATTAAGTGGTAAAAGTTTATTTCAGCTTATATAGCTGGTCACATGAAGACATCTATAGTTAAGATAGTTTAGTACACAAAATGTGTTTTTACCATTTCTTTTGAAGACAGTTTTTTTTTTTATTTAAAAAGTTTTACAAATACATTTTCTCCCCAATTCTCCCCCCCAACCCCCATACCCTCCCTAACCCTCCCCTTTCCCCCCCAGGACTTCCACAGTATAAAATCCTAATTGAGAAATACATTTTATAAAACTTATAAAACTTAAACCCCTCCACCCCCTATATACTGTTTATACCTTCATAAAACTCAGTTAATTTGATCCTACATAATACATTCGTTCAACTAAAAGCTATCTGATATTTCTTAGTTTGATATTTATTCTGCACATAATCTATCCACTTTTTCCACTCCCATACATAAGTCTCTTGAGTTCGGTCTTTTAAGTATGCTGAAATCTTCGCCATCTCTGCAAAGCTGGCCATCTTCAAGGTCCATTCTTCAATAGTGGGCATAGCATCATTTTTCCAATATTGATCTATCAGTAATCTTGCTGCTGTCACCATATACAATATCAACTTTGTTAAAATTTTCCCTCAAATTCTGTGACTGTGTAAATTTAACATTCTGGACCCATATTTTTTCCCATGTTTCCAACATCACTGGTTCTGCAAAATTTTGTGCCCACTTTATCATACAATCTTTAACCAATTCATTTTTCGAGTCATTTTTCATTTTTCTTCTCACTTTTAAGCACCGGAATCATTTGAAACAAAAAGAGAAATCTAGGCAAAACGTTCATCTTAACTGCTGCTATTCTTCCACGCAACGACAGCTGCAGTTTTTTCCAAGTCTCCAAATCCTTTTGTACCTCTCGCCACAATACCTCATAATTATTTTGAAGTAATTTTATATTCGAGTCTGCAACTTGAACTCCTAAATATTTAACTTTTGATACTATTTTAAAGCCTGCCTTGCTTTCAAGTTCCTGCTTCCGATCTTGTGTCATATTTTTAACAATCATCTTAGTCTTTTTCTGGTTCAACCTAAATCCTGATATCATACCATATTCATTTATAATGTCTTTCATTTGGATTATTGATTCCGTCGGCTGTGTTAGGGTAACAACCAGATCATCTGCAAATGCCCTGGTCCTGTAGTCCTCATGCCTAATAGCTATGCCATGTAATAAATTTGAGTCCCGTATTGTGTTCAACAAGACTTCTAATGTTAAAATAAATAACAATGGGGATAGCGGACAATCTTGTCTTGTTCCTTTTTCAATACTAAAATTTGTAGTCAAACTTCCATTAATAATAATTTGTGCCGTTTGCTGTTGATAGATTGCTGAAACCGCCTGTATAAACTGAGCCCCAAAGTCCATTTTTCTCAAAGTCTTTAATAGAAAGTTCCAGTCCACTCTATCAAAGGCCTTCTCCGCATCCAAAAACACCAGCACTGCAGATATCTGTTTATTCTTCTCAAGATAGTCCAGTAAGTTTATTATTTGCCTTACATTATCTTTCATGTATCTGCCTTCTATAAATCCTGCTTGGTCATGATGAATCACCTCTTGAATAACTGGCATCAATCTGTTGGTTAATACTTTTGCGAAAATTTTATAATCATTGTTCAGAAGAGATATTGGTCTCTAATTCTCAGTTTTTTTAAGACCTGCTTGCTCTTTCGGTATCAATGAAATATAAGCTGCTTTCCATGAAGGAGGTATTTTACCCCCTTGTTGTATACTACAAAATAAGTCTTTAAGATGTTCAATCATTTCTGCTTGTAAAATTTTATAATACACCGCAGTTAGGCCATCCGTCCCTGGCGCTTTAGCTGTTTTCAATTGTTTAATTGCGGCAATAATCTCCTCAGCTGTAATTGGTTGACTCATTCTTTCCTTTTGATCACTAGAAATTTTTATAACTCTTTTTTCTTCTAAGTATTTATCTATAAGTCCAATCTTTATTTCATCTTTAGCATATAATTTAGTATAATAATCTAGAAAAGCTTCTTTAATTAATTTTTGTTGAAAAATTTCCTTCCCTCCGATGTCAATACTACCAATAACCTGTGTGCTCTGACGCTTCCTCAATGTGTGGGCCAGCTATCTGCCGGTTTATTAGCGTTACAAAATGTATTATGTTTTACAAATTGTAAATTAGTTGCTGTTTGCTCCGCCATAAGCATATGAAATTGATCTTTCAAAAGTTTAATAGCTCCTCATATTCTTTCATCTGTTGGATTCCTTATAAGTAGCTGCTCTTTCTTCTTTATCTCTGCTTCCATTTCCAATCTTCTCTTTTGTCGGTTTAATCTATGTTTAGAGTTCATATGAATAAGTACCCCCCTCATATATGCCTTACTCGCATCCCACACAATTTCAATAGGGGTACCCTTATTCAAATTCATTTCAAAAAATTCTTTCATTTGCTTTTTAAGTTCATTTACATTTTTTTCATATCTAAACAAATTTTCATTTACTCTCCATGATCTTCTCTCAATCTTTCCCATTTCAATTTCTATCCATACCGGGCTATGGTCAGTTAGAGTCCTTGGGAAAATCTTTGTGGGTTTTTTTTTGTTGTTGTTTTTGTAAGTAAATCAGATGATAATAAAATAAAATCAATCCTAGAAAAGGATCTGTGTCTGTCTGAAAAAAAGGTAAAGTCCAAGTCTTTTGGGTTATGTATTCTCCAAATATCTTTTAATTCCAAATCTTCTTTCATATCAAAAAAAGTCTGTGGCAATCTATTCATTGACTTTGCCAAACTCTTTTTATCTATTTTAGGATCAATTACTCCATTCCAATCTCCCATAATTAAAATAGATCTATAGTCCCATTGCAGTATTTTAGAATACAATATTTTATAAAAATCTTCTTGTTGTTGATTAGGAGCATAGATTCCAATCACCAAAATTGGACCATTTTCTGTATAAAGTTCAATTGCTATAAACCTCCCAGAGTCATCTGCTTCTATAATTTTAGATAATAGTCTTTTATTTATATAAATCACTACTCCATTCTTTTTTTCCGAGCTAGAAGCTATGAATTGTGTTCCTAATCTGGAATTTATTAAATATTTTTGATCTTGTATTTGAATATGAGTTTCTTGTAAACAAATGATATCATTGTTAAACTGTTTCAAATAATTAAATAATTTCCTCCTCTTCTGTGGTGAGTTTAGTCCATTCACATTCCAAGATAGAAACTTAATTGTCATCTGGAACCTCTTGAAGCGATAGGAACATTTTCTGAAGACTTTCTTCCAGATTGGTAGTCTCCGGTTTAGCTCCCCCCATGGCTTCACGTGCTTGTGCACCCTTAGCTCCCTTCTTGTCTTGTTGTGGCTTGGACCTCTCCTGTTGTTGTTTTTCTTTAAATTGCTTATAAACTGCTCGAGTTATACGCTGCTCTTTCGCTTCAGCCATCCGGGCCAGGTCCAGAGCCCCTTCTCTTGTATTTGTGGGTACTCCAAATACTGATTCCAAAGGGGGATCTAACAAAGGCTCATCTAGAAATCCACCTGTAGCTCCCTGCATTTCCATTGCCTCCCGCTCCAACTATTTGCACTGCTCCTCAGTCTCTTGTTCAAACTGCTTCTCCTTATCACTCTCCTTTATCTCCAACACTGAAGATGTGCGTGGGGATGTTGTACCTGTTTTTTTAAAAACTGCAGAATAAAATTCTTCCGCTTTCTCATCTGTATTCAATCTGTACCTTTCTCCTTCATACTTGAATATTATACCAGTTGGGGCATCCCATCTGAATAGGATTTGCTGTTTCTTTAGTTTAGACACTAAAAATCCAAAGTCCTTTCTGTCTTTTAACATCTTAGGTGGCAACTCTTTGTAAACTCCAATTTCTCTTCCATCAACTTGCACAGTAGAGACAAAGGACCTTTTCAAAATATCATTTCTTATTCTTCTATCTGTGAAATATATTACCACATCTCTGGGCAATTGTCTTTGTTTAGCCACCCAGGAGTTCACTCTATAAGCTTTATCCATCTTACAAAAAATCTCTTCAGGACTGGTCTTTAACATCACAGCTAGGGCATCAGCACAAATCCTTCTCAAATCTTCTCTAATGTCCTCTTTTATTCCTCTAAGTCTTATAGCAAATTCCATAGCCCTGAATTGCATCATTGTCAGCTCATTTTCCATCCTTTGCATTTTATTATCAACATTAAAAATTTTATGATCTGTCTTCTTCATTTTAGCATCCATCTCAAATTTATATTCCTCTACTTTCTTATCTGTTTGCACAACTGCAGCTGAAAGACCAGTCACCACTGTCATTAACTTTTTAGTCACCTTGTCATATTTTTCTTGAACCACCTCTTTAATTTCTTTAATCTCCTGTTGAGATTTCCTGTTGAGATTTTTTAAACTTCTCATCCAAATTTTCATCTTGTTTTATCAAAGCCTGGGCAATAAATTCTTTCAAACTTTCAAGATCAATCTCCTTTCTCTGACTCTGCTGGCTAGAAGGCTGTTGTTGCGGCTTATGGGTGGGGGATCCCCCCCCCTGCCGCCTTCATATCTTGCTTTGGCTGTTTAGAAGCCATTCTGCCACGTAGCCTAACTTTTTCAAAAAGGGAGGTTCTTTTTTCCCTTCTTCCTCCACAAAGTCCTCTAAAAAATTCCCCCAGGTTTGATCAGATTAGAAATAAAGTTAAGTCAAAATCAAGCTTGCTTATTTTTAGTCTTTTCTCTTCAGTTGTTACAAGCAGTGAGACTTTGTAACATGTTAAAATAACTAGGCAAATCCACTTTCACTTTCAGCATTCCTCTGCGCTGAAGCCGGGCGCCATTTTCAGGAAACTTTCAATCTCTCACTTAGGTTTAATCACAGGGCTAGCACAACACAGCACAGCACAAATACTTGCGGTTTTGAGGTTCAAGTCCCGATTTCACCCTGTTCAATTAGGAGATTTTCTTTGTTTTCACTTGTTAGGATGGTCATGCTGTCTTGTTCTATGAAGTAGAAGCGTCCCCGAGGTCCGGAGCTTCAGCGGGCTGGAGAGGGAGCCTCGCCTGTTTACTCCCCAGAAGCAAAAAAAAGCAGTCTGGGGGCTTCACAGGGACTCAACCAAATCCCACCGGCTCTGCTCGCAATTCCTTATGGATTTGGAGTTTTTCGAGCCGCTTCTCCTTTCTCGAAGCGGCTCTTTACAGACAGCGGGGCTGGCGGTCTAAAAAAAGACCATCTGGCAATGACGAAGACCAAACCGGAAGTCCGAAGACAGGGTTTTTTTAATGGAAACAGTGAAATTAAAATGCAGAATGGATGTAGCAGTAGACAACTTTAGAAATGAAAATAGGACCGAGAACATAATATTAAACAACTTTATTCAGAAAAGTCTATAACAATTCAATATCACTTCTGTTACATAGAATGATTTTACAGAAATACTAGTACTGACACTCAGTGGCTCTTGTATCCAAACCACTGTCAAATCCAGAAACAAAATATATACAAATTGAGAATAAAATGCTGAAAATGTTGCTTGCATGCAATTGATTAAATCAATACATTTATGTCTAGAAACTGACCCTGGAAACAGTCCACAGGCCATTTAATGCATTGCTTAAGAAACCTTAAATAAATATGCTTTATAGATATATAAAATCTCTTTCTAATATTAAAAGGATAAATACATTCTGACCTACATGTAGGTATGTTATTGAATGTTATAGAATAGATTAACACTAAAAAGGTCCAAATATACAAGACTGTATAGCTATCTCAATAGCTTTCAATACTCCCTCACTAATAATAATAACAATGATAATAAATATTTCTAAATTTTTCATATCCTTACTTGTAAACCATTTACAGTATTTTTTCCCATTAAGATCTCAATTTAATGTAATTTAATGAAAAGATTTGGGCTTTTAAATTATTTTTATTTGAATCTTGGTTAATTTGGTACCAAATGTCAGAGTGCTATGATGCTGAAAAGCATTGTTCTGACAGCTTTGATCATTTATTCTATGTGTAAGAATCTTAGGGCTTTAATAAATTAAGCCTTGAATGTGTAGCACTGAAGAATACCCTATGGCTTATTCTAAGTTCAAAAGATCTTTCAAATACAGTATTATTGAAATAAACATTTTCTATGAAAGAGTATAAGTCAGTAGTTTTGATTCCTTTGAGAATATAAACATCCTAAAATAAATTATCCTGCTTTTATTCCTTTACTTAATTGGTTTCTTTCTCATATATTTAGATATATTTGTCTCTAATATGCATCATGGCTTTTGGCTTTTTGATCCCTCAAGAGAAATTTTTTTAAAAATAAATTTAAAATACCGTAAGTGCTGGAAATAGTATAATGTTGTAGCATAAAGCACTATTGCATAGTTATTCTATTTCTAGTGTCCAGAATTTGGGAATAATCCTAGCAACAGCAATTTAAAACACATACACACACACTCAAATAAAGGGCGGGGGGGAAATCCTTTCAGCAATCTGTATATTTCACTTTTATAACTGCTTTGCCAGTGCAGCAAATTAACTGCAGACATTAACAGCCATTCTGTATGCACCTGTATTTGTGATTTAGAAAACAATTGATCCAAGCTTTTGTCTACAACAAGACTCATTCTGATCTGTTGTTGCTAAGGCATGCATTGTCTTACCTTTCTTTTTATCCTTTTAGCTCTGACTGATAACTGGATGTTTTATTATATACAATAAGATGCTACAAATAAGTATTAAGCTTTTGCCAGTTCTTCAAATGAAACTACTCCCAAAGCCTCTCCAGGTGTCCTTGCATCTGTGAAGCAAAATGGCAGATGCCAGCTTGTTTGAAGATAGCCAAAAACATCAAATTGCTATTGCAAAACAAAAGACTGGGCCAGGTGTGAAGACCTAGAAGACTTTTGGGAGAGCAGGTTTGAGATTAGGGATCTCTACCTTCTACTCTAAAAACTCTTACCATTCATTGCCTGTGTTAGATTTGGGTTTATTAATCACTGGAGGATAGTCCAGACACAGAGAAAAATAGAGGTATCCTAATCTTAAACCATTAAGGATTTATGGTGACATTCAGCAACTTTAATAGCACCTGGAAGCTCACTGGTAACCAGAGCTATTTGTAAAGTAGAGATTTTATATGGGAAGAATCAGAAGCAAGTACAGTGGAACCTCTGGTCATGAATGCTTCTGACCATGACCAAATTGGGTGCCGACCAAAAAATTCCTAAATTTCTTTTTCGTGGCCGATTTTTCTCTTGGTGCCAAATTTCCAAAATTAGGTTCAGGCCACGACCAAATCTGTTTGCAACCAAAGTTATGGAACGGATTATGTTTGCGGTACTACCTGTACCACATTGCCTTTTTCTACCCTTGTTTATCCCCTTGTCTCATTTTATCTGTAATATACTGTAGATAGCAGATATTATTCTATTCTTTATCCAAGAACAGCTTATCGTTGCCATCCTTGTACAGGGTACGATTTTTCCCACTCCCATGGCAAGTGAGAAGGTAAGAATTGTAGTGTACAGGATGCAACAAATTGCAAGTTCCATTTTTTCCCCAAAAAGGGAACAAATGACAATTTTATAACAAAATTTCTACCCCTATGGAATATTCATCATTGCTCACAGAGACACATTAAAGTGTAACCTTTTCCTATGAAAGCCAGTCTCCTAAAAATTCACATAGATCTTTTCAGTAATGACTTCTATGTTGTTTTTCATGTAGTCCTTCAAGACTTGCTTTAACCTATCAATTTGTAAATGCCTTGGGACTTATAAGATTGAGCCTTATTTTCTTTCTGTGCCATGAAGTAATCTTAAAATATTGAAGATTAATATTTTATGTCAATCGGTAAGATATCAAAGGCACTCAGTAAACTTGCTGCCTGCTTCCTTCAAACATGACTTTGAGTGGAAGGGCAGCAAAGTTCCTATGTTGCCTAAAAATATAATGATATGCTGTAAGAAAATGTTTGAGGCAACTCTATAGAATTTCCCAGTTTATTCACTGGGAATTCATATTTAGCAGGGTAGATGTATGGGAGTTGATCCAATCCATTAACAGCATCTGTACAAATATTTAAGCTAGGGAAAGCAAGATTTATTAAAGATGATTAATAGAATGAATTTCCCATCTTACCATAATAGTAACAATAAGGTGGACATGGTGTAATTGCATGAATCTAAGATTGCAAGACACATGATTTGGGACAAAAAGATTGGAAAAAAAATCAAAGAGGAAACCTCCTGTTTCCTAATGGTCAACAAGATAAACAATGCAGAGTTGATACTTCTAGTGTTGCAGTAGTTTTCCAGCACACTATTTATAAGGAATGGGAGTAGTGAGGCATATCACTGGTTTTATGTTTATTTATTGACTGAAAACTTATATTTAAAATAAAACCATATCCTGAGCATTTGGAAAACCAGACAACTAATCCTACTGCTAACTGAAAGAAGGATTTAAGATTGTGGAATTTAAAGATTGGCACATTAAATGCAGCGAAAAGAATCCTTAGGCTGGAATTAGCCTTTGGCATTTTTAAAGAAAAACATACATTTTTATAGAGTTTATCTAAAAGCAGATACATATCTCTCTCCAGTAAATAATGATTAATAGTATTCAAGTTCTGTTTTGAGTCTTTCTGAAGAAAATCAAAATTTGGCTTTAAAACAAAATAAAACAAAACTTTAAACTTGTGTGCAAAAGTGTAACTATAAATCTGCTAGTAAGCAGAGACATACCTTCATAGTGATTACAGGTAAATACCACCCATGTCCTATAGTGACAGCATATATGGAAAAATTTCTGGGTGTGTCTCCAAGAAGGATGAAGTTTTGTCCTTGCCAAGGCATGCTGGGCAACGGGAAGTCAATTAGTATTGATGGACATACTGAAAAAGAATTTATTACAACTTTTGCTAT
This sequence comes from Arizona elegans, assembly GCA_022577455.1. NCBI lineage: Eukaryota > Metazoa > Chordata > Lepidosauria > Squamata > Colubridae > Arizona > Arizona elegans. Next base: position 67,990,185 of record JAKOOJ010000006.1, on the reverse strand, counting down.
AGATTTTCCAGACCTGGAAAATTTTAGGCCATTACAAACATTGTTTATGCTGGATAAATTATATTTCACATAGGATAATCATGCTGAAGTGACAACCTTCACACATTGCATTGAGGATGAATGTAATGTCAAAGATCTGGTCACAATTCTTATAAATCTGAAAAAGATCATATATCAAATTATTAAACTTATACACTACACCAGTGATGGCGAACCTTTTTCTCATTGCGTGCTGGAAATGTGTATGTGTGCAGGCGATAATGCCCACGTGTGCCAGCACCGATAATACAATGCAACCCCCCACGCATGCACATACACACGTGACACCCCACGCATGCACCCCACATTGCGCAAACTCCCCCATGCATACGTTCTGCATTGCGTATGCGCAGTCCCCCACATGCGCTTCGTGTCTCCCCACCGCGACTTGTTTTGGGCTTTTGGGAGCAGGGATTGAAGCGCAAGAACCGGCTTGGCTGGGAAAAAGGGGGTGAGGGAAAGATCTGCTTTGGGGCTTCCCTTCTCCCCAGCCGAGCTCCAGACCTGTCCAGGGGCAGGGATTGAAGCTCCCAATTGCGCCAGAAGCAGTGCAAGAACCGGCTCGGCTGGGAAAAAGGGGGTGGGGGAAAGATCTGCTTTGGGGCTTCCCTTCTCCCCAGCCGAGCTCCAGACCTGTCCAGGGGTAGGGATTGAAGTCCCCAATTGCTGCTTTTGGCACCACAAGAACCGCTGTTGCCGGGGATGAGGGGGTGCCAGCGCCAGAAGCAGCAGGCTGGGGCTTCAATCCCTTTCCCTGGACAGCCTGCTCGGGTGCGGAGACAGGGAAGCCGCAGATTGCAGATCCTTCCCACCACCCCCTTGCACCCGGCAGTGGCGGTTCTTGCGCTCCCCTTCCCCAGCGATGGCAGGAGCAGTTGGCGGGGGAGAGAGGGTGGTGGCAGGCTGCAGCAGCAGGCTGGTCATGCTGGCTACAAGGCAGCAGCGGCTCCTCCTCCTGCCACCCTCGCGCTCCAGGCAGCGTCCAGGCAGCCATATCTGTCCTCCCCCTGCGCCAGCTCACGTGGATTCTAGGCAGCACAGCTGCAGGGCCTTTCCTCGCAGTGGCGATATATTATATTAGTGTTAGATTCCACTAACTTCACACATGACATTACTGTCAGCTTGACCGGGAGGTGTTAGCGGCTGTAGCCTCTATTAAGCGTTTCCACGAGTATTTGTACGGCAGGGCGTTTGAGTTAATCACAGACCATAAACCCCTTCTGGGCCTTTTGGATGGTCACCGTCAAACGCCAAATATCTTTTCCCCTCGCATGTCCCGGTGGGCTACCTTCCTAGCAGCCTATAACTATACATTAGTCCACCGCCCAGGTAAACTTATTCCCCATGCAGATGCCTTAAGCCGTTGCCCGTTACCATCACTTGTAGTTGATCCCACACTGGCCCTGCCGGTCCTCCTCATGGACGAATTGTCTCTCCCCGTGACTGCCACTGACATAGCGGCTCACTCTCTGCACGACTAGGTCCTGGCCAAGGTCCTTCACTGGGTCAGTAAGAGGTGGCCTTTGGGGCAAGTTCCTATCCAGTTTGCTCCATATCAAGCCCGGCGACACAAGCTGTCTGTCCACCTGGGTTGTCTCTTATGGGGTAATCGTGTCGTGGTACCTCCATCCCTCAGGATCGAAGTCCTGGTGAGTCTGCACACGGGTCATCCCGGCATGGTGCGCATGAAAGAAGCGGGGCGGAGTTATGTGTGGTGGCCCTCACTTGACCAGGAGATCACCGAGTGGGTGGCGGGATGCCACAGTTGTCAGCTTTCCAGACTGGCAGTACCATCCGCCCCTCCCCAGGAGTGGGAAATACTCAGGGGACCCTGGTCTAGACTGCACATTGATTTTGCTGGTCCCTACATGGGTCAGTCCTTTTTGATTGTAGTTGATGCCCTATCCAAATGGGTAGAGTTGGAACTCATGCCCTCCACCACCTCTGAGGCCACGGTCTGGGTCCTACGTCGGCTGTTTGCCACTCACGGCATTCCAGACGTGGTGGTGTCCGACAATGGGCCGCAGTTCACCTCCACTACATTTCAGGTTTTCCTTGCTAGTCTGGGAATCCGCCACGCACCCGTTGCCCCTTATCACCCGGCTGGAAATGGATTGGCTGAACGGGCTGTGCGATCCGCTAAGGACGCGTTGGCCCGTTTGTCCCCTGGGGACTGGGAGGAGAAGATAGCCATCTATTTGTCCACACAACATACGACACCATGCCCACTCACCCACAGAACCCCTGCGGAAGTATTAATGGGTCAGTGGCTGAGAACGGTACTAGATCGTTTATACCCCACCTATGCTCCTGAATGGTATCTAGGCGCCAGTGCGAGCATCAGGGCATTTAAGGAGGGGGACCTTGTTTTTGCAAAAAACTTTGTGGGCGAACCACGGTGGCTGCCGGGACGAGTGACTGAAATAACCGGCCCCTGTTCTTACAGGATTATACTGACTGACAGCCGCTCGTGTCGCCGGCATGTGGACCAACTGAGATGATGACGCGAGACCCACCTGTGGGTATCGGAAGAGAGTGTCCAGCAGCCGGCACCACCACACAGCCCCACTCTCGACCCATTTTCACTGAGCAACTCACAGATCCCTGCCCCACCCAACCACCCACCGTTTCTGCACTTGAGCAACTCACAGATCCCTGCCCCACCCAACCACCCACCATTTCAGCACTCACCTGAGTCAGCCAGTTCCATGGACAGCCAGAATGCAGTACCAACAGCGCCACCTTCTGGGCCCGAACCGTCTGGGTGGAAGCCGCTCCCATGCTCCGGTGTTCTTCTAGAGTACGCAGGCGCCCGGAATATCTTAAAGATTACGTATGTTCCATCCGGGGGTGAAGGAGTGCTGTGTCTCGGCGGAGACCCAGCAACGGGGACGCTGCCTGGTGATTGGTTAAGGGGCAGGGCTGACAATAACCCATGAGTTTAGAGTTATCTGATTGGTTATAGGACTGATGGCTTGGGTATAAAAGAGCTGTCAGTCCCTGACAAAGTGTTCTCTGTTTGGTTGGTTCAAGTTGTTACGAATAAACAGTTCTCTTGCTTACTTCTCTCGCCTCATGTGTGAAGTTAGTGGAATCTAACAGTGATGAGGCAAGCAGGCAGCCGGGCATAGGGGAGTGACTGGTGGCAGTGCTCCTGGCTGGCAAGGGGTGATCCCGGGGCTGTATGCAGGCAACAATGGCATGGCCGGTGCGCACCCGCATTAAAGGGCAGCTGATTGTCATGCACGCATGCGCACCAGTAACCCGCAGACTAGCTGGCTGGTGCACATGCGTATCCTGGAAACTCAGAAGAGGAATGGGCGATGCCACGCGTGCCAGGCAACATGGCTCTGTGTGCCACTTCCGGCATGCGTGCCATAGGTTCGCCACACTGCACTACACACTAGGACTTTGTTTTTGTTTTGGCAAAGTACCTTGTTATAGGCAAAACAGTATTTGCAAACTGTCACCTTTAGCAAAATGACATATCAGACTTACAATGGCTAAAAGCCAATGAAAGTAATCAATACTCATATAAATAGACAGAATTTAAATTTCTGCATGTCTATAGAATCCTAATCTATGCTGTTTTACTTTTTTAAATAATTGGATGACTAAATTTTTACAATTTTATCAATGCCTACTTGTATAGAATGACAATGTTATCTTACAGGAAAGCCCATACTCTCTGGCTCCATGCAAAATATGGAAGATATGGGGTGTGTGTATGTGTGTATGCACTTATCTATCTATCTATCACCTATCTATCTATCTATCTATCTATCTATCTATCTATCTATCTATCTATCATCTATCACCTATCTCCATCCATCTATTTCAGAATTGAGGCAAGCAGCTACATTATTATAAAAGTTGCTAAAGTTCTAAAGTATTATAACATTGAATTATATCTGTGCCATGGATATGTTGGAGAAAGAAAGTGGCAGTGATATGATTAAGTAAGAATACTATAGCGTTGAGCCACAAAAAAAAATCAAAACAAGGTCTGTCAGATGTACATACTGTATGATGGTTACATAATTCTGAGAACAGTAAAGACGTCCAAGTTGAACTTTGGAATCAGGTTGGTGAACTTCTGTGTATTACACTGACATACTTTAAGATTTGATTTATTGAGAGTATCTGGTTTTTTTCCCACCTGAAACTTCCCAATGCTATGGGATTTCAGGGCAAGAAGGGGCACAAAGATCAATGTAAATTGCACTGGATTCATTCACCCACTATCAAGACTCACAGTTCTGTAAAAATGATTCATGCTGAGAGAAAGGATTTTCTAAGAGGACATGCTACTAAGGCAGGGAGAGTGTTTAAACTAAAAAGGGCCCTAGCTTACAACTGCAAATGATAGGTAGTGATGGAAGCTTGTAATTGTTTAGGGAAGGAGTGATGAAAAGAACATGATTCTCTTACAGGCACAGAAGGGGATGAGATTCAATATATTGATCTGTTCCAGTACATTACACTAGCATCTGTCTGCATGGCTCAGTACCATTTCATGTAGTGGAGAAAAATACAATCACATTATTGCCTAGAGGTGGCTTCCACCAGTCAGATAAAACGTATTGCACATTTTCCATGCAATGATTGATGTATGCAGTATACAGCAAGAACCTAAATATCAATCCTGATGCTGATTTAGTCATATTTACAAGAATAGAAGGGTCATGGGTATCCCCATAATTATTTTGGCCAACTAATGAATGGGACCCCACCCAAAACTACAATAATTGATTTTTAATTGAATTGGTGCAATAATTGATTGGTCCAAAAATGAATGGGAAAATGGTGCTATAGGTGTCCAGGTGCCCAGTTTAAGGATATAGTCCACACTAACTGATAGTAGCACCTTTTACCAAACTGAAGATTTATATTTTTAGAATGATTCCAAAGGATAGGCAGCATTGCTACAAGAAGATTCAACTCTAGATTTCTATGCTATAAATATTTCTGCAAAATGAATTTGAATAAAACAAACTGAATCTCATTTTACTCCCTAGAAGAGCCTTGATTACTTCTGCTACCATTATATTCAATGATGGAGGACACAATACAGCTAGAGGGCCTAAGCAGTGTAACCACATTTTACAGAAAAATGCTGAACAAAAATGAAGCGGTCTCAGGACATTTATACCAGGGATAATTCTGGCACATCCTTTTATAAGGTTGCATGTGTCCCTAGTATTAATATGCTATGTTTGATGAAAGGACAGCATGAAACCATACCTTTAACATGAAAAGGAAGCCTAAGAGTTGAGATACTTGCATAAACACTATGACTGAACTGAATTTTCCAATGTCTGTGATAGGTTTGAAAGTGTTAATGGCCAACTGAAGGGCTTACAGCTACATTTGTTGCTGTCCCAGGGCTGCTTACAAGTACTGCCTTAGAATCTCAGAAACCTTTGTTCACTGACACCATTTCTAGAAATTGGATGTTAAATCCTAGAAATATGCTCAACTTTGATAACTGACCCAGTCTGTAACATGAATAAAAGCACAATAAAAAAACAAGTAAATGTTTTTATTTGCAGCAAGACTAGCAGTCCTGCACATATTGATTAGTACAGTGCTGTCTAAAGGTCATTGTATTGCAGTTGTTGCTGAAATGTGCATTGTCCACTTTGTAACTTTAAAACCCTCACTCTGGTACTAGGGAAATAGTGATCATATGATTTTTTTTAAAATCACCATATCCAACAGAAGAGAAATAAAGTTGCTGTCTTCTCTATGTTCACCAGGTGGAATTCTCTATGTTCACCAGGAGATGGATAAGTATAATTACATTGAGATCAGTTTTATGGGTAGCAAGTCACAAAGATCAACCCCACAATGTTCATATTTTCAGAGAATAAATGGAGGAGTATAGCAGGTACATTTTCACTTACGATCAAAAAGCATATTTTTATGCAACTGATTTCAATAGGAATTTAAAAGATTGCCTTGAGAAAGAGCGAAGCTTATCTCAACTGTGAAGTTGCTGCTCCTGATCAATGGATCAGCCCTAATTAGGGCTCAGTTCAAAACAGGACAAATTATACTGGTAAAACTCTCATCTGATTCACAGCAGTCTGTTTTTCATACTTTTATCTGAAATTTGTCCCATTTACATGTATTATCTCACAAAGCCACCACCACCTCTGCTCATAATTAGGTTGAAGAAACTCTGTGGAGATTTGTTCACCATTACCTTTCAGGGCATAGAAATCCAAGGCTGAATATTGAAAGAGGATAATTACTAGTGTAATCCATATTGTCCATAAAGACATTTGCTAATTGTGTAGGCAGCTGCCTCAGAAATAGACTTTATAGACTGCATACAAGTTTGCTCAGAAACCTTTGTTCTGAGTAACTCAACAGGATACTTGGCAATGGATGTCAGATGCAACTTTTAAAGGTAGATGAAAAAACAGAGGCTGACAAAAGTAGTACTTTGTAATTCTCATTGTTGTCCTTCATCAGACAAAGTTCAATAAGATCCATGTGGATTTGATTTTCACATCTACCTTGTTAATCAGCAGCTTGGCTGGAAAAAACCCCAGTCACAATACAGAAGTCCCAGGATATATTAATTATGACTACCCGTCATGTGTCTTACTCTTGTTGCCTGTGGGTATTAGCAATGTACTCTTCATGAGTGAAGAATCATCTTCAAAAAATAAAAATAAAAAAAAAATCTCTTGTGATAATTAGGTCACTGCAAAGTTCAGAATCAGTTCAAATGTGACCCAGTAAGAATAGCAATGGTTGCTCTGTGTTATGAGGCAATGTCCCCTGGTATTGCCAGCTGGGTAAACATCACTTCTTTTTCTCATTAGTAATTTTAAGTTGTGTACCTGAAGTTAATGTGTTTCAACAATGTGATATTGTGTTTCTCCTCGTCCTACTTTTCAGGAGCCAGGAGAATCCTGGACCTTGTTATTTTAATAGGAAAATTAAAACTTTTCATTTTATACTGCTGATGCATTGCTGGATAGGATGATGTAAAACTCTGCTTTATTCAAAGGCATTATATCTCAGTCTAACCCATTTGACTAAAATTTGTTTACATATTTCCCACTCTCTTTTTTTCTGAGCATTTGTTTAGCATTGTACAACAATATTGTGCTCATACTGTTGTTGTTCAGAACCTTTTAAACCAATGCAAGGTAGAAAGAGCTCTTTACTAGCTCATCTCCATAAACCATATCCAGTTCTTGATCATGAATATTTAATCCATATAGGTTTACTAATAGGTCTTTTCAAATTTCTGGATATTCTGATGTGATCCCGTACTTTAAGATCTTCTTTTCCACCACCATTTTACATTTAAATATTTTCTTGAGAAGTCTTAGGCATACATCATGCTTATGAGATGGCAGGAACTAGCAGTCTTTTCAGTGTCTCTCTCAGTCACATGGTTTGCTTAGTGACATGTCATTTTTGCAGCTATTTCACTAAGACCAATTTCAGCCATTAAATAAGAATTACCACTATGTTTACAGCACACCTTATTTGGAAGATACTCTGGAAGGCAGTAGCTACCTCTTTTCCTTCTGGTTAGATATCTGTTTATATTTAAATAGTATATTGTAGCTCTCTACTACAATATTTTTCCATGGTTTTCTTCAGAGAATTTAGACAGTCCACCAATGCGAACCAAACACTCATTATTTCTAGAAAACTGATTTATGTGGGTTTATGAGTGGTATAAGCCTCTAGCCTTGAAAATCTTGACCATGTTCATGGACGGTTTTTTAAAAACCATGTTTTGTGTTCTCTTAAAATGGAATTCTACTTCTATAACTTTCTATGTGACTAAACATGCAATAAATATTCCTTAGATTTTTTTTTTCACGTCCAATATGTTGAAGAATGATGAAGAAATGATCACACATCAACACAGGAGAAATTGATACAAAATCCTCACTATAATCTTAAAATGTATAAGTGTTGTTATAGACTATTTATAGTAAGAGCTCCTTTATGGCCAAGCTGTATCCCATGAATCAGAACCACAGCCACTGGCAGTCAGCCTTTCTTTAAAGTATAGCACATTAGATCACAGTGAAAATTGTACTGGCTCTCTGGTAGAAGGGATTCTCCGTCACATTCCAGATCAGATTTGTGACAGCAGAGGTCATTGAAATAATAGAAAAGTGTACTTTCTTTCTAGGCAGCATTAATTCAGAGACTGCGAAATATAAAGCAAAACCTTTAGGTAACAGCCAGACACTGGTATTTATATAGCAGGAAATAAAACCAATTATCTACTTAGGTCCTTGCTGGGATCTAAAGGAGAGGATTACATTCACAATTTCATAGGCTGCCTGGTAAATATTACATGACATTGCTTCTATTTTCCTCTCAATAGCTTTACTAGAATTATAACAGTGCTTATGACAGCCAAGCAATATTAGCCTGAAGAAATATTTTGTTGTTGTTTTTTTATCAAAACTCTGACAACAGATTTTATTGCAGTTTGTCAAAAACAGTCATTCTTTTCAACAAGGAAACCATGACCTTGCATTGCTCTGGATGCTGAAGGGTACTCTAACCATATAAAGACCCTTTAAGCTCCTGCTTGAATGCTGAGGTCAGCATCTTCAAAAATTTAGCCCTTTATTTTTCCAAAAATAAACACAGTACTTTAAAAAATCAAAATGAAATATGGCCTTTTCCCACACATGCCATATTATGTAGTCTACCCCTCCCCCCTTTACTAAGTGAGGAATTAGGAAATGGTCTGTGCATGTCTAAATGCGCTGGGCATGCTGAGACATGGAACTGGTCATTCCTTGCAGATCATATTTTTTCCAGGTGGAGAGCCATGTCCTGTATGAAGACACATCTATCACTATTCTCGTGAAGGAAATGTGTTGCATATATCATTGCAACATAGTTATTGTCATTGTACCATGTGTCAGATCTGCTCAGGTACAGGTCTGTAGTTAAATCTCTGCATAAAAGGTATGTATTAACATAGGCTGATAAATGTACAAATATGAAATGCTATGGTACACAGAGAAGATGGAATGGTTTATTACTGCAAAATTGTCTGTACTGATGGCTTATGACATCATTGGTTACTTGTTAAGTAGGCATGGTAGTTATACCAGTAGCTTATGATGTTATATATTTCATTTAACAGTAAAAATATTTTATTATTATTTAGATTTACAGACTGCCTTCAAAAAAAAAATAGAGCAACAACAAGAAAATTATTGGAATATTACAGGAAAAAAACCAAGCTTTTCAGATTTTTATTCTATATATTCTTTTACAACTGGGTGTATAAAGACAGGGTTGTATGAAAAATTGAATTTTAATCTGCACTAGCCATGCAACTTTCAAAGAATATGCAGTGCATCTGTTAAATATTTGTCTTTAATCTGCAACCTGTCAAAGTTATGCAATGCTGCTTTTATCAGATACAAGAAATATCCTAAATTTGATTTTAATATATAACATTCGGGCAATAATTATGCCAAAGACAAAACAAACCATTTTTCGCCAGTATATTTTTGTTATAATATATTGGTACTTTTAAGATATTTTTTTTTTACTTTTCCTATTTTCTGCTTATTCCAAACAATAGCTTTACAGTTTATTAGTTCAGTGAAACCAGCAGAGTAATGGCCACTTATAATAGCTAAGTCTAGTAAGAAGAAGGTTTGATGAATTCACACTTATCTTCTTTCAGATCAAGCTCTTAATCTTGGAAATTTATTTATTTATTATTTATTAATTAAATTTCTATACCGCCCTTCTCCAAATAGGACTCAGGGCGGTGCACAGCCAAAGTAAAAACAGAACATACAAAATTTAAAAACAGTATTAAAATAATTAAATATTTTGGCCGTAAATTAAAACAACCCAATTTAAAATCAATTTAAAATTTAACTCAAGCCAGCCCAGCTAGTTGAAACAAATAGGTTTTCAGGGCCCGACGAAAAATCCGGAGGTCTGTTATTGTACGTAACTCTGGGGGAAGGTTGTTCCAGAGGGTGGGCACCATCACAGAGAAGGCTCTCCCCCTGGGGGTCGCCAGCCGACATTGTCTGGCGGACGGCACCCTGAGGAGGCCCACTCTGTGCGAGCGTACTGGCCGGTGGGAGGCTATTGGTGGCAGAAGGCGGTCTCGTAAGTACCCCCGATCCTAAGCCATGGAGCGCTTTAAAGGTGGTGACCAACAGCTTGAAGCGCACCTGGAAGACCACCGGGAGCCAGTGCAGCTCGCACAGGAGAGGTGTCACATGGGAGCGCCTCGTCGCCCCCATAATCCCCTGCGCGGCCGCGTTCTGGACCAGCTGGAGCCTCCGGGTGCACCCCAGGGGGAGCCCCATGTAGAGAGCGTTGCAGTAGTCCAGGCGGGAAGTGACTAGTGCCTGAGTGACTGTGCGTAGAGAGTCCTGATCTAGAAAGGGATGCAACTGGCGTATCAGGCGAACCTGATGAAAAGCCCCCCTGGCCACGGCCGTCAAATGGTCTTCTAAAGACAGCCGTGCGTCCAGGAGGACGCCCAAGTTACGAGCCCTCTCCATGGGGGCGAGTGATTTGCCCCCAATAGCCAGCGATGGCGTCAGCTGGCTATATCTGTATAACTCGTTCCTTGCAGAACGAGGACGCTGGAAGCCACAGCCACTCGGTCTTGGAGGGGTTGAGTCGGATATAAGACTCAATATTTCTGTATAAGATTTACTCTGCCACTTTGAAGAACCCTACTAAAATTAATCTTATTGCATAGGGCAATGAACAATTTCAATATAATTAATAAAAATTGAATAGCATCCTCTTGGGTTATTTATTCCAAAGTTGCACAAAAGGTATTACTATTTTGATTAAATACGTTTTTGATGGTTTTCTAGTCAATAGCTGCAAAAGTATTAATCATTTTTTAATGAAATGGAAATTAAATTATTGAGATAAACCACCTAATAAATACAATAGAATTTTAGATCTGATGGGATGGGCAGATGTAATTGGCAAAAGGTGATTTTCCAGGTAACCCAGTATCAAGTCATGTAGGGCTTTAAAAATTGAAACCAACTTGAATTGGACCTAGAAACAAACTGGTAAGCCTGTAGAACAGAGCCATAACATATGTTATAGTAGAAGTACACAATTGTCTTCACCACTGCATTTTACACAAGTTGAAGCTTTGGGTTATATTTCAAGGACAGCCCCATGTAGAGCACAGTGCAATAGTACAATTGGGAACTGAGCCTCCCAAAGTAGGAATGGGTACAACTTACATACAACCTGAAGTTGTATGAAAGTTTTCATAGCCATGGCTGCCACCTGCTCCTCATCCAGGAATTATCAGTCTAGGAGGAACTTCAAATTGCACATGGGATCTGTTTGAGGCAGTGCAACCCCATCCAGCAACAGAAATCATATAGTCCAAGAACCAGAGGGCCCTAAAACCCAGAGCCACTGAGTCTTGTCAGGGTTCATTTGAAGCCTACAGTTCAATGCCATCTCCATTCCATATTCTTGTCTGAATCCAGACTGAAAAAGGATGTGCTTCATCCAAGATCCTGTACAACTACCTTCTCAATCACTTTCTCTAAAAAAAGGTTAGATGCTGAACAAACATTGTCCAGTCCATTAGGTTCAGACAATGGCCTCTTGAGGAGGGAGCAAGCCAAATCCTCCTTAAGAAAGTAAGGAACTTATTCAAGGAAGAATTTATCCTCTCTACCAACTTCTCAGGAAGGTTGCTTTCCAGCAACAATTCCAACTGATAACTAAAACCCAACTTAATTCTCAGGGACTCACATTTGGTTAGCTACAGTGCAGCACCCTTGCAGTAATTCCCAGATGATTATCATCATATGTCCACAACTGGCCTGGAGTCTAGCTGGTGCCACATCCAAAACTTAGTTGGGCATATCTCTGAAAGGATCACACACACCCCTTCCAAGCCCAACAAGTCTTGATAATACATGCATGATCAGCCTCCTCATCACCCAATATATCACAGAGGCTTATTAAATCACAGAGCCTCCTCATCACCCATTAAATCACAGAGGCCCTTTCAGTTTAACAGCAGCAACCAAAAGCCAGTGGTCCAGAAGTTCTGCTGCCTGAGTAGAGGAGCTGAATCAAGGGACAGGAAAACGAAATTGGTATGAGACATCAATCCCACTTTCCATTTCTCACTATATCTCTCCATCACCAATATAATATATCAATATTAGATGTCCTGTACATCTCAATATATTGTTAAAAGTATGATAGATAAAGTGATTTGTGAGATTTTGTATATTCTCTCTAACATATATAGCATAAGTGGACTTATTTTAATGAAAAGTTCTGAACTGTGGTAATAATGATTTTGTTTGTTTGTTCTGTTTCCTCCAGTCTACTTGCAGTGGAATATTTTTTATTTTAACCAGCTAGGATTCTGACAGCATATTTTTACTTTTTAAACTATTGAAAGCCATACAAATAAAAAATAATTGTATGAAAAATACATAAGTGCATTAAAGAAGAAGTGAGCAGGTTCAGGAATAGGCAAAATATTATATCAATTAATGCAAGATAGCTATTAAAATTGAGAAAAAATAAGCAGAACTCAGAAATGTGGTGAAGAGAGAAATATATATTCAACTGAGTTAGTCAGAGTTTTAATTGGCATTAAGATGTTATGTCGTCAATTCTGGACAGCTATATATTCTCTCTAGCAAGAGTGTATGCAGAAAAGTTGTGTAAGGTCCCAAAATATACTTGAGTCACCAGAATGCCAAAGAGAGAGACGAGGCTCGCAAAAAAAAAAAAAAAAAAAAAAAAAAAGCAGATTTTATTTATGGCCAAAAACAAAATACTGGGTGGGACTATGTCCAGAACATACAGATACAGTGCATGCGAGGAGATAGCCACACCTTGGGGAAGGTATGGTGTCCTTTTATACCTTCAGAGACATCAGCTCAGTACCCAATTCTGGCCTCCTAGTTTAGGTTTGAGTATTCTTTGTTGCCCTGCAAAGGAATAGAAGCCTCCCAATTAGTATTATCTTTTCCTTGAGCATTCCTTTGTTCTCCCAATTGCTCATTTGGCCCCCTGGTTCTGCAAGGAACGAGTTATACAGATCAAAAGTGTAAGTTAGAACTGAAGTGTAAATTATCCCTCAGATGATGTCTGCAGTTCCAACTGAGATACGTACCATGTTCTTAGATGGCACAAGAAAAACAGGAAGAAGATTGATATGGGTTCAGATCAAATAGCAGGAACATATGTTTGACAAATACCAGATACATTACAGAGGCCTAATAATAGAATATGTTTGTTACAGGAGATACAAATATAAAAGCATAATATATGTGATACAAATACAAAGGCATATATGTATTACAGGAACCTAATGGTTACAGAATCTAGTATACCAGTATATCATATTCTAATATTATTTATTATATCCTTATTATTGTTTCCCTTCAATTGTTACTCATTCATCACTGATTTTATGAATAAATCATTTTCAGTAAATCAATTAAATATAGTAATTTTGAGGACTCTGCAAGGGTTATGGGGTGTTATAGTTCCTTCCACTTTTTTCAAGAATTACGAGCTACTACATCCATCAAGAATCTCCTCTGAAAAATGTCTACCAAATTTGCATATCCTGTGTTCCAAATCAATTCTCTATCCATTTTACTAACTTTTGTGGTGCTGCAATCTACTTGATAATTATTATAATATGATTTTACTGCTTATGTTTTAGATGAATGTATCATCTCAATAAATTTTAAAGCTCAATTACTTTCTTATTTTGCTAAAAGCTATGTTGCAAATAAATGTATATACAACAAAAATACCTTTCATAGTCACCCCATCCACAGCCTTCCTGTCCTCACTTTTTATCCCAAAGCATTGCTTGGCAGCAGATAGTATATTTTCCCCTCCCCTTCCCCCTCCAGTCTCTTTTAAGGCTCTTTCTGGCTTCAATATTTTATTCTGTCTAAAATTAAGCCAGCGACAGACTTAAAAATCAGATTCTATTTAAATTCTAGACAGATGGAAGGACTTAATGTGTAACCTGAAACAGAGAAATCAAACAATATTGAAACTAATTATTACCTTTTTATATGACAACTTAAATAACCAGAAAATAATTGATGGTAGAAAATATACAAAAAATGCAGGGTGGAACTTTTCTTCCCTTAAACTAAATAGTGTTTTGATAACATTAATCTACCTTTTATGTTGATATTTTTAGACATAAGATATGGGGGACCATATAAAATGTATGAGATTCTTCAAAAAATCCTGAGATGAAATCACATTTCTTTAAAAAAAAAAAAACCCAATACTTTACCCTAATAGCTACAGAAACTTTCTCCTCTAATAAGGAAGGAAAAGTTGTATGTTATGATCTTGATATCCTATGCTACTTATTTGAGTAAGGATGTGTGACTAACTTGCCCCAACACTGTAGTGAAAATCTACAGGTATACATTTACAAGGCAAAGAAGCAAAAAAAATTCAGGTGCACGTGGTCCTTGGCTTTTGTCCATTCATTCAGTGATGATTCAAAGTTACAGCAAGGCTGGAAAAAAAGGACATACCACAGATCCTCAAATATTCCAGCAATCATATCATCCCTGAAGTCATGTGACTGCAATTATGACATCACAGTGAACCCTGATCACTTGCTTGCCATTTCATTCTTCCCAATAGCTTTCCACAAGGAAAAGCAATAGAGAAACCAGCAGGGAAGGTTACACATCTTTCTGGTAAGTCCCCTAGACTCCTCCTGGCCTCACTCACTCACTGTGGCAGTTCCGTATTCCTTATCTGGAACTCCCACACTTCCCACTTAACAGCGTAGGTGTCTTGGACTTAGACAACAAAAGGAATTGCTGAGATTGTCATCTCAAAGTGATGCAATGACATGTTACAATTTATAACCATATAGTGTCCCAAATTGTTTTTCGGTTGATTTATCCATAATACTTACAAGAAAAGCTTCAGGTTTCATTATTATTTGTATCTTAAATATTTTCTGCATTATCATAATGCTTATCCAGAATGTTTTTTTTTTTTTTTTACAATACTTGCAAGATCACCACATATGGTAAAATGTACCTGGATTTTGATTACATTTGCAACACTTGTTAGAAGTCCCTCTATGCATTTTTGTTTTCAAATACCAATGATACATTATTTTATAAAATGTAGTTCTTTCAAACTATAATTCAGACTAAATTTTAATCCATTTGTCTGTACATTCTCTCATTTACTCAGCATTATATTATACACTATTTTTTGCCCATTTTATATAACAAGATAACATCATTAGCCACTGAAACATAAAATACCAGAAGCAAACAATAAAGCTCAAAGAGCACCAAAAAGTCCAAAGATTAGAGTACTTTGAAATGAGAGGGCATTCTTCCATCTGCACAGTAGACAATAAAAAAACAGCAAGCAACAGCAAAGTTTGAGCTGAAGAACATTGCTTTCAACTGAAACAGGAAAAGACTGATCAGTTGTTGACAATGAAGCCAGTTCCTATGCTTTGGAAATGGTTGATTGTCTCTATTATTGCAAAGCAACTACAGACGTGCCTTAACTAATATAACCCTGTTTAGCACCAAGAAACAGCAAAAGGGATTCAGGCTAGACATGACTTGCAGGTTTCCTAACCCTTCACTATTGGAACATCGTTTGGCTGAAATCATATGATAATTATTCAGTGAAAAATATCACTGAATACCGGTCATACTTCAGTAAGCAGTGATATTTTTCACTGGTAGCTGAAGATAAAGTTGTAACCATAAACACTGTTGTAAAATTTGATTTCAATGAGAGAATATAGATTCCCATGTTGAATTTCTAGTTTTTTTAATTTTTGTTAGTGCATTTTTTAAATCTGAAAATTTTCTTAGCTGTTGTTTTTAATTATGTTTTTATTTAAATAATTTCTAATCCTTACTTTCTAAACTAAAGTATAGCTTCCTCCCCTTGATCATTCCCCAGTGGGATCTCATTAAAGGTTTTTTTTTTCTTTAATTAATGATCATTAGTTTTGCACTCCAAGATGAACCTGACAATATTGCATAACACTGCATTTCATAAAATACCTTGGTGAGATTGATTCACTTTACACACGGATTATTATTGTTTCTTGTCACTTTTTTATCTTAGAAAAGGAAACTATAGCACAAGAACAATGACAAAGAGAAAAAATTAAAGGTAATAGATTCAAAGGATATGGAGGTACATATTGTATCAATAATTTTATTCTCAATATGAAATAATATTTTTCAAGAAAAGGCTTTTTTTAAAAAAGAACAAATTAACCCAGGGCATCAGTCATTTATACACAGATTTAGTCTTGAGAAATGTTTGTAAATTATAATCTTGAGATCTGAGTCCTATATATATGGAAATTTATGTGTGTCTCTGGATTCATGTTAAGCCCAAATAATTTCTTTCTCCCATTGAATCTTGTCCAATTCTTGGAGACTCCATGGACAGTCCCTTCAATTTTCTTGGCAAGGTTTTTCAAAAATGGTTTTCTATTGCCTCCTTCCTAGGACTGAGAAAAAGTGACTGACCCAAGGTCATCAGCTGACCTCACGCCCAAGGTGGGATTGGCACTCAGGCTCTCCCAGGTTCTAGCTTGATGCCTTTGTTATCAAACTGGCTCTCAAATAATTAGTAGTTTGCAGCATTTTTTTCAAAAATCTTGCATGCCAAAATGCACTCTGGTTTTCTTTTTTTCAATTTAGGGGAAAATATAGAAGGTCTTGCAGGTATAAAACAACTCACCCCAAATCAGGGTTGTCTTCAGAGAGAGTTAATGGATACCAAAATGTATAATTGGCCTATTAAAGCCCAACCACTTTTTAATATATGTGGTACATTATTGGTGCATACAGTTTTGTTTGCTCATCATTTGATGTTATGGATGTTTTGGCACTCTTGGATGATGTCCCCGCCCAAAACTTTCACTGGTTCAGTTTACTTGTATCTTTTATTTTCCTTGTTCCTCAGCATGTTTTTATTGTGATGTTTTGTATATAGGATATATGTGTGCATGCTTTTCAGTAAATGTTGACTCCTGATGATTGGCTAGATGAATCTTTTCATTTTTTGTTGTCGTTGTCTGGTCCAAAGACAACCAACTGGCTTTGTGACTAATGTGGAGCTAGAACTCACTGTGCTAGATATTTTGCTTAAAAAAATGTGGATTTTTTTTATCAAGAGGTAAAGCTCTAGTGATAAAAAAATTGACAGCATTTGAACAATTTTTGTTCATTTTGTTTTGTTTTTTGCCTTTAGTCTGTCATAAAATCCCATCAGATACTTGAAGGAATATATTTTATTCTAAAATATATAGTACATCAGCAGCCCCACCCCCAGTAGTCCTTACAAGGTTGTATTCAGAAATATCAATAAAAACATTTGAACTCAGCCTCTTCCTAAACACTTTTCCATATTTATTAGCATATTTATTTTTGATCTGGCATTTGGGTTTTCTAAATAATATATATATATTTCCATTTTCACAGCTGCAATGTTCTGTAGTATGTCTTTGTATGTGGAAAATTTGAGACATGAGAGCAAGTCACTGTCATTCTGTTACTAAAAACTGAAAACTTTTTTCCTTTTTTTGTATGCTGAGAGTGAAAAAAGATAGAAACTCACTAATACTTGTTATAAAAAATGTTTCTTCTTTCTCCAAAATGGCTGACCAGTATTGAATCAGAGCTAAGTATGATTTACTGATCATCTCTTTACAAATATATTGCTAATTTATATTTTATAATTCTAATTTATAAGCCCTCAGAAACAGCTTACAACAGTTAAAGCTACTTTCAAAACTAATATGGCATCAGCATCAGTTAAGATATTAAAGTCCTTGCAAGAATAACAGAGTGCTTAGCATCTACTTTAAGGCTGAAAGATAAGGATTCAACCAGGGGAAGAAATTCCTGATGTCAGCACTGATTCTAAGTAAAGCTAATTATTTTTATTTTATTGACAAACCAAGAACAGAGCCTTTGAGGTTAATCTTAGAGCCTGTCGAAATTCATGGAAGTATCGTTAAGTCTACAGATTTATCCTAATGCCAAACCAATTAGTGGTTTAAAGATTACTAGCAGCATTTTAAATTGCTCCTTAAAAAAGTTGCTAAAGCTCTTGATGAAATTGGTATCATTAGACTGATGTCATTTCCAGTGCCTGAATTGTTCAGTGACAAATTTTTGAATGAGACTTCCCTAAATATAGAATTGGACATATATTTTCCTGATGTTTTCCAGATTTTCTATAGCCTTCCAATTTCTTGTTCTATATACCATTCATTAATCTAGTCTAGTTATACAAAGAATATGAATAACTGATATCAATTAAATCTGTTTTCTCTAGAAAAAAAACCAAAGAGCTTCAAAAACTTTGAAAACGGCACTGTAAAATGTTTATATCAAAATACCTTCAAAATATTGAGTTGTAACTCCTATCAATCATAAATAATATAGACAATAGTGAAAAACTATTATCTAATAATAACTGGATAAAGTCAACTAGAACAGAGGAGCTCACATTACATGCTCAGTCTACTAAACTAATTTCAAGCCATGTCTGTTAATATACAATGTTCAATAATAGTTTATATGTCAGCATATATTACCTTCCACAGAACTAATGTCAACTCATACACTATTCATTTTGTATGTTATGAAGAACAGCTTACCTAAAAAAATAATCTTAAATAATAGATCATAAACAAAAGTTATGATAAACAATATAGCATTAAGTCATTCTTTAATTAAGAGGGAAAACATTGAAGAAGTAATAATGAAACCCAGAAATCCATCTTCTTGATTCTATCCAAATTTAGTTGAATTAGACTTCCTTCCTTCCTTCCTTCCTTCCTTCCTTCCTTCCTTCCTTCCTTCCTTCCTTCCTTCCTTCCTTCCCCTTTGAGTCAGTCTTGTTTCCTTGTAACTGCTTGGTCAAGGCCCTTCAGTTTTCTTGGCAAGATTTCCAAAGTGGTTTCCCATTTGCTCCTTCCTAGGGCTGAAAGAGAGTGACTGGCCTATGGTCACCCAAGAAACTATGAGTTCTAGACCCTTGTTAGGCCCAAAGCCCAACTGGCTTTGTGCCTAACAAGGGTCTAGAACTCATAGTTTCTTGATTTCTAGCCCAATGCTTTAACCAGTACACCAAATTGGTGTTTGCTATATTACACTTTTTCTATATCATACTCTCTATTTATGCTTTTTAACGCCCACAAACAAGATTAAAATAATCATTTAAAAATAATTGAAGAAATCTCTCTCTCCCCCTGTAATTTCCCTGTAATTCAATCATTCAAGAATTGCTTTTATTGTAAAAGAGTGATTGCATATCAGAGCTGGATGTTCCTTCTCTTGTTTGGGAAGCCCCTCAGATGTCATTTATGATCTACTCAATCTCAACTATTACAATGTGCTCTATACAGAGTTGTCCTTGAAAACTAATCAGAAGCTTCTCCTGATCCTATGTGGGCACTGAGAGATGATATGGCCTTTTGAGCTGCACTAATTGCCTCTATATACTCAAAATGTGGTTCAAAGGGCTGATTATGACCTGTATAAAGGCCTATGTATTATAGGGCTTGGTTATCTCAGGACTGGCAGATTTTGGATCCCTTTAATTGAACAGTTCTAGTGAATGGGACCCAGGAGTGAGCTTTCCCAACTGTAGTGCCTAACTCCTGAAATTTGATTCCCTCTATGTGGCTCTAATTCTGTTGACCTAAACCATAAAGTCTTGGCTCTTTTCCCAGGGCATGGTTTGGATTTGTTATGTTTCTTCTCTGTCCCCCCTCTGCTCCTTCCCTCTCTCCCTCCTGCCCTCTTTCTCGACACACACACACACACACACACACACACACACACTGTAAATGCCATTTTATATTGTATTTATTATTTTGTTTGGTCCAGAGTCAGACTTGAAACAGATGGTGTCTAAATTGAACAAATTAAATAAAAAATTTCAATTATAACCTAGACTTATAAATACATACATATACACATATATAATTTTTTTGTACATAGTCAATTATAGTTTTCGAAACTGACATTGTCTTAATTATATACTAACAGCAATGTGCTGTCAATTCTATCAGTATGCTGGCATTTTGTTTCCTATTTCTTGCATTTTATAGCTGACAGTTATCTCCTAATTATAATGCAAAACTTAATGCTGAAGTTGTATTGAGTTAGATATTATATAATATTTTATTATTAAAATGTATATTTTAATACATGTATATGTATATGTACATATGTATATGTATTCAGCATATACATGTCAAGTGAGAATACTAAAGTATTCCAACATTTTTAAAAATAATATTCATCTTCATACTCTCCTGATTTAAGAAAAAAAAGGTGAACTACAGTATTTTGTAAGAAATTGAAGTCCATTGATACATAAGACTGAGTTACACTTACAAAGTACCTTTTCCTTCCATTTTAAAAAAGTGCATATTTGCTTAAGCCTGATATGTAAAAATGTTCTGTCCAGACCCTGATGGTTTCACATAATAATAAACTGGATAGTGCCACTATAACTACAGCACTATAATCTGGTGCTTTATATTAGGTGAATTTTTGCTGTTCATGATATTTGAGAGGAAATATGTAGTATGTAATCTTCCAATGGGTTATTTGGTCAGGCAGAGATCTTGAAACCTTCAGCACTGTCAGATCAAATCAGGTGGTTTGAAAGAGCAATAGAATTTAGACTTATATACCGCTTCACAGTGCTTTATAGCCCTCTCTAAGCGGTTTACAGAATCAGCATATTGCTCCCAACAATCTGGGTCCTCATTTTACCAACCTCGGAAGGATGGAAGGCTGAGTCAACCTTGAGCCTGGTGAGATTTGAACTGCCAAATTGCAGGCAGCCAACAGTACATTGCAGTACAGCAGAAGTAGCCAGCAGCACTGCATTCTAACCACTGCGCCACCACGGCTTTTCATCTCCCAAATCACCTTGGGAAGATTGGAAACTGATTTGGATATTTAATAGCTTTCAGTTTTGCAGAATTCAAATATTAGTGGAACCTTCATCTTTTTTTTTTAATAATATTTTTATTAATAATAAAATAAACAAACCAACATAGATACATTAAAACAACATACAAAACAGACAAACATCAATTCAGTCCAATGACTGACTCTTAGAAGTTACTACAATGGTGGGTTATTTTCATATTTCTATTTGTATCTATATCTATATTCACATATTTACATGGTTATATATGTATATATAATTGACTCCTTGTTTACTTCTATGCATTTCTATTGAATAGTCAGAAATTATCTTTATATTCCTATTTTTACCTCCAGCCAGCTGTACCATCTTTGCCATACTAAATAGTAATCAGTATCGTCTTTCTCTTGTATTTCTTTTGTGAGCTTATCCAATTCTGCACATTCTGTAATTTTAGCTATTATTTTGTCCTCTGTGGGTAACTGTTCAGATTTCCAATGTTGGGCAAAGAGTATACGTGCTGCTGTGAGGATATGGATGATCAGATATTTTATTTCTTTGGTGTATTGTGCTGTGATTATTCCCAATAAAAAGATTTCCGGCCTCATTTCCAGTTTTTGTTTTGTGATTTCTTCAATCGTTATTTTAATTTGTTGCCAGTATTGTTTTGCCCTTCGGCATGACCACCAGAGATGATAATATGTGCCTTTCTGTGATTTACATTTCCAACACATTGGAGACGTGTTTGGGAACATCTTGGCCAGGTGCGCCGGTGGGAGGTGCCATCGGTAGAACATTTTGTAAAGGTTTTCCTTATAGGGTATAAGATATCATCTTATAATTTATCTTCCACAAATTTTCCCACTTATCCAGTTCAATAGTATATCCTATATTTTTGGCCCATGTTATCATATTCTCTTTGACGACCTCCTCTTCTAATTTGTATTTTAGTAGGTACTTATAAATTTTGGTAATCATTTTCTCATCTGTACTTTGTAATATTTTATCCAGTTCATTTGGTTCATTTTGGAATCCGAATTGTGCCCGATCAGTTTTGTATCTTGATTCTATTTGCATGTATGGCCACCAATCAATGTCTATACCCTGATTTTGTAATTCTTGTCTTGTTTGTAATTCTCCTTCACTGTTCAGTAATTCTTTATAACTCCTCATTTTCTCTATATCCATGGCGTTGGGATATATTAGTGCTTCCATTGTCGATAACCATCGTGGAATTTTGGTATAGTGCTTTCTAATCTCTTGCCATGTTTTGTACAGTGATTCTCTGATAATATGTTGCTGGAAATATCCATGGTGCTTGTCCTTTCCCTCCCACAAAAAGACATGCCATCCGCGTTGTAATTCAAAGCCCTCTAGTAGTAGCATTCTTTTATTCTTGAGATCTATCCAATCCCTTATCCAGTTTAGCGATGCTGCTTTGTAATATAACTCCCAGTCCGGTAGACCTAAATCTCCTTTTTCCTGAATATCTTGCATACACTTTATTTCGATTCTGGCCCTTTTCCCATTCAAATAAATTTTGTTATTATTTTATTAAGGTCCTTAAAAAAGTTCTTTCCTGGCCAGATTGGGGTTACTTGAAAGAGGTAGAGTAATCTAGGCAGTATATTCATTTTTATGGATGTGATTTTCCCTAGAAATGACAGTTGTAATTTGTTCCACGTTTCCAGATCTTTTCTAATTTGTTTCATTAATTTGTTATAATTGTCTTCTCTAATTGTTATTGCTTTAGCAGTAAGCCAGATTCCTAAATACTTTATTCTCTTTACAATTTGTATTCCTAATTTATCTTCTAGTTTTGTCTCCTGTACCTTTGTCAAATTCTTTGTTAATGCTTTAGTTTTTTGTTTGTTAATTTTAAGCCCTGCGACTCTTCCATATTCCTCTATCTTCGCTAAAAGTTTGGTTCCTGTTATTTCCGGTTGCTCCATTATAAATACCACATCGTCAGCGAAGGCTTGCAATTTGTACTCTTCTTTCCGTGTTCTCAAACCTTTTATTTCCGCATCTTTCCTAACTTCATTTAGTAATATTTCCAATGAAATTATTAACAGTATCTTTTGTTTGGATTAATTGGATCCAAACAAAAGATTTGATAGATAATATACAAATTCAAACAACAAAAAAAATAAAATATCTAGGAATTTGCTTACCTACAAGAACATCAGCAATTAAAGAAAACAATTATGATAAATTACTAGAACAAACAAAGAAAGACTTAGAAAAATGGGAAAACTTACATATTTCATTCCTAGGAAGAATTTCGGCCATCAAAATGATTATATTACCTAAATTTTTATATTTGTTTCAGGTCACCCCAATTAAATTAGATAAACCATTTTTTGAAAAGCTGAATAAAATAACATCTAAATTTATCTGGCAAGGGAAAAGGCCACGAATAAAATTTAAACTGCTTCAGGATACAAAAGATAGAGGAGGAGCTGCACTCCCTGACTGGGAGATATACTACCAAGCAGCAGTACTATCGTGGGTTAAAGACTGGATAGAATTAAAGGACTCTAGAATTTTAACAATTGAGGGACACGAACTTCAAACTGGCTGGTACTCCTTTATGTGGGATGAGAAATACAAAACACATTCATATTTTAAAACACATACAATAAGGAACTCACTATTACAAATTTGGCTTAAAATTAAAAAACAACATTATATGAAGATACCAAATTGGCTAGCACCGGCTGAATCAATTAGGCACCCAAATTTAACAGATAAGACAAAAATAATTAGATATAAAGATATAATTGACTATCAAGGCAAACTAAAGACAAAACAACAATTGGAGACAGATTTACACAGAGGAATAGACTGGTGGACTTACACTCAAATACAATCCAAATATAGAGAGCATATAAAAACATATGAAATTTATAATCAAAAACAAGAAATAGATAAAATTATATTAGACTCAGAAAATAAATTAATTAGTAGAATTTATAAATTTCTCCTACGCTATAAATTGGAAGAAGAGACAGTCAAAGAAACGATGATCAAGTGGGCTCAAAATATCAAACACACAATACCTTTGGAAAAATGGGAAAAGTTCTGGCAGGTAAACCTAAAGTTAACGAAAGCAACAGCATACAAGGAAAAACAACTGAAAATGTTCTATCGGTGGCATATGTCTCCAACCAGATTGGCAAAAATACAACCTAAAAATAGCCCAATTTGTTGGAAGTGCAAAAAGGCACAAGGGACTTTTTATCATTTATGGTGGACGTGCCCGGCAGCAAAGAAATTTTGGTCTAATATCAAAAAATGGTTGGAACAAATAACAAAAACACAGATTGAAAAAGAACCAGAAACATTTTTATTAGGAATATTTAACAAATCATACCCTAAGGATATCAAATATCTTACAATTCACATATTAACTGCTGCAAGAATAACCTACGCAAGAAATTGGAAACAAGAAAAAATACCAAGTGAAACAGAAGTAATAGGGAAAATTTTAGAATGCGCTGAAATGGATAGGTTAACCAAAGAATTACAAGAAAAAGAAGAATCAGACTATTATAAAATATGGAATAATTGGTATAATTGGTTAAAAATTAGAAATATACAAAAAACATAGGGGATATATTACCGATTGACACATATATATGTAATAAAAAATATTATTAGATTAAAGAAAGGTGAAGGAATATATTATAAGTAGAATTGTAGAACGTCACTCTGAAAAAATGCTTAAGAAGAAATTATACTCTTTTTGTGTATATGTTGTATAAATGTTCGTTGTGTATATGTTATGTATGTCTTTTTTAATATTTATATTCAATAAAAACTATTTAAAAAAAAAAGAAATTATTAACAGTAGTGGGGATAAAGGGCAACCCTGTCTCACACCCTTTTGTATATCCAGATTTTCAGTCATATCTCCATTAATCATAATTTTGGCCGTTTGGAAGGAGTATACTTTTCTAATCGTATGTAAACATTTGACTCCGAAATTCATGGCTTCTAGTTGCAATATGAGGAAATTCCAATTTAGAGTGTCAAATGCCTTTTGTGCATCTGAAAAGATTAAGGCTACTTGTTTGTCAACTCTTTTCTCGTAATATTCCAGGACGTTGATAATTGTTCTTATGTTGTTTTTGATCTGTCTTCTTGGGACAAAACCATTCTGATCTGTATGTATGTATAATCTGATTTGTTTGTTGCGTTATAACCAACATGAAGAGTTTGTAGTCTACATTGAGCAATGAGATCGGCCTATAATTTTTAACTTGTGTGGGGTCCGTATCTTCTTTGGAGATGAGTGTAATAATGGTTTCGGTCCAGGATTTGGGAATTTCTGCTTCTAATAATGCATCATTGAGAACTTGGAGTAACAGTTCATCCATTACATTTTGACAGTTTTTGTAAAACTCCGTTGGTATTCCGTCCGGGCCTGGAACCTTGTTATTTTTCTGCTTTTTCCTTGCTTCCACCAGCTCGGACATCGTAATTGGTCTATTTAATGCTTCTCTATGGGACTCCTCTAATTTTGTAATGTTTGTTTTACATAAGTATTCCTTAATGTCTTCATCCCGGATCTCTTCTTTCTTGTAGAGACTTTGAAAAAAATCTTTGACTATACGTTTTTTATCTAGATTGGTATGGTATATTTGTCCTGTTTCATCCTGCAATTGAAATATTGTTCTCCTTTCTTTTTCTTTTTTCAGTTTATATGCTAACCACCGCCCCATTTTGTTTGCATGCTCAAAATGTTTCTGTTTTGCTAGCTTGATTTTCTGTGCAATTTCTGTCTGGGTAATCAGATTGATTTTATGTTTAGTAAGATTTAATTTTTCTTTTATTGTTTTGTTGTGGGGTTCCTTCTGCAATTCTAGTTCGTATATTCTGAGTTGTTCTAACAACTTATTCCTTGACTGTTGTTTCTCTTTATTTATTTATTTTTGCCATATACGCAATTGTAAGACCTCTTATGTATGCTTTAATTGTCCCAAAGGTTTTGAAGCGATGTCTGTTCTTTAGTATTTATTCGTAGGAACATTTTAACCTCTTTCTCAATCATCTGTATGTATTCCTTATCTTTTATTATTCCCGTGTCCATCATCCACCTCTTTTGCTTTCGATGTCCTTTCCATACTATTTCAATGGGGTTATGATCTGCCCAGGTGTTCGCTGCTATTTCGATATCTTTTACTTCCTCTCTGAGGTCCGAAGTCATCCAGGCCATGTCGATCCTGGACCATGACTGGTGTGGGTTCAAGTAATATGTATACTGTTTTGTTTGTGTGTTTGCCTCTCTCCATACGTCGTGTAAGTACAATTCGTTGATCATGTCTTTGAAAGATTCCGGTAGAATTTTCTTTCTAGTTTTACTTTGTTTGTTACTCCGATAGTCTTTTTCTATGTCCATGATTGCATTGAAGTCTCCTACCATGCAGATAGTTTCATATTCCAGGTCTTTGATTATGTTATGTAGCTTTTTAAAAAAGTCATTTTGGTTTCCGTTGGGTGCATATATAGATATTAATAATATTGTTTTGGATCCTGTTTGTATTTCTATTATTAAGATACGTCCTTCTGTGTCTGCATATATTTGTTTTGTTTTTAGGTGTTTCTTTACATATATTACGACTCCTCTCTTTTTTTGGTCTCCTAGAGATGCATATAGTCTTCCTAATCTTTGATTGTCCAATAATTTTTGATGCTGTCTTTTGATATGTACTTCTTGGAGTGTTATGATATCTATTTCTAGTTTTTGAAGTTTTGTAAATGTCTGTTTTCTTTTGGCTGGTGAATTAAGTCCGTTTATATTGATTGAAATAAGTTTTAGCTCTCTTTCCATCTCTCTTTATCTATTCGTTGTTTTCAGTCTTTTTGTGTTTCTAATAATTCTTTGCGTCTTTTCCCTCGCTCCCTCTCTCTCCATTCTTTCTCTTTCCATTCTTCTCTCTCTTCTTGATCTCTTTCTTCTTTCTCTGTCCGCTGTTCCTCTTGCCTCTTAAGTTCCTCTTCTTCTCTGCTCTCCTGCTCCTCCTCCAGTATGTAGTGTTGGTCGAAAAAGTCCTGTGCTTTTTCTAAGTTATCAATTCTATATTTTTTGTCTTCCCAGGAGATTAATAGACCCTCCGGTATTAGCCAGCGGAACTTTAAAATAAAGTGAAACCTTCTTTTTAACATATAAAACAGATAGGGAGGCAGTGGTATAAAGGACACTTTGATAATCATATGCAAATCTCATCATTTCCAGGAATGTTCTCAGAGTGTTTCCGAAAGCATCACTTTATGGTTTTTTTAAATGTATGTTCACTTGGTGGGAAGAGACCTTACTTCATTGCATGGATGTACATGAAATAATATGTTTCCTCCTACACCAAGGGTGTCAAACTCACATCGTCATGGTGGTGTCATTTGACATATCGGGACTTTCCCCCCGTTGCTAAACCAGGTGGGGGTGGGGCTACATGTGACACATCTGGCCTGCGGGCCTTGAGTTTGACACCCCTGTCCTACATCATTCTTATTATACATGTTCCCACATTTTATATTTTTGTTAAAAAAAAGAAAGAAATGGGGCAGAAGGAGCTTTTATGTGTTATTCATAACAATACCTAGCAACCTAGGTAAACAGGTAGTGATGATTAGATGAAGATATTTTTTTCCTTGTTCAACATAACTTCTCAAGTGGCTGTTCTGTGGACACTTTGTAGGTTGCTATGCTATTATTTTCTCATCTCTTCTACATCTATCTCAAAAGACCAGCATAAAGAATAGTTTAAAAATTCTTTATGTGGGTTAATCCACATTGCTGTTAGTATATAATTGGAAATTAGGTCAGGTTAATTTACTCTGAAGAGCATTCCATTCCTGTTGTTCTTGCTTCTCCCAACTACAAAAAAAAAAAAAAAATCCAAACAAACAGGAAAATGGAAACTTCTGTAAAATGTATTCTTGGAACAGTGATTTGAACCTTGTTCCTTCTGAGCCTCGAATGTCCAGTTCAGTTACAGTTGAACTATTTTTGAAACTTGAATCCTTAATTCAAATCAGATTTAGGTTAGTCCATACACCTGTATTAAAAAGCATTGGAATCCTTACTGATAGTCAAAAACTGATCATGGATTTTAGGCTATAATGATCAGAAATTTTGGAGATTGAAAATGTTTCTTTTTGATATGAGCTACATATGAAAATCATGAAGACAGCTCTTAATTACAGACTTGGATTAAGAAGTCTATACGGGCTGAAATATGGAACATTATAAGAGCCCTGATTTACAAGAAAATCTATCCAGCATTAATAAATTTGATAGTTTTTGTCATCACTTTTTTTTATTACAATCACTAAACATTCTGAAAAGTTGATCTAAAATGTTGAAGAAAGTTCCTCATTTAAGTTATACTGTAAGTTGGTATGTAGTAAAAGAATAGTATTAATATGGGAAAGCAAGACCACCTAGGCACTGTTGCCTGTTGAGAAGATAGTAATCACATTACGCAATACACATTGCTTACCTTCTCCAACATTTTTTTTTTCATTCCAAGTTCTTGGTGTTTATCCATGAAATTATGTTCTGATTCAGTGCCACTAAACTTGGTTTATCACAGTAATGTTTTTGTTTTAAACATCGTGTACTTGTTCTCATAACTTACCATTTGGATTGCATTTTTATTGCTATATTATTAATATATTCTTTTTATTCAAGTTATTCTATGAACTTTCCAAAACACATAAAGAATGGCCTATAAATTGCTCAAAATAGTTCTTTTAAATGTTCTGGTTTAATTACTTATGATCACAATTTCTTCTCTGACTGGCGAAAGTATGATATATTTCTAAAATGGATGCCTACAATAAGGAGTAATTTTATAAAGATAACCGTAATAGCTATCCTATTTTTGACATAATTTAGCTATAGAAAACTGAAATGCCACAAATTCATGTATTATTATTTTAAAGAAAGATTAGAATGTTACTCTGCTCAACTTAATCAGCACTTCTTCCATTTGCACAACTAAATAATAGACCAATTTAGAGCTTTTGAAGAACTAGACAGCTTGTTGAAAGGACTTCTGCACATGGAGTCATGCATCTACTCCAATCTGGCATTTTAAAGGAGAGAAGTGTTTCGGTGTACTGAAACAATTTTTTAATTGGCTGAAACTTTAATAGAAACTTTTTTTCAAGGCTCCAATTCCTTATAATATATGGATAAGCCAGAAAGCAATAGTGGTCATAAAAAATAAGCATCATTGACATTTCTTACATATCATTACTCATTATGTAGACCTTCCATTTTAGTTTACCTGATCATGACTGCCAAATCTCTCTATGAAAGTTTACAATTCTGTGTATGAAAGTTTAAATTTCTAACAGTGATTGAGGTAAAGAGAAAGAGAAGGAGAACCCAAAAATACCAGGATTATACAATGAGCAAAACTTCTTATTCTCATTCTTATTACACAAGTTCATTTAGGGACTTTTGATGCATAATGCAACATTATATGGATGTTTTGATGAAATATCCATATAATTTAGCAGTCTTCATCTTCATTTGGCTTGATGATCTTTTGAAGTGATGGGCCAACAATGAATAAAGTTTATCTATGGCTGGATAATGACTTCCTTGCACACCAACTGATCTCTCATTTCCTACCTCACAGCATCTCACAGATGTCTTTTTCTTCAATTTGAAGCTGGAAGGTATATTAAAGGCTTTACTGCATAATAATTAGGCTGAGTCTAATTAAATGATCTCATTAATTTTAATTGCTAAGTGAGATAAACAATATAAGAAAGCATAATATCCTATTATGAAAAATTTTGACTCATTGGCTCATCTTTAAAGAAACATCATGCCATATAAATATATGCATAACTTGCTGCTGATTGAATTCAGTGTATCTATAGACACAATTCTTAAAATTACTATTGCTGCTTATAATAGCCTTTCTGTTTTTTTCAATTCATAAAAAGAAAGATATGAAAAGTTCAGATATCTGATAGCTTTGATAGGGTAGGATAAACCAAAATTTAAAAGTATAGATTTTGTTTTTAAAAATGAATGCTTTTTAAAAAAACATATATTTTTATTTCAAGATTATCTGGTAAAGTATTAGCAGCTAATGGGAAAATTGTAAAGTCAAGGAGAGATAACTGACCATTTAACTGACCATTTTGATTAAGATTACTACATTCTTCATTATTTTAGTCCAATAGGATTGCATAATCATTGGCGCATATGTTTTAGAGATTTTAAAATTTTTTATTGGCCAAGTGTGATTGGACACATAAGGAATTTGTCTTTGGTGCATATGCTCTCAATGTACATAAAAAGACAAGATACACTCGTCAAGAATCCCAAGGTGACAGTGACAGTCATACAGTACAATAAGCAATCAAATCATACTAGGAAACAATATCAATATAAATCGCAAGGATATAAACAACAAAGTTACAGTCATGCAGTCACAAGTGGGAGGAGATGGGTGACAGGAACGATGAGAAGACCAATAGCAATAGTAATGCAGTCTTAGTGAATAGTTTGATAGTTTGAGGGAATTATTTGGAAAAAAAAAACATCATCAGGCAATCCTAAATTCATCTGCCAAAATGGTATAGCAGAATTGCTTCCAGTGGTGCGCTTTCCCTTTTTTTCTCCCTGGAAAAACAAAAGTCAGACAGATATATTTACATCAATGTGCATATACCTTTGTATGCGGGATATTGATGAATGAACAAGAATTATTTGCAGTAAATGTTACAAAGTTTCTGTGGTTCAATAAGCGGTATAGATATATATTAATGCATTAAAGATCAAGTTAATTGTGAGTATAAGAAGAAATAGAATGAATGGTTTCAAGTTATACATAAATATGTATATATCTAATTAAAATGGTAAAATGGAGAAGTAAACATGCTGTCAGAAAGATAATATATAATATGGGGTCTGTTATGAGTAATGAATTATTGTTAAAATAATCAAAATGGTTGTATATAAGTGCATGCATCTGCCAACTTTGCAATATGGAAATGTGACTTGCAAATATCATGAGAAACATAAAATTACAAACATGTTCCTTAAGAAGAGTGTCTATTAAATAAGAAGTGATTAGAAGATGATGAATGAATGTCAGCTGAACACAAATGCCAATATAAAATAAGTAGATCAAGGTTGTTAGGTTTTATAGAGAGAATAACTGAGAATTAAATTCCAAAATACATATATGGAGTAAGAATAAATTATTTTAGTGAAAGAAGAAAGTTGAGATGGATGTAGCTGAATGAAATCACTGAAATCTTCAAATGGGAAGGGTAAGAAGTTTAATAACTTCTTACTTAATAATAGGAGCCTGGTGGTGCAGCAGACTAAAGCACTGTTATTAACATCAAGCTGTCTGCAATTACTGTAAGTTCAAATCTCACCAGGCTCAAGGTTGACTCAGCCTTCCATCCTTTCTAAGGTAGGTAAAATGAGGACCCAGATTGTGGGGGCAATAAGCTGACTTTGTATAAATATACAAAAGTATGAAGGCTATTGCTTAACGCATTGTAAGCCGCCCTGAGTCTCCGGAGAAGGGTGGCATATAAATAAAATAAATAAATAAATACATAAATAAATAAATAAATAAAAGATAACTTACAAACAGGGACTTGACATGATAAAAATAAGCATAATGGACAAGGATAAGGCTTAGTAAATAGATTTGGCATTAGATACCTTTAGTTAGATGTCCTTTTCTCTTATTTATCTTTCTTCCTATCTCAAATTTCAGCTATTTACTCTTTCTAACAAATTTTATGCATCATACATATTTATTAACCTGAAAAAAATAGTATATGTAAATCTCTCTAAGGCACCAGGGGTGCTAATCAGCAGGTTCTGACAGGTTCTGGAGAACTGGTAGCAGAAATTTTGAGTAGTTTGAAGAACTGGAAAATACCACCTCTGACTGGCCACAGAGTGGGGTGGGAATGGAATTTTTGCAATATCCTTCCCCCAGGAGTGGGGAGGGAATGGGGGTTTTGCAGTATCCTTCCCCTGCCATGCACACCAAGCCACGCACACCAAGCCACACCACGCCTACCAAGCCACACCCACAGAACTGGTAG
Organism: Arizona elegans; assembly: GCA_022577455.1. Classification (NCBI taxonomy): domain Eukaryota; kingdom Metazoa; phylum Chordata; class Lepidosauria; order Squamata; family Colubridae; genus Arizona; species Arizona elegans. Next base: position 67,958,049 of record JAKOOJ010000006.1, on the reverse strand, counting down.
TAAAAAAATTGAATTCTACCACTGTAAGGCACCCTACCCTAGGATAATGTTAAAGATTAAGCAAAACAAAGCAGAGCAAATGCTAGAATATCAAAATTTATTTTTCTAAAGCTAATGCAGATATATTAAACCTAGGAAAAATTAGTTGAATTGTCATAACATTTAAATCATGTCCAATTGTTCTATTGATTTTATCTAACTTGAATTCATTGAATACCATTCAACTTGATATTAATTAATAAAGCATTTTTACCTTAAAATTGTCTAACTAAAATATTAGTTAGCACTTGGGGGATCATATGTTGAATAGAAATTAGGTATGAAAATGATCAGAACAAATAGGTTTTCCCATTTGTTTTCCCAACATCTGAAACTATACACTTGAATCCAAATCCACAAACAAGGGCAATGCTAAAGCAGATCCGATTTCACGTCTTTTGAAAGGACTCTTTCTTAGCTTGGTCCTCATGCATTATAAGTAACAGAGGTGAAGCATATTTGAGATCCAATAATTTATCTAATTATCTCTGCAAATAAAATCAGCAAGGCTTATAAATAGTTAACGTTAGGCAAACCGTGACTTATTTTCTATAACTTTTTTAAAACATAGAAGAAATCAGATTGGGAGTAGAGTATATTGGAATGTAATTATTCTCTTCCACAGAAGATTTTGTGTAGGTTAACTTGACAAATGCTACTGCCACTGCCAGTGGTGATAACAGATTCAACATAGTACATCACTAAATTAAAATAAATGCTGTATTTTTCAACTGCAGTAATGGAACAATGAAACTGTACTATACAGAAATGACTTAGTTTGTCCTTTCATAGTACTTCACCATTTATTTGTCCTTCAGAACAAGCAACCAACTATTTTTGTTTTAAGCACTGTATTTCAAATAAATAATTTCCTCCTCCTGCACAAAGTCTATTCAACACAAAGAAAAAATTGTTACATAAACTATGTAAAACAGACTTTACCAAAATATACAACTTGTAAATAGTCTTGATAGAAAGGCTGAAGGACCTTTAGTCAATAAAGTCTGGATTCCAAGATCTCTAAAATGTATTTCATTTTGTTTGGTTAGACATTTAATTAGTCTAAATTGAAATCAGTATGGAAACACTGATTTTAATAAAATTATAAAGGGGATCAAACTTTTGAGCTTCATTGTGGCCTGAGACAAATGGGTACATTTTGTAATATTTATTGTATTGACAGATACCCAATTTCAATGGACTAAAAAAGGGTGAGTATATAAAAAGAAATGAAGCAAAATTTATTTTAAACTTTATTTTATCATGATCACTTCTTTTTTTTTTTATTGAAAAAGTTTTCAAATACAAGTTTTTCCCCCTTTTTTCCCCCCCCCTCTTCCCTAACCCACCCTTTCCACCCAACCCCCCCTGTGACTTCTTCACAATAGGCTATTTCATAACTAGTTACATACATAATATCTTTCCTTTCCCTTAATCCCTTCTCGAAATACTGACCCTTAACATGTTAAGCTTATTGAGTATTATTACAATTTAACCTTTAGTCTTTTATATATATTAATATAACATTTTAAATCGACCTTCTCCCTGCATCCAAATTTAACATTTATTCAATTCTGTCCAATTCCTCCACTCCTCTAAATATATGACTTAAAATCATACAGTACAATACAATTCTAGATATAATCCACTACCCACTTTACTAAAATATACACATATCTATATATGCATCCCATTTTATAAAAAGAAGAAAAAAAAAAGAGAAAAAAAATATATCTTCTTTAGTATCTTTCCACTGAATTATTAAGTCCTCCACTCCCCTAAATATATGACTTAAGAATCCTTTTTCTTAGACTAATCAATCAGTAAGCTAATCTATTTCAACCCTTCAATTCCTACAAAATCATGCAGTACAATTCTAGATATAATCCACTGCCCACATTACTAAGATATACACATATCTATATATGCATTCCATTTTGTAAAAAAGGAAAAAACAATAACTTTAAATTTATAATCCATATAGTATCTTCTTTGATGTCTTTCCTCTAGATTGTTAAATCCATCACCCATAATAGGGTAAAATAACATGCTAGTGCAACAGTTTGTTCAAAATCTCCAGTCATCTTCTGCCCCCATCAGTAGTAAATATCCTCGCATCTGTATAAAAGCAAAAACAACCACCCGAGTGACATTATAATTATAATTATATCCATATGGTATAGTTGTGGTATTCATCAGGATTATTAATTCCCATCATCCTACTGAGTAACATCCAGATCTTCTGCATGCCCCAGCGAAACTCTCCTGCCTTATAACTCAAAATAGTTATAATATATTTACCAAAAAAAAAAAAAAAAAAAAAAATTTAGATGATTCAAATCCAACAAAGTGAGGCTCTTTTCACATCCCAAAACCATGGCCTTGCAGAGATCTGCCACAATCCTCAGGATAGTATCAAACAATTGTTCGCCTCCACTATCTTTTCAAATATTTTTAAAGTCCCTGGCATCACTGTTGCATAGTTTAGAAATTGCTGTTTCTATGCGATCTATTTCTTTTCTTTTTCTTTTCCGGGTTGAATTTCCATCCTCGTTTCTTGCCTACCAATTGTGTGTCTGCTAGTTGATTTTCATTCTGCTTTATGTAATGTTCTTGTTGGGTTAGTTTTATCATCTCATCTTTCTTCTCTGTCACTTGTATATCAACTGATTGATTTGCGCACTTGTCTGTGACTTGATGGTTCATCACATTGGAGTCGGATGACACTGCTCTCTTATTTATAGACAGTCCAGCTGGGGTATCCAGGGCGTCCAAAGACAATTTATCCATCACAACCTCTGTAATTTGATGTTTTCCTTTTGTTTCCAACTCCTTTTGCTTATCCTGTATTATGCCTAAAGGTGTTAAATTCATTTTTAAAATTTTTTGATAAAAATCTTCCGCTTTTTCAACAGTATGCAATTGATATCTTATTCCTTGATATCTCAATATTAGGCCAACTGGGGTGTCCCACCTGAATAGGATATTTCTTTTTTTTAATTCAGTCACTAGAAAGCCAAATTTCTTCCTCTCCATTAACATCTTGGGCGGGAGCTCCTTAAAAATCCAAATCTTTCTTCCATGAAATTGCAAGGTAGAATTAAAAGAGTTCTGCACAATATTATTCCTAATTTCTTTATCTGTAAAATAGATCACCACATCTCTAGGCAATTGCCTTTGCTTTGCCAACCAGGAGTTTATTCTGTAAATTCTATCAATCCTGCAATACACTTCATCAGGTTGAACCTTTAAGATCCCAGCCAGAATTTCAGAAGATATTTTCCTTAAATCATCTCTATTATTTTCCTGCAAACCTCTCAGTCTAATTGCATATTCTGTAAAATTATATTGAATCATGATCACTTCTTGATACTTAATGCTTAATACTTCTATTGTTAAGTTCATAGCTCAAAATATTAGCCACTAATACCTTGTTTATTTCAGTGGCAAATTTTGGTTGCAAAGAATCTAATACAAAAGAGATTTTTAAAAAGTTCTTACAATTTGATCCTGGACTACCTCACAGATGCATGAATCTTAATGAATACAAATCTGTGATCCCTGTAACAGATGCCTAATTATCTTTGCTGTAAATTTTTATTGTGGCAAGTGCATAACATCAATCCTACAGTTGGCATAATGCAAACATGCACATTTACAAGTCTATGAGCCTAGATATAAATGGCCTTTAGTTCATCCCTTAGTATTTGAAGGGAAATGTCCAAGTATTTAAATATCTTTTTTTATTGAAAAAGTTTTACAATTACATTTTCTCCCCAGTTTCCCCCCCCAACCCTCCCTCACCTCCCTAACCCTCCCTAACCCCCCTAGCCCCCCCACCCACCCCGGACTTCCACAGAATATAATCCAAATCAACATCCCCTTTTTATAAAACTTGAACCCCTCCACCCCCTGCATATTTTGAGATCTTCACAAAGTTCAAATATTCTATCTCTATATAATACTTTCAATTAAAAGCTATCTGATATTTCCTAGTTTGATATTTATTCTGCACATAATCTATCCATTTTTTCCACTCCCATTCATAAGTCTCTTGTAAGCGATCTTTTAGATATGCTGAAATCTTCGCCATCTCTGCAAAGCTGGCCATCTTCAAAGTCCATTCCTCAATAGTAGGCATAACTTCATTTTTCCAATATTGACCTATCAGTAATCTCGCTGCTGTTATCATATACAATATCAACTTTGTTTCACCCAATGTAAAACCCTTAACTATACCCAATAAAAACAATTGTGGAAAAAACTGAATTTTTTTCTTCAAAACATTCTGCATAACCCACTTTATCCAAAAAGCCTTCACTTTCTTACAAATCCACCACACATGATAATATGTGGCATCTAGGCAATCACATCTCCAACATTTTGGTTGAACATTAGGGTACATACGTGACAATTTCTTAGGATCTAAATGCCATCTATAAAACATTTTATAAAAATTTTCCCTCAAATTCTGTGACTGTGTAAATTTAACATTCTGAACCCATATTTTTTCCCATGTTTCCAACATCACTGGTTCTGCAAAATTTTGTGCCCACTTAATCATGCAATCTTTAACCAATTCAGTTTCTGAATCCCTTTCTAACAAAACATTATAAAGCCTTTTAATATGCATTGGACCTTTCTCTTTTATATGTCTAACCAATTCTTCCTCATGCATCATTATACCAATTTTTTGGTCCTCTGTCCATCTCAATTGAAGTTGATTATACTGTAACCAAGTTAAATTAATTCCTTCTTCCAACAGCGTTTCTAAAGTCTTCAGTTGCCATCTGCCCGCATTTGCAAAAAGAACTTCTTTATATAAAACCCTCCCGAGTGACATTATATTTGTATTCCACATGATATGACCAAGATCCAGCCATAACGGTATTTTGTAATCTCATTTGAGTCGGTGCTTCTTCCAAACTCTCATCAAAGAGTCTCTAAGAATGTGGCTTTTGAATACCTTATCCACTTTGTTCTCATAAAATAAGTAAGCATGCCAACCAAATTCAAGATCAAAACTTTCTATATTCAATATTCCAGTCTTTTTTCTTCCAAACCAATCACTTGCTTGCATCAAAGCTGCTGCTTCATAATATAATTGTAGGTTTGGAAGTTTAAGACCTCCCCGTTCTGGAACATCTTGCATAATTTTCAGTTTCACTCTCGGTTTTTTCTCGTTCCAGACAAACTTATTCAGTCCTCTTTGCCATTCTTTCAACTGTTTATCACTTTTAAGCACTGGAATCATTTGAAACAAAAAAAGAAATCTTGACAAAATATTCATCTTAACTGCTGCTATTCTTCCAAGTAAAGACAGCTGTAGTTTTTTCCAAGTCTCCATATCTTTCTGTACGTCTCGCCACAACACCTCATAATTATTTTGAAACAATTTCATATTTGATTCTGCAACCTGAACTCCTAGATATTTAACCTTTGGAACTATCTCAAAACCTGCCCTGCTTTCAAGTTCGTGTTTTCGATCTTGTGTCATATTTTTAACTATCATCTTAGGTTTTTTCTTGTTCAGTCTAAATCCTGATACTGTACCATAGTCTTTTATAATGTCTTTCATCTGGATTATTGATTCCATTGGCTGTGTTAGGGTAACAACCAGATCATCTGCAAATGCCCTTATTCTGTAATCCTCTTGCCTTATCACTATTCCTTTCAAGGTACTCGAGTCCCGTATTGTATTCAACAAGACTTCTAATGTTAAAATAAATAACAATGGGGATAACGGACAACCTTGTCTTGTTCCTTTTTCAATATTGAAATCTGTTGTCAAACTTCCATTAATAATAATATGTGCCTTTTGTTCTTGATAAATTGCTGAAACCGCCTGTATAAATTGATCCCCAAAGTCCATCTTTTTTAAAGTCTTTAACAGAAAGTTCCAGTCCACTCTATCAAAGGCCTTCTCCACATCCAAGAAAACCAGCACTGCAGGGATCTGTTTATTCTTCTCAAGATATTCCAATAAATCTATAACTTGCCTTACATTGTCCTTCATATATCTGCCTTCTATAAATCCCGCTTGGTCACAATGGATCACCTCTTGGGTAACTGGCATCAACTTGTTGGCTAATACTTTTGCAAATATTTTATAATCATTATTCAGAAGAGATATTGGTCTAAAATTCTCAGGTTTTTTAGGACCTATTTGCTCTTTCGGTATCAAAGAAATATAAGCTGTTTTCCATGATGGGGGTATTTTATCCCCTTGTTGTATGTTACAAAATAAGTCTTTAAGATGTTCAACCATTTCTGCTTGCAAAGTTTTATAATACACCGCAGTTAAACCATCCATCCCAGGAGCTTTAGCTGTTTTCAATTGTTTAATTGCGGCCATAATCTCCTCAACTGTTATAGGATAATCCATTCTCTCCTTTTGTTGACTGGCAATTTTTGTAACTCTTTTATTTTCTAGATATTTCTCTGTAAGTCCATTCTGTGTATCATCTTTGGCATATAGTTTGGTATAATAATCCACAAAAACTTCTTTAATTAAGAAGTTGGGGGAAAAAACTTCCCCCCAGCATCAATACTATCAATATTCCGTGTACTCTGTTTCTTCCTTAATGTATAAGCCAACCATCTGCCTGGTTTATTAGCGTTGTAAAATGTATTGTGTTTCGCAAATTGTAAATTTGTTGCTGTTTGCTCCGCCATAAGCATTTGAAATTGATCTTTCAAAAATTTTATAGCTCCTCGTATTCTTTCATCTGTTGTGTTTTTTATAAGTAACTGTTCTTTATTCTTTATTTTTGCTTCCGTTTCATCTCTTTTCTTTTGTCGGTTTAATTTGTGTTTAGAGTTCATATGGATGAGTACCCCTCTCATATACATTTTACTTGCATCCCACACGATTTCAAAAGGGGTACCCTTATTCAGATTCATTTCAAAAAATTCTTTCATCTGCTTTTTAAGTTCTGTTATATTCTTTTCATATCTAAACAAATTTTCATTTAATCTCCATGATCTTCTCTCACTCTTTCCCATCTAAATTTCTATCCATACCGGGCTATGGTCAGTTAAAGTCCTTGGAAAAATCTTTGTTCTTTTTGTTTTGACAAGTAAATCAGTTGATAGTAAAATAAAATCAATCCTAGAAAAGGATCTGGGTCTATCTGAAAAAAAAGTAAAGTCCAATTCTTTTGGGTTATGTATTCTCCAAATATCTTTTAGTTCCAAATCTTCTTTCATATCAAAAAAAGTCTGTGGTAGTCTAATCCTTGACTTCGCCAAGCTCTTTTAATCTATTTTAGAGTCAATTACTCCATTCCAATCTCCCATGATTAAAATAGATCTATAGTCCCATTGCAATATTTTAGAATGTAAAGTTTTGTAAAAATTATCCTGTTGTTGATTAGGAGCATAAATTCCAATCGCTAAAATTAAGCCAGTTGCTGTATGCAGTTCAATTGCTATAAACTTGCCACCCTCATCTGCTTCTATAATTTTAGCTGACAGTCTTTTATTTACATAGATAACCACACCATTCTTTTTTTCCAAATTTGAAGCTATAAAGTGTGTTCTTAGTTTTGGATTTATCAAATATTTTTGATCTTGCGTTCTAACATGAGTTTCTTGTAAGCAAATTATATCATTATTAAATTGTCTCAGGTATGTAAATAATTTCTTCCTTTTCTGTGGTGAGTTTAGTCCATTCACATTCCAAGATAAAAACTTAATCGTCATCTAGGCTTTTTTGAAGCAACGAGCAGAATTGCCGAATATCTCCCGAGCCTGTAGTCTTCGGCTTTGCTCTCCCCATGGCTTCACATTCTTGTATATTGCTCTTGGCTCCTTTCTTATATTGTTGTGGCTTGGTCCTTTCCTGTTGTTGTTTTTCTTTGAGTTGCTTAGAAATTGCTCAAGTGACACGCTGATCTTTAGCTTCAGCCATCCGGACTAGCTCCAAAGCCACATCTCTTGTAGTCTTAGGTGGGTCAATCACAATTTTCGAAGGAAGGTCCAGCAGGGGCTCCTCCAGAAAACCTCCTGTAGCTCCCTGCAGTCCCATTGCCTCTGATTCCCCCTGCTTAACTGCTCTTCCATCTCTTGCTGGAGTTGCTTCTCCTTGTCACTCTCCTTTATCTCCAACACAGTAGATGTAAGTGGGGATGGTGAACTTTCTTTAAGAACATTAGAATAAAATTGTTCCGCCTTCTCAACAGTGTTTAATCAATATCTTTCTCCATTATAACTCAAAATTATGCCAGTTGGAGCATCCCACTGGAATGGAATTTGTTGTCTTTTTAATTCATTCACTAGAAATCCAAAATCTTTTCTATCTTTTAACATCTTAGGTTGTAGTTCTTTATAAACTTCAATCTGTGTTCCCTCCACTTGCACAGCAGAGAGGAAAGACTTTTGCAGAATATCATTTCTCATTCTTCTATCTGTAAAATATATCACAACATCTCTAGGCAATTGTCTTTGTCTGGCCATCCACGAATTCACTCTGTAAATTTTATCCATTTTGCAAAAAATCTCTTCAGGGCTAATCTTTAACAGCACTGCTAAGGCATCAGCACAAATCTGTCTCAAATCTTGTCTATCGTTCTCTTTAATGCCTCTCAGCCTTATAGCAAATTCCATGGACCTGAACTGCATCATCATAATTTCATTCTCAAATCTCTGCATTTTATTATCAGCATCAAAAAGTTTATAGTCAGTTTCCTTCATTTTGACATCCATTTCTGATTTAAATTCTTCCACCTTAGCATCCGTTTTAATAATTGCCTCAGACAATCCAGACACCACTGTCATTAATTTTTTTGTCACCTTATCATACTTTTCTTGCACCACCTCTTTAATTTCTTTAATCTCCTGCTTAATTTCCTGTTGTGACTTTTCAAATTTCTCATCCAGAGCCTGAGTAATAAAATCCTTTAAGTTTTCAAAGTCCATCTCTTTTTTCTGGCTCTGCTGGCTAGGAGGCTGCTGTTCTGGTTTAAGTGTGGGGGATCCCCCCCTTGCTGCCTTCCCTTCCTGTTTAGTCTGCTTAGAAGCCATCCTGCCCCGTAGGCTAGCTTTTCCAAAAAAGGAGATCCTTTTTCCCTTTCCTCCACCACAGAATCCTCTAAAAAAATCCCCCAGGTTTAGTCAAATTAGGGGTGAAATTAAAGTTGAAGCAAGATCAGGCTTGTTCTTTAGGGAAAAAAATGATTTTTCCTTTCTTTTCCTCCGCTTGTTACAGACAGCGCAACTTTGTAGCTAGTTGAAATAACTTGCTAATCCACTCTCACTTTCAGCTCGTTAACACTGAAGCCGAGCGCCATTTTCAAGCGACTTTCACACACTCACTCTCCTGCTTTAAACTTGATCACAGGGCTAATAATACTTGCAGTTTTGGAGGTTCAAGTTGTTATTCCACCCTGGTTGTTTGAGTTCATTTTATTTTAGATGGAAAAGGTTGCTCCTGCCGCCTTGCTTTGCGCTTGGCAGACTCGTCCCACGCTGTCCGGAGTCTCAGCGAACTGGAAGGGAGCCGTGCCTGTTTCCTCCCCAGAAACAGCTGTCTGGGGGCTCACAGGGGCTCAACCTGTTTCTCGCCCACTCTCACCCACAAATCCTTTGAATTGGGGAACTTCCGAGCCACTTCTCTGGATTGAAGCGGCTCTAACAGGCAGCGGGGCTGGCAGTCCAAAAATGGGACCATCTTTCAGCAGCAGGAAGCAAACCGGAAATTTTAAATATCTTAATTTGTTTAACAGGTGATATATTAATCATGTCAAATGGAGAGGCATTTTGAGAATTACAGCTAAATAAGCAAATAAAACAATTACTTTCCTTTTAGTATATTTGAAGTTTAGCTCTTTCCTTCACACTATGAGGCATATATTTAGAGCTACTTGAATTGTACAAAAGACAGCTGCATCCTTAGCGTAAGGGAGAACTGAAGCAGATCTGTTGGTTAACATTGGATAATAAAATTCAGAACTAATGCTAAAATATGAAGATAGAAACTTGGAAAAATTATAATCTATGGTATCTTGGAAAAATAACTTTTAAATTGAGTACTTGGATACTCAATTTCTCAGTTTGTTTCTACTATGCTAATTTTCTTGCATTCCTATTGGTCCATGAAAATTCATTCCAGCATCATCTCTCCCGCCCCCACCCCATTCTTTTTCTTCCTCATTTCTTTCCTTCCTTCCTTCCTTCATTCATTCTTTTAAAAAAGGCTAGGGCTATATTGCAAAATAGACTTGTAGCCAGGATGCATATTTTCATTTCTGCAAACTTGTTGTGAAATGGAGAACACAGGCAAAGGTCTCTGCATTTTTAAAATCGCATGATTGGTACTGAAGCCTATAGTAGGATTTCTGATTGAGAAACCTGGATTTTGGGCCGCTTCCATTTGAACACTAAAATTAATATATCTTCCTCTGTAATGGATTAATGATGTGAAAATTACAGTTCTTTTGAAATGTGAGCCATGATATACTTACATATGTGTGTGTGTGTGTGTGTATGAATGTACAGTATATGTATATGTATATGTATATGTATATGTATATGTATGTATGTATGTATGTATGTATACACACACACACATACACACTGTGTGTGTGTATGTATGAAAATGTATTAATATCTGCTTTAAATGAATTAAGAAATCATTAGGCTTGAAAATATTACTTCAAATAATTAGTTTTCATCTGCAGTTGTTCATTTAATATCACCACACGGTGAAATATTTTACATAAGAAACTTAAGAAAATGAGAAGATTTTGAAACATTAGTATGGCATTCTTAACTCCAACTGACTTGCTTTTAAATATGCATATTCAGTATTCAATTGATGTGGTATAAAACACATATAGTCTTCATAGGTGACCCATTCATACACTACATGTAGAACTGTACCAAACTGCTTAAATCAAATGGATTTTTTTTTTTAAAAAAAGTGCTTAAGATGCTGGAGAAAGCCCAATTTTTGTCTATGTAACTAAGAAATATATATTTCACATCATCTAAACATAAGGTATATTATTTTTAGCATATAATAGAATATTTTCTATTATGATATAAACTTGTTTGTCATTCAGATGCAGAAATGTAAAAAAAAAGATAAATTTTGATTTAGGAATCTGTAAGCCGTATAGATCACTACATCCACTATAGTGCATTTTACTAAATTACTATATGTTGACTGCTCCTTTAAAATTTTGGACAGTAGATTAAAAAAAACATTTGAAAGCCTAGTCCTACTGCGTTCTTATTCTCTCTAGTGATGTCATACTCTTTATTTTCCCTTAGTGTAAAGAGTCTATTTTCCACTAAGATCTTACACAAAAGCATCCATTCTTAACTTCTAAAGGACTTTTTCCCCCTTATTACCATTAATTAGTTTAATGTCCATGGTATTAAACACTGAAAACTGCACTGATGTTTTTTATATATTTACTGCACTATGCAGAATCTCTAACACAGGAATTACTAAAGCACATTCAGCTTGATTCCAGCTTTCTTTATTTGATATACATAGGTCATACCTCTTGTTTGCAATATATTGTGTAGAATCTATTTTTCTTCTTCATAAGACAGAAATCATGATTACTTCCAAATGATATTTGGTTCATTGTTAAATCATTCTTCAAATGATGAAACCCATAATTCTTTGTATGATGACTCAAGATGTGTAATATCACTTCTTCCTTGCAGACATCTATGTTCTCTTGCTTGAAGATTGATTCTGTTCTAAGACATTTTTATCTAACAAAAGCTGCAGTCCGTACAAAAGTGATGTTTAACTTATTATTCATGCAATAGCTCCTTGGATTAGCTAACTCTTTTATTTTAAGTTATTGTGATTTGTTTTTGTTTTCCTACCTTTAAGTTACATTGAATAAAGCAATCAATAGAGTCTATCTATCTATCTATCTATCTATCTATCTATCTATTTATCTATCTCTTTAAACTGCCCAATAAATGAAGCTCTCTGGATGGCTTTCAATAAAATACACTAGAATGGGATGAGTTGACATAAAAATAAAAACATGGTGACTTTCTATCTTATCTTTTGTGTTTACTACTACTGTAAGCCTTTATCTTGAGTTAAATTCCAGTATTTGTCTTTAAACCAGAATAATGTGTGAAGCAAAGTTTATGTTCTAATTAAATGTGAAATGTACAATCAAAATAATTAGATCAACCAAGTAGTCATTTGAAAGAAATTAATTCAACCATACTGTTATATAAATCCAAACATTTAGTGAGAGAAAGAGAAAATAGAAATGTAGCAATTGGCTAACTCAACACTTAAGATTTAGTCAAACATCTATAACTGCTTAACAATTAAAATTTAATTATCTTTTTCTTCAACCATTTTAATTAATTCAGAATTGTGGGAAGTGGAAGGCCATGTCAAGATTTGTCTGGTATGATGCTTCAGAAAAGGAAAAGGAAATAGTCATCTATGTAGCCAGAGTAGTTTCAGTCCTTAGCATTTTAAAAGACTACCTTGCAATCTTTTGAATTCAGATATTGTGTCACTGAATAGAGTTGCCCTTTCATTTCCCAATAAAACATTCACCTACAGATAGCTAGGGCTTAAAGGTTAAGGTGTTAGATATCTTCTAATTTTTTAATATATTCCTCATAAGGTATATAACTAGCTTTTTTAACCAAACAGGGATGAAGGTGATTAACATTTAGTAAAAACAGTCAAGTTGTTTTTCTTTGTTCATAACCAGAAGCTGGATATTTTTCTTATTGGATGTCCCAGGAGAAGGGAGAAAATTATCATTCAGAGCCTTGCAATTCAGCAACAGACTTGTTTAAAATGGATTGAATAGAAACTCAAGGAATCTCACTGGATGATCCTGTGGGGAAAGTAACTATTAGAACTCAGGACCAGTATTCGTTTTGAAATTATTATTTTTTTCTGTTTTCCAAACATTGTACGTTATGCTCTTTATAAAGAAACATTAACATTTCAGAGAGAAGCTGCTCAGATTGCTTATAATCTTGATCCACATCATCATGAAAGTTAAATAAATCAATATTGATTTATTAATATAAATCAAATTTTAAAAAATGAGGATTCTGTTCCTTAGTTTTACTGCATGCACAGAATCTGAAATGCTCTGATAGATAAAATGAGCCACAGTGGCACAGTGGTTAGAGTGCCCTGAGTCTCCGGAGAAAGGCGGCATATAAATTGGACTAAATAAATAAATAAAATAAAATATAAAAATAAAATAATATATATGTGACATTAAAAAAAGGGTTCCTTATTATTACAAGCACAATGAAGATAGATTAGTAAAGGTACAAATAGCATCCTACTAATGATAGCCAACCGCAACAGACAATTCAGTAAACTAGCATCATATGTGTGCTGAAAGAACCCCCCCCCCAAAAAAAAATACCTGAAAAGAAAGCAAATAATAGGACAGTGATTTCAGAATATAAATCAGAATATAAAACATCAAATTGTACAATGGTAAATATTCATGAATTTCAGTGTTCAGTCCGTCCTTTATTTGGGCAGCAGCACCAGCTGTGCACTGCACATTGTTCATGCCTATATTATTTTGTCAATTCAGGGTTTTAAAGAGGCTCGTGTTTTAAAATCCTACAGGTTTCAAAAATGCATGTGTTTTCTAGTAAATAAAACTGTATTATCAACAGTTGGATAAAAATTCACATCATCAGCAGAATGATTATTTTGCACATGGATCTTCTGTTTGAGAAAGCTCCTTATTGGTATGCTATCCAAAGATGTTTGCATATTCTGTTCAGAACCATAAGGCAGAAAAAAATAAAAGGCTAATGAAAGACTTAGTTTTAAAAATAGGGTGCTTTTGCATGTGATCTGTCAGTATTTATATGCTGCATAACACAATTGTATGTTTCTAAAATTATATTCAGTTGCTCCCTAATTTCTTTAGGAAACATTGGTTTTGTGCACTACACAGCATGAGAAAATATTTGAAAAGATCAGCTATATTAGTATATTGGAGGAAAAAAATGGATTCTACAGCAATTTATACCAACTGCTAGCAGTACAGCCTTTCATGGACTAACACAGAGGACAGCATCTTTTTATTTTTTTCTTTGAGTTCAAGGAACTGGGACCATAAGGAATTTCCTTCATCTGATAAGCTAATACTCTGGCTGGTCATTTCAGAAAGATCATAGCAATAGCAATAGCACTTAGACTTATATACAGCTTCACAGTGCTTTACAGCCCTCTCTCAGCAATTTACAGAGTCAGCATATTGCCCCCAACAATCTGGATCCTCATTTTACCCACCTCGGAAGGATGGAAGGCTGAGTCAACCTTGATCCTGGTGAGATTTGAACTGCCAAATTGCAGGCAGCCGGCAGTTAGCAGAAGTAGCCTGCAGTACTGTACTCTAACCACTGTGCCACTGTGGCTCATTTTATCTATCAGAGCATTTCAGATTCTGTGCATGCAGTAAAACTAAGGAACAGAATACTCATTTAACTTTCATGATGATGTGGATCAAGATTATAAGCAATCTGAGCAGCTTCTCTCTGAAATGTTAATGTTTCTTTATAAAGAGCATAACGTACAATGTTTGGAAAACAGAAAAAAATAATAATTTCAAAAAGAATACTGGTCCTGAGTTCTAATAGTTACGTTCCCCATAGGATCATCCAGTGAGATTCCTTGAGTTTTTATCCAATCCATTTTAAACAAGTCTGTTGCTGAATCGCAAGGCTCTGAATGATAATTTTCTCTTTTCTCCTGGGACATCCAATAAGAAAAGTATCCAGCTTCTGGTTATGAACAGAGAAAAACAACTTGACTAGTTTTATTAAAGAAACAGGCACCATACAACTTAAAGGGGAAAAACCACACTGTGCTGCTCCACAGATGAGTCTCCGGGATTTTGCCCAACCTGACCTATCTACTTAAGTGAGATTTTCCTCCTCTTACAACTGAATGCTCAAGTCTTATTTATCTAAGTGTTCACAGGCTTTACTGATTTGGTGGAAAGCATGATCATTTGCATTTGCATTGCACAATACAATTTCTGCCCCTTTCAGATGTTTATGCAACGTTTTTGATATGTTTAATTTACAGTATACTTTAAATGTTTCTGAAATGCAGTTGAACTCAGCTATTTAAGTTTTTCTTTTAATTATTAAGTGTATGATTGTGGAAATTCCATATGAGAAAGTCCAGAAAAATGCTTCCATCTTAACAGATTTCTCAAAAAGGTTTAGGGGAGTGACATCAAACAAATTAAACATTTGGTCAAAGATGTAGACAATGAAACCTTCTGTTAAACTATAAAGAGGCAGTTTTATTGAAAAGATAGTTATTACTGCTTTCTCCAAACTATTGGTCTAATGGTTAAGGCCTCAGGCTATAAATGAGAAGACTGTGAGTTCTAGTCCTGTCATAGGCATGAAAGACAGCTTGATGTCTTTGGACCGGTTATTCTTTCTCAACCCAACTCACCTCACAAGGTGGTTGTTGTGGGGGAAATAGGAGGAAGGAGGAGTATTGGGTATTGTTTGTTCATTGAATTATTTATAAAACTAAAGAAGACAAAATTTTAAAAAATTGAAAAGCTACAAATCTACACTTTTTCAGATTGTTCAGATTATAATTCTGCAGACTATATACTAGAAGAATATAAACAGAAGAATATTGAGGTCATTGACTAGGTTTGCAGACTGAAAAAATGATGGTTTGTTTAACCATTTTTATCAAATAAACCACATTTAGCTGAGTTTAACAAACTACAATGGCTGGTTTGAACAATACTTTTCAACAATAAAGTGAAAGGTTTTTTTCAGAGTCTGCTTAGTCTGTAAATAATTGAATCAATGTGTGTGCGCATCTGTGTGTGTGTGTGTGTGCATCTGTGTGTGTGTATGTGCACATATGTCTCTGTATGTACTGAGATACAATAAGAAACCAATAAACCATTCAATGTAACTTCATAAAAGCTCTTTTTTGTTCTTGTGTTATTTTCAGGGTTCTTTTCTATCAAGTTTTGTGATCATAAATCTTTCAATACATTCTGGTAATGAATAACTTTAAACTGTGTAGGTAGAAAACAGACCACAGCTTTCACAATAAATGTTGTGGAAACCAATTAATTCTCATATTTTGGGAATTGCAAAACCAAGAAGGTCACTAGATAAAAGAAAGATCATACACATTTAGCAGGCTACCTTCTTTCTCTTTCTATTAATCAGTTACATCGGAATAAAGATTTTTATATGCATGCAGGCTCATCAACTGCTTTGTGTTTAATATACTTATTGTAAAATGAATGCATACCTCTGATACAGGGGGCAATTATAATCTGTAAAGTACTATGAACAATTCTATTAAGTATGCTATCAATTAATGAACCATTAAATTTAAATTGTTCCTGCAAGAAGTACAATTTATAAAAATTCTCCCTAAACAGTTGTTTTGCTTCAACAACTAACATAATATAGCTTCTTGCTGTCTTCAGGGAAATAATGGGAGGAATTTTACAAATAATATCTCCCACCTATGCCTCACTGAATAGATAAGTTTTCACGTACATAGACTGAAAGAACTGTACTCTAGAAGGTTTTTGTTATTTTGTTTTTTAACTGCTTAAATATATTGCATAGAACTGCGGGTGATTATCAAAGAATAAGATTTTGAATGAATCATTCTTAATATATCTGCTTTGTCTCTTATGGGTTCTTATACGACAGTTTGTCATGTAACTATTGCCAGTTAAAATGTGTGTAAATTAGTATAAGAAAAATAAATATTTAATATAGAAGTTTCAAACTTTTCTTCTGGATTGGTATCATTTCTATTGAAGATCAGCTTAAAGTGGTATAACATATACTTTTGGGGTATAGTTGTCTTTTTATGGTACTTCTACCACTATATATTAGAATGTAAGGCTAGTGGGTACTATAAATAGAACCATTTGTCATGGTGAAACCAAATAATGGAAGAGCCTCTTCTATACAATTTATAAGTTTTTATCTGTTATAAAAGTTTTTATTTCATTATTTTTATCCAAATCTAATCTCATGATTAAAACTAAATTTCAATATATTTTTTTCTTTTCAAAGCAAATTTTGCATTTCACCTTCTTCAGAAAGCCATTCAGAAAATATAATAGTTGTAAATACAATATAACAACAACAATTATAAAT
Source organism: Arizona elegans (assembly GCA_022577455.1). NCBI lineage: Eukaryota > Metazoa > Chordata > Lepidosauria > Squamata > Colubridae > Arizona > Arizona elegans. The sequence continues at coordinate 67,940,856 of JAKOOJ010000006.1, read as the reverse complement.
CAGACATACACTATTTTAACAGCAGATAGCATCAAAGGACATTAAGCAAAAGAAAACCAAACTCTGGACCTACAATATGACTACTGAAAGCAATTTCTATTTTCAAAGTCAAATCAAATAAGATTTTTTTTTAAAAAAAAAATTGGTCCTGCTGTTGCTATTGTTCCACTGCCTTTTTAAACAACAAAGTCAACTTCTATGAGTTCTACAATTATATAAATGAAAATGAACATTAAAGAATAAGGCATATGAAACCAATAAGGACAAATTTGGCTTATATTTATATATCCTGTTATATCCTTAGGAATAGTATGTTAACATCTTTTTTCCTCCCTCTGGCATTTTCCAGCATCTCACAGTGCTAGTAGATATTTACATTTTAATGTTTTATAAGTAATGAATTTCATTGTGTTTAAACCCATTTGCCAGTTTTCTATGAGACACTTCAAGAAGAATTCTTTATAGGCACTGGCTTCCTGTCATTTGTGTTCTTACAATTGCATTCTCCTGTGCAAATGTTCAGTTTGGCATCAGATCTGGAATTATAAAATGATCTCAGTTTTTGTTATAGAATTCATTGTTTTCTTTTCCTTGTTTTAATATGCTGATTGAAAGAGATAAATCGGTGCACTTAAAAAAATGAAGTTTGAATATACCAAGTGAAAGACTATAATGGCTCCAGCTGTGATGTGTAATGATGTTTCCAAAAGTGATCATAATCTCTAGAGAAGAATTTATCCTTATTTTTATTTTTGATGGGATAAGATTTTTAAGGGGTTTTTTTCATTGCTTTATTTGAGGAAAAGTTGGGAGCTGCAGACAGAACGTACAGTTTACAACGGTAATTATTTGCTTTCACTTTTGTAAATATATGGGAGAATATGTGTAAAACCTGGGTTATTGAGTCTAATATCAAAAAAAGGAATTCAAGTTAAAACAATGTGAACATATGTGCATGCAGCTTTTCCTTAAAGACATTCAGCAATGGGGGGCGGGGGGGATTATATTCCTTTGTAACCAATTTCAGTTTCAAATTGGTTGTAGGATTTTTTTCCCCCAATCAGCTGATTCCTATTTAATCAGCTCCATTTCTAAGATCCTTTTCCAAAGTATTTTGTCCTTTTCCAAATATGTAAAGAATATCTTCTATTTTGTGAGGTTATAATAATGAAATGTGCTGTTTCCAGAAGTTAACACAGTTAGTAGATAAGTAGATAACTGAGATAAACACAGTTATTATCTCCATCCAATTTGATGAAGAACTGTTGGGTACAGTTCCACATCCACCTAAGATCCAAGCTACTCAGCTTATTGTTAATTAGCAAACTAATTAATTTATTAATTACAATGTCAGTCAAATTTGTCCAATTCTTGCTAAGGTATGACTATCACATTTCTACCATATTTACCCGATCTAAAAAGCTTCTCAAATGTTACCTTGTTGATACACCTTTGATATTTCAAATCCATATTTTGAAATTTATTATTAATAAATTAAATTACATTAATATTATATAATAAAACATACATTATAAATATATAATATATATTACATAATCAAATCATTAAGTTAATGAAAATGAAAAAGATTTTTGTTTGCTTTCCTTATTTTATTTTTTTAAAAAAAATGTGGACCAAATATTTTTACATTTTATAGTGTCATCATCTTTTCTTTTGTAACGACTAGAAGTCATTAACCTCCTTCAAAGCTATATAAACGAACTATCCTTTAGTTGTTTATAATCAAAAGTAAGTCTCATATATCTGCTCCTGAAACCAAAGTTTAATTGACTAGTTTTTATGTCATAATTATAAAATGCAGTAATTATCCTTGCTCCTCTGAACTAATTTAGTCTTTATTCTGTTGTAAAATTTAGATTGATGAACATAAATTCTTCAATGAATGATTCATTTTTGCCACATTAAATTTGCTATCCCAGATATGTATATGTTATCCATATATACACATATATACATATACATAAAATTTATTGACAAACCGGCTATTTACCTTTACAGTACCCTCCTTCTCCTCCTCTTTTCCTCCTACCTTGAAGTTATCCAACCTTGTTGGTATTTTAACAACAGTTTTCAAGTAGCTCAGTGCCATGGATTAAGAAAATTGAGTACATAACACTAGATTAGACTAGACTAGATTAGACTAGACTAGACTAGACTAAAATAATAGAATAGAATAGAATAGAATAGAATAGAATAGAATAGAATAGAATAGAATTCTTTATTGGCCAAGAGTGATTGGACACACAAGGAATTTGTCTTGGTGCATATGCTTTCAGTGTACATAAAAAGAAAAGATAAAGATTATTATATAAATCATTCAGATGTCTGAAATGACATCTCTCCTTAACTTTCTTAAGTGCATTAACTGTCCTTAAGTGCACTCATTTTTATTTCCAGAACTTTATTATCTTAAAAATATAGATTTATGGCAAGATTGAATTAAAAGAATCTTCTGATGGTATCTCCCTGTCTAAAATAAAAATATATGCAAAAGTAATTTTAACCATTCTATTCCCTGACCATTTAAACCATTCCTAATTCTTTAATGAATCATTTATATACTTTGATCATTTTAATCCTATATTGCAGTATCCTTTCTCTTGCCTATTCACTCAACATTCTGTTTAGAGTTGTGCAGACTTGAATCCTAAAACATGTGCAGAACTACAAAGCAAGTACTGCACCATTCAAAAATGGTGGCTTTGAAATTTCAGCTAAATTGTTTAGGGCAGGGGTGGGCAAATGTAGCCCTTTTACAACCTGTGGACTTCAACTCCCAGAATTCCTGAGACAGCTGTCTCGGGAATTCTGGGAGTTGAAGTCCACAGGTTGTAAAAGGGCCACATTTGCCCACCCCTGGTTTAGGGATTTGATGGTACTTATATGTAAAGCTAGTAACCATAGGTAATACTATGTATTTGTTTTGTGCCACAACTATGCTCTGCAGGAGATCAAGCAGGTATATAATAATGGTACATAATTCTAGCACATAGTCTACAAATGCTATTAATTAGATACATATAAAAATTATTTTGAAAAAAGGTTTTGGGAGACATTATTTTATATTTTATTTTATTCTATGGATATTTATACTTCTTCCTAATTTATGATGCTTCCTTCTAATACTTGTTAAATGCATTTGTAATTTGCTCTCTTTGACTCATCTGCTCGTCTTCTAAAAGAACTGTGAAGTGAACTGAAAATAAATATTTGATTACAGACATGCTCTCTCTCTTTTTTAAAAAAAACTTATATCAAAGATTCTGAAGAATAAAAAGATGGACAATAAACCTGCATATACAGCTAAAAACAGTAGACCAATGTAGTGGGGAAAACGAGAGATAAAAAACAACTATCTATGCTTAAGAATACTGAATGACTTCCACAAATCCTAGTCTCCAATTACAGTTACTGTAAAATATGCCAGCTCCAATAAATAATAGAAAAATTCTACCAACTCATTACCGGCAAATGAAAATCCAGCTTTCTGATTTTATATACCATTTTCAAATACCAATTTTCTGATTCAGGAAATACATCAGCAGCAGAAAGCCCAGTCAAACAATAGGAATTGTAAGAATTATCAGCAGACTAAATGTGGCAGAATATTGTCAATTATTTTTCCTACTTCCAATTTTTAAAGTTTCCTGCCCCACTTCTTGCAAAGATTTTGGATTTGCCCTTTCCGACTTTAAATTGAATACAAAGGAGCTGTCCATCATATCTTTGCTGTGGTAGTTTATTTTTACTAAATTTTAGAACACATTATGATATCTACATTATAATTTGGCTACTTATTCTGGTGGAAATAAAAAAAATGCATTATATTTATTGATAGGTTGGATATTTGATGTATTAATTAATACATTGCATTTGCACATTCAACAGATTAGAAATGACTGGACTATGTTTCAATTTAAGTGAAAACCCACTCTGAAATATCAAGAATTAATTTTCCTAAACTGCTTTAGAGAGTTCAGGTGTAGTAATCTAAGTGCTTTCCAATTACATGTAATCCTTTAAATTAGTCATTGATTCCATTTACTTTGGGGCTCTTACATCTTTTTCTGTCTCTTTTTTCCTTTCTTGTTAACTCTAATATTATGTAAGCTCCTGTTCTACTTGCAATATATTATAATTGAAAAAGTACTAAATAACAGGAGCTTAATCTCCATGGGAATCTGCAATATAAAGAAGAAAGAATCTGAAATAAATAAGACTAACAAATGTAAGAAGGAAAGAACCTTTGCAAACTTCAAGAAACTTCTGTACTGTAATTGTAATTGTTTTAAAGTTTTGATATTTATTTTAATCATTAAAAATTATTCCAAAATGATTGGAACCCCCTGATTTCTGTTAAGTATAGATAAGCACTTCATCTATAAATTAATAGATTCACTGCTTAAAGAACATAAATTTTGGAACTGTCTACATATGCTTATTACTCATTTATACTTGGTACCAAAGGAGAATTCATTCATGGGCTTGTGTGGGTGTGTATAAAAGGTTTGGACCATGTTCTTTATCAGCTGTTATGGTATGGGCTAAATCAGGGCTGTCAAACCCCCGGCCCATGGCCGGATGCGTCACATACTGGCCATGCCCATGTCCAGTTTAGTGAAAGGGAAAAAAGTCCCAATATATCATGTGATGCTGGCGTGACAATGTGAGTTTGACATCCCTGGGCTAAGTGATCATGGTGTGCCTGAGCTAGTCATAAAATGGATCCAGATGTTTTATATTAATAGTAACAGCTGAATACAAGTATCCTTAATTTGTGACATTAGTTGATCCCAGAAGTACAGTAAAAATCATTGGGATCATTGAGCAGATCATCACATGGCCATGCACAATTTTGTGACTTTTTTGAGGTGGTAGTTAATGAGCTACATTATTAAGCAAATCCATTTTAACTAATGCTTTTTTTTTTTGACAGAAACCAGAACTAAATGCTAGAAACTGGCAAAAAAAACCCATAGTCATGTGATGTCACTGTGAATGGCCATAAAGATAAGCCAGTTGCTAAGTGCTCAAAATGCTATCATGTGACCATGTGGCCAATGGAACTTCAGCATTGGTCATAAATACCTTTTGGAGATTCTTCATAATTTTGAACAGTTGCTAAACAACCTGATGTTAAGTGAGGAATACCTGTGTAATGTGCCACCTCCCTTTCTGACAACTTTCTTATAATGTTTATAATAATTAGTATTATCACTACTGCTATTCTCCTCATGGATACCATCTTGCTTGCTTCACATGCCCCCTCGACCTTGCTCATAGCTACCATAAGGGAAGAACTGCAGTGTTTTATCCACACATGAAATGAGCATTTAAACAATTTTGGTTTGTGCCTCAATATAAAAAAGATTGGGTATCTAGAGTAGCATTTTACAATCTTGGCAACTTTAAGACATCAGGACTTCAACTCCCAGAATTTTCCAGCCAACCAGGACTTGAAGTCCACATGTCTTAAAGTTGTCAAAGATTGGGAACCCCTGAACTAGACATTAGCCTGAGAGCCTTCATCATTCTGGTCAGTGGTGAAGATATTCTGAAAACAAACAAAAGTAATCAAAGAGATAAACTTGACACATTTGCAAAATTGGCAGAATCCGTTCAGTTGGGCTACAACAGTGATGGTGAACCTTTTAGACACCGAGTGCCCAAACTGTGCATGCATGCATGCCGAAACGGAAAGGTGCGCAGGTGCATGCACGGACATGCGCAGCAGAGACCCAAAGATCAGCTGGCCAGGAGGATGTGGGGCATTCCAACACCGGCAGTGCAGCAAGAGGTAAGATCTTTTTCATAAGCTTCTGTTTCATCGTTTGCAGAGAAACAGAAGCTCATGAAAGAAATGCCACGGAAATCTGACCTGGGGCGACGGCATGTGTGCCAGCAGAGAGGGCTCTGCATTCGCCATCACGGGGCTACAATTTACATTCGTGAATGCTCCAAGAGTCACTAAGGAAATTTTCAGAAGTCAGAAAGAGCGATCCTGTCAATGCTCTTCTCCATCTTTGGAATGAAGAAATAGAAATACAATAGGCTGTTGATATAATTACTTCTAAGTGCACTGTGGTTCCTGGCCTTTCCCTGGTTTTCTAGAAAACTTTATGAATGAATGAAACAAGCCAGGAGCAGAAATGATTTATGACAAGCAGAAGTTGTTTATAATTGCCATGAGAGTGGCTTTGGTGAATACAATCAGGCCTAACACATAGTAGTCAAGACTTCAACAACAACAACAACAACAAAAAAAGCAGTTCAAGAAAGCTTTTTAAGATGGGTGAGGATTTTATTATCAATAGTTCTAGAAAATCCAATGCTAGAGGCATTGAAAACCCACCAATGTAGATTTCAAAGGATAAAGAGATAAAATTAGTTAGATTTGGGTCAGATAGAACACTTCTTTTTATATAATATATTCTAAGCTATGCAGCAGAATGTGTCCACTTGTATTGGATTACTGTCTGTTTATAAGATCTGGATATAGGTCCCTACTCTATCACAGATTTTCTGGCCCTCTGCTTAATCAGTACAGCTAGATGAGGGGAATTTACTTCAGGTAATGGTTATTGTGTTTTTTCATGATTTACCTGTTGTAAATGGAATTTCACTCCTTTCTAAAGGAAAGGAGGGGGGAAGTAGCTTGTGGGGGAAGTGAGTCGTTAGAACTTGTCTTAAGGTTGCTTACCAGCTTTCTGAACCCATGGTTTGGCACCTTTTGAACACCCGTTCAGGAATTAATAGTACATAATTTGGAATATTCTTTCTTTATCCTCTTCCCATCTTTTCAGTAGATGTATGATCGTAATGTAATAAATAATGTTTTAATGTAATATGTTTGGTGAAGGATTTCTGAATGTGAAGCAGCATATAAATATACTGAACAAATGAATAAGGGACACCCATTAATTGCAAAATAAAAGGTGGCCCACTGAAGTCATTGGGCAGAGGCTTCCTAACGTAGTATAAAAGAAATGTTGAATAATAATCTTAGAGGTGCATTGAGAATGTATATTTTATCAGCCAGACCTACTATCCATATCAACATCTTCACTTCTCTATGATTCTGCATCATCTGCATAATGAATGCAAATATGCATTTATATGATTATCTCTAGTCTTCTATTACTGTGTTTTCAGTAAATACAGAGTGAAGGTTATACCTAGAATATGAATTCTGAATTCTAGTCAGGAAAAAAAAATCCAAAAAGAACAACAAATGCAAACAAAGTAAAAATTATGTTGTATTTATTCATTTTGTATTTTCTTATTAGTGCAGGATGTTATCCAGAAGTTAATGACATGAGGGCAGAGTTACATAAAATTTTCTTATAATGTCTAAAAAAGCCAAATGCAGTTCTTAACAACTACTGTAATTATTCTTATTTATTTATTTATTTATTTATTTATTTATTTATTTGTTCAATTTATATGCCGCCCTTCTCTGGAGACTCAGGGCGGCTTACAATGTGTTAAGCAATAGCCGTCATACTTTTGTATTTTGCCCCCCCCCAGCGGTGTTCTTTTTTATACAAAGTCAGCTTATTTCCCCCACAATCTGGGTCCTCATTTTACCTACCTTGGAAGGATGGAAGGCTGAGTTAACCTTGAGCCTGGTGAGATTTGAACTCGCAGTAATTGCAGGCTGCTGGCAGCTAAGTGCTTATTTATCTTGCCAGTATTGCATTTCAACAAGGGTTCAAAAATGCAGAAAGGGTTCTCTCATACTGTATTTGTTAATAATTACTATTCAACTGAGGTATTTATTTTCAAAATTATACATATTATACTGTATATAAGAAATATTTAGTGAAATTACAGGACCTCAAGAAATGTACACAGGATAATTCTATATGGTATATGGCTGTGATGGCGAACCTATGGCACACGTGCCACAGGTGGCACGTGGAGCCATATCTGTGGGCATGCGAACATTGCCCTAGCTCAGCTCCAGCATGCATGCACGTGCCGGCCAGCTGATTTTTCAGCTTTCCGGGCCCACCAGAAGTCGGGAAACGGGCCATTTCCAGCCTCTGGAGGGCCTCCGGGTGGGTGGGGAAAGCCATTTTCACCCTCCCCAGGCTCCAAGAAAGCCTCTGGAACCTGGGGAGGGTGAAAAATGGGCCTACTGGTTCCACTGGTGATCTCTTTGCTGTCGCGTGCCAAAAGTGGGGGGAGTGCGGGGGGGGGGGGTCACACACACATGCATGGGGTGGGGGCATTGAATTATGGGTGTGGACACATGCACACACGACTCCCCTGTGCTCCCCCTGCTTTTGGCACATGACAGCAAAAAGGTTAGCCATCATTGGTATATGATATATATAACAAAAAATCTAGAATGTTATATATCTTTCAGGCCATTAAGAAGAACAATAAGCTTCTTTCACCTTTAAGGGAATCATTTACCTGTTTTTTGTTTGTTTGTTTTAATTAGTAAGAAATGTTGATGCAGTATGTTAAGCAGCTGAAAAAATCTGGACATTTTAGCAACACTTTATGGGGAAAACGTTATTTCACAAATATTTCCTTTAAATGTTTTGAAGTATTTTCTTAAACAGCTTAACTGTAGTACATACATTGGCCTATATATTTCTCAGGATAATTTTTTTCCAATTAATATTTAACATTATGACATTTTTACTGATCTTAAAACACAAAAGGAGTTCTAGCAGTTATTTGGAATTCAATTTTTGCATGCAGATATAATTGTTTAGTGGACCAAAATCCAGTTCCTCAAAGTCTTTTCTTAAAAAAGCAGAAAATCCCACTCATCTGCATTGTTAAAATACTAGACAGACAAACAGACAGACAGAATTGCAGGGTAAATTATAGAGCTTTGCAAATCATTCAGCAAAATATTATGTTAACAAAAGAGTCTTCCCAAAATCATATCAGTGTGATTCTTATATAGATTTTCTAAGTTACCTATGAATATTTTGCACACCCTTATTAAAGTTATTCAAAAATTCATAATTTAAAGGCTTTTGAATTTTTCCAGTACAGAAAATGACATAGACTTAGGATATTACCATAAATTTTGATAGCAAAGTATTTTCTTAATCTACTTTATTTTCTCTCTTTTGCCTTTTTACTGATTATAGCAATATCACTTAGACTTATATACCACTTCGCAGTGCTTTACAGCCCTCTCTAAGAATCAGCATATTGCCCCCAACAATCTGGGTCTTCATTTTACTGACCTTGGACAGATGGAAGGCTGAATCAACCTTGAGCCAGTGAGAATTGAACTGCTGAACTGCTGGCAGCTGGCAATCAGCAGAATTAACCTGCAATACTGCATTCTAACTACTGTGCCACCACGGCTCTTATTATGACAGTTATAATAGTCTATTTATCTAAATATTATTTTTCTTATATGGCGTTTACTTTTTACCATCCTTGTTTAATAAAACTGCTTATCTACAGTATCTTTAGTCTCATTCTTGAATTTTTTGGGGGGGGTCATAAAAGTTACATGTTGCATAACAGTTATATAGTCCCAAACATTTTTAAGTTATCATCATTCTAATTCTATCTTTTAACATAAAAGCATTTATCATTATCCCCTTACTATTTATCATTTTTTAAAAAATATAATTTGACTTGTGCTTTTCAAACATATCATGTGTGAAACAATTTCATTTAGATGAGAGCCATACTCTGAACATGAACTTATATTTTGAAAGGCCTGTATGAATCACCCTGATTCAATTCAATCTGAAATCAATTAGAGTGAATAAGGAATAAAGAAATAGTATACATAATACTATATATTGGAATATATACTATTTAAAAGGAAACAGCTCTTGAAAAAGTATCAAGTTCTTATTCTAAATCCTATGAAATACAAAATGTCGTCTTTCCCCTGAATGATACATACATTTTAAAAATTTATCTAAAGTTTAATTAACTCTGGTCAAAATTTCAATAAATTCCTATGTGAACAGAAGCTACCACAATTTCTTCATGGTGCAAAGTTAAACAACATTTTCAATAAATTTAAATGCATACTTACTACAGGCTTTTCGACTTACAACCACAATGGAACCCAAAATTTCTGTTGGTAAGTGAAACATTTGTTAAGTGAGTTTTGCCCCATTTTATGACCTTTCTTGCCAAAATTGTCAAGTGAATCACTGCAATTGATAAGTTAGTAACCCAGTTCTTAAATGAATCTGGTTTCCCCATCGACTGTCAAGATTGAACCACATTGCTTCTTTCAAACCTTAATGCTTTTCAACTTGCCAATGAACTGGGGGGGAGGGAAGGGGGAAATACAATGCTGAGATTATATGCAGAAATTGTGAGAGCTTGGCAACCATCAAGGTCACCATTGCAGGTGCTGAAAGAGATGGACTGTTCCCATAAGAAAAGGATGTCTCATAATGAGGGGTGGGGAGAAAAGGAAGCTATTGTTTAACTAGGCGAGTATTTGTGTGGGAAAACCAGAGCTGAGTTTTGGGAATTCAAAGCTCTTGAGAATGTTTCCTTATTTTGCATTCACTAGTTGGAAAGTTGACATTGACTTTGCTGGTCAGAAATTCACAAAAGGTGATCACTGAACTTTGGGACATAGCAACAGTCATAAATATGAACCAATTGCCAAGCATCTGAATTTTGATTACATGATTATGGATATGCTGCAATGGTTGTAACTGAAAAACGGTCCTAAGTCACTTTTTCAGTGTCGTTATAACTTTGAATGGTCACTAAATGAACTGTTGTAAATCAAGGATTACCTGTATTCATATACTGTACATTAAACACTTTTTAAAATTTATACAAAAATAAGATAATAGTCAATACTGAAGATACTAAAGTCTAGACAGCCTTTCAATATTCCTGGGCCAAAAATTCACTCTTAAGATCTGGAATGTAATTCACTTTCCAATGGACCTTACTATGCTCATCTTTTTGCATCAGTTTTGGACTCTGCTTTCAAGAAAATATATAGTCAGCCGCAAGGTAAATTTTTGCAGGTGAATTTGATATAACACTTTGTCCTTCATGTTTGAATCCTTAATTTAAAGTCTTCCATCATTTCTAGATACAGTACCTTGCTTCTCAGGTGACTCATAAACAGTCACAGTCTTTTAAAAATTTGAATTGAACAGATAATTATTTCACCTAGTGCAATAATAAATAATAATTACTAAATTAGATAGAAATATTGATAAATTAGTTCATAGATAAACTTTTCCACTATAATTTTCAAGCTGTTTTTAGATTCAGAAACAGATACTTTTTTCCGTATGGATTATTTCTTCCATTTACTCTGCTTCTTCTGTTACAGTTTGATGCACTAGAACAGTGGTTCTCAACCTTCCTAATGCCACGACCCTTTAATACAGTTCCTCATGTTGTGGTGACCCCCAACCATAAAATTATTCCTAAAACCACTGAAAATATGTGTTTCCGATGGTCTTAGGCGACCCCTGTGAAAGGGTCATTCGACCCCCAAAGGGGTCGCGACCCACAGGTTGAGAACCACTGCACTAGAAAATAATTGCTTCATTTTAAAAAAAATCTGAAGACTCTGGGGAAGTCAACATTCTTTTGATTTGTTTCCCAATGAGTAATATGTGAAAGCAAAAGTTTTATAATATCAGAAGAGAAAGCAAAGTATTGCTTATATATAAAATACATTATAAATATATATTCTAATATATGCTTCAAAATATATGATAAAAACTATTTGATTGTTGACAGGTTATTAAATGCTAGAATATTATTTTCTTAGCATATATTCATATATAAGAACAGAATGAAATCATCTGTTTTAGATTCACTGGGAAGACTTTGTTCAGTTTAAATGCTTTTTTAATTTCATTGGCACGCTGCTGTCCTCATTATAGAAAAGGAGAGATCTGAAATGTTAAGAAAAATCTAATGATTATACTATTCAATTTGCTAAGGAAAAAAATCAGGATTGATAGTGATGGCTGCACTCATTATTCTAGAGACCAAAGAGCACACCAGTTTATTTTTTCTGATGCCTGTGGTCTTATCTTAAAAAAGATGTTAGAAACTCTACGTTAGAGAAATATGTTTAGAAACACAATGTTAGAAACTCTAGCTTTATGGGAACTTGCTTTAACATACTGTGCAGATTAATCCCCCACCCCATGAACTGGGATAAATAGATGAATACAACAACTATTTAGACAGTGTAACTTGGAAAGGACATTATCAAAGGGGCAATAGAAATGACAGCAATTTATTGGTTTTTGCTCCTAGGAATCTCTAATACTTAAAATATCATACAAAGCTTTTATGAGAACATATAATCTGTCCAGGAGTTAAACACAAGGTATTTACTTCTCTGAGGAATATTAGGATTTTAGAGGCACACAGGAGTTGCCAGTTTTAAAAAAATGTGTGAATGTTTTGGAATAAAAATATACCAATTGCAAATACTTTACTAATTTAAGTTAAAATAGAGAAGGAGGCTGCGGAGGCTGGCGGTGGGTGGAGTCGGCGCGGAGGAGGCCGATGGTGATGGCGGTGGTGATGACGGCGCCCAAAATGGCGCCCGAAATTGACAGTTACAGACGGCAGTTACAGCCGGCAGAAATCAGAGCAATTAAAGACCAAAGAGGCCACAAGCGGGAGAGTAGGGACCTGCTTATCTATTTTCAACTAAACTCCTGGGAGACAGAGGGATGTCGACCCTTTCATTGTTGGGCCAACCCTGGATTGCCTCCCAGAGGCCTCCCCCTCTCTTTCTATGGGGGGGGGGTTAAACCTTTATACATAAAAGACCTGAAGAAGGCTATGGAGATTAGAAAGGATTGTTGTGTCTATCATGGGGGCTTTGCTTCTGCAAAGTGTCTGCCTTATTCCATCTCCCCTCCTGTATTTTTATCTCCTGTTGCCCTTTTTGTGGCCGGATATTCGGCTTTTTGTGATCATTTGCTATCCAGGTTTGTTGTTTCCTGTATGTCAGGATAAGAATTTCTCTACTTTTATGTCATCTGAGTCTCCCTGGATTTTCGCCTACTACATATTTCCCACAGACTATCTGTGTCTCTGAACTCAAGGATTGGCTATTCCATCTGTGCCTAGGTACAACATTGAAAAAACAGGACTATAGCTGCTGTTTTTCTCCCTTATATCTGGTTGCCGTGAGAGGGTGATCGATGTTTACATCTGAGTTCAAAATGGCTTTTTTCTACCGCTGATGTGAGAGATCAGTGGGACTAAAATGACTTGTACCTCTGATTGATACTCTCTCCACAGGACCCTGGATAACCAGGACATGCCTACCAGCTATAGACTATCTATCTACAAAATGTACTCATTGGGAGAACTCCTCAAACTGCGAGATGCCCCCCTCTTGCAGGTCTGGCCCTCTTCTTTATCGAGGGCCTATCTCGATGACGGACTTTGGAGTCCGGAGAGATGGCATACAGCAAAAAGAGGGTTATGGGGTTTTTTAGGGAAATTTCTTAATAAAATTTTAAGGGATTCTGGGAGGGGGGTAGGTTGTGTGGGTTCGGGGGAAGACCCGCAGGGGAGGGTATTGGGCCAGCCGAGGGACATGACATGGGAGGTGCGGACTCGGGGGTCAAGGAGATGATTAGAGCTTACGATTCAGATGGCCATAACATCAATACTGTAGGTGGGAGGGGCAGATATGGTGGGAGCAGGGGGCCACATCATCTTGCAGGAGTGCGTCCTCACTGGTTGCAAGCAGTGGCACGCTCCGACCCTCAAAGCTCTTCTCGTTCCCCAGGTTGTACGGAACCTCGGGCCCCAGGCCTTCGGTTGATGCTATGCAACGCCAGGTCCATTGTAAATAAAGCCCCCCTCATCTGTGATCTTATTCAGGAGGGGGGTGCGGACCTGGCGGGTATTACAGAGACCTGGTTGGGCCAGGAAGGGGAAGCCCCCCTTGTTGATATGTGCCCACCAGGTTTCCGTGCTTTCCATCAGTCAAGGTCTCAGGGGAGGAGCGGAGGGGTGGCGGTTGTTATTAACGAAGGTCTTGGACCGAGGGAGGCCACTGTTCCTCAGACGGCTGGATGTGAGTCCCTCCTTGTGAAGTGGGGTCATAGGGTGCAGTTGGGCTTGCTAGTCACGTACCTGGCTCCCTGCCACGTGGCAACAGCCCTGCCTGAGCTGCTTGATATTATAGCCGTGGTGGCGGTTGACACCCCCAGGCTTATGGTCATGGGGGATTTTAACCTGTCATCTGTTGGCGAGACGTCTGAGGTAGCTCGGGAGTTCATGGCTTCCATGACGGCTATGGACTTGACCCAATTAATTTATGGCTCTACTCACGTGGGGGGACACACACTGGACCTGGTTTTTGTCTCTGGACAGTGGTTGAGTGATCTCGAGATAGGGGATATAGTGATTGAACCCTTGTCATGGTCAGATCACTCCCTCCTTCGCCTTGACCTCCGAACCGCCACACCCCGCTGCAGGGAGGCGGAACCGACCAGGTGGTTCCGCCCCAGGCGCCTGATGGATCCTGAGAGATTCCAGTTTCAGTTTCAGTTTCAGTTTTATTTGATTTGTATACCGCCCTACTCCCGAAGGACTCAGGGCGGTGAACAGCCAACAATAAAATACATAGATACACAAAATTTAAAAACCCAATAAAATCAAATTAAATTATTTGGCCCAGACAAATTAAAACACCCCGATAATTTAAAAAACAGATTAAAATTTAAATATTTAAAAAGGGAAGAGATTAGGCCAAGCCCGCTTGATGGAATAAAAAGGTCTTCACAGCACGGCGGAAGGAGCGCAGATCCGGGATCCTCTGTATCTCCGGGGGGAGCTCATTCCAGATAGTAGGTGCCCCCACAGAGAAGGCTCTCCCCCTGGGGGCCGCCAGTCGACACTGTTTGGCTGACGGCACCCGGAGGAGTCCCTCTCTATGAGAGCGTACTGGCCGGTGGGAGGCTATTGGTGGTAATAGGCGGTCCCATAGATAACCAGGTCCTAAGCCATGGAGCGCTTTAAAGGTGGTAACCAAAACCTTGAAGCGCACCCGGAAGACCACCGGGAGCCAGTGCAGCTCGCGCAGGAGAGGTGTTACATGGGAGCGCCATGTCGCTCCCATTACCACCCGCGCGGCCGCACTCTGCGCCAGTTGGAGCCTCCGGGTGCTCCTCAAGGGGAGCCCCATGTAGAGAGCATTACAATAGACCAGGCGGGAGGTGACGAGGGCATGAGTGACCGTGCGTAACGAGTCCCGATCCAGAAAGGGACGCAACTGGCGAATCAGGCGAACCTGATAAAAATCCTCCCGGTCACGGCCGTCAAATGCTCTTCTAAAGACAGCCGTGAGTCCAGGAGGACGCCCAAGTTGCGAGCCCTCTCCGTGGGGGCCAATGATTCGCCCCCAATAGTCAGTGATGGCGTCAACTGACTATATCGGGATGTCGGAAACCACAGCCACTCGGTCTTGGATGGGTTGAGCCTGAGCCTGTTCCTCCCCATCCAGATCCGTACGGCCTCCAGGCACCGGGACATCACTTCAAGGGCATCGTTGGGGTGATCCGGGGTGGAGATGTACAGCTGAGTGTCATCAGCGTACTGATAGTACTCCACCCCGAAACCATGGATGATCTCGCCCAGGGGCTTCACATAAATGTTGAACAGGAGAGGCGAGAGGACCGACCCTTGCGGCACCCCACATATGAGGGGCCTTGGGGTCGACCTCTGTCCCCCTGCCAACACAGACTGCAACCGGTCAGAGAGAAAGGAGGAGAACCACCGCAACACAGTGCCTCCCACCCCTAACTCTTCCAACCGGTGCAGCATGATACCATGGTCGATGGTATCAAAAGCCGCTGAGAGATCTAACAGGACCAGGACAGAGGAGCACCCTCTGTCCCCAGCCCTCCAGAGATCATCAACCAACGCGACCAATGCCGTTTCCGTGCTGTACCCAGGCCTGAAGCCCGACTGGAACGGATCCAGATACGTCGTTTCATCCAGGTGCTGGGGGAGCTGTTGCGCAACCACACTCTCAACAACCTTCGCCACAAAATGAAGGTTGGAGACCGGACGATAATTTACCAACATTGCCGGGTCCAGGGAAGGCTTCTTGAGGAGAGGCCTCACCACCGCCTCTTTCAAGGCGGCAGGAAAGACACCCTCACCCAGCGAAGCATTTATAATCCCCTGGAACCAGCCTCGTGTCACCTCCCGAGAAGCCAGCACTAACCAGGAGGGACACGGGTCCAATAAACAAGTGGTCGCGTTCAGTCTACCCAGAATCCTGTCCACGTCCTCAGGGGTCACAGGATCAAACTCATCCCAGATAACATTCTCAAGACCTGCCCCAGTCCCTCCCCCTGAGACTACCCAGTCGGAGTCCAGATCTTCCCGAATCTGAGCGATTTTGTCATACAGATATTGAACAAAATCCTCGGCTCTACCCTCCAAGAGGTCCTCCCACGCTTCCTGGTGGAGCAGGGAGCGGGTCACCCTAAACAGGGCGGCCGGGTGATTATCTGATGACGCAATAAGAGCAGCAAAATAGCTACATTTCGCTGCTTTTATCGCCACTAGGTAATTCCTAATATGAGATCTTACCAGTGTCCGGTCAGTTTCAGAAAGACTGGCCCTCCAACTACTCTCTAGGCAACTTTTCCGGCGCTTCAACTCCCTCAGCTCCTCAGTGAACCAAGGAGCTAAATGAGATCGGCGCCGGGTCAGAGGCCGCAAAGCCACGACCCGATCCAGAGCTCCAGCGGCCGCCCTATCCCAGGCGGCCACTAGGTCTCCAGTCGGGGCGTGTGCCAGAGCCTCAGGGAATGGCCCAAGCTCCATCTGGAATCTATCAGGTTCCATCAGGCGCCTGGGGCGGAACCATCTTACCGGCTCCGCCTCCCTGTGGCGGGGTGTAGCGGTTCGAAGGTCGAGACGAAGGAGAGAGTGATCAGACCATGACAAGGGCTCGGTGACTATATCCCCTATCTCGAGATCACTCAACCACTGTCCAGAGACAAAAACCAGATCCAGCGTGTTTCCCCCCGTGTGGGTAGGGCCATGAATTAACTGGGTCAGGTCCATGGCTGTCATGGAAGCCATGAACTCCCGAGCCACCTCAGATGCCTCACCAACAGACGGCAAGTTGAAATCCCCCATGACCATAAGCCTAGGGGTCTCAACCGCCACCGTGGCGATGACGCTGAGTAGCTCGGGCAGGGCTGCTGCCACATGGCAGGGAGCCAGGTACGTGATCAGCAAACCCATCTGAACCCTGTGACCCCATTTCACAAGGAGGGATTCACAGCCGGCCGTCTGAGGAACAGTGGCCTCCCTCGGTCTCAGACCTTCATTAATAATAACCGCTACCCCCCGCCCCTACCCTGCAACCTCGGCTGATGGAATGCGCGGAAACCTGGTGGGAGCTTGGGCCATTTCCTGAGGTTCTGGCACACGACTCGGCTGAGGACTTAGTGGCCGCCTGGGATAGAGTGGCGGCTGGGGCTTTAGACCGAGTCGTGCCTTTGCAGCTTCTGACCCGGCGCCGATCTCACCTGGCTCCTTGGTATACTGAGGAGCTGAGGGAGATGAAGCGCCGGAAAAGACGCCTAGAGAGCAGTTGGAGGGCTAGTCGTTCTGAATCCGACCGGACACTGGTAAGATCTCATATTAAGAATTACCTAGTGGCGATAAGAGTAGAGAAGAGTAACTACTTTTCTGCTCTTATTGCGTCATCAGATAATCGCCCAGCCGCCCTGTTTAGGGTGACCCGCTCCCTGCTCCATCAAGGGACGCGGGAAGATCCCTTGGAGGGTAGAGCTGAGGATTTTGTACAATATCTGTATGACAAAATCGCTCAGATTCGGGAACAGCTAGACTCTGACTGGATTGATCCAGGGGAGATGACAAGGGCAGGTCTTGAGAATATTATTTGGGAAGAGTTTGATCCTGTGACTCCCGAAAGCATGGATAGGATACTAAACAGACTAAATGTGACCACATGTTTATTGGACCCGTGTCCCTCCTGGTTGGTACTGGCCTCCCGGGAGGTGACGCGAGGCTGGCTCCAGGAGATTATAAATGCTTCTTTGAGTGAGGGTGTCTTTCCTACCATCTTGAAAGAGGCGGTGGTGAGGCCCCTCCTAAAGAAGCCCTCCCTGGACCCAGCTGTGTTAGCAAATTATCATCCTGTCTCCAACCTTTGCTTTGTTGCAAAGGTTGTTGAGAGTGTGGTCGCACGACAACTGCCTCAGTACCTGGATGAATCAAATTATCTAGATCCGTTCCAGTCGGGCTTCAGGCTCGGATACAGCACAGAGACAGCATTGGTCGCATTGGTTGATGATCTCTGGAGGGCTCAGGACAGGGGTTGCTCCTCTGTCCTGGACCTATTAGACCTCTCAGCGGCTTTTGATACCATCGATCATGATATCATGCTGCATCAGTTAGAAGGGGTGGGGGTGGGGGGCACTATTTTACAGTGGTTCTCCTCCTTTCTCTCTGATCGATCGCAGTCTGTGTTGACAGGGGGGCAGAGGTTGACCCCGAGGCCCCTTATATGTGGGGTACCACAAGGATCGGTCCTCTCGCCCCTTCTATTCAACATTTATGTGAAGCCGCTGGGTGAGATCATCCGTGGTTTTGGGGTGAAGTATCATCAGTACGCTGATGACACTCAGCTGTACATCTCCACCCCAGACCACCCCAATGATGCCCTCGAGGTGATGTCCCGATGCCTGGAGGCCGTATGGATCTGGATGGGGAGGAACAAACTCAGACTCAACCCATCCAAGACCGAGTGGCTGTGGTTTCCGTTGTCCCGATATAGTCAGTTGGCGCCATCTCTGACTATTGGGGGCGAGTTGTTGGCCCCCACAGATGGGGTTCGCAACTTGGGCGTCTTCCTGGACTCACGGCTGTCTTTAGAAGAGCATATGACGGCCGTGGCCAGGAGGACTTTCTATCAGGTTTGCCTGATTCGCCAATTGCATCCCTTTCTGGATCGGGACTCGTTACGCACGGTCACTCATGCCCTTGTCACCTCACGCCTGGATTATTGTAATGCTCTCTACATGGGGCTCCCCTTGAGAAGCACCCGGAGGCTCCAACTGGTCCAGAATGCAGCCACGCGGGTGGTGATGGGAGCAATGTGACGCTCTCATGTGACCCCCCCTCCTGCGCGAGCTACACTGGCTCCCGGTGGTCTTCCGGGTGCACTTCAAGGTTTTGGTTACTATCTTTAGAGCGCTCCATGGCTCAGGGCCAGGGTACTTACGAGACCGCCTCCAGCCTCTCACCGACCAGTTCGCTCCCATAGAGAGGGGCTCCTCGGGGTGCCGTCGACCAAACAATGTTGACTGGTGGCTCCCAGGGGGAGAGCCTTTTCTGTGGGGGCACCTACCATCTGGAACGGGCTCCCCCCGGAGTTACGAAGGATCCAAGACTTACGCATCTTCCGCCGTGCCCTGAAAACGTTTCTATTCCAACAGGCTGGTCTGGCCTAACTCTCCCTTTTAAATTGGCTTTTAATTCGGCTTTTAAATCGGGTTTTCGATCTCTTTTAGATAAATCTGGATGGTTTTTTTTTTGGTTTTAATTTTTTGAGCCTAAATTATTTAATCTGTTTTTATAGTCTTTAACTTTTATATATCTTTGTATTTATTTATGACTGTTCACCGCCCTGAGTCCTTCGGGAGTAGGGCGGTATACAAATATGGAAAATAAATAATTAAATAATTAAATAAATAAATAAATAAATAAATAAATAAATAAATAAATGCCAGAGCAGGTAAGACCAGGAAGCTTATTTATAGATACAAAAATATGGGATAACCAGTAGGTATTGTATGGCACTCCAATGTACAGTATTTATGTATGCATTTATTTGCTTATCATTATAAAGATAACAGATGAGATTTTAATACAGCTTTAGTTGAGCATTGTAACACTGAAGGGACACCTTGGGATGTTATTGTTGAATTTCTCATTGCAGCTGAAAAATTTTCACCATCACAAATCATCTTAATAGCTAATGTGTAAAAGCCCTGATTATTTAATAAAATTATGACCTGTTTAATTTTACATTTACTTCTACATTTAAAATATTGCCTTAAAGAAGAATCACCCAATAAACCAACGAACAAACTTTATAAAATATTCCCATGGGCAACATACAGCATACAATAGCTCATAAATTTTCTCTAACCTCTCTTATCTTTTGGAAGCAAATTTTCTTGTATCACATCAGGTAGAAAAGTAGGATAATTTCTTTGAGAGTTCCTAATCAAGAACATAGAGATTTCCACTTAAATTTCATTAGTCGACATGAACAAAGTTAATTAGAGTTGTAAAATAAAACGCCTACATATTGAACAATATATTCAATTCCAGTAGTACTTTGGATATTATGGGTTGATGCACAGTCAACCAGACGTTTAGAACTGGATTCAACATTTTTACCCAAGGACCTGGGATGGGCAGATTTTGATAATATTAAAAGTATCATCACAGGATATAAGTTATTCCAAATAAAACTGCCTTTTGCAATTGACCGACGGTGATTTCGACTATGGTGATGTGTTCAAGTGATGTTCAGATGTTTTGGATTGCACCCAAAGTACTTATTATTGTTGGTACTCCTTTTTCTCTCTCTTTTTGCCACAATTGTTCTGCTTTTATTTGCAGGTTCTTGTATTTTGTAATTTCTTCCAGTTCCCCAATGCGCCATTGTTGCTATTTTGTTGTGCCATTATTTGTAGTCAGTTTTTGTGATCTTCTTGCAGCACAATGCAGCAGCTAACTAAATGGTCTTTGTTTAAAATAATATAATTTAGAAATTCAATTTTAAGTTTCGAAGAAATTTTCATCCTCTGTGTAATTTAGTGTTTAGCTGGCATTAAGATTTTTCAGAGTATTCTGATTCGTATAACTTATTTACATTCAGGCATAAAATTTAAGTATTTTGTATGGATCTATTTAATATTCAGTGTTGAAATTTCTATGCTACTCTTGTTTGGTATTCATATATCATCTGTAGGAGCATTTCCATATGGAAACACATACCCATACGGACATTCAGTACAATTGCTCTTATAATGAACATTTCAATAGCGATACTTGATTAGATTGTGTTATAGATTGAACAGATAATTAAAGTAATCAGCTGTTTTAATTTATTCACAGAGGGATAATTATCATTTTCTATCATGCAACACCATTAATGGTTTAACTACTACCTTTAACTTTTATTTTTCACTTTCTGAAAAGGCTTTCTGTAAAAAGCTACACAACCAGTATCATTCAGCGCCTCATAAATCAATTACCTTTGTAGTTGTAAGGCCTTTATTTTGCAGAACTGGGCACTGGGTATAACATGAGAACCTAGAACGGAAGCAGTAAGTGAAAATGCGCTTAAATACAGTCCTACTTTAAATAAATTTTAAAGGAAAAAAATCAAGGTGAAATACATTACGTAGGGGTGAATCAAGTATGTAATTTCTAAACAATCATCTTTTATGCATAGAGTTATGTAAATGAGTCAGAATCAGAAAAGAGCAAAAATTCAGATAGCAAATAATTATAGTATCAAGGACAAGTGCTTATATTAATATCCAATGCTAAAAGTTAACTTTTTGAAATTAAATATGTAGTCAGGGTAATTGTACATAGTTTAGAAAATATAATATTTTATACTATGCTATACTATTCTATACTATATATATATAGTATATATATATAGTATATATGTATGTGTTAATCAAGATGTAACAACACAGCCAACCAACCTGCTTACAACAACAAAGCCAGCACTCCCCACCTCCCCACCAGTATTTATAGAGAGACGGCATCTCCAATCACACTTTGCTCGCACAAGCACGAAGCCGAAAACACCAGCCTGAAGATGATAAATGAGACTTCGTCGAAACGTCGCCAAGACACTTCCAATTTTACGCGGGAGAAAACCCGAATAACCAAAGACCTACATACAAACACCCGCAAAAACATATATATATATATGTTTTATATATATATATACATACATACATACATACATACATATGTAGGTCTTTGGCTATATATATATACACACACACACATATATACATATATATACAAGTCTTGGTGTATTGGGTCTTTTCCCGTGCAAGATTGAGAGCATCTTAGCGACATTTCGATGAGGTCCCACTGGTCGTCTTCAGGCTGGTGTCTTCGGCTTCGTGTTTATGCGAGCAAAGCGTGATCGGAGATGCCATTTCTTTATAAATACTGGTGGGGAGGTGGGGAGTGCTTGCTTTGTTGTTGTAAGCAGGTTGGTTGGCTGTGTTGTTACATCTTGATTAATAGATGGAGTTGATGTTTGCAGATTAGTCAGCTATTTCATAACATCCTGTGTGGCCAAGGTCCTAGCTGTGTGCCCATTAGTCTTTTGTGTTGTAACGACCTGGGTAATGGGTTGTGTGGTAGCATCCTGAGCTCTAGTGTTGTGGCATCCTGAGTCCTGGGCTGCAACATCCTGGGTAGTTGGCTGTGTTGTAACATCCTGAGTTCTGTGATGTATTGTCTTGAGTAGATAGATAGATAGATAGATAGATAGATAGATAGATAGATATATCCCCCTATACATTATAGAGGGCGCACATAGTGCCATAGTGCTATGCTGAAAGCAGGTGCCATTTTGGAAACGGCTGCAATGAATTGAGACCACTCTGAAATGGGGCCCACATCCAGGACGGCACTATGCAGCCTCATGTAGGATGGCTGATTTGCTGCTTCCTGGAGGAGATCTACAAAAAAGTATGTGGCTAAGCCATGGTAGAGGTGGGGATGATGGGGTGGGACCCAGTGGGGTGGGAAGCAGACCAAAGGACTGCAAGGAAACATTGGGGCATTATGGGAGGGAAAGATACTGTAGGTTACAGTGCCCCAGCGATAGGTTGTAAGGCAGGCAGAATGGCTAATGGAACTAAATTAAAGAAGGCTGAAGGAAAACATGATAGCAGTTTTCCATCAGTTGAAGAGCTGTCACAGGGAAGACAGCATCAATTAATTTTCTGTTCCATCTGAGGATATAACAAGAAACAATGGGCTGAAGCTCATCCAATATGGAAAGAAGGAGGAATTGCCTGAGAATGAAAGGTATTAAGCATTGGAACTACTTACCTCCTGAACTTGTGAGTGCTCCATTGCTGGAAGTTTTCAGAAAAGATTAAATAATTCATTTGTCAAATAAGATGTGAAGAATCCTGCCTTGGGCAAAGGGCTGGATTAGGATATATCCAGTGTCCCTTCCAATCCTGTGATCCGTGATTGCTTCTGTAGTGTGAGAAAACTGCATAGATTTGCCCATTGTGCCTGTAGGAGGAGTTCAATGTAATCTGAGGGCACATTTACTTACACTTTATTTATACTAGTTTCCTTGATTCATCTTTAGAAAACTGGTCCCATTGCACCTACCTTTTAGTTTGCACACGATGGATATTTGCTAATGGTTTAATTCCTGGAAAAATATCTTACTGATCTGAAACACACATTTTTTATATATTATTCCACCCTTATTTCTACAAAAAACACAAGGCAGTAAACATACTTAATATTACTTCCTTCTCCTATTTTCTCCACAAAAACAACATTGTAAGCTGAGACAGAGTGATTGGCCCAAAGTCACCTAGTTGGCTTTCATGCCTAAGGTGGGACTGACACTTGTAGTCTCCCGGTTTCTAGTCTGCTACTTTAATCATTACACTAAATGAAAATGTTCTCAGCAGTAAACAATTATCCTCTCATACAGATCAAATTGAAAATATAATTTCTACAGATCACTTTGTTTCTTATACTTTGGTCCCTATTCAACCCAGTGCCTAAGATGTCTCCCTTTTCCTTCTTCACTTCCTGACAATTTTAATAGTTTTGGGAAATGTATAAACACAGTTTTAATGAAAGATTAGTTTATGCTTTTAAAAGATTCACTATTACCTTTTCATTGTAAAATGTTCACAGAATATTAATTATTTCTAAGGAATTTTTGAGCTTTTTTTAATATTCTAAAATCAGAAGGCCTGGTTAGCTCAGGAATTCTGGGAGTTGAAGTCCACAAGTCATCAAAAAGCCATTGTTTTCCCTCCCATGTTCTAAATACTGCAACTTGGTTGCCATTTCAGTCTTCAGATTCAACTAATAAAAATCTACAGTGTAATTGGTATCCAGTGTATTTAGAACATACATCATATTTGCAAGAGATATGCCTTCTGGATAATAATTACTATAGAATAATTAGTATTGTATTTGTTATCAAGACAAAAGTGGCACTTCTCTGCAACTCAGGTTGCTGAGTTAGGCAACTCAGGTACCGAGAGTTTTAAAGAATGGCAGTTGCTGAAGGATGAAACTGTGTATGTCACATGATCAGCCCTATACCTGTCTTCAATCCTCAGTATGATCCTTTGCGTATAAAATCAATTATGCTTCTTTCATTTTTTCTACATGAAATTGAAATGGTACACATTTCCTAAATCCCAAGAATTGAACAATCAAAAGTCCTCTTATCCGCTTTTGCTTCCCAACACGGGGGGAAGAATGCATATATACATACTCAGGTTTCAAATCTTTTCAATATAATTCTATGTGTTACTTCCTGTTCATATAGTACAGTTCTTGCCATTGTTACTGTGAGATAAATTAATAGCATGCTGAAATTAAACATAGCATTCTATATAGATTTCTATGGTAAAGGAAATTTAACCAAATCCTTTATCTCTATAGTTAATAGTATTTTTCTCCTTCAGCTGGGTCATGAACATTTGCCCTCTTTTGAATTCTAATGGAAAACCCTGTCAGAGTTTTATGGGCAAAATGGTGCTGTATAATAAAAGTTTCTTAAATTCCAGAGTTACAGTTTCTGTTTTAACATCTTTTTTTTTACTTATTTTTTCCAATCTTAAATGCCTTCACTTATGCTCTTTCTCACTGGCAATAAAGTCAAGTCCTAATCCCAGAGGCCACCATTCCATTTACTCTATTCCATAACTCTGAAACATATACATTAGCTTCAAATATGAAACTTTATCAACTGTTGTCAGAAAAATCCATGTGTAATATACCACATTTTTTGCTTGGC
The DNA here is from genome assembly GCA_022577455.1 of Arizona elegans. Taxonomy (NCBI): domain Eukaryota; kingdom Metazoa; phylum Chordata; class Lepidosauria; order Squamata; family Colubridae; genus Arizona; species Arizona elegans. The sequence continues at coordinate 67,915,757 of JAKOOJ010000006.1, read as the reverse complement.
ATAGCAAAAATATCCTCATTCTGATAGGTTAATGAGGCATGATATTCTTTGCCTCAAACTACAATGACTTTTTTTCTTAACTACACTAATCTTCTCTAATATTTTCCTATCAATCTTTAAAACGATTCTCCTGAGTCTAAACAATAGTTATTTTCAGATTGAACCCACACTGTATCAAGTGTTTTGTAATACAGTATTAAAGCTGCTCAACTTTTTTGCTCAGGTGATTGTAAATTTATTACCACCAATACCAAATACAGTAAAAGTAATCCTCTTTCATACACAAAAATATAACCTAGAATTTACAAGAAAAAAAAATTAACTGCAATCATAAGTGTCTAAGAAAAAGCTATATATTTTAATGAATAGGAACTGGGTCTAATAGTTTAAAGAAACTGGTAGTTATCAAAATTTACAGAATACAGAACAACAGAGTTGGAAGGGACCTTGGAGGTCTTCTAGTCTACTCCCCTGCTCAAACAGGACACCCTATACCATTTCAGACAAGTGGCTGTCCAGTCTCTTTCTTAAAACCTCCAATGATAAAGCACCCACAACTTCTGAAGGCAAACCATCGATTGTTCTCACTGTTAAGAAATTCCTCCTTAGTTCTAGGTTGCTCCTCTCCTTGATTAGTTTCCATCTATTGTTTCTTGTCTTACCTTCTGATACATTGGAAAATTGACCCCCTCTTCTTTGTAGCAGCCCCTCAAATATTGGAACATTGCTATCATGTCACATTAGTCCTTTTCTCTAGACTAGCCACACCCAATTCCTGCAACCGTTCTTTATATATTTTAGTTTTCCAGACCTTTAGTCATTTTAGCTACTCTTCTCTGCACTCTTGCCAAAGTCTCAACACCTTTTTATAATGCAATGACCAAAACTGGATGCAGTATTCCAGATGTAATCTTATTCAAATAATTAATTCAATTAATTGATTCAACTTATTGGATCTGGTCCAATAGCATGTTAGTTGAATCTAACCATGCCATTGGACTAGTGCTGCCTCACAATATAGTAGCTTTCTTTCTGTTCCAAGTCAGAGTTCACCTATCAGCTAAAAAACCTTTACCAGTACATGATACTTGATAAAGTCTAGTTCCAATAGAAAGGAATGTGGAATCCTTGATACTATCTCAGCTTGGAGGTTTTCTTGCAGACATTTCATTACTTCAATAGGTAATATCATCAGTGTGAGATACTGACTCAAACTGACTTGCACTAATGATGTTACCTAGTTAGGCAGTGAAATAGCTGCAGATAAACAACCAAGATAGCCCAAGGCCTTTGTTATTTAAGATAGTGCCTCTCTGTTTCAGTGTCTACAATCCTGTGACAGGATTGGTTTGATCTGAGTCTCATCAATTAAACAAGGCAAATTTGTTCAACCCAGAAAGGCTTTCTTGTCATTGGACATACTTTTGATATAGCACTCTGCGAAGATCTGCATGGTTCCCATATTTCTCACCTTCAAGTGTTTTTTCCTACAGCTTCAGATCATTCATGCAAAGGAAGTAGGATAGCCTGGTAGATGTTTTTGATATTTGATGGCCTGATTTATTCAGTATTGTTGACAAGGAATCAGTGCAGTGACAAACAGTAGTGGTGATAGTGAGTCTCCCTGAAAGATTCTTCTCTTTATTAACCTTTCCCAATCTATCACCACTGGCTAGCAATCATTCTTCCATTGTGACATAGATTTTTGCACAAAGCTTCTGATTCTGATCCTGTAGACCATTGTTCACTAGATTTCCAGGAACTGAAACACCTAGCATTGACCCCAAGGATGACCAATTACTTGAGTTCGTACCCCAAGCTCTGGAAATCATTTTGCACAGAAAGTACATCTTTTGGAGACAGATCATTTGTGCTGAGATGTCTAATAGCATCAACATCACATTGCTTACTGCATTATTGTCTATTTTAAAGATACACCTCTTGTCTCTGCTGGCAGCAGCACCTGACAGGCACCTGACCTCTTTCAACCTTCTGTATCATTTCCTAAAATTACATCCCTTACAATTGAATCACCAACCAGAAGGTGGCTTCTCTTTTTGGATACCTTGCTCTTCTTGCATGACTGATGTATAATACCTGATTCACACTTTCCCCTATCCAAAGCAAGTTCTTCAACTAGGATCACGATCCCCTGCTTATTTGAGTTATCATCAACACAACAATCTTGACCTGTCATTTTAGTGTCCCTATTAAGGTCAGCAAGGGCACTGTATCTGTTATGCTGGGACACAGCGAAAGCTTTGTGTTTATGGTTCACAGCTCTCACTCTGCCAGATCCCACAGTGGTCCATACTGCCCTTCTCCTGTAGGATCTTTGTGGTAGAGGGGACTGATAGCGTGGCAGCTCAATAGAGTAGAATGGCTGAATTGGATGCCTAATTTCTGCTTGAAGAGCAGAGATTAGAGACTCTAGGTAGGTAATCTATCCATGTAGACTAGTAATTTGTTTACAAATAGGACAGTATCCAAATTTGAAAAGAGTACTGCAAAAGACAGCTGCAAGACAAGTATTGCACTGACCTAAGCCAGTCATCCTGAAATAAAATAAATTCACAATCTCTGGTGCACTTACCATGAATGTATTATTGCTGTTTTGAGTTTTTATGGTTTGCAGGCCACCACCTTTGTCCTCTGCATTCCCTCTCAGACTTCCCTACTCACAACCTCAGAACTTATTAGTATAGGCTATAGGCTTACCTTTTCAGAGGGTTTTACCAGTATATAAGGAACAAAAAGGAAAAAGCCAGCATATAGCAGAGTTTAATATATGGCTAAAGGAATGGTGTAAAAGGGAAGGCTTTGATTATATTAGTCATGATATCTGCACCTGGTCCAATGAAAAACAGTACAAAAGAGATGGTTTGCATCCATCAAACAAAAGGACTGAGTTACTTGGCATTAAATTCACAAATTTTCTAGATAAACATTTAAACTGAACAGCGGGGACAGAGAATTAATTAATACAGAACATTCCTGTCCCCAGCAATCTAAAATTAATAGGGTTAGCAGTGCGTGTAACATAGATGTTAAGGCGGGTAAAAATACCAACCTTGCTGTCAAGCAAAAACAAGCATTTAATAGCGAGTGCCATACCATGTGCACTAATCAAACAGGTGGTAAGGCAATAGGGGACACACAGGTTATGTAGATTGTAATCACAGGGTCAGTCAAAATGGATTCAAATGTCTATACACCAATGCACAGAGTATGAGGAATAAACAGGGTGAATTAGAAATTCAAGTAAATGAGGACAGATGTGATATTGTTGACATTACAGAAACTTGGTGGGATGAAACCACAAAATCCATGCATCTACATGGAGGGAGGTATGCAGTGGGGTACCCCAGGGCTCTGTTTAAGGCCCAGCACTCTTCAACATCTTCATCAATGATTTGAATGAGGGGATAGATGGGGAACTCATCAAATTTGCAGACGAAGATAGCAGGAATAACCAACACTCTGGAAGATAGGCTTAAGATACAGAAGGATCTTGACAGACTTGAACATTGGGTGCTATCCAACAAAATGAATTTAAATGGTGAAAAAAGTAAGGTTCTACATTTAAGCAAGAAAAACAAAATGTGCAAGTACAGTTTATCTGGTACTTGCTCAATAGTAGTGGCTGTGAGATGGATCTTGGAGTCCTAGTGGACAATCACTTAAATATGAGCCAGCAGTGTGCTGCAGCTGCCAAAAAAGCCAATACAGTTCTAGGCTGCATAAAGAGGGATAGAATCAAGATCATGTGAAGTGTTAATGCCACTCTATAATGCCTTGGTAAGGCCACACTTGGAATACTGCATCTAATTTTGGTCGCCACAATTTAAAAAAGATGTTGAGACTCTAGAAAGAGTGCAGAGAAGAGCAACAAAGATGATTAGGGGACTCGAGGATAAAACATATAAAGAATGGTTGCTGGAATTGGATATGTATAGTCTTATGAAAAGAAGGACTAGGAGAGACATGATAGCAGTGTTCCAATATCTCAGGGGTTGCCAAAAAGAAGGAGTCAAACTATCCTCCAAAGTTGAGGTTAGAGCAAGAAGCAATCGATGGAAACTAATCAAGGAGAGAAGCAACTTAGAACTAAGGAGAAATTTCCTGACAGTTAGAACAATATATCAGTGGAATGACTTGCCTCCAGAAGTTGTAAATGCTCCAACACTGGAAGTTTTTAAGAAGAGATTAGATAACCATTTGTCTGAAGTGATGTAGGGTTCCTGTCTAAGCCGGGGGTTGGACTAGAAGACCCCGAAGGTCTCTTCCAACTCTGTTATTCTATTCTATTCAAGCCAATGTGTATCTCTGTAATGTACATCTCACCATATTGTTTATGAGAGTGGCATTCTTTTTGACTTCTCTGATGGAACAGACCAGTATGATTGAATCTCTAGCTTAGCTCTCATCTTTCTCAGAGAGCACAAGTCCCACAATCACATCACGGTAGTGCCGGTATTATTAACATTATTAATTGTTACATAATTAATTTCTGTTCACAAGACTGTTATCAATAAAAATAAAGGATAAGCCACAAAAGTACTGAAAAATAATCTAAACTGATGAATTTTATTTAAACTGGAAATGCTAAACTGGAGTTTTTTGGTAAAATGAAAAGAAAGGAAGCTCATAAGACTGAAATTCATTAAAAAAACATAAATGTCTGTTCGCTCCTATTTGAAAACTATTCAGGCAAGTGTCTGGGACTCTCATTTGCTTTGTAGCCATTAATTTTTGACTTTGAGGAAGCTGAGAGATATTATAGCAACTGTGTGTGACTCAATAATTGAAGTCTGAGGCAGGACACCTCTGTTTGTAAGTAATGTTAAGTGTCTGTAAAAAAGTCCTATCTATGGGCATTATCAAAGGGGCAAGTAGGTCAATTAAGGAAACTTAATTGGCCCCATGAGCCAAACTTGAACTCTTTTGTACTTGTATTACACGTAAATGTAACTACATAAGGGGTGGAACGTTTATTGTAATCTTTTGGAAATGTATAGCTTCTGTAAATACCCAAGTTCCAGTGGTGGGTTCCTCCTGGTTCCACCTGGTTCCGCCAAGCCAGTAGCTGTGACGATATGACATCACCGAACTGGTTCTGGTCCCAGCTGATGGCTAGAGGGAAAAAAACTGTTTAAACTCTTGCCGCTGGGCTTCAAAGAGCCACCCTACAGCTGATCAGTGTTAAAAGAAAACAAATGAGTAGACCGATGCCTGCAAAAATACATGAGTAGATCAGTGCCTGCAAAAATACATGGGTAGATCAGTGCCTGCAAAAATAAATGGGTAGACCAGTGCCTGCGAAAATACATGAGTAGATCAGTGCCTGCAAAAATAAATGGGTAGACCAGTGCCTGCGAAAATACATGAGTAGATCAGTGCCTGCAAAAATAAATGGGTAGACCAGTGCCTGCAAAAATACATGAGTAGATCAGTGCCTGCAAAAATACATGAGTAGATCAGTGCCTGCAAAAATAAATGGGTGGATCGGTACAGCTCTGCAAGCAGTTAAAAGCCTGGTAGACCAGTACCTCTGCTAAATCCTAAAGAATTGTCACATGACCATCAAGCCACACCCACAAAATAAGCCATGCCCACAGAACCGGTAGTAAAAAATTTTTAGAATCCACCCCTGCCAAGTTCCTATATATAGTATTTTAGAATACCATTTCCTTTACTATGTAGGAAAACATTATTCATATGTGAACTCTAAACACTGCACCACCTCGGCTCTATAGTCTATGACCATAATAAACTTATATTCTTCTGTTCTTCTATTCATATATGCAATTTCATTTATGGGATGGCTTTTCATATGCAATTTTCTCTAACACAGTCATTTTTGTTTTAAACTAATATTGCACTTCAAAATAAAGAGAATATGAAAAATTCTATAATGGGCTGTGATAGCACTCTGAGTAATTTGCAAATAACAGTATGTTGCCCGGGGGTGGGTTACCTTTGCTACTGGTTTGCTCTCACGCGCACCACTTCTGTGCATGAGCAGACACTTCTGTGCATGCACAGATTCTATTTGATGACATCTAGGCGGGTGGGCAGAGCCTCCCACTGCCGCTGCTACTGGTTTGCCAGGGTGAACCGGTAGCAACCCACAACTGATATTGCTCCCAGTAAACTTGGTCCTCATTTTACCGATCTCAGAAGGATGGAAAACTAAGTCAACCTTGAGCTGGTCAGTATCAAACTCCTGCTATGGGCAGAATTAGTCTGCAATACTGTATTCTGACCACTGTACCACCATGGTTCTTAAAATTCTATTTTTAAATTATTTTAATGTTAAATTAAGAGGACCAACCTTAGGGAGGACCAGCACCATGGAGACTGTTATGAACAAACAACATTTACAATGGGAACGTCACATAAAAATCTAACCAAAATAATTGTATGTAAGAAAAATTGTCTGATTTTTAAGAACTGACATCATGAACAAAAATCTTTTAGTTTTTAATGGAGTCTGCTGTATATTTAAAAATGAGTCCCATTGTGATCAGTATAATTCCTGAAATTGTGTTTTATTATGCAGGTCTTAATATTGTTAATATGAAAGCATGAATATACTATTGATTTTCTTTACTGCCATTGGTTTCCAAATCTTTAATAATGCTCTAGTCTATTGTAAAGCTTCTAAGATGATTTGTTTCTGTGAGTCATACGTCATGCCATCTCTAACAAGATAACCATGAGCTCTGTAGTCAATATAACATCTCTGCATGATAAATTAAAGTAGAAATGGGCCTGCTAGCAATTCTCACGGTAAACTTTTACTGAGAATAGACCCAGTCAAATCTCTCCAATATTCATTCAACTAGATTACTAATAGGAATTTTGCAATATAGTTCAACCAAACGATACATAAATCAAAGAGATGGATTATTGGATTATGGATTATTGGAATTATTGGAACCATAAAATGTGTAGATAACTTGTATGTGTAGATAACTTTCATTGTGTTCAAGGAGCCTAAACTATCTGTCATAAAAACTTTAACTTTGAATCATACTTTGATCAGATCTTTCCAACTTTATGATTCTCTCACACTAGTGAGGTTGTTTTTATCCTCAAACAGATAAGTAGGTAAATGAAACAAGCTAAACATGGCTATTTGTCTTTTGTGATGAACAAATGCTCTTCATGAATATACCCAATCTCTTTAAAATGACACATTGTTATTTTATGATTTATTGCATTCATACCCAGTCTTTTTTCAAGATCGATTACATAGCTATTCTTCTCTCTATATATATTTTTATAACTGGATATCATTGATTTATTGGTGATGCTTTACCCACAAATCAGCAAATTATCTATCCCAGTAGTTTCACATAGATGTTTTTTTTTTTAAAAAATTAAATTTTTATTAATTTAAGAAACCACATAATACATTTATAAATGCAAGTAAAACAATTTACAACAAACATCATCTTTATAATATCTACCTATAATATCTGAATTGTTACAATATCAATATCCTATATTCTTCAATATACAATATTTCTCTCACCTTATATAATGATATTATTTTATTGATATCTCGTGTCTCTTTCTTAAATTTCATTTGATTTAAAAATTTATTTTACTCTATTGATATCTTTTCTTTTATTCAATTTTTCTTTCTTTCTTCTTCTCTTTTTTTTTTCACTTCCCTCTAACCATTTATACCATTTTTGCCAGACCAGATAATATTCAGATTCTTCTTTTCCTTGGATCTCCTTGGTAAGTTTATCCATCTCAGCGCATTCCATAATTTTGGATATTAATTTCTCTTGAGTCGGGACCTCTTCTTGTTTCCAATTTTGTGCGTATATAATTCTTGCTGCAGTCAAAATGTGTGTTATTAAATATATTATTTCTTTTTCATATTTGCTTGTAGGTATTCCTAATAAATAAGTTTCTGGCTTTAATGGCACCTTTTGAGTTATTATTTGTTCCAGTTGCATTTTTATATTGTTCCAGAATTTTTTAGCTTTGGGACATGACCACCATATATGATAGTATGTCCCTTTATGTGCTTTACATTTCCAACAGAGTGGAGATGTGCCGGGAAACATTTTAGAAATTCGTGCCAGTGGTAGATGCCACCTATAGAACAATTTATAAGCATTTTCTTTGTATGGTACAGATAATGTTAATTTATTAATATTTTTCCACAAATTTTCCCACTTATTTAATTCTATTGCATACCCAAAATTTGTCGCCCATGTGATCATATTCTCTTTAACTACTTCCTCTGCTAGTTTATATTCCAATAGAAAATTATAAATTTTGGTTATTAATTTCTCATTGGGGCCTAATAAAATTTTATCCAACTGATTTGGTTCCATTTGAATTCCAGTTTTTTCCATATCAGATTTATATCTGGATTTTAATTGCAAATATGACCACCACTCTATTTCCACATTTTGCATTCTCAATTCTTCTCTTGTTTTTAGTTTTCCTTCTTCATTTAAGATGTCCTTATATGTTTTTAATTTATTTGTATCTATTGTATTTGGATAAATATGTGCTTCCATTATGGAAGTCCACCTAGGAATCCTATCATAGTGATATTTTCTGATTTCATTCCATATTTTAAGCAAATTATCTCTTACAATATGTCTGCGAAATTGTTCTTGTTTTGTAATTTTCTCTCCCCAAAGATATGCATGCCAACCTCTTGTTAAGTCAAAACCTTCCAATATTAATGTTCTTATGTTTTTGAGTTCGATCCAATCTTTTATCCATATTAACGCTGAGGCTTTGTAATAACTCTACCAATCAGGGAGTCCCATTCCCCCTCTCTCTTTTTTGTCTTGTAGATGTTTTAATTTGATTCTTGCTTTTTTCCCCTGCCAAATAAATTTTAATATCATTCTGTCTAAATCTTTAAAATATGTTCTTCCTGGGTTTACTGGTATTACCCTAAATAAGTATAACATTCTTGGCAGAATATTCATTTTAATGGTAGCAATTTTGCCTAAAAGAGACAATTGGAGTTTTGCCCATCTTTCCAAATCCTTTTCTATTTGTTTAGCCAATTTAATATAATTGTCTTCCTTCAAAGTTGATATTTTGTTTGTAATCCATATTCCTAAGTATTTAACTTTCTTTGCTATTTGTATCCCTAATATATTTTCCAATTCTTCTTTTTGATACTTGTTAAGATTCTTTGTTAAAATTTTAGTTTTTTGTTTATTAATTTTCAATCCCGCTACTTCTCCATATTGTTGTACTTTTATCATTAATTTTGGTCCAGATTGTATGGGTTTATCTAAAATGAATACTATATCATCCGCAAAGGCTTGCAGTTTATATTCTTGATTTTTTATTTTTAGTCCAGTTATTTCTGTATCTTTCCTGATTTCTTCTAGTAATATTTCCAATGTTAATATAAACAATATAGGAGATAATGAGCATTCTTGTCTCACTCCTTTCTTTATATCAAATTGTTCAGTTGTATCTCCATTAATTTGTATTTTTGCTGTTTGGGTATTGTATATCTTTTTAATCATTTTTATAAATCTTTCTCCAAATTTCATTTTTTCTAATTGTGCTAATAGAAATGTCCAGTTGAGATTATCAAACGCTTTTTGCGCATCTAGGACAATTAGAGCTAACTGGTTTTCCGATCTTTGCTCATAGAATTCCAGAGTGTCAATAATTGTTCTTGTATTGTTATGAATTTGTCTTCCAGGAATAAAACCATTTTGATCAGGATGTATATAGTATTTGACTAGGTTTTTCAATCTCTGTGTTATAATTGATGTAAATAGTTTATAATCTACGTTGAGAAGAGAAATTGGTCTATAATTTTTAATTTCCGTGGGATCCGAATCTTGTTTTGGTATTAATGTGATTAGTGTTTCATTCCATGACTTCGGAATTTCAGCTTCCATTAATGCATCATTGAAAACTTGTATTAATATATCATCTAATGGTTGTTGGAATGTCTTATAAAACTCTGCCGGTATACCGTCTGTTCTTCTATATTTTTAGTCCACAACAAAATTCTATGATGTAGCTTTTGATGAGGGAAAATGGTCATACAAGCCTTTCTATGACTGAGTGAATTAAAGATAATTATAAATATATATATATATTCAGTATCCTGCTTCTATCTCCAAATTGTGGGATACAAGCAACATTACATTGACTTGCAAGGTAAATATTTAGTGTTTAGTTTAGAAGGGGCGTTGGTCCTACCTGATACGCCCCTTCTCGTTGAGTGGAGACAGCAGCCAGAGGTGGGTTGTGCTCATTGGTCAGAGGTTGGACTGAGCCTGTAAAATCTTCTTAAATCCTCCCCTGTTGCTAGGGCACCCAGCTTTTGTCGAAGGAGGAAACAGACTCGGTGTGTGGAAAGAAAAACAGAAAAAAACAACAATGAGATAAAACCAATAACCGTAATGACCAGACTGAACGGATCAGGGAGGGGCTGGCTGCTGTCTCCACTCAACGAGAAGGGGCGTATCAGGTAGGACCAACGCCCCTTCTCCATTGAGGGTGGAGACAGCAGCCAGACGTGGGACATACCAAAGATCACTGTCCCAAATCACGGGTGGGAACAGTCTGGGCAGAAAACCCTTCCCGAACTGCAACACCCTGTAACACACGCCTCCCAAAGTCAGCCTCCGCGGAGGCAAACTTATCCAGTTTATAGTGTCTAATAAAGGGAGAAGGAGACGTCCAAGTTGCCGCCCTGCAGATCTCATCCAAGGAAGCCTTAGAAGCCCAAGCCGTCGTGGTCGCAGCACTTCTGGTCGAGTGGGCTGTGACTGAAGCAGGAGGAGGCAACGACCGAAGTTCGTAGGCTGTCATAATCGTAGCCCGGATCCAACGACCCACCGTGGAAGAGGTCACTCTCTGCCCTAAAGAAGACGGTAGAAAGGAAACAAATAGAGATTCTGTCCGCCGAATATCAGCAGTCCTCTGGAGGTAGAGACTAAGTGCTCGACGAACATCCAACATATGCAAACGACATTCCGCCGGACCGGAAGGAGAAGGATAGAAATCTGGATGAACCAGTTCCTGTAAGCGATGAAACGGAGAGTTAATCTTAGTCACAAAGGTAGGGTCCAGTCTAAGGACCACCCTATCCTCATGGAAGACACACAAATCCTCCCTAATGGACAATGCTGCCAGCTCTGAAATTCGACACACCGATGTAATTGCAACCAAAAAGGCTAGCTTGCCAGACAACAAGCGCAAGCAGACTGACTCGAGAGGCTCGTAAGGTGATCCCATAAGAGAGTCCAGTACCAAGGGAAGATCCCAAGAGGGATACCAATGCAGAACCGGCGGGCAGAGATTAGTCGCACCTCGTAGAAAACGGTGAATCAGAGGCTGTTGAGATAGCGAATGAACAGAATTATACCTCAGGATGGAGGAAATTGCAGCCACCTGTCTCCTGAGTGTGTTCGGGGACAGCCCTTTGGCTAGACCGGACTGTAAAAACCGGAGGACCTGCAAGACTGATGCTCGAAGGGGAGAGAACCCCTGGGTTTCACACCAAGAGGAAAATGAACGCCAGGTAGCAGAATAGATTCGTTCCATAGATGACCTTCGAGATGCCAGGATGGTATGGATCACGTCAGAAGGGATGTTGTCCCGCTGCAGAGCTTCCCACTCAACCACCAAGCAGTCAGCTGGAGCCACTGAGGCTCTGGATGTACAATCGACCCTTGGCTGAGGCAATCTGGAACACATGGAATCCTCCAAAGAGGGGACACTGACAGATGAACGAGGTCTGCGAACCATGACCTCCGTGGCCAATGAGGGGCCACAAGAACAACCTCCGCTTGTTCCAGTAACAGTTTCCGAATCACCCTCGGAATGAGGGGAAGCGGGGGAAAAGTGTACAGCAGGCCCTGTGGCCAAGGGGAGCGTAGAGCATCCACAGCCTCCACCTGAAGGGAAGGGAAGTGAGAGAAGAAACGGGGCAACTTGCTGTTCTGAGGGGACGCAGAGAGGTCTACAACTGGCATTCCGAAAAGAACCTTTATCTGTCGAAAAAGGAGAGGATGGAGGCTCCATTCTCCGTGGTCCAATTGCTGACGACTCAGCCAGTCTGCCATCACGTTTGAGACACCCGATATGTGGTCCGCTTTCAAGGAGGCCAGATGCCTCTCCGCCCAAAGGTCTAGTCTCTTTGCTTCCCGCATTAGCGATGGAGATCGGGTGCCGCCCTGGCGATTGACATGCGCCTTGGCTGAGGTGTTGTCTGTTAATATCAGCACGTGCTCGCCGGACACCAGCTGTAGAAAGGACCGAAGTGCCAGGAAAATCGCCCGCAGCTCCAGCCAATTGATGCTGCGGGCCGCCTCCGTAGTGGACCAGGTCCCCTGTGCAAATTGGGCACCACAGTGAGCCCCCCAGCCAGACTTGCTGGCGTCGGTAGTCACAGTCATCCACTGGGGTTCCAGGAACAGGCAACCCTTGGAGAGCGCAGGAGACAGCCACCAGCGAAGGGATGAAAGCACCGCCCGTGGAACGGCCACTTTGGTCGAGGAGGATCCCTTGCCCGTTCTCTGGAAAGGCAAGAGAAACCATTGAAGGTCTCTAAGGTGTAATCTGGCCCATGGAACAATAGAGATGGCCGAGACCATCTTCCCTAGCAGTTTGGAAAGGAGAAGAGGGGAAGCCCTCCTGTGTCTAAGGACCTTAGCTACCATAGATCTCAAACCAGCCTGGCGATCCGGGGAGAGAAAAACTCTACCTTGAGCTGAATCAATAATAGCCCCCAAGTGGAGAATTCTAGTTGATGGTTCCAGGTGGCCTTTTTCCAGGTTAATGGAGAAGCCGTGTGATGCCAGTATCTTAATGGTAAGCTGGATATCAGACATGGCCTGTTGATGGGAAGAGGACATAATAAGGATGTCATCCAGGTAGCACTGGAGACGAACGGCTCTAAGCCTGAGGTGGGCCGCCAAGGCCGCCAGAATCTTGGTGAAACTACGGGGAGCAGAGGAAAGACCGAAGGGTAAGGCCCTGTACTGGTAGTGAGTCCCAGCATAGCAAAAACGAAGGAATTTCCTATGAGAAGGCGAATGGGGATATGGAGATAGGCCTCTGTGAGATCAATTGAGCAGAGGAGATCGCCCCTCCGTACGCCGTCCAGGATTGAAAACAAAGATTGCATTTTGAACCTTCTATAGACCACAAACTGGTTCAACCGCTTAAGGTCCAGAATCGGTCTCCACCCACCCGATGACTTAGGTACTAAAAAGACCCTAGAATAGAACCCCTGCCCCACCTGGTTAAGAGGCACTAATTGAATAGCCTCAATGGCCAGCAGATGGTTTATAGCCGACTCCATGCGGGAACGACGTTCGGCTACGTGGGACCGAGGACATCGGATAAAAGACAAAGGGGGGGTGGAAATAAGTTCAATAGCCAGTCCAGATGAAATGGAGGCCCGGACCCAGCAATCTGAAGTAGTACCCTCCCAAACCTTGGCGAAAAGGCCCAATCATCCGCCAATGGGAGGATCCCTGACACTACTAACGACGGCGACGGATGAAACGACCCCCTCCCCCTCGAAAGGGCCGTCGGGAACCAAAATTCCTTCCCCTAGCTGGTCTCTCCGTAGCCACCCTCTGCCTAAAATTTGGGGCCCCCATGTAAAAATTACCTGCGTGTCTGTGGGGACCTATTCCCCCTTCCAACCGGACATGAGAACAAGGTGGATAAGGGAAGACCCTAGGTTCCCCCCTACAAAAAACAGCCGGCAGGATCTTTCTTTTGTCTTTGGTCTCTATGAGGAACTTGTCCAAGTGTTCGCCGAACAACTTAGATCCTGAGAAAGGCACCGAAGCAAGGCGCCATTTATGCCTCGCGTCGGCCTGCCAATGGCGAAGCCACACTAAACGGCAGGCTGCGATAGTGGAGGCCAGGGATTTAGCAGCAAATCGTGTGGCATGCAAAGTGGCATCTGCAGAAAACTGTACCGCCGCTATAATCTTATTCAAGTCCTGCCTCAATCTGGAGTCCTCAGAAGACATTTTTTCCTGCAATTGTTTAAGCCACAAAATCGTTGTCCGATTAAAGAAAGATGCGGTGGTCACAGATTTAATGGCCCATGTTGCACCAAGGTGAGCCCTCTGAAGAACCTGTTCAGATCTCTGTTCCTCAGGTCTCAGACCTTCCTCCGGATCTCCAGGGATGGTGGAAGAGGAGAGCAACGCCGCCACCGGGGGGTCGACCGAGGGAACCTGGAGCAAGGACTCCAGGTCTGCTGAAACAATGAAGTTCCTCTTGTCTGTGGAGGAAGGCACTGGAACAGAAGAGGGGCTAGACCACTGCTTTTGAATGACTTCCATAAAAAGTGGCGGTGTGGGAATGGCTGTCACCGCCTTTGGTTGCTCTGCAAACAATGGATTCAAGGAGGTCGTGTTGGTGGGTCTGACTGAGAAGTAGGATCCAATTGAGCTGCATTAACCGCCTTAAAGTGCAATGACTTAAATAGAGACTGGGAAAAAAGGCCCGTAAAGGCTGGTTGGTCAGGGGGCAATCCCTCATCCTCCGAAAGCTCTGGTTCTTGAGGTTCTGTGTACACCTCCTTGGAGTGATCACTGACCCCTGAAACGGATGGAGAATCCGAACCTGCCAGAGAAATGGCATCCTTCATATCAAACCTACTCGGAGATTCTGGAGGTTCTAAAAGGACCGGGCGAGTAAGAGCCGGGCCTGGAGCAGGATTGAAATGAGTGGACAAGGAATGATGAACCGCTACAGCAATCATTTGCTGAATGTCTTCCGGCTGCCAATTAACCGGAGGTGGACCTGGAACCGGACCGGCTTCTTTAGAGGCTCGGACCGGCCCAGAGGAGATAGGCGGGTGAACTATCAGAAGACTGGGAGCGTTTGACTCCACCGTAGAATGAATCCCCCCTAAGGGAGCTGATCCCCAAACCTCTGCTGAAGGAACTGACAGTGGAAAATCCTGTAAAGATCTTTGATCCGGAGTTAAAGATATGTCCCGCAGCTGATTCTCAGAAGAAAACCTGGCCGGCCTACAATTAGGTGTTCCATTGCCAACCTGCTTCTTAGAAGTGTCAGTGGGAAGCTTACCCTGACCCCTAGGCACTTTGGAGGGAAGCAAGGGACGCTTGGTGGCAGAAGCAGGAGCCCTCACACCCTCATTTGGCGCTTGAGCCTGGCTCTCCTGGAGGGAAGCCTCAGACTGTTCGCGCACTGTGGCCTTGCGGCCATGTCTGGACTTGGCCTGTGCTTTAAGCATTATTGGAGATAACAATCTACCAGGTAAGTTAACGTAAACTGCAATCCTAATATATTGATTAGGGCGGCCCACTCAATGTGTTAAGTACTGCAGATAGCACCCTCACGAAGAGGAGTGAGTCAAATTGAAGCTCCGGGATGTGGAGGAGGGGCGCGCAGCTCCTTGTAATGCTCAAACTGCTGGGAGCCAAAAATCAGAACGACAAAATGGCGCCCGGTCAAACAGCAGGGAGAGCGCGAAGCTCTATTACGCAAGGTAAATGCTCGGCGCCACAAAATGGTGCCTGAGCAAGCCACCGGGAGAGCGCGGGGCTCCACAGAAGCAAAGGGATGCTCCGACAGGTAAGCAGCTCAAATCATGCCCCCGATGTTATAATCGCCAACTAGGGACACGAGGATCCCTTCAGAAGAGCCGACAAGCGGCTACAGTCAGGAGCGCTGTGCTCCGCTCCTTGCGCCGAACAGCTGAGGGCAGACTGATTTACTCCGATTCTTGCCTGGCTCCGAATCGGCAAGAGGGAGGATTGGAGAATCGGCGCTAATAAGCAGGGGCGACTAGCGCCAGCAAGGGGAGATAAATGGGCTTCAAACTGCCATCAAACGAGAATCCTAGCGTCACCCGACAAGCAGATCCCACAAGGAAGCGCGAAACTCCGCAACTAAAATAATTTATAAATCCAGGCCACCGGGAGAAGCCTATGGGGGGGGGGGGGGCGCGAGGCTCCACAACAGTTTTAAAAGACCTGGTAAATGCCCTTAGATAAGGAATGTAGGGCAAAATCAACACCCTCCTCCCCAAAGGGGAGCGAATAGCTCCACGAAAAGAGGGAAAGATAAATCAATGAAATGGGAGCGAAGGAGGTGAGGGAGAGAAAACTCAGCAGCTCACAAGGAGCTGACAAGATATAATTTACATAATCCAATCCAGCAGGCAAGAGAATAGTCACCAGGAATCCAAAGTCAAAGAACCGAATTAATCAGATAGCAAGATTTAACAGCAATAAAAGGCAAACAGAGAAAACTTTCCACACAACTGTCCAGTCTGACGACTGAGCAAAAAGCTGGGTGCCCTAGCAACAGGGGAGGATTTAAGAAGATTTTACAGGCTCAGTCCAACCTCTGACCAATGAGCACAACCCACGTCTGGCTGCTGTCTCCACCCTCAATGGAGAATGGCATGCATAAAGAGTATGACCATACTGAGGGTAGAACTGTGCTTTGGTTGAGCTTATGAAAACTGCCCCAAATATCTCAGAACTACTATGGTTTTATGTTTTTTATTTGTCATATATCCACACACATACACACACACCTCACACAAACACATAACGAGCGAGCGAGCGAGCGAGAGAATGTTTACATACTACCCACAGTCTGGGCATTGGTTAGGCTACAAAAATTGTAGATAAAATTAATAATTGTATCTTTAATATTAGCAGGTAATACTCACATGGCATTGAGACAACTAAGGCTTTTAATTTAGTCTACTTTTTTATTTAAAAGAGTTAGCAAGTTAATTAGTTTGACCTTGGTGATCAATGCCATGATAGACATCAGAGACCAATACTCATAGGACTATCTGTGTATCGAAGGTTACATCTTGAAGAATTTTAAAATA
Source organism: Arizona elegans (assembly GCA_022577455.1). Taxonomy (NCBI): domain Eukaryota; kingdom Metazoa; phylum Chordata; class Lepidosauria; order Squamata; family Colubridae; genus Arizona; species Arizona elegans. The sequence goes on along the minus strand of JAKOOJ010000006.1, from coordinate 67,898,887 downwards.
AGAAACAATACATCATTATTTAATTAATTTCTTCTCTTTTGGGCTGAAGGGTAAGTAAAATGAGCCATGCATCTTTGCAAAATCTCAACTTCTATATTTTGGGAATATAGTTCAATATCACATTTACATCTTGAACAATTCTATTTTTATCTAAATTAGTATTTACATATAAGATAACATGAAGCCAAAGAATAATAAGACCAAATCAGATGTCTCAAAGAAAACTCAAATTTTATTCAATTACCAGCACACATTACTTAAGCACAAATACATAAAATCTAATTTCTATCCTGTTAATAAGATCCTTTAGTGAATCTAATAAACCCAAAACAAAACTGCCTGATGAAGTAATTTTAAATTACAAGAAGTATGTTTTACCTTTCTTTAAATCTGGACACACCGATTTTCCAAAATTGGATATTCCAATTCTTTGTTCCACAGTTCAGTTATCTAACTAATGCTAATTTTCATTCTTTGAAACAATTCTGTATTAAATTGAATTGTTGGATTCAAATCAAACATTACATATCTTAAGTATCCAAAGATTGTGGATACCTCTGAGGCTGCTAAATCATCTAGGCCACATTGTTTCATCAGTATATGTTTCAATTGTATATATTACCAAGCAGATGTTGTAGATAAATCATATTCAGGATGTTATAATTCATTCTTTTTAAACCAACCTTTATTAAGTCAACATTTAAAATATGCATTTCTCATTTGGAATTGTATAATCTAGATTTAGTCCTTTTCTTTTCTCTCTTTTTTAATATATTTTACTTTTTATCTTTTATTTTTCTCTGTATCAAATATAATATTGCTTACTTTAAAAAGAATATTGTGATAAGTATGCATAAACATATACGTGTTATAAATATACAAACAATATTAATGTAAAGAATTGCAACCAATGTTAAACTCTGTGTCTACAAGGAAAAGAAAAAAAAAGACAAGGGAGAGATCAACATATTAGAAACTTATTAGCATTGTTACATGAAGAGGACAAAAAATTGCTAATGTAATTGTTTCCACAATGGAAACATTTCAGAGTTAGTGAAATGGCAGTGCTTATGTTTAAAAGATGCTTCATCTGGACAACATAAATGTCACTGGTAATTTTATGAAAATGAGTTTGTCTACCGAATTGCTGGAAATTTCTTGCCTTAAAATAGAAAAAAATGACCTAAGTATGATTATGAGGATACTTATATGAAGCAGCAGCAATTACTGCAATTTGCATACCTAAATTAACATAATTGTTTTAAATACTAGTGATTTAAATCCCAAGAAGGTTTTGACCTATAATTGTCATAAATATGGGTTATGAAAATAGTCAACAATTCAGATTTTTCCTAATGAGGTATCTAGTTTTGGGGATTATTCAAATTGTTTACTTAATTATCTTGAAAAGATGAGCCACAGTTTTACTGAGATTTAAAAACTGGATTTTTAGAATGAATGTTTCTTTGAAAATATTCTTTTCTTTAACACACCTTATATTTTCAATATATAACATTAATTGGCCGCATCATAGTTCTATTTATTGACAGCAGTTAATGGATTGTAGATTAGTCAGTGAAAAATCACTTGTGCTTAATAAGCAAGCAATAGTATCCAAATGATTATTGACCATAGTTCTGTCTTTATTTCATCATAGCATTATAAACAAAACCACTGTGAATGTCTTTGTATGTCTTTGGATGGAAAGGTGATAGTGGTCTACAAAACTAGCATAATAGCTTCGACTTTAGAAATTGAAAACTACTTTATAAAGATTCTCTTACTAAGGAAGTTCTACATTACAGTCTATTAACAAAAGAAAAAGTATTTCATAATTACAATATGTCTTATGATATGAATGGGTCACAAAAACTCATGAATTTTGTTGTAATAATATCTATTTTTATTTTGCCAAGTGTCAGGGCAGTGATCAGGTGCCAACCAACAAAGCAATTGATTCTTTTGGATCCATAAGCACACCAGTGAATAACATGATTTGAAGCTTTATTATTAGATTAGCAATAGTACTTAGCAATGATTTTTAGACTTACAGTATATAACTCTTCCTAGTGCTTCACTCTCTGAGTTGTTTACAATGTCAAAATATTGTGTCCCCCCCCCCCCCATCATTTTTCCGATGTCTGAAGGGTAGAATGTTGAGTCAACTTTAAGCCTGTCAGGATCGAATTCCCAACTGTGGGCAGACTTCACCTGCAATATGCATTTTAACCACTGAGCCACCAGGGCAAACAGAGCAAAGGCAAATAATGTAAAAGCATTGCATTAGAATCATATATAACAAGCAATATAATACCCAAATTTCTTACAAGCTTAGAAGCACTCAATAATGGCACCAGAGTCACTACCAGGGTGACTAGTTTCCATAGCACCTAGCACTAGGTTCTGTGCAGAACCTCCCAACAAATAACAACTCTGCAGTTTTTATCAAAGCCTGGTGTTGTTGTGGCTCCGTCCTCCGAGCCTATCTTATCGGAGGGAGAAGGCTCCGAACATGAAGGAGAGTAGTCGGCCAGGCCTCCCTCTCCAGGCCCCTCCTCTCTGGCACTGCCTCATGTGCTAGCCGAGGAAGAGGAGATTAGCCAGGAGCCAGGTGTCTCCAATTATAGTGATGGAGGCGATCTGTCGTTCCTGGATCCACGCCAACGAAGGCGTGATAAACGGTTGCAGCAGTTGAGGAGGCGTGCCAGGGATTAGGCTGAGTCACTGGACCACACCCTAGAGAATATATAAGAGAGTGTGGTGGCCATTTAAGACTCTGTGATGGACAAAAACTAACTCTGGCTAGTCACTTTGAACAACGCTTAAATCTGCCGAAGGTTTCTTGTTTTGAATTGGACTATTTGCGAATTGTGTGTATTTCTGTTTATCTGGTGAAGGGATATTAAGTAAAAAACACTTGGCAGTCGGTGCTCGTATTACTGCCAAGTTTTTGATAACAAACTGTGCGTGCCAAGTGCTTCCTTTAACCCTCGGCTGGCTGTGTGTGTGTGTGTGTGTGGAGACGGGGACAGAACAGGTGTCATGGCTACATGGCACTGCTATGGTCAAGAGACTGCAGGACCTGACCTTGATTGGCTGGCAGAGGACTTTATGATGGAAATCAAAAGTCTGAGACTTTGAAGCGGGAAAAATTTGAAACTACATGAAACATTCTCCCCACCCACTTTCTGCTTTGAACAGCAAGCAAGAGTAAAAAACAAGCAAGCTAGCTTCTAAACTTTTCTTCATGTAAAGGAGAAATAAAAATATATCACTAATTCCTTGAAATAACAATGGTCTTCTGCATTGCTACTACAATAATTCATTGCATTGCTTCTCTTTCTCTTGGCATATTTTAAAAATAGAAAGAATAAAAGCAGGCATTGGGGGATATTGGAAAGAAACAAATTTTCAGAAGCCATTGATTATCCTATAACATTGTTATATACAAATTATGTTTTAAAATGTATATGATTTAAAAATAGAATTTCCAGATTATCTCGATTTCATTGAGGGCCACATCAGGGTTGTGTTTAACCTCAAAGGGCCGGGGGTGGGGGTGGTGTGTGACCAGGGGTGGGCATGGTGGGGTGGGTATGGCCATGGTGGCTGTTTGACATAGACTCAAGGTGCATTTTTTTTCCTCTTCTCTTCTTTCTTTCCACAATTCTTTACTATAACCATTTTCCTATCTCTTCTTACTGGCAAATATTTATTACTTATTCTTCATATTCCACTAAACTTTTTATTTCTAAATTTATACCCCATTGTTTAATAGCAAATTGCTTTTCCAGGCAGAAAAGCTATTTATGCTATTGTATTTTTATTATTCAAGTAATAATAAAAAATACAATAGCATAAATAACATGATAATACAAGATCTAACAGCAGAGGTAAATTTCCAGGATAGTAAATAGAAATGGCTGTCAATTATAGATTGTTGATTGTAGATTAAATGGACCCACAGTATGTAAAATATGGCATTAAACTGTAGCATTAACATAGTATGTTGCTTGTTTTCTATCCAGATCAGGCACTTATGTGAGGCTACATAATTGTAATCCAGTCCAATCCAGTCCTCCTGCAGCACTCTGCCGGCCGAAAACAGGCCACACGGGCCCTCCATTTTTGGCTAGCAGAGTACTGCTGAAGGCAAGGGAGGCTGAAAATGGGCCTCGCAGGGGCCTCGCAGGGCCTCTGCAGGGCCCATTTTCACCCATTGTTGGAGGCCAAAGAGGCCAAAAACAGGCCACATGGGCACACACAGCCGCCCATGGCCTGTTCTGGCCAGCAGAGGCACCTCAGGCTGGTCCTTTGATATTTCCAGACCGGCCCTGCAGGCCAGATTTAAACACCCCATGAGCCAGATCTGATCCATGGGCCTTGAGTTTGACACCCCTGATATAGTGTGTGCATTGACCACAATATTTAATATAATATTATATTAGAAAGTGCTGCAATAGTTACTGAAACAGTCATTAGAACAAAACAGAACAGAACAGAACAGAACACTTGGCCAAGTGTGATTGGGCAGTCAAGGAATTTGTCTCTGGTTCATAAGCTCTCAGTGTACGTACAAACAATAAAGTAATATAATCATAAGATGCCAATAGGAGAAGGTAGTGGAAAAGAAGAGAAAGATAAAATGAACAGCCATACTACGTGGGTAAATATCATTAGACATAAAACAATATTGTGGGAATTATGTTTTTAGCAGAGTGAAGGCACAAGGGGAAAAAATCTACCCGTGTTTCTAATTGTTTTAACACACAATGCCCTATAGTGCATTCCTTAGGGGAGGAGTTGAAACAGTTTATGTCCAGGATGTGAGGGATCTGTAGATATTTTCTCAGCTCTCTTTCTGACCCATGCAATATACAGGTCCTCAATGGACGTTAGGCTGGTTGCATATGATATATATGATATATATTGTTCCATCATCTTTTAACACAGTGGATAGAGACCTAATGAACTTCTTACTGTTAAGTAGAAGAAAAAGCTGTCAATCATATACTCCCCCCACCCCCCATTTCTTTATTGTCACTCCCAATCCTGGTATTTTTCCTATTAGAGCGGCTGAAGAAGAATGTCTCTTCCTTGAGTGATATGGTCTATTTGTGTCTCATTAAATCACTGAATAATTACCATTAAAAAAAACAAAACAGAATGCAATTATTCTGTTTTCCAAATTAGATTTAGTCCTGTTCCTATTATTTAACTGAATCCAATATTCTAGTTAAAAATCTACTAAACAGAAAATAGACAACAATTTAGGTAATTCCTGAAGCCAAAAATAGATAACTTTATTGATTTATCCAAAGCTTCTACTCCTAGAATAGTCTTCTCTACTGGAACACTTCATGATGTTTTCCAAACATCTAAAATTCCATTAGTTTTCTCAAACCTTTAATCACACTTGAAACAGCTCTTTAGAATCTAGTTATAGTTATAGATATTATAAAAATAAATGCTGAGATTTTATCTGTTACTGTGAGTGAATTGGAGAAAAGATGAAAAATGAACTAATTACTCAGGAAATCATATTACAGATTTAGGGGGCAACATCTTCTCCGCTTGGTGTTTCATGAGATGCATTTTTGCTTTTGATGTATGAAGCCCTAATTTAGGAATCAGACACCTAGGACCAATGGACCTAATCCAGTTTTCCATGCTGCCTTCCTTTCCAGAGCTTTTGCCCCATCCTCAAAACTCCTTTTATTGTACCATTCAAGGTTTACAGTCTTGAATGAAAATACTGTTAGCTCTGTCATTTCTCAAAGAAATATACTGTAAATATTGATCATTATTATTCCACATAATCAAAATTTAATGTTATATTATGAACAGCACCTGGTTATAACAACTATTTTTCCTAATGTATTTTCAAATGAGGTAATCAATAAGAATTCTAACCAAGGAATGGTTAGAATTAAAGGAATTATGATATTGCAACATCCATTCTATATAGATCTTGAATAATTTCAAGATAATTCATCCCTTAATCTAATGAGAACACGAAGATTATGGACAAGAGTGTGAAGGTTTATTTTATTATTACCTTCCTAAGAACAGTGAATGTTGTTTGTATAACTATGTAATTAACTTGGTTTTCACTTAGCATAAGATAATACTTTAGATGTAATGAAGGCCAGTTTGGTGTAGTGATTAAAAGTACCAGGCTATAAACTGGGAAACTATGAGGTCTTGTAATGCCTTTGGCAACAAAGTAATTGGGTAACCTTGGTTCAGTCACTCTTTTTTAGCTCTAGGAAAAAGAGAAAGCAAAACACTTCTAAAAATGTTTCTAAGAAAGCTGCAGATTAGATATCAACCCAAAAAAATCTTAGATGATGGCCATTCATGAACAAAGGTAAATATACTGTACGTGTCCCAGGATAATATTACAGGATCAAGATTCACCTCAGTGAATTGGGAACTTTGTTGTTAGTTGTGAAGTCGTGTCCGACCCATCGCAACCCCATGGACAATGTTTCTCCAGGCCTTCCTATCCTCTACCATCCTCTGGAGTCCATTTAAGCTCATGCCTACTGCTTCAGTGACTCCTAGTCATGATTTATTTTATAGAAGTAAGTGGTGCTGAGCTTTCACTTTTTAAGTTTTAGCCAGCAGTTCCAATCATTGGAAAAGGATTATGTACTTTCAAAGAAAACTGTTCTAAGTTTTTCAATAGTTGTATAGATGTTTTGAAACTGACTAATGGAATTGCCCAAAAAGAGTAATAGAACTGCTGGATAACATGACAGAAGGAAGACAAAACAAAGAAATTTAGTTTCCTTGTTTTTAGAAGTTTATAGAGGAGAGAGAAAAGCATTGTTTTGCAAAACAAATTCAAAGAAGTATGTCACACAAACTTTTATGTAAGAAAAACACTTCTTTTCATTTTGCCATATGTCTTGTATATGTATCTATTTAATTTCAAATAGGCTGACAAACCTCGAATTTTATTCCCAACTATTTCTAATAAGACAATGGTGAATTATAGACATATTGCTTAGACTTAAAAATATCAAGAAAAATAATTTAACTGAATGAATTGAATTGCACAGTTCACTGTATCTTGATGGCAGGATTGACAGCAGAAAGGGCAGACCTGCATTAGGGACATTTGTATGACAACAACTCTCTCAGTTCAGTTTAATGGCTGTATAGCAAAATAACTGATCTGGTGTACTAGCACACTGAGACATTTCTGTTTAAGGTTCAATTTGGCCTTTTTGAGGAGAAATGCTGCTGAGAGTATGTCTTTTAATTGTGGGCAGTGAGAAAGGAAGGTAATATAACATTATTTTTCAAATGTAAACTGCTGTGCCTTGGCAAAGCTATTAGAAGTTTTCCTCTTTGCAGAAGGATTGATACAAAAGGCCAAATTGCTTTCTTGCAATACTGAATGAATCTGTTGTGTTTTTCAGGATTACATATCAGATACTAATATCAGCTAGCTTGCCTTTGAGCCGGACAATTTGTGCAATTCTAGTTTGTCTTACTGAAAACATTACAATGGAGAAGGACAATTAAGTATTACTTAGAACTTTTCTAATTTTTTCCTTGCTGTGCATTCTAAAGTCATACTGCTGCATTAAATTATGTGAGCTGACAACATGTAAATCATTTTCATTCATGTATGGTTAAAAACCTCTTGATCCATGGGGATCTGTTACATTATGGTATCTGACTATTTCTTTGAAATTCATACCTAAAATTTATGTCTATACCTTTAAAACATTTTTTGTTGTTGTTGTTGTCTAACCAGCATGTGTATTTGTGTGTGTGTGTGTGTATTTATATACCCTGTATATAAGGATTTATATGCCACTCCAATCCCAAAAGGGCTCTGAGTAGATTGCAAACTGTTCTACAGTAAAACGATTTAAAATAATTTTTGAAAGTCCTAAAATAAAAGTACAATAATCCCAGCACTTGAAAAACATTCAAATTATCAAACAAGACAAGAAATTAATAACAGGAAAAGCTTATAATTCATAACCATTCAGTGCTCCTAAAAAAAGGGTTTTGTTGTGGCCCCACCCTCTGAGCCTGTCCCATCGGAGGAAGAAAGCTCCGAGCATGAGGAAGAGGAGTCAGCCAGGCCTCCCTCTCCAGGCCCCTCCCCTCTGGCATTGTCTCAAGTGCCGGCCGAGGGAGAGGAGACAGCTGATTCGGATCAGAGTGATAATGGAACATCATTCCTGGACGCACGCCTCCGAAGGCGTGATAAACCTTTGCAGCAGCTTAGGAGGCGTGCTAGGGATTAGAACTGAGTCACTGGACCACACCCCAGAGACTATATAATAGAGGGTGGTGGTCAAGGATCTTTGTGACGAACAAAGTAAACCTTGGATAGTCACTAAAGCCTCGTCCGGAACTGCTGGGAGGAATATTATTTCTGCTTGGACTTTTGTGAACGTTCATATCTTTGCTTTCTGTTTGTGGAAATAAAATCACTTGGCAGACGGTGTGTCTATCGCTGCCAAGTGGGAGATAAGAACTGGGTGCGTTCCAAAGTGTTTCCTTAACCCTCGGCTGGCTGTGTTTTGTGTGTGTGTGGGGACGGGGACAGATCAGGTTTTCTAAAAACAAATGGATATGGCAAATGTAATTTTAAGGGCCACATTGTTTCAAAGAATGAGGAGTTGAGAAGGCTTGTCTCTATGTGCCCTGAAGTTTACAATTCCTAAAAAAAGAGATCTGGCAAGGCCCCACTTTTATTTTATTGGATAGGAGACGTCTCTAAAAGAAGACAATCCTTTATCCAAGTCTTAGTCCCCACCTGGATTCCACCCAGAAAAGAATTAACAATCAGTTATCAAAGGAAAAGTTAGTTAGTTAGTTGGTTAGTTAGTTAGTTGTTGGTTAGTTTGCTTTTTTAAAAAAAAGGCTCCAAGTTTTTGACACTACTTAATCTGCTGCCCTCTAAAATTTAGACCATGTGGTAATTCTGAATGATCTTTAATGTCAGGCATATGTAAAACACTGATATAATCCAAAGAATATGTAACTCAGGCATGATCTCCCAACCTGTGGGTCATAAGAATCTTTTCCATATACTTTTCACGTGCTCTTTGAGCAGGAGGTATAACACCAAGGAAATCTCCAGATTATGAGGAAACTGTTTATGAGAAAGTATGGTACTCTCCAGACCCAAATACACATACTCCTGATTTTGTATGGTGTTTAAATCCAGACGCAAACTGCTTTCCAAAGGTTGAGCTTAAGCCTTCCATCCTTTCTAAAGTAGGTAAATTGAGGACCCAGTTTGTAGGGGCAATAAACTGACTTTGTATAAATATACAAAAGTATGAAGGCTATTGCTTAACGCATTGTAAGCCACCCTGAGTCTCCGGAGAAGGGCAGCATATAAATCATTTTTTTTAAAAAAAAAGCACATTTTTTCCTATCTAGACCTTTCCAGCCTCCAAACACTGGGACAATACTTTCATTACATCGCTTGTTTGCCTAGAGGACAAGGATTGGAAGTGAATATTAAGTAGAATTACCTTATAGTGCCCAGAAGCTAGAAATTACTGGAGTAAAATTAAGATATGGTTAGAAGAAATGATTCAACAACATATTGACTTAAAACCTGAGCTATTCCTATTGGGTATCCTTCCAGAGAAAATTAGTAAAGAAAATATATATTTGATTATACATGTAATAACTGCAGCAAGGATAGTATTTGCACAAAGATGGAAATCAGAGAAAATCCCTTTGGAAGGGGAAGTGATTAAAAAAATTTTTTAGATTGTGCAGAAATGAGTAGATTAACTTTGAAAATCAAAGAAAGAGAAGATACAGAATACATTAAGATATGGGGACAATTCTATCATTGGTTAGAAAATAGATATGGATAAATAATTTAATAATTAAATAAGAGAATGATATAATAAAAATATTGTATTGTGAGAGGGATGTTGTAAAAAAGGAAGAAAAGAGGAGTAACAAGAGGAAGAAGAAGTCACTGAAGAAACACCGAGATGACACACGGAATGACTTATGTATTATGTGTTTGTTTGTGTATAAAACAATAAAAAACTATTTACAAAAAAAAAAGTAGCATTACCTTATATTGGAGGGACTTCCCGAGGTCAGTGACTGAATCGCCCTTGTCTAGAAGAAGAAGAAATACTATAAAACTGTACCTGCTACTTCTAACCCTGAAAGCCATTTGAGGATTATCTCGGGTTGTATGGTAACAAAAGCTGATAGGATATACAGCAAGACCAGGTGAGTCATCATCCCTTGTTCTGATTTTGCTGAAGGTCGTACCTAAAGGGCAATTAATATGGTTTTACCTGTGTGAATATCTCTCTGTAAACTGTGTGTTTGTGTGTGTCTAACTCTTTTAATCTCAATCTCTCCCTGTGTGTGTGTGTGTGTGTGTGTGTGTGTTTCTATCACTCTTGCTCAACTTTCTTCCACAATGACAATTCTGACAGCTTCGATGTTTGACTACAAATTACTCTATTTTAACACAAACCATCAGAGCCCTGGTTAAAGTCCTGGACCCAATTCCAAATCATTAATTGTACCACACTAGTTCAATAAATGTTTTCTGCAATATTTACTAAATTTTGGAATGTTTTTCATTCAACTAACCATTAAATTATTTCATTAGGAATTATTTTATCAATCCCTGTGTTTTGCACATTTGTTTTTAGTAAGTCTTCTTAAAAGGACACTGTACATTTATATGTAGATGTAGATATAGATGTGTGTTATTGTTACTTTCCTATAAAATATATCATTTTATTGTGATTTATAATCACTTGTCAAAGAACTTGAATGACGAAACACTTGTACATAAAATCCATTTAATATTTAATCAGATTAGATTCATACACAATATGCAACAATTCAGATAATTCAGTATAATAACCAATTTTAAACAACCATAAAAAGATGGTAATTTTTTAAACAAAGATATGCAATTATCCAATTTTTACATAACTTTCTTCTTTGAAGTATAGTGCTACTTATTCAAAGAAGCATTGCAGTTAAGCAATGTGAATTTGATGGTTTTCTCTTTATGCATTAGTTTCTCAAAATGCTTCCGAGAATGATCAGAGAGCACTGTAGCATCACTCAAGGAAACACTTCAGGGACAGTAGCCTACATATGAAGATGTATTTGTGACGATAAAACCTTCTCAAGCAACCTGCTGCACTTCGGGAAATGATCCCGTGCCCACACTGTGATGATTACCTATACACTACAGGATATGTTGTTGATTTTAAACTTGTAGAAGCTGCTACTGCTGTGAGCATTTGGGTTATATTTTTTTATGGTAAAAGAAAGAAACAACACTCAGCTTCATGTCATTTATTCAATAATGCAAGTACATCCTTCCCTGTCATCTCCACTGTGCATGTCTAAAGAAATACTTCCATTCTTTTCAAACACACAATTATAGAACAGAAACTGAGGAACAGGTTATGGAAGAGAAGCATATTAGCTATGGTTCACTTGCCTTGTCTTCTCCAGACCTTACAGCATCACTGAAAGCAATAAATATGAAAAGTTCTAAATTTATTCCATATTCAGTGATAAAGCAAGCAAATATGAATACATTTGCTATACATCTGACCTGGCAAAACATCTAATAAAAATGTGAACTTTAAAATAAATTCTTTAATTCTATATGTTTATTATCTGCAAAATAAATGTTTGCTAAACATATTTGAGTTAATAGGACAATTTTAACATATGGTTGGGACCAACTATAGTCTCCTTTTAATGACTCACAATCCATTTTATTTAAGACACAATCCATTTTATTTAACCACAATAATATGAACATTATTCAGAATGGAGTCCAGAATCATAATCAGTTATGTTAGATATGTTCGAGGATCGTGCCCAATAATTCCAACAAGCAGTTCTTGTTTAAGTTGTTTATTGTTTATTGACTGAGCATCTCATCAATACAGGTACATCTCTGGAACTGGAGCAGGACCGCATGGCTGACCCTTAAGTACCCCCTGGGCGTGGCTAAGGTAAGGAGGGGCTATTGGGTTAGGGCGTACCTTGTGGGCTGGCCTGTCCAGCCCCCCTGCCTCTAGCTCGGGGTCAGAGGCAAGGCATTTACTCCTGACAAAACCCCTCTAAATGCCTGGCCGGGGTGTCCCTGAGTGGTGTACACTTGGGGTGTTGTTTTTAGGAGGACGCCCAGTTTTGATGTGAGGTATGTGTGTTGTTTGTTCTGCAATGGCTTTGTTAGGATGTCTGCTGTTTGTTCTTCTGTGTCACAATGTATGACCCTTATGAATCCTATGTTTGCGAACTGCCTAACATATTTATATTTTATATCTATGTGCCTCGACCTTTGGCCGACCGCTTCGGCCTTTGATATTTCCATAGCTGCTTTATTGTCTTCGTGCATGGTGATGGGGTAGTTTGGTTCGGCCCATATGTCCGTGAGCAGGTCGTCGAACCAGATCAAGTTATTGGTGGCCTTGGACAAACAAATATATTCGGCTTCTGTGGTAGATGTGGCTACTAGGTCCTGTTTCCCTGTGTACCAATGCACTGGGCTGTTGTTGAGAAAGAACACGTAACCTGAGGTGCTCCTCCTACTTTTCACATCCCCAGCCCAGTCAGCATCTGCGTAGCACGTGAGTGTGGGTGTTGTAGCGTTCTCGGGTTCCAGTGACAGGCAAGCATCAGAGCTGTGTTTTAGGTATCTCAGTACCCTTTTTATGGCTTCCCAATGGTACGCGGTGGGTTTTCCTACGTGTCTAGACAGCAAGTTGACAGGTAGGGCGATATCTGGCCTAGTCCAGTTCGCAATGTACAATAGGGAGCCTATGGTGGATCTGTACAACGTGTTGTCTTTGAATGGTTCAGCCTCATTATGCATGTCCTTCAGGAAATCTGGTTGCATTGGTGTTTCACACCCCTTGGCGTCTGTCATATTGCACTTAAGTATCAGTTCCAAGATTTTCTCTTTCTGTGACAGTTGGAAACCTTTGTCTGTTTTTGTGATTTGCACCCCCAGGTACTTGTCTACCTTACCCAAAATCTTCAGGGAGAAATGTTTTCCTAGCTCATTGGCGAAGTCACTGCATTTGCTGGTCTGATTACCGATATATAGTATATCGTCCACGTATATTAAGACGTACTCGAGAGAATTGCCTGACTTCTTAGTGAAGAAGCAGTTGTCGGCTGAGGTGGCTGTAAAACCCATGGACTTCAATGTCTTAGACAAGCACTCGTACCAGCGTTTCCCTGATTGCTTGAGCCCATACAAGCTTCGGTTTAGAATCCATGTTTCTCCCTTCCTAGTGGTTTGGCTGGGAGGTGCTCTTACATAAATCTCTTTGTCAAGCTCAGCGTGCAGGTAGGCGGTCTGTACGTCGAATTGGTGTACCTCCAACCCCAGCAGTGATGCAATAACTAACGCACATTTTACGCTTTCGGCCCTGACTGTGGGGGAGTATGTTTCTGTGTAATCATCAGGGTATTTTTGGGCAAACCCCTGCGCTACCAGTCTAGCCTTGTAGAGGGTTTTGTTTTCCTCTAGTGTTTTAACTTTGTAGACCCATCTGGTGCCTATTGTCGTTTTTCCTGCTGGGACTTCAGAGGAAGTGTATACGTTTAGTTCCCTCAGGCTGTTCATTTCCTTCTCCATTGCTTGCTCCCATTTTGCCCTTTCCTCATCTGGTAACCTTAGTACATCCTCATATGTGTTGGGGGTTAGTTGGTTAGTGTGGATAGATAATACGTAATCCTCTAACCTCTGTGGCACCTTGCCCCTGTTTGCCCTGATTGGCCTGTCAGGGGGCGTCTCAGTGTCGTGCATGTGCCTGGCTTCTTTCTCAGTAAGTGAGTCCACTCTGATATGTGGGTGGTTCTCCTTCCACTCGTTCACTAGTATTTCCTGCCTCTTTTTTTTTGATTCTTTCCTGTTCTGTACTCTTTCCTGTGTTTTTGCCCCCTCTAGTTACCTGCACCTTTCCTCCCTTGAATGTTACCTCAACATTGTTGTCCTTGCTTAACTTTAGAGTGGCGAGGATGTTGTAGGGTATATTGGGTACCAGTAACACTCCTTGTATCTCTCCTATCCCCGGCACGTATGCATTACCCTTGCCTGTTACTTGCACATTATTCTGGTTAGTCACCTTTATTATAAAACTCTCTTCTGTGAATGATGTTAGTAGATTACGGTCATACGTGGTATGATTTGTGGCTCCTGAATCCAGCAGCCATGTACCTTCCTTCCTGTCCTGGTTTGTGTGTTGCTCCTGGTCTCCTATGCCATACAGTGAACCCGTTTGACTTTCCCTGGAGCTGTCCCTGTGGTTTCTCCTGTCCCTGGGGCTAGGTGAATCTCTACGCCTGTGCCTGTCCTCTGGTGAGCGTCTGCTAGTATATCTTGTCCTTGATTCTGATCTGTCCCTCCTACGTGGCCTGTCCCTGTCCCCTGTGTTTCTAGGGCAGTCCCTTTTGTAATGGTTCCTTGACCCACATAAGTAACACTCTGCGTTGCTGTGGTTCCTGCTCTGTGGCTCGACCTTCTTACTGGGCCTTTGCTCCCTGCGGCTTAGCGAGCGATCCTTTCTGATGCTGTCCTCAGCTATTAGTTTGCTCGTTAGTAACTCTAGCGAGAGCTTTCCTGTCCCCAGGTTATCTATTTGTGTAATGAAGGTGTCCCAGCTGGGGTCCAGGGAGTTTACAATGATACTTACCATGGTCCTTTCGCTTATGACCTCCCCCCTTTGTGTCAGCTGGGCTCTGGTGGCGTTTAGGGACAATAGATGTTCACTCATTGGGGTCCCCGCTTTGTGTTTGGTGGCATAGAATTCCCTGGACAGCCTGGTGGTGCTTGCCACGCTCTGGCAGTAAAATAGTTTGTGCATCCTCTGTATTACTTCTAGAGCAGTCAGGTGATGCCTGATGCTGGGGTAAATACTGGGGGTAATGCTAGCAATAACAATGCAGTATGCTTTATGGTGGGTGCAATCTAGCTCAAAAGTCCAGGGCTTTTTGGGGGGATCAGTGACTATGGATAGTAGGTCTTCTTTGAGTAGGGTGACCTGGAGCTGCTGGTTCCAGTCCAGGAAATTCTCCCCATCTAGCCTTAGTTTGGGGAAGTCACTTGGCAAAGTCCCTGAATTATAGTTTAAGTTACTCACATTATGTCGCTGTCCATGGTTCCTCACGTAAGGGAACTCACAATAAGGTAGAGGGACGACTGTGGCGAGTCTGAACTGACTTGTCTCTGTGTGCATGCGTCGGTGTAGCTCTATGTCTTCTTCCATTTCTCCTGCAGGGGCGCATTGCGCGTGCGCGAAGTTCATTTCTTCCCAGCCGCCGTGGAGTGAAGAGCTTGTCCCCGTAGCTCCCTGGTATAGGCCCCAATCCTCCGGATGGGCCTTCGGTTCCTCCTTGGTCGGCCTCGCTCGTCCGGGATTGTCGTGGTTCGTCGTCTGGAGCCTCGGGAAGAGGTGAGGATCGTCGTCGAGGGTCTGGAGTCCGGTTGGGGCCACGAATGGTCCCAGATGGCCCGGCCTCGTGCGGATGTCGCCTCCGGGTGTCGGGCCGAGTCCCCTGCCCGCCGATGGACGTCCCCTGCCGGTGGATGGCCCCGCGGGCCATGGGTCTGGTCCAGTTCGTAGGTCTGGTGAGTAGTCCCATCGCCTCCGGTGTTCCATTTTTAAGGGGAGGCTTCTTGGGGGCCCTGGGTGGCTCTGGATCCGTGCGGCAGTGATCGATCCCCCGGGATGGGTGTTGGTGTCGGGCCTCCTCGCGTTAGGGTCCCCTTTGCGCTTGGGCCTGGCACCGGGGTGCGTGTCCGGTAGCTTCATCTTGTCCCCTAGGGCCGCGGCGATCAATTCGATTGCCTTGTTGAGTTCGGGCTCGGTAGGCGAGCCTGTGGTTTTCGGCCTTGGGTTTCCTCGTTGGTTGTGGTATTCTTGGGGGGTTACCTTGGGGTAGGCCCCGATTCCCGCCATGAGATTTAAATCTCGGGAATCTATTGGTGGATGGTCGGCCATTTTTGATGACGCCGCCTCCCAAGATGGCCGCCGTGAAAAAGGCGCGAGAATCCCTTCGGCTCCCTTGGCGGGTTTTTGGTGGGGGGTTCTCTCCCTTACCGCTTCTCCGCCGCTGCATTCGGATTCATCCTCATCTTCCTCACTCGCTGCTTTGCAGCCTTCGATCAGGCTTCGTAGTTCCGCGATGAGGTCGGTGTTGCTTTGCGATGAATCTATCAGGTCCAGGAGTTTTCCTTTCAGGTCGTGCGTTTCCCCTTTTGGGGTTTCATGTTCATTCCACTCCTCTCCGCGTCTGGCAGGGGTGCGTGGGTGATGGAGCAGGCCGCTTGCTTCAGATGCCTCTCCTTGGGTGGCTTCAGGTTGGGCAGGTCGTTCTGCCATCTCCTTGGTGAACGCTCTGGTGTTCATTCTTTCCGTCTTGGTCCTTTGCATGCTTGTGGAATGTTTGGGTTGAGCTGCCGAACCATCCTCTGCTACCATTTTGTTAGATATGTTCGAGGATCGTGCCCAATAATTCCAACAAGCAGTTCTTGTTTAAGTTGTTTATTGTTTATTGACTGAGCATCTCATCAATACAGGTACATCTCTGGAACTGGAGCAGGACCGCATGGCTGACCCTTAAGTACCCCCTGGGCGTGGCTAAGGTAAGGAGGGGCTATTGGGTTAGGGCGTACCTTGTGGGCTGACCTGTCCAGCCCCCCTGCCTCTAGCTCGGGGTCAGAGGCAAGGCATTTACTCCTGACAAGTTACTGTAGTGTTCTGCTGATCCAGATACTATTTTCATAATATCAGCACTTTTTTAGCTAATCTATTATCTATTATTTCACTTCACTTTTTTATATACAGTATATCTCACCCAATAGGTACTGTGATTGAGTCTTTGCATTATTCTGAGAAGTTTCTAATAATGGTAGTTATAATGTGAAATAATAATTCAAAAGCTTCATACTACTATATCCAGTGTCTGTTCATTTGAAGGGACAATTTTCCATGTGGTCACATGCATTGCTTCTATAATAAAACAGACCAGAAAAAAAATCTTTTTTTTTCTATATAATCTCACTTAAAAACAAACAGCCTGTAGCCTCTTAAACAATATGCTTTATGTAGCTGTAGCACAAATGTAAGTTAAAATACCTTAAAATAATCCTTATATTTATTTATTAGTCACATTTTTATGCCGCCCAACTCCTGAGGGAGTTGATCTCATTGGTACCATATTTATACCATTGCTGCAGGAATATCACTACTATCATTGAATTCATTGAAAGACAATCAAAGGTGCTGCTGCTATTGTTAAAGTCTTGATTGACTTGGGACATAGGTAACTAAATATTTTCATTGCCTGATAAAATCTATCTGCCTGATCAGGACAATCAGAAACTGCCAGCTTGAAATCCTCACCCACTAAGAAATAGACTCTGTGGGGGCTTAGAAAGCATCATTTCTAGGGATTTTAGATAGCTCCTGAGGCAAATGTGGCCTGTATTTTATAGCCTTCCAGAAAGTTGTAAAGAGTTGGTGGTTGGTGGGGTTTTTTTTTTTTTTGTTTTGTTAAAGGACTTTGGGATTGATAATAAAGCCATGAATGTAAATTCTACAGATATGTAATGTTCCCTATGATAAGATTATTTCATATGGGAAGGGAGGAATATTTATTCTAAAGCTATTAATCTACCACATATTCATTTTGGATTTAAAATCAACTTTTGTTTTTTAATGATGCAATTTTACATCTTACCTCTGCTGGGAGGATAAGGATGCAAATGTGGGGTTATGATATAACATATTTTTTAGATTTTTATTATATTTTTATACCGCCCTTCTCCCGAAGGACTCAGGGCGGTGAACAGCCATAATAAAACAATATACAAGACAAATTTAAAAACCATATTAAAATAATTCAGTTTTGGCCAAATTTAAAATTCCCATTCTAAAACCCTTATAAAACCATATTTAAAAACCATATTTAAAACCCAAATTAAAATTATTGTCCCATCAGACCGGCTTGCTGGAATAACAGGGTCTTCAGCGCACGATGGAAGGCACGGAGGTTGGGGATCCTTCGTATATCCAGGGGCAATTCGTTCCATAGGGCAGGAGCCCCCACAGAGAAGGTTCTCCCCCTGGGAGTCACCAGTCGACATTGTTTGGCCGACGGCACCCTGAGGAGGCTCTCTCTGTGGGAGCATATCGGTCGGTGGGAGGCAGTCAGTGGCAGCAAGCGGTCCTGTAAATATCCAGGCCCTAAGCCATGGAGCGCTTTAAAGGTGATAACCAATACCTTGAAACGCACCCGGAAGACCACCGGGAGCCAGCGCAGCTCACGCAAGAGAGGTGTTACATGGGAGCGACGGGTCGTCCCCATTATCACTCACGCGGCTGCATTCTGGACCAGTTGGAGCCTCCGGGTGCTTCTCAAGAGGAGCCGCATGTAGACAGCATTGCAATAGTTCAGACGGGAAGTGACGAGGGCATGGGTGACTGTGCGCAAGGCATCCCAATCTAGAAAGGAATGCAACTGGGAGATCAGGCGAACCTGATAAAAAGTCCCCCTGACTACGGCCGTCATATGATCATCCAACGACAGCCGTGAGTCCAAGATGACGCCCAAGTTGCGAGCCCTCCTTGTCTAAACACATTGCTTTGTCCTGCAATTGTGTAGTTAGGTCACATGTCACCTACAATTTTCTACAATGGCTTTGTGCAATGGATATTCCTACTTAAATTCGAGACATTTGTGTAAATATTTTATTTTCAGTTTTAGAGCTATGATTTAGTTATTTTTAACTCAGTTTATAATGCATTCATTGCCTTTCTCCTCAGGGAATTCTGAGAAGAGAGAAGAAGTCTGTATGACTTCATTTTGAGAAATTTCAGAACATCTAAACCTTTTTATCACAGATCTCTTATACCTCATAAACCTACTTCCAAGCAAACTTTCCATTTGTTGCAATAGGAAAGCTTTAAATTTTCTATGATGCTCCTTAGCGAGTTGGGAAATATGATTTTTCTGACAGGGTAAATTATTTTTCTATTCATCTAGAAGAAATGAAAAACAGCTCTTAAGAAGAGATTACATATATATATATATATATTCTGAGGTTTTCGCGGGTGTTTGTATGTAGGTCTTTGGTTATTTGGGTTTTCTCCCCCGTAAAATTGGAAGTGTCTTGGTGACATTTCGACAAAGTCTCATTCGTCATCTTCAGGCTGGTGTTTTCGGCTTTGTGCTTCTAGGAGCACGAATTTTCAGCTTCCATGCATCCCATTTTTGGCCCATTCCAGGTCGTGGGGATGCCTGCTACCGACACCTATCCCTGCTGCCTGGAACAGGCCAAAAACAGGATGCACAGAGGCCAAAAATGTGGTGTTCATTATTCATTCTTTTTTTAAAAAAAAAAACACATGAGCTCTAAGATTCTAAGATTTGACAGGTGGGCAACTTGCCTTAACAGAGTATTTTGTATTCAGTCATTATTATGGAAGCTACAGAAGACAGTAGAATTGCAAGATTGATTTGCTATAATTAGATTAGGCTGACATTAGTTGTATCTCTGACCACACAAAGTCTTAAATGAAATTCTAAAAGGTAGAACTGAGAAGAGAATATATATTTGATTTGTTATCTACAAAACAATATACACTTTTGACAGGGGAGCAAATTGCTGGTTACTATTCATAATGTCAAATTCAAAACTTCACAAGAAAACAATACAATGTAATTGCTCCTGTAAGGTTCTTCAAACTACTTTATCAAGCTGAAGAAATCTCTTTGCCCACCAATAAAAAAGAGAACACCACTATTGAGCACACTATGTTTATTGCACCCAAATTGCTTTTAAGCTGTTAGAAACGTCTTTGTTTATAAAGCCAATAAATAATACTGGCAAGAGAGCAGAAAAGCTCTTGTCTAAACAAAGACATATTATTCATGATAAGAGGGCAGAAAAAATATGAAGCAAAATTGTATATTGTCAAAAACACTATTATTTGTCTATTCAGTCCCTTTCCTAGTAGCAATCATATATATGAGACAATCATAGTTTGTCTGTATAATTCAATGACAATAAATCTTCAATTTTTTTACAACAAAACATTGGACTTTCTAACACTGCATAAACAGGTTGCAGTGTGTTATCATGGAATGGAGAAATAAACCAGCAATTGAGATGGAGAATGTTTGTTAAGAACGAATTGAAACTGTTAACAGTGCTTCAACAAATAAAGGAAGCATTCATCTTTTAGTCTAAATGTGCACATATCCTTCTGCCTTTAAAGGTATTATATTGAGAGACCATCAGCCTCAGATTAAAAATTAAATCATTGTTAAATTACTGTTTTTTTTAATTCAAACTTTAATAAAATTTTCTCCAATTTTTAAAATGTATTAAGCAACATTAGAATGCAAACAGCTTCTATTATTAAACTAAATAATAATTAATATATTTTCAAGGAATACATCACTGATGAGAGAGAGAGAGAGAGA
Organism: Arizona elegans; assembly: GCA_022577455.1. NCBI lineage: Eukaryota > Metazoa > Chordata > Lepidosauria > Squamata > Colubridae > Arizona > Arizona elegans. The sequence continues at coordinate 67,878,388 of JAKOOJ010000006.1, read as the reverse complement.
TCAGTTTTGAAGCTTTAATAGAATTGAATATTTAGACAATTGAATATTTAGACTTCCTTGATATGTTTATAAAAAACTAAATAAAATAAAATAAAATATAAATATAAATAAAATAAAAAACTTGAGAATTGAATATTTAGACAAATCTATAGCCCTGAAGAATGCATTAAATTAAATTAAAGTATACAGTAATTAACAACATGTTGTGCTTTCATATTCATAAATAAAATTGATTTGGTTCCTTCTTTGCATGTTCTAACCCAGTATTAACAAATACGGAGTGCTAAAATAGTGTATATACTCCAATGACAAAATATGTAAATACAAAACATATTAAAAGATACAAGGAACTACTCATGACTTCCAGTACTGTTCTAAATATTTTAGATCAGTACTGGAAGATATTTAAAACTTTTTCAGAGAATTATTCATGAAGCTAGATTCAGTCTGGATTTAGGCTATAGACTTTGTGGCCTAAACATGGTTGGCCATGGTTGGTGAGATTGAAACAGTTCATTCTTTTTAATAATACTTTAATTATTACTTAATACAATTAATACTTGTAGCCAAACTCTCTATATAATTAACTATAATATAATGTGGAAAAGTGTAAATTCAAGTCTCAGTCTAAAGCAAACAATAAGAGAATAACACACCTTTCATTTTTTGTTGAACCATATGAGAATCATGAAAAATTGTCTGGTCCAGCATATAGTCCCATGGACAACAGTTTGCCTATAAGACTAGAATTATCAGGAGGAAGAAAATGAAGTTGCTTCAGACAGGAAATTCTGAAAAATGGAAAAAGGTGGCAAATTACAAATTAACATACTGTAATTTTATTACCAGAATGTGATAAATTGTGGTAAAAAAAATGATGGGACATTGTATTTTAATTATCAAAATAATTTAACCAGCTTATATACAATCTCATAAGGGATGACTGTGAATGTTTTTTCTCTAATTTGCCTTTATACTAAGCATTAATGCAAATTATAATAAATACAAATTAATATGCAGCAAACAGACAAACAGAAATCTTGCCCCCCCCCCCCCGCCACATGTTATAATAAGGAGGGTCATATTTTCAGACAATTCAAATTTAATATTCCAACACAAAACTTTATTTGATAACATAAAAAAAAATCTGATTTATTTCTGGCATTTGTGTGTGCGTGTGTGTGTGTATGTGTGTTGTTCTCATAATCACTTGAAATGCTATTCTCTTCCTCACTTTTGCAATATAATGCTTTCAAACTTTCTTGTGGACTCTGTAATATTATCTTAATCTCCTTAATATCTTATCAATTCACTCGAGATTCTTATATTTGACTAAGAAATCTAGTCTTATTAAACTAGAAGATGAAGGATAGCTTAAAGAATACCTGCTCTTCCCCATAAAAGCTTCAGTATATTAGTTCAGGGTTATAAGGTTTTAAATTCCAAAACAATCATATTTTTATTAAAAATCCCCAAGTTTATTTTCTACACTGTATAGAATATACATTTACATTATATATTTATAATGAAAAATAAGTACTGTTGAAATTCATGGAATATCTTCGTTTAGAATATGAAGTTTTGAAACAAGTTGTTTTCACTGGCTGCTGTCAAGAAAACTTCATCAATAATTAGGTCTTTCATTAAGAAGACTTCATCGATCATTGACTTCAAATAACCAATGCAAAATTAATTTTATTCTTACTGCAACAGCTATTTTAGAAGTAATTGTACATCATATGTAGACTTTAAGTCATAATAACATTTGTTGCCAAATTAACTATTAATTAGGAAAGATAGCTTTATAATATTAAGACAATGATTTGTATGCTTTTTATATGGCATTTAGATGTAGTGGGGAAAAGAACACAATGGTGCAGTTTCCAAGAACAGAGAAACAATCAGTTGTAATTCATAGAAATATGAAGCAGTGATGAAGCAATAAATTAATTTCTAGATTAGAATTTGGCAGCAGGTAAAGCAGGCCTGCACAACTCATAGAGGCCAGATTAATACCCCTGAAAATAACTGCAGGTCGCAAAAGATTAACTGCAGCCGACTCAGGTGTCCATGAGACTTGGAAGAACTGAGGAACTTGGCAACATGAATTTCAGAATGGAAGTGGCTGTGAAAACATAAGTGGCAGTGGATTTTTCCTGGTGATGTCAACATTTGTCAGCAGTGGATCTGTTCTTTCTTTAAAAATGCTAGTGGCATGCTTGGAAAGCTACACAAAGTCCATAGGCCATATGTTGTGCAGGCCTGAGCTAGGTATAAAGCAGTGGTAGGTTTCTACAGGTTCGCCCCAGTTCAGGTGAATTGGTAGTGGCGGCAGCGGGAGGCTCCGCCCACCCACCTGAACATCATCACGGATGCATGCGCAGAAGCACCGCATGCGAGTGAAGTTCCGAACCAGTAGCGAAGGTAAATGAAACCCACTACTGGTATAAAGGACAAAAATATCTTCCATAATAGATTTGTTTTAGGAGTTGATATGAACTAAGTGTAATTAAAATTAATTTTTAGCTAAAAGCTGAATTCCTGATAACAATTCATATGAGGATAGCAAATTATTATTATTAGTTTTTATTCATCAAGAAATAATACAGTAGAAAGAACAAAGATTATAAACTTGACAGTGGTCTTTTGAGTTTCAAATTGCAGCCAGCAATGTAAAAAAATCCAAGTAATATTATGAGATATAACATGTTCCCAGCTAAGTACAGTTTTTGTTTGTTTTAGATACAGACAAAATACTTATTATTATTGTTATTGTTTAAAAAATGTTTATTTTTTTATTATTTCTCCTAAAGCATCAATATGTTATTGTTTAAAAAATGTTTATTTTTTGTTATTTCTCCTAAAGCATCAATAACTTTCAATCTACCTATTGTAATTAGATCCTTATGAGTTTTTTCATTCTTTTTCTTCTAGTTTACTTTTCTTAGGTATTTAAATATCTACAGAAATTTTCTAAACAATTATTGTTGTTTTGTTGTATTCTAGATGAACATAAGAAAATGATGACATCATTTTCACTAGCTTTCTCAATTTTTGGATTATTCATAAAATTCAAATTTCTTTCATGTTCTTTATAGTCAGTTAGCAATTTTGCAGCATCCATTTATTAAACAAGCTACTATGTAATCTTTTTCTATACATAGTCTCTTTGTCTTGTTGCTTTGATTCGTGTTCAATTCTTGATTTCTTTGTGATGTTTGTTTTTGAGCTATAAAATTAAACATTCTTTTTCCTGTTTGATGGTGCTAACATGTAACAAATGTCAATTATTGTCTTGTATACTTTATTTTCTGTCCTCTTTATGTAATGATTATATAATAGTTCACTTCTCTGTCTGCAGTTCACTTTTACAATCATATTTTCCTTCTAATACTTTCAAGATGTTCCTTTGTTTTTTATTATAATTATAAGGCAATAATTTAATCCACATTTTTCTTCATTTCTATTTTATCTACAGTAAACTATGACTTCCAATTTTTCAAGCTACTTATAGTTGATCAGAATCATTTCACAGATGCAGAACATAATACATTTCTTTCAGGTTTTATAATCTAAATAGTCCACAAAGCATGGATAAAATGAATCAGTATTTTTTTTCTATATGGCTTTGACTATTAGAAGCTCTGCATTAAGAAACCTGAAACTCTAAATCAGATATAGTTCAAACTGTGTCCAGTATACTATACAGAATCAGCAGTGTATCTGGTTATTATCTATTTGTTTATGATTTCAGTTGTATTTCCATCATTTAACTGTGAATGTACAATTTTGAAAACACTAAGAAAAAGTCAGCAAGCATGGTTAAATGGTTTTGCTTAGAATGGGTGTCAAACTGAAGGCCTGTAGCCTACGAGGTGGTTAGATCTGGCCTGCAGGGCCACCCTGGAAATAGCAAAGGACCGGCTCACAGCACCTCTGCCCAGCCCAGGCCAACTGGGTGCTGATCTGCAACCTGCTGGTGGCCATCTGGGCTGGACCATGGCCAGCCTTATATTCGTGGCATGCACACAGGAGGTGGTGAGCACACAAGGTCTGGTATTCCTGGGGACTGTGTTCTGAGTGCTTCCCTTTCAGCCAGGACACCAGTCCTTACGTGCTCTGTGGCCCAGATGGCTGCCACCAGGTTGCAGATCAGTGCCGTGACTGCACCAGTGTCTCCATGCCCCGCTTGGCAGACTTTCACTGGGACAGCCCCACCCACCTGTGGGAAAGCCACACTGTGGGAAAGCCACACTCCCCCTCCCCTTGTCCTTTCCTGAGCATGGAGGAAGGAGATGGGAAGGAGATGGAATGGGAACTTTAGGCCATGGGGTTTCTGCCTGCCAGTGTGCGGTGGGCGATAGGTGATTGCAGGGGCTGGGTGGGATGTGGCAAGCAAGCAGAAGTGGCATGCGGCTTCTGACATTGCATGGGAGGGGCAAAAGCAGAACTGCCCTCTCGGCATCAGGTGTAGAGTCAGTTCAGGCTAGGAGGCAATAGAGGGGAGGGTGGACAAAAAGGGAAGCCACTGCTCTGGACAGAAGCTTCCCATTTTGATCCCTCCCCATTGTTGCTTCTGCATGGCTCTCTGCTCACTTCTCCTAGACCTGTGCTCATATGTGTGTGTGTGTTTGTGTGTGCACATGTGGGGGAAGGTGTCTGGCATCAGGGGCTCCACAGCCCTGCTGCAACCACTGGGCTGGCCCTCCAAGAAGCAGGCATGGTGGCAGCAGTGGCACTGGCAGCAGGCAGAGTCACAGGGGAGGCACATGATGCAGACCACCAGATGTGCCTGCTCCATCCCATGTGGCTGGGACAAGGCAGGCGGCTGCCCAGCGCATCCAGCAAGCCAGACCATGTGCCTCCCTCCTGCGTCTCTATCTTCAGTTACTGCTACTGCAGTGGATAAGACAAGGTGGAGCAGGAAGTGGGACAGCTGATGCCAGATACAGTTGGACTGCCTACCCCATCCCATCTGTTTTTGCTTGGAGAACAGATTGCCACTGATCATCTCCTTGGCCCCCTCATGGATCTTGTCCTTAGCCTGTGCATGGAGCACATTCCCCTTGTGCATCTGATGCACCTCGGCACTGCTGGGCTGCTGCCACCATTGAGACACCAGCACCACCCAGAGCACCAGGCCCACCCAGCACAAAGGAGGTGAAGCAGCCAGTTAGAAAGGCTGAGTATAAGTGGAAGAGCACACCCAGGTTCAGCAGGTAAAAGTCAGCCATGGCAAGTGGGGAAAGTTGGATTCCCATTGGTACCATGACTACTTAGGCCCAGCCAGAATCACATGCCTCACCCCATCTCTGCTGGGCCTGGGCGGCCAAGGTGCTAATGGAAATCTGGCTTTCCCCACTTAGGGTGGCCATCTTTTGCCTGCTGAGTCTTGGCATGCTCTACCACCTTTACCCAGCCTTTCTAGCTGGCTGTTTCACCTCCAGGCTGGGCGGATCTGCCGAGCAGCAGCAGCTGACAGTGGGGCCAAGATGCATTGGATGTGTGAGGGGAACACACTAGGGGTGAAATGCTCCCAGTTCGTATTGGCTTGGGCGAGTAGGTAGCGATGGTGGCGGGCAGTTTGGAGAACCGGTAGCAAAAATCCCTGCCCTGCCCCCCATGCCCAGCTGAGCCGCGCGATCATCAGAGCCTTTTTTTCCTTTTAAATGGCTCTGACCAGCCAAGCTCTGACGATCCCAGCTGAGTTGCCTACTAATCAGGCAACTCAACTTGGATCGCCAGAGCCATGTTAAAGAAAAAACCTTTTTTTAAAAAATGATTCTGACGATCCAAGCTCTGAGGATCCCAGCTGAGTTGCCTGCTAATCGGTAGCAAAAATCCCTTCCCCTCCCCGCCCCCTCAGCTTGCTTACCTTAGCTGCTGGTCGCAATGCCTTGCTGTAATCCCTGCAATCCATTGCATCAGCAAGCAATTGAATCTCCCTGCCTGCAATCAAGCAGGCAGGGAGTTGTGGACTTCAACTCCCAGAATTCCTCAGCCAGCAAAACAAAGCTGGCTGAGGAATTCTGGGAGTGGAAGTCTAAAAGTTGCCAAGGTTGGAGATCCATGTTCTATTGGGTAAGTTTTTTTCCCCTTTGGGAGCTTTAAAAAAATAGTTAATTGGGTTTTATTTTTAGTTGTTCTTTTTTTAGACCTAGCCATTTAAAGTTTAGGAAGTTTTAAATTTAGCTGCTTTTATATAAAAATAAAAATAAATTAAAATAAAATAATTAAAGTGCTCCATGGCTCAGGAACTGGGTACTTGCAGGACTGCCTACTACCACCAATAGCCTCCCACCAGCCGGTACGCTCCCACAGAGAGGGGCTCCTCCGGGTGCCGTCGGCCAAACAATGCCGACTGGTGTCCCCCAGGGGGAGAGCCTCCCTGTGGGGGCACTTACTATCTGGAACGAGCTCCCCCCGGAGATACGGAGGATCCCGGATCTGCGCACCTTCCACCGTGCCTTAAAGAACTTTTTATTTCACCAGGCGGGCCTGGCCTAATTTTCTCCCTCTTTTATAAAAGATTTTTAAATTTTTAATATTTTTTAGTATTTTATATATTCAAATTTTAAAATTGGTTTTAAATTGATTGGGGTTTTAAATTTGTTTGGGCCAAAACTATTTAATTTGATTTTAATTCCACTTTTAAATTTTGTATGTATGTATTTTATTGTTTGGCTGTGCACCGCCCTGAGTCTTTCGGGAGTAGGGCGGTATAGAAATCAAATAAAATATAAATAAAAATAAAAAATAAATATTTGTGCAGCTTTCTGAGATTTAGTGTGTTTCTGTAGTGTTTCACTCTAACTACACAAACACACAAAATCTCACAAAGCTGTATGTGGAATTTTGTGTGTGTAAAGTGTGAAAGTTGTTTTTTGGGGCTTTTTGGGGCTGTGTGTGGTTCCTGCTTGTTGCAGGGGCCATTTTGGGTCTAGCACAGCTGCTTTTACATTGTGGGTGAGCCATTTGTGTTGTGTTGTGTTATGTTTGTGTAAAGTGTGAAAGTTGTTTTTTTGGGCTTTTGGTGGCTGTGTGAGGTTCCTGCTTGTTGCAGGGGCCATTTTGGGTCTAGCACAGCTGCTTTTATATTGTGGGTGAGCCAGTTGTGTTGTATTGTGTTTTGTAGGTTAAAAATGGGCAAAGAAGTGACATTGACTTGGTCATGCCCACCTGACCAACAAGCCATGCCCTCCCAGTCACCTTACCACCAAGCCATGCCCACTAATTAAGCCACGCCCACAGAACCGGTAGCAAAAAATTTTAGATTTCACCCCTGGAACACACTCCACATGCAAGCCAATGACAAGATCCATGAGGGGGCTGAGGAGATGACCAGTGGCAACCTGCTCTCCAACCACAAGCAAAAAGAGACAGTGGAATGGAATAAGCACATCCAGCAGTCCAAATCATGTGCCTCCCCCCTCCACCTGATGCTAATGCCACTGCTACCCCTGCTTCTTGGATGACCAGCATGGTGGTGGCAGAGGGCTCCGGAGCAGCAGAGTGCACCAGCTGGGGGGCCGGCAGGCTACAGCTGCTGTCAGAAACCATTGGCCCCCATGCACAAAGGGCAGTGAGCATGTAGATGCCGATGGTTTCTGGCAGCAACCATCCCACCCCCTGCCTCACCCACCAGAGACCCCTAGATTCCCTCCCCAACCCAGCCCTGCCGCCACAGGCACTCCCCCCACATGAGTTATATTGAGCTGGCCATGCCCAGTCGGCCACAACAACCTGGCCACACCCATCTCCCCCACCCCAGCCACCCAAGGACAACCACAATGCTGATCTGGCCCTCAATGAAATCAAGTTTGATACCCCTGGGCCCTAGAAGATATTCTGTATTAAGAAATCTGAAACTTCAGATCAGTTATAGTATAGTGGCTACAACTGTGATTGCACAATTGGCTTATCTGAGACAATTGGAAAACTATTCATTCAAAGTTTTTTTTTTTATTGCAAAAGTTTTACAATTACATTTTCACCCCCTTTTTTTCCCCCCTCATCCCACCCCAAACTTCCCAACCTCCCTAACCCACCCTAACCCTCCCCTCCCCCCCAGACTTCCACACATTATACTCATATCAAGTAAAAGGAAAAACCCTCCTTTATATATAAAACTTGAACCCCTCCCTCCCCCTTATAAATTTTCATCTTCCTTACAGTAACCTATTTCTATCTTAATATAACATTTTGGAATAAATTTTCATCCTCATTACCTTAAAATATTTCTATCTTAATATAACATTTTCAATTAAAAGCTATTTGATACTTCCTGGTTTGATATTTGTTCTGCACATAATCTATCCACTTTTTCCATTCCCATTCATAAGTCTCTTGTGAACAATCTTTTAAATATGCTGAAATCTTCGCCATCTCTGCAAAACTGGCCATCTTCAAAGTCCATTCCTCAATCGTGGGCAGCACTTCATTTTTCCAGTATTTACCTATCAACAATCTTGCTGCTGTTATCATATGCAATATCAGTTTTGTTTCACCCAATGTAAAAACCCTTAACTATACCCTGTAAAAACAATTGTGGAGAAAATTGAATTTTTTTCTTCAGAACATTCTGCATTCATTCAAAGTTTTTATTACCACTTAAGAATTCTACGCAAAGGTGGGTAGTGTTTTATTTTGTCACCAGTGAACTCCATCCGCATATATTCTAAATATATACATATAAGATTTTTACATCTTTTCTAAGCCACTTAAGTTTCGTTGCATGTTGTTTTGGTAGAGACCATCCTTGGTACTCTTTGAGAGGGACCTCCTTTCTAAAGAAAGATCACCAATTCTGATTTCCTAACTGACTCTATACTATATTTTAAGAAGCCTCCTCTCTCTCTTAATCTCTCTATATATTTATTTTACCATCTTCAAGGGCCTTTTCCTGCAACCTGCAATTTTATCTTAACCTTTCCTAAGCTTACTTCATTTTAACTTCAGGCAGGCATTTGTACAACAAGAAGGAGGAAGGGAGGGAAGAAATATATTCAAACTTGCAAGCTCCTGTAACTTTTTAATAAATATAGCATTAGCACTCATAGGGTGTTTTCCTCATCTGGTCTACCTCAAAATCTTCAATTTTACAAGTCTCTCTTCATGAGGACCAGAGTGAATCAAGCATGAGATGCTTTCTCAAATTACATCTGTGCTTCAGATTCAAATTTATTTTATCTGACCATTGTCTCAGTTCGGGCTCAAGTTTTGTCCTGTTCTTCAGTGTTATGTCTGTGTAATATATGTAATGCATGCTATTACTTCAGATTAGAAAGGGTTTCTTAATCAAAAATGCCAAACTATATAACATTAATGTTTAAATAGTTATTTCAGCTGAAAATCTTTCTACTTACTTCTGAACAGTGAGCCTGCTGAACTCAGTGTAACATTTGAAAAGAAATAACAATATAAACAGTTCATTAAGAGCATATACATACATACATACATACATACATACATACATACATACATACATACATACATAAATACATACATTTATTCAGGGTGTCCTGGAAAAATTCCTAAGCATTTAGAATATAATACATTAATAATTTAGAGCAAATAGAAGTTAAAATGGCAGAAATTAATTTGAAAAATATAGAATAATTAGCACTCATAGATATGATATGAGGTTTGATACAGAAGTGGGCTGCACTTTCTTTAGCAAAGGATTTGCTGGTTGTGAGCGTGCATGGTCGCTTTGCTCACATGCCCTCCTTTGGGAGAGAAACAGAAGTTCAAACAGGCTCCTAATCAGCTCAGGTAGCTCTGGTGAGAACAGCAGGGTCTGCGCAGAACACAGCTGATCCAGCCAACGAACCAGAAAGCAAGTTATAAATGGATAGCATAGAAGAGGGGTGGGTGGGCAGGCCCAGCCAGTGATCAGAGCTAAGGGCTCGCCTGAACCCTTGTGACCATGCAGCAGCCCACCATTGGTTTGATAGTAGATTTCCACTGCAGTGTAATCTTTACTAAGATCTGAGAAAAATAACATTTGAAATTTCCAGAACTATCAAAAGAGTACAAAACATAATAAACAAAGAAGACAAAACAAACAAACAAAAAGTCCAAAATAAGGCCAAACATTAATGTCATTAACTATTCAGATCAGGATCACTTTGTAATGGAAAATGTAGACAAAATGCATGAATAACTGTCTGCTTTGGCTCTGCAACCAAACAAGACAGACACAGACTTCAACAGATAATTAGAACTGTAGAAAAAACTGTTGCTACCAACTTGCCTTCCATTGAAGACCTGTATACTGCACGAGTCAAAAAGAGGGCTGGGAAAATATCTACAGATCCCTCACATCTTGGACATCAATTGTTTCAATTTCTATATAGGGCATTGCACACCAGAACAACTAGACACAGGACAGCTCCCCCCCCCCCCCATGCCACTCTGCTAAACAACCAATTCCCACAACACTTTCAAACTATTTAATAAGACTGTATTACTATTATTCTTCTCAACTTTCCTATTATCTATCTCCTTTTCTATAGTACCATATTTTTCAGAGTATAAAAGGCACTTTTTCCACCCTAAACAGGCGTGAAAATTTGGGTGCGTCTTATACACCAAATGTAGCCCTTCCCACGCACCAGCCCCCACCCTTTGGCTTCTGCCTCCCAGCAATTTTTTTTTTTTTATTATTTATATGCCACCCTTCTCTAGAGACTCAGGGCGGCTTACAATGTGCTCAGCAATAGCCTTCATCCTTTTGTATATTTATACAAAGTCAGCTTATTGCCCCCACAACTGGGTCCTCAATTTACCTACCTTAGAAAGGATAAAAGGCTGAGTCAACCTTGAGCCTTGGCGAGATTCGAACCTGCAGTAATTGCAGGCAGCTGGTCTTAATAACCAGCTTAATAACAGAGTGCCTCCTGTTATTTACCTACTTGCAGCAAGCAGCAAACTGCAAACAGCCCATTTCAGCTTCAGCACAGCCTGATTAGCACAAGCAATTGATTGTGGGTTGGATCAGCCTCCCGACCCTCAGCTGTTTCAGGCTGCAGGGATTGCCATTGCCTATTTCACATGGGCCTGCAAGCAGACAAATTGCTGGGAGGCAGATTTTTTTTTTCTTGTGGTAATCAGCTGTGCTGAAAACGAAACTAAAGCAAGCTGTTTGCTACAAGGCAAATTGCTGGGAGGCAGAGGCAGAGTTATTGTTGGTATTTTATGAGTCTTATTTTCTTCTTTGTGTCCTTTTGTTGTAAAATTTCTGTCTAGAATCAACAATTAGCTGGAATTTAAAAACCATTTCACTAACTTAATTAAAATGTTACCTGAAGGAAAATAAAGAGAAGGGGAAAAAGCTGTACATCTAATAGATTGTGTGCTGAATAACTTACTGATTCTGATTACAATACCAATCTATGCAAAGAAAAAAACTTAAAACAGTTCCAAACTGCTAACATTTCATATTATTTCCCATATCCATGCACTAGCGTATATCTTTTTTTCCTCCCCCAAAAAGATATGTGTGTCTTATAGTCCAGAGCGTCTTATACTCTGAAAAATATGGTACTTATGACTATATATATATATATATATATAACTATATACTATAACTTTGTTGCTTATATCTTTACGATTTATATTGTTTATTTGGTATCCTAGTATGATGTAAGTTGATTGCATATTTAGTATCCTATGACTATCACTAAATGTTGTAAATTATGATTTATGATGAATGTACTTTTATGGTGACTATGACATCAGTTATAGCTTTTATGTACACTGAGAGCTTATGCATCAAAGACAAATTCCTTGTGTGTCCAATCACACTTGGTCAATATAGAATTCTATTCTATTCTATTCTATTCTATTCTATTCTATTCTATTCTATTCTATTCTATTCTATTCATCAGTTTTAAATTGTTAAATATAACATAACAATCAGGATCAAGAACTCTTTCTTTTAGATCTGCAATTAGTCCCTAATATGTTGCTGGTAATGGATGAAACATACATAAGCCTTACAGAGTATGAAAAAGAAAATCTTTTGCATATTTTATATCAGCAAAGCTTAACAAATAAACCAGCCAAAAAAAGAGAAAGGAAAAGAGGGGGGGAAGGCAGAGGGGGGGGGGGGAGAGAAATGTCATAAACATAATTTATCTCTGGTAAATATTTATATATTCATAGCTAATATTAAACATTTTTGAAAGATGGACAAATAAAAGTGTTGAGTCAAAAATTGTTCTGACATATTTTTGATTATTTTCAATCAATTGAATGCTTCAATTTTTTTTCTACTCAAAGTAGAAGAAATTTGGCTGAAATTCTTAAAGGTGGAACCTGCATTCTTACACTTATCTTTATTGCAAGATGATTGATGAAAGTGCCTTTCATTAAACATCCTTTCTTTATTGATCTTAAATTTTCCTGATTTTCCAAGGAAGACATCATGAAGACATTATTCCAATTGGATTTTTTAAAGATTAAGACATTTGCATAGCCAAATGTAATGTAGGAATGACCTTGGGAGGAACGGCAAAAGGGTAACAATCAAGGGTAACAATCTCATAAATGACAATTTAACTCCCAGGAGGAAAGTAGGTGGAAGGTGAAAGTAGGGGGAAGAAAGTTACTATCAATTGATAATTTGTATTATAAAAGTAATAAGCAGTAAGTCGGTAAGTTGTTTACAAAAATAAACAATATCAACCCAAAGTACAAGAATAAATGAAAAAACATGGTAAAAATAAAGTATTAAAAGTTAGCATTTTTCTGCCATGAAATGTAAAGATACAGATGAAGTACATGACCTTGTGATATTTGGATGCCACACAATGTCTCATATGTTTTTTTTTCCAGTTTCATGAAAATTATTACTTTTACCTCATCAAATATATTAAAAGCTCCTTTAAGGGTGGGTATGTGAGAAGAATAATACACTCAATCTCTCTTTAATTAAAAATAGAAAAGTCCACAATGCTTTCTCAAAGATTTAGGAAAATGAGGTCTATTCTCTAATCAATTCTGTGTTAGTAGCCTTCATTTAGCCTTCTCTGATTGTAGAATTACATTTTTAAATTAGGAAGTTTGTACTGTCATTGTTAATGATAAAAATAATATCCGGGTTATTACTGTGTTACAGCTTGACATAACCTTTTATAGAATTTTTTTTTCTTTGTCTCTAGATAGTGCTGTCAAGGTTTTATTTTTTATTATTGTTAGTCAAAAGAGTGAAGACAGCATGGTATATTGATAAAAGTCACAGTTAAAAATAACATTCAAATGGAATGAAAGCTAGTTCTATTTTAATGAATTAACAGTTGGTTCAAAATTGTATTTCAACTTCAAAATGATATTTAAGCAATCACAACAAAATACTAAATGTTAATTATGGTTAATTTTACTCTGAAACCAAATGAGCTTACAAAAGCTAAATTTATGTAAATTAGGCTTAAGTGTATAATTTAGCAATCAAGAATTTATTAAAATTCTCTTCATCTTGAATACGACATCTATAAGATCAAAACAATAGAATTTATAATACCTATCCACATTAGTAGTTTACATTTCAAAGGGAACTGTGTTGACCTCATAAAACACTTATTTGATAATTATTTTGAACTGTATAATAGCAATCCTCTAGACTAAAAACAAATCACCCAAAGAGATAATAACACCATTGTCAGATGAAATATATTCAACTTGTATTTTGCATAGTAAAATGATAAGACTGTTCCACATTTATTATACATATATTGAAAAAAGGTTTATCTATCTAAGCCAATACAATAAATAAAAGAAAGGAATCTTCTTGATCTGAATATAAAACAGTATAACCATATCTACAAATAAGCTCTATTTAACTTTATTAAAAATTACAATTAATGCTATTTATTTATTAAGGTTTCTGAATAATTTTTCATCTTCTGCTAAAAAAATATCTTTCAAATTGATGACAGGTTTCTGGAGCATAGTTTCTTTTGAATAAGTAAATGTTAGATACTCTGTCGTGTTGGAAATATTTATACATATTTGATAAAAAATACACACTTTTGATATGAAGTACTTAGAGAAGTATTTCCCAAAGTATTTCCCACTGCTTTCTGCAACTCATACCTTTCTCTTTGTCCTTTCAAAGTAGTATGTAGCTGTATTTATCACATATTCTAGCTTTTTGGAAGATAATCTCTAAAAATTTCAAATAAATTCTGAAGAGTAATTTTATTCACTATAAAATGTATTCTGGACTATGAAACTAAAGTTTCATTGAAATTTAAGTATGTTCAAATCTGCATGCATGCATATGTGCCTTAATTTGTAAACATTTTAAGATGATAACCCTTTTATTGCATACACAGCAGCTACATCTGGAATGAAAAAAACCTATTACAATATCTCCACTCTCCTTCAGGGAGCACATTATATGGAATCTTTATTCATGCATCAAACAAAATAGTCAAGCTGTGAATCTTGATTGCTTAGATGCTGAAGTAGAAATGTTCTCTAGAATGTCTACTGCTGATCACAGAGAATCATTTTACTACAGCCCTTATTGTTTGTGCATATTCTAAACATGTAGTATTTTGTTTTTAATGCCATGATTTAGTCAACAGAAGAAAAACTGTCAATTCTGGAACAGTAGCTATGTGGACTGACTCACTTTTATGGAACCACTTTTTAAAAATGAAAATATTGAAGTTTGAATCAATGCCATACTGAATTACACACTTCATACATTTACATGTATTTCTTGGACTTTTTTTTAAAGCAAAAAGAAACTCATACAATGTAGGATTTTTTTCAAAGTTTATAAAATTTAAAAAATGAGATCACTGATTTTGCCAATGTAATTTCACTGGAGAATGTTATGTTATTATGAACATGCAGATTCTTTAAAGATTAGAAAAGATAAATTGGTTATCCAATCAGTCATCACACATGTGTAATAATGTGAGAGCCTGCTCTATATTCTTTTAAAAAATGCACTGTCCTTTAAAGAGTCAGAAGATAATGTTGAATCACAGCACCAGTTTTATTTAATTCTGTACCATAGTAGCAGTGTAATTTTCAAAGTAGAATATTATCTGATTGGAATACTATCAAGTAAAAACTACCTAAAAAGGTTTGAATTAATATTCCCCAAAAAGTATTCCCAAAATTGGATGATAAGAGCTGCAGGATATGAATACATATTTGTACATCTTCCAAATCTTGATAGGTATAGCTTGTTCCAGTCATTCCTTTGTTTAATTTCTGTTTTGTTCCCATCTTGACTAAGAAAAATGGAATTGCATTATAGTAATATACTTTTATTTTACAGTGAAACTCATAGCAGTCTGAAAGCTAAGAATATCAGTATTGTTTCCTTTAAATCAATCACATATTATTGAAAAAGCCTGTGTCTGTGAGAGCAGCTTTAAGCATCTTTCATTTGTAAGGTTTTCTATGTAGTTTTACATAAAATAGCACACCATACTTTATAGATATTTTTAAAACATTTGAAAACTACTTTAGTTTTTTTTAAAAAAAATTAAAAACAAAATGATATGACATTGCAATTGAACTCTCTTAATCCCATTCATGTTAAGTATAAGTTTAGGTTAATATCAATTAGGCATTGATTCCATTTACTTTGGGGCTCTTACATCTTTTTCTGTTTCTTTTTTCCTTTCTTGTTAACTCTAATATTATGTAAGCTCCTGTTCTACTTGCAATATATTATAATTGAAAAAGTGCTAAATAACAGGAGCTTAATTCTCCATGGGAATCTGCAATATAAAGAAGAAAGTATCTGAAATAAATAAGACTAACGTCAGAAGGAAAGCAGTCGATACTTGTTTTTCTGGTATGGAAGAGATGGGAAAAGAAGGGAGCATCCACCTATCACAGGCTATGCTAATTCAGTGTAGACAAAACACCTTGGTCACTAGTATGAAATCTGAAAAGGAATTTCTGATACCAGCTTCATTTCCAGCTGCTTCCTACATGGAAAAACAGCAATTGAGGGCTTCAATAAAGAAAACATTCAAAACCACGGGATTCATGGAGATGGATGAAATAGAACCTTGCATTCAAATATTTACTTCCTGCATAGTCAGAGTGTGTATGATTATCCAGCATTCACTGACAATTTATCAGAAGTTCTTCCATGGGAAGTTTAGTAATGGGAGACAATTTCTTTCCCGCCATTAATCTTCCCCATTGATATACAGCTAAGGACAACTGCCAACTATGTCTTCTGGTTGACAAGAAAGATTGGCAAGAGCCAGTGAATTAAAGCAGAAACATTGTTTTTGCTTCAATTCATAATAAATAGCAAAACAATAGATACAGTTTACAATAATCTGGATTTATATTTTTGCACACAGACGGCCATCCAAGCTTGACTTTGGTATATGATGGTAACATTTTTTCTAAAGTACATTGATTTAAAAAAAACAATTTGAATGGAAAAAAATTGTCATGTACGCCTTGAATAAGAAAGAAAGCAATAAATGGCTGCAATTCTTTGGGAAGACCAGTAGAAGAATCTGGGCACACTTGGCCATCAGAAGACTGGTTGCCTGTGCAAGAGTAATATGATTGCACTCTTTCAAATACCTGGAAAGATATCACTCAGAAGTTTCCCTAAATTTGTTTTCCTTGATTTAAATGCAGAGACTAATGGATTTAAATTATAGGCAGTAACATTCTCATTGAATGTTAGGACACATTTCCTAACAATAAAAGCAGTTTGAGAGTAGAATCAATTATTCAGAGATTTAGATATGTGGACATAAGAGCTAGACAGCTGGGCGCATTTTAATCTGGATGTCATTAATATCTATATAAATCTTAATATAGAGTTGGCTCAATCACTTAAATGATTCTCACAATTCTGTTTGGCCCATATTATATTGTCAAAACATCTATAGAGTTTATGCCTCATTGACTGGTATAGGTTTATATATTGTTAATAATAATTGATAGGGGAATTTTAAGCTGTTCTGTCTAATGAATAAAAATTATCTTATGCCACATACCCAACCCTATAGCCTTTCCCCAATTTCTTGGATAACAGTTCTCCTCGAAATTCAATGTAAGTTCTGAATAGTGCTTAACCAAACATTTGTAAAATTAGCTGGTCTATAAGGATGGAAAAGCTTGAGTTTCATTTTTAAAAAGAAAAACAATAGTTATTTTTCATTATTTAGGAAACTGAACAGATGATCTAAAGTAGTTAAAAAGCTTCACAAAGATTCTGATCCCACTGTGGACTGAAGAACTGCTATAATTTTAGTAGAGAGTTCTGAAAAACACTTTTGTTTGATTCCAAGGATGGTACAGTACCTTGGGGTAGAAAATGATCTCTGAAACTAGAATCTATTAAAAGTAACTCATATATCTGTCACTTTGGTAGAAGCTCAAGGAATTTTTTCTTTTTTTCCCCTTTTATTTATCTTCTGTTTATTTGTCTTCAAGTTAAAATATTTATTAATATAGCTGAACGAATTGCAATACAAGAGCCATAAGTTCTTTCAGGAAATCCGGGACTACAGGCTTAAACAAAAAAGAATGGGTTTTATTTAACAAATGTAATATTCAATTGAATAATATTTATCCCATTAAATTCCATTTAATGGGATAAATATTATTCCAATATTCCAATACCAAATTTATATAGTTATAATCATCTCATTAATATTGGATAAATATCAAGAAAGCTAATTGATAAGGATATTTCACTCAACCCCAAGAATGGCAGGAGTTAGATCCCTTGGGGTTGGCAGATGCATGGCACTCTTCTAACCTCCTCCAAGGTCCAAACTGGGTATAAAGAATAGCGCTTGGGGATTTCTTTCTAACTCATCTTCTCAATGAATTGATGATAACTTTTGACAGTGCCAAGAATAATTTTCAGAGTCTCTACCATAAGGTGACCAGATTTTAACATAGGTAAAGAGGGACATTGTGGGCGTGGCTTATTTTGTGGGCGTGGCTAGCTGGTCATGTGACTGGGTGGGCGTGGCTAGCTGGTCATGTGACTGGGTGGGTGTGGCTAGCTGGTCATGTGACCGGGTGGCCATGGCTATGCATATAGGGTAAGGTGAACAGATTTTAACATTGGTAAGAAGGACACCATTGTGGGCGTGACTTATTGTGTGGGCGTGGCTTGGAGGCCATGTGACTGGGTGGGCGTGGCTAGCTGGTCATGTGACCGGGTGGCCATGGCTATGTGTATAGGGACTACTCAGAGGGCTGAAAAGTCATTTCTGACAGGTCCTCACACTTTTGACTGGTCCTCACACTTATGACCATCCTCACATTTATGCCCGTGCAGTATTCTTAACAACCATGTCACTCATTTCACAACTGCTTCTCTTCACCATGGTGACAAGATAGGGCAAAAACGTAAAATGTGAGGACAGTCGTAAGTTCGAGGACTGGTCAAAAGTGTGAGGACCAGTCAAAAATAACTTTTTCAGCCCTCTGAGTAGTCCATATGCACAAAAGGACTAACCAGAGGGCTGAAAAAAGTCATTTCTGACAGGTCCTCGCACTTTTGACTGGTCCTCACACTTATGACCATTCTCACATTTATGCCCGTGCAGCATTCTTAACAACCATGTCACTCATTTCACAACTGCTTCTCTTCACCATGATGTTAGGTAAATTGCTCACAGCGTTCTCATCATCTCAATTACTACAAGTAAGGATGCAGATAAGAGATTAAGCTAGAGTGATGAACAGCAGAATGATTCAAACTTTGCAAGTAGTTTCTTCTAAAATTACCCAGAGTTGTTGAGTGTTGGATGGCATACCAGTTTAAATAATATATTAACTGCAAAAAGCAACTTTACTTGGAACAGCTTACATCATGTGATAATAACTTTAATATTATTAAACAAATATCTGCTTACCACCAGTCCTTTGAAGAACTCAATAGGTGGACAAAAATGCCAAAACCAGTCTAAACATCCAGCTGACTGTATGACCAGTCATCATCATCATAATTGAGTTTGGGGTGGGGGAATGTAGTGCAAAGTTTGTTAATTTACATAGTTGGGTGAATAACTCTTTCTACAAAGAAATTTGTCTAAGGTGTCCAGAATCACTGTTAGTGATTTGGTTAGCCATATAAATTTTCTAAAAAGCAAGCTTCTTATATTTGCAAAGAGAAAAGTAATTCACAACACTGTCTCCTCACCAATCTTTTAGGGTGCCAAATATATTTTTACATTTTTTAAAATCATTTTTATCAACCTCTTATTCAATTTTTCATAACAGTGGCTATATTGCTTTGCTTCATATTAGTTTTAATGCTTATATGGGAATTTTAGTAACTGGAAGAGGCTTCTCTGCATATGCAAGACATATGCAAAATTCTTCTGACAATCACCTTCCATCAATGCCAAAGGAGTGGGTGTACATATCTATTTAATCTATTAGAACTCCTAACTGAGGTATCGGAACAGCATGAAATGTTTTAAAAACAGCTGAACTGAATTATTTTCATGGTATTAATCTCTTCAGTGAGATGAGGCTTGCATTTCATATATTTATAATAATTAGCATGTGGATCCAGACAAAAAAAATATCATGCTAAATTGAATCACTAAATTGACTACTTTATTCAACCTTGTGTCTATGTCTCTGTATGTTTGTGTGTACCCCCAAATAAACATGTTTATTGGTTTATCCGAGCTTATTCTGCTACATACAAACATGACTTTTCTTGAGGAGATGATTCCTTTTCCTATTGGTTTTGCATAATTGCTGCAAAACTAATATAGAGTCAGAAATAGCATTTTTAAAATATATTAGAGTTTTTGCTGCATAAATTATCTGTGTTCACAAATAAAAAGGTCATTATCAGATCACATTCATGGACATGCATTTTGATATACACAAAAAGCTTTAATGGGCAAAAACAGAATTCGCAGTAAGATGCTTGCACACTATTCTCTTAAAAAGTAGAGACATTTTAATCATTTCACAATAATAAAAATTCTCAGCCATAGTTTTAGTTTGGAATTGGTCATAATTTTAAATTCTGCAAATAAATCAGAAGGACTGTAACAACTATAACAGCAAATTCATTTTTTTAAAAAGTTAGACACCCTACATAATTAACAAAAAGATGATTTTCATAAACCAAAAAAGTCTAATTACAAATGGAAAATGAGATAAACAATGAGCCAACAAACATGTTTATTGCTATACTTGTGAAAATTAATATAATTTGTATGACATGATATAACAGCTCTCAATAACAACAGTTATGGAACTGCTACTACAGGAGTTGGGGAAAGGGGTAATAAAGATATAGATAGTTAATATATACGTAGAAGAACTAGAAGAAAATGAATTTTGGTGAACACTACTGTGATTTTCAAATTTCATAAAGATGTTTATATGAAGATCTCTTTGTGACAGACTGAAGAATCATCATTTAAAAATCTAATTTATCGTGCTAGATGTTCTTATCTCTAATATTTTGCTTTGATACTGGACTACTCACTGCCTGCCTCTTAACAATGTTGCTGTTGATAATATTCTAGCTGTTCACTTACTCAAGGGCACTGTTTTAACTCTAGCATTGATTGTGTTCAACATTCAAGTGTGGATTTAGCAAGCCTAAAAATGAATTCTGTTCAAAATGCAAGAGATCTTTATTGATAAGATGCCCTGGGTGTACTCATCACAATTAATTAGGAATAGGAATCATATGGTAAAATGCCCAATCACAGTCACATGGAGGAAGCCACCACATCCGAAATCTCGGAAAAAGCGGCTGCCGCAGTAAGCAAAGCCAAGGGAATCCACAAGATTCACTCCACAGCGCAATCATCAACCGAGGATTCCACGGCTGGATCCGAGTCGGAGGAGGAATCCACCGTCCACAAGGTATCCAGACCCCCAAGGCGGAAAACCACCCAACGAAGCTACAAGGGGGAGCGCTGCGCCAGCTGCAGAGGGGACCATGCCAGGGCAACCTGCAAGTGGAGAGATGCGACCTGCCGACGCTTCAACAGAAGGGGTCACATCGCCGAAGCTTGCAGAGCCGAAGAGCCAGCCCCAGAGCCCTCCAGCCACCGTCCCCGCGAAAACCGCAAAGATTACCAGAGATCATCCAAACGATCCTCTGGCCAATCTAGACGCAGGGACGAAGAGTTTCCCCGAAGCGGAGCAGTCCACCAGATGACCATCGCACACACAAACTCGGACAATGCCACCAAGTTCCACATGACCATGACCATCCACATGGAGGGTTCACCCTGCTCAATGGAAGTAGACTCGGGCTCAGTGTACTCCATTATGGATTGGCACCAGCTGAAGCGCCTGCAACCCAGCATCAGCAAGCGAGACCTGAAGCCACTACACTCCAAGCTCGTCGACTTTGGGGGAAACCCCATCGGAGTACTAGGAAGAGCCAACATCCGAGTCTCCTACAACGAGTTCCAAGGCAAGCTTCCCATCACAGTCGTGGAGAACAGCCGACCGAACCTGCTAGGAGTGGAGTGGTTTAAGCCGCTGGGGCTATCCATCGGAGGTATACACCAAATTCGCAGGGATGAACTCGACAACCTCATCGAAGAGTTCAAAGAAGTTTTCGATGGTAAGCTGGGGAAATTTGTGGGGAGGCCAATCTCATTTAATCTGGACAAGGGAATCACCCCGATTAGGCTGAAGCCCCGCCGGGTTCCATTTGCCCTGCGGCCCAAAGTAGACGAGCAGCTGGATAAGCTGATCGCCCAAGGCATCCTGGAACCGATCGATCATGCCTCATGGGAAACCCCCATTGTGACCCCACTGAAGCATGATGGGTCTGTGCGCATCTGCGCCGACTACCGTTGTACCATCAACAAGGCGTTGGCACAGAGCGCATACCCAGTCCCAGTAGTGCAGCACCTCTTGCATTCCCTGGGAACTGGCACAATTTTTGCAAAACTGGACCTGGCCCAGGCTTACCAGCAACTGCCAGTGGACGAAAAAACGGCGGAGGCCCAAACCATAGTAACACAAAGGGGGGCATTCAAATGCAACCGTCTCCAGTTTGGAGTTAGCGCTGCCCCCAGCATATTCCAATCTATGATGGAACGCCTTCTCCAAGGCGTTCCAGGGGTGGTGCCATACTTTGACGATGTACTAATCTCCGGAGATTCATAGGCACAACTCCTTGAGAGGCTCAGGCTTGTCCTGCAGCGCTTCAAGGCCAAGGGCTTGAGAGTCAGGAGAGATAAATGCATCCTAGGAGTACAGGAAGTCGAGTTCCTGGGCTATCTCATTGATAGCACTGGCATCCACCCCACCAAATCAAAAGTGAAAGCAATCCATGAAGCTCCGAGCCCAAAAAACAAAACGGAACTTCAGGTATTCCTTGGGTTGCTTAACTTCTATGCCATGTTTCTTAAACAGAAAGCCACAGTTGCTGAGCCACTCCACCACCTGCTGGGGAAAGCGGCCTCCTGGAAGTGGGGCCAAGAAGAGGAAGCGGCATTCCGGGCCGTGAAAGGACTTTTAACTTCCAAAAGCGTCCTCATCCAGTACAACGAGACGCTCCCCATTAAGCTAACCTGCGATGCATCGCCTTACGGGGTGGGGGCAGTCCTCAGCCACGAACTGCCCAACAGCTCCGAAGCCCCAATAGCCTACTTCTCTAAAACCATGTCTGGCGCGGAACGGAACTACAGCCAGCTGGACAAAGAAGCCCTGGCCATCGTGGCAGGAGTGAAGCGTTTCCATGAATACCTCTACGGGAGACGTTTCACCATAATCACCGACCACAAGCCACTCCTGGGGCTCCTCGCAGGTGACCAACCCACCCCGACCTTCATGTCTCCGCGGATGACGTGCACCAGCCAGGCACAGCCATAGGAAACGCCGACGCGCTGAGCAGATGCCCATTGAAGGATCCTGTAGAAGACCCAGCCCCTACACTCCACCTCTTCCACATAGATGACGACGCCAGCTGTCCAGTCTCATCTGCAGATGTGGCCGTCCACACCCAGAAGGACCCCACACTCCGTCAAGTGAAGTCCTGGATCCTCAGGGGGTGGCCATCTGAGAAGACGGAGGAGAAGTTCAGCCCGTTCACCAGGAAGCAGAAGGAGCTGTCCACCATGAAGGGCTGTGTACTATGGGGAGACAGGGTGCTGATCCCAAGCATTCTGCAACGGCGGACGCTAGAGACCTTGCACAAAGGGCACCCAGGCATCGTCCGCATGAAGGCCCTGGCGCGGAGTTATGTCTGGTGGCCTTCACTAGACAGAGACATCGAAGAATGGGTCTCCAGATGTGACCCGTGCCAAGAAGTCCGCCCAGCACCTCCACAAGCCGAAACAGCAAAGTGGGAGACCCCCAGCAACCCATGGTCGAGGATCCATATCGACTTCGCGGGTCCGATGCAAGGGCGCCACCTCCTCATCGTGGTAGATGCCTTCTCCAAGTGGCTCGAGGTGGTACCCATGGCATCCACCACAACAGAAGCGACGATCCGTGCCCTGCGCCGCCTTTTCGCCACCCATGGACTACCGGATGTGCTGGTCTCTGATAACGGCCCCCAACTCACATCCCTGGCCATGGAGGCATTCCTGGCAGGACTGGGCATCCGCCATGCCCTGTCCGCCCCGTACCGGCTGGCTGGGAACGGACAAGTGGAACGAATAGTGAGGCTCACCAAGGAGGCACTCACCAAGATGGGCACGGGTGACTGGCAGGAAAGAATAGACAATTTCCTCCTCACCCAACACATCACGCCGCATGCCACCACCCACAAGAGCCGGGCCGAACTGTTGATGGGCAGAAGGTTGAGGTCACTATTGGACCGGTTGCACCCCCAATACAGCCCAGAAGTGTCCGCAACCGCCAGCCGCCCGCTTCGCGCCTTCAGCAAGGGAGATTCGGTTTTCACGCTGAATTTCAGCGGCTCTCCTAAGTGGCTGAAGGGGAAGATAGACAGCACAACCGGCCCCAAATCCTACACCGTGGAGCTGGAAGATGGACAGGTCTGTAGACGTCACATCGACCAGCTCCGGAAAAGGTGGGGGGGAGCGCAAGAAAACCAGCCTGATGAGGGAGGCCTGCAACACCCAGACGAGGTAGACCTGCAACACCCCTGCGAGGTAGGCCTACAACACCCCGACGAGGTAGGCCTACCACACCCCGGCGAGGCAGACCACCACCACCTTGACGAGGCCGGCCAAGCCCACTACCAGGTGCTGACACGCCGACAGTCCAGAGCGGTAGACCGGGGCCAGCCGCATGGGGAAGGGCAACACCAACCCGGCGAGGTGGGCACCCGGCACGGCAAGGCAAGAGACTACCAACCCAGCCCGCAAGTAGACCGGGAACTGCCCAAGGGGGAGGCATCACACCCCCCCAGCGAAGGCAACCCACGACAGCCCTGCCAAGGAGACCTCCATTCCAGGCGAGTAGACCGGGGACCATCCGAGATGGGCACACCGCAGCACAGGGGTGAGGGTGGCACTCGACACCCCGGCGAGAGGGACCCCCACCCAGCACAGGAGTCAACCCGGCAACAACAACCCAGCCCAGATGACCCCAGCCACCAACTGACGGTAGACCAGGGACTAGGGCGAAGGGAAAGCTGACAACAGCCCGGCCGGGTAGGCCTGCGACTCACCGGCAGGGGAGACCTACACCAACCCAAGGAGGTAGCCCCACAACGCCAGCCCGACCAGGTCGACCACCGCCGACCTGACGGGGTAGGCCAACGCCAGCCCGGCCAAGGAGACCTACACCACCCCTGCGAGGTCGGACAGCACAACCCGAGCAAACACAACCCACCGCTGGCGGACCGGACCCGAGGGCACCGATCCGAACCACCCACCAGACGACAACGAGCCGAACTGCAGCCGAACCGCGGCACCTGGGAGACCGGGGAGGAGCAAGTGACAGCCTGGGACTTACCGAGACTCAGACGCTCTTCCCGGGTCGGAACCGAACAGCCTCGACGAAACGATAGATCCACAGGCCAGGAGGAGGACCACCAGAACCAGCCATCCACGGTCTGCGATTCGGCCGGAGGCGCTGAGGGTGACCCCGCACACTTGCCAGCCGAACCGAGCCCGGTTCCGGGGAGGGAACCAGGAGACACAGAAGCCCCGTCCGTCCAGGTCGGGGACGAGGAAAAAGTGAGACTGCGCAGGTCAGCTAGGGTGCCGAGGCGTCCTACGTACCTGCGGGACTACGTAACGTTTGTAAATGAACTTTGAATTTTTTTCGGACTAAGGGGGGAGGAGTGTTATGTCCTTATAAGGACATCCGCCCGGATTGGCTGCCAGCCATCGGGCGGGAAAGTTTGAATCCCTGTCAGGGGGCGGTGCGACTGCCGGAGCGAATATAAGGAGAGCTCCGGCAGCGCGCAGCCAGTCTTGCTACTGTTTCTTGTTTCTAAATAAAGCTACTTATGTAACGAGCTGGTCACGTCTTCCATTCCTGCGCCGATCTAACAATTATAATATCTATTTATGAACTATTTGGGAAATAGAAATCTTGTTTCTGCTTGCTTTTAGCTGAATAAGTGAAACATCTGCTAAACTTAATCATTTTGCTGTTGTTGGACCATCTTTATAAAAGGTTTAGGTGGTTTTTTTGGTTTGTTTTTAAATAAACCCTCTGGAAACTACATTGCATTAATAATCCTTAGAAGCTGTTGACATATGCCACTCTCACACAATATTTTTTTTAAAAAATACTCATAGTTTAGTTTGTTATATTTAAGCAGATAGAAAACCTTCTATAAAATACTTATATTTATTTTACAGTGATAACACAAATCTCTTAGCTTATTACAGCCTTAGATCTGGCCCACAGGACTGGCCTAGAAATAGCAAAGGACCAGCCCATGGTGCGTGCCTCTGCTAGTGGCCCATTTGTGGCCTGTTTTTTGCTTGGACAGCCTCCTACAGCACTCTGCGGGGGCTGCTGTGGGGGCCTCCAGAGGCCTCCCCAAGCCCATTGCTGGCTGAAATGGAGCATTCGTGGACTGGATCCGGCCAGTGGTGAAATCCAAATTTTTTTACTACCAGTTCTGTGGGTGTGGCTTGATGGGCGTGGTGTGGCTTGGTGGGTGTGACTTGGTGGGCATGACAGGGGAACAATACTGCAAAATCTCCATTCCCACCCCACTCCAGGGGAAAGATACTGCAAAATCTTCATTTCCACCTCACTCTGGGGACAGCCAGAGGTGGTATTTGCTGGTTCTCTGAACTACTCAAAATTTCCATTACCGCTTCTCCAAACTGCTCAAAATTTCCACTACTGGTTCTCCAGAACCTGTCAGAACCTGCTGGATCTCACCCCTGGATTCGGCTCTCTAAGGCTCTATTTGGGCCTCTGGAGGCCTCCCCAGGCCTGTTACAGGCCAAAATGGAGCCTCTGTGGGCCACATCTGGCCCTCCCCACCCCATTTCCCATGGCTTTACTATACTTACTTTTCAAAGAGTCCAGAAGACACTGACTCACATATCAGAAAAGCCAAAGTCTTTTATTCAGAAGCCCTGAAGCTGTAAGAATGTATGGATGGATGTAAGGAAAACAGCTTTTCCCATCTGAATAAAAGACTGGCTTCTCTGCCATGAGGACCTGCAGGTTTGGGCCCAATCTGACCAACAAGGAGCAGCCTCCTGCTTGCTCCTGACTGGCTAGTTCAAATGAGCAGCTTCAGGGATTGGGGCATTGCAATCAATAAACAAGGGGCTTGCAGTTCAGCCTGATGAGACAAAGGAAGGAAGCTTCTGGTTGATTGGCTGCTGCTACACATCAATCCCTGAAGCAGGAGGCCTTTTCTATTACCAGAGGCCTACTGGCCTCATGGCCCCAGTGAAGTCTTTTATTCAGAAGCTGATGAAAATGTTTTCCTTAGATTTCACATTCTTACAACTTTGCCATCATCTGTATAAAACACTTTGGTTTCTCTGTAAAGAGTTCTGGAGATCTTCAAAAAGTAAGTAATTCATGGGAAATGGGCTGGGGAGGAGTAAGTGGAATAGTGGACACTAGCAAAGCAGGCCCAGTCTATGGAGACCCGGCAGGGCAGGGGGGGGCGGAACCCCAGGGGAGCATGAGGTATCTCGGGATTGGGAGAGGCCTTGGATGGCCTGCTTCAGCACAAGGCCGTGCATGCTCTTCTCCATTCTGAGATATCTCATGTTCATGACCTGCATATTTAATTAACAAATGCATTGTGGAAAGCAGGGAATGATCATGTTCATTTAATGTGATTCAATCAAATGAATCTTCAGGTTATGAATGTAATTGGCAGGTTCTATTACATTCGTAACTTAAGAATTACCTGTATAATGAGAGTGAGAGGGGGTCTCAGGGAAGTCCTGCCTTAGCACTTGGCCACCACAGGTCCCCCCCATGAGTCCGTGCCATGCTCACCATGGCCATGCCCACCCCGGCCATGCCCACTATGACCACACCCCTGGGCATGCCCCACCCCCACCCCTCCAATGTCAAACACAACCCTGATGCGGCCCTTAATGAAATCGAGTTTGACATCCCTGGCTTGCTAGGATATATATTGAATGTAAGGAGACAGGTTACATTATACTGGACTAAACTAGCATTTCTAAATTGATTGTTAAATAGAAAATGTTTGCCTTCATTCATGAGAAAATGTTTCTATTTTTTTAAAAAAAGCTATTTAACAGCCAATCTCCTAGAAATGTGTGATAAATTATGGTGGTACAATTCACTTTGAGATCTGTTGAATTCTTGCATCATGAATGATTAAATTACACTCTCAGTTCTGGCTTGCAAAATTTCAGATAATCATTAATTTGCAACAAAAAGACCAGAACACATTGAATTTTTCTGCCATCTAGCATCATCCAGATTTGTGCAGTCAAGTTGCAGAAGCCATAAATTAAATTGCAGGAATATATAAGAGAAAGTTGAAGGCTTAATCTATAAACCCACTTTCTTCTAGTGTTAGCTAGAAACAGTTTAGCGAATATGTTTCAAAAATAAGGAAGGTGTCCACAACGTGGCTTGGTGTATAGCTTGAGGCCATAACATATATCGTCCTACGTAACCTCCTGTGTCATACTTTTTCATCCCACCTATCAGCAGATATCTGGATTAGCCCTAGTCTGATATCATGAGTTATTAATCAAGTGTAATCACTGTGATGAAAGTTGTAAGATTCAGTGCTAGTGCATTTACAATTGGAAGCTAAATTTTAGATTGCTGCAATGAAAGCAAGTTATAATTGGCTAATGACATTTTTATCTTTGGTTTAGATATTATTTCTGGTTTGATACGTCTTCATGAATGAGGTATAAAGGATGTATAGTTTTTATTTTTATTTTCTAACTTAATGCTTTAGATTTATCTTCCTGGTAATAATGATATTAACATAATAATAGAGGCAGGAATGTTACCTTCTGTGATTTATTTTGCTAGTTCTTAGTATATTATTGTATTTGTATGCACCACTCTGTTTTTGTTCCTTTATATATGTGCTCATTATTAATCAAATAAATATCATTGATTGATTGACAATTGGAAAATGGAAGATTTAACATGAATGGCTTAGATCCCAATTCTATTTAATACCCTGATTGATTTCTCATCACACCAAACATACAGACACTCCTACAGTCCTTTCTCCCTTCTTTTTTAATCTTTCAATCCATTGTCAGTAGTTTTAGCAATCTGTATTAGCTATTTCCCCCCTATTTTTTCTTTTCTTGTCATCATTATTAGTTCTATTAACTTTATAGCAAATTAAAAAATCAAATAAAAATATTTGCCCTTGTGTATTGGGCCAGATTCTGGTAGTTATTGCTGTGCCTCAAGTTTTTTTTTTTCTATTTTATTCCACATGTTCCTTTATTCTTTCAAGAGTCTTGCCCCTATCCCTCACAATGCATCCTAATGAAAATACATTAACTCTAATTCCTGACATATTGAGTTCATCTAAAAATTTCATAGCCATATAATGGTGTGGAGCATCCAAAGAGCCAGTAAAAAGAACAGTCATTTTAGTATACATAGCTGTTCATAATTAATTTTTGTTCCCTGGCAACAAAAGGTATCACTGTTGATAATGAAATGAGTTACTAAGTCAGCAGCATTCTATACTTAAGGCAAATGCCAAGAACCAATAGTATGCAGAAGCATAAATGCACACGAGATATTTTCATCAAGAATATAATTAATTGGACCTAAATTTAGTCATAACTAAATTAGATATATCAGTATTTTTATTCAATTGAAATCAATGCAGGGGTGAAATGCTCCTGGTTTGGACCGGATCACCCGATCCGGTAGTGATGGCGGCGGGTGGTTCAGAGAACCGGTAGCAAAAATCCCTGCCCTCCCAATGCCCAGCTGAGCCCCGCGATCATCATCATTTTTTAAAAACTTTTAAAAGCATTTTTTCTACCACCTCTTCGGCCGGAAAAATGCTTTTAAAAGTAAAAAAAAAAAAAAAAAAGCCTCTGATGATCGCACGGCTCAGCTGGGATAGTCAGAGGCTTTTAAAAGCATTTTTTTCTACAACCTCTTCGGCCAAAGAGGCTGTAGGAAAAAAAATGCCTTTAAAAGCCTCTGACTATCCTAGCTGAGTTGCCTGATCGTCAGAGGCTTTTAAAAGCATTTCTTTCTGCAACCTCTTAAGGTTGTAGAAAAAAAATGCTTTTAAAAGTAAAAAAAAAAAAGTTGGCTACACCCACCCAGTCACATTACCCCCTCACCAAGCCACGCCCACAGAACCGGTAGTAGCAAATTTTACATTTCACCACTGAATCAATGTCATCCATATGGGTAGAAAGTACTATACAGTATATGTGGTTTGCCTCTAGCAATGGCTTTAGTGGGAAGGAAGAAAAGTTTTCTTTCATGGCTTATGTTACTGTTTTATGTTTTCTCTGGAGTCTTCATTACCTGATACCTGGAGCTAGCACAAGGCAAATCTAACATATATGTTATTAACATGATTTAGGTTTGTCCTTCATTGTGTTCCTGCTGTATCCTGGAAATCATTTAATCAATCAATCAATAAATAAATTAGAATAGAGCTGGAAGGGACCTTGGAAGTCTTCTAGTCCAGCCCCCTGTTCAAGGAGGAGATCTTATACCATTTCAGACAAGTGACTGTCCAGTCTCTTCTTCACTGTCCAGTGATGAAGCACCCACAATTTCTGAAGGTAAATTGTTCCACTGATTAATTGGCCTCACTGTTAGGAACTTTCTCCTTAATTCCAGATTGCTTCTCTCCTTGATTAGTTTCCATCCATTGTTTCTTGTCCCGCCTCCAAGTTGACCAGATGTAGCTGATATCTAAAGTGAAATTTCTTAGCTTCATTAAATACTGTAAACAGGCTTATGTCAAAATTAGATTTTTGTTGCCTTGAGATATGTTAACTACAAACAAGGCAGAAACAGGAAAAGAAGAAGAGAAAAAAGAATGAAAAATGAAGAAAATAGCAGTTGGATGGAGTGTATGAAATATTGTTTTAAAGGAAGGTAAAAAAATGTAAAAGACAAACAGCAAGATAGATGTAATAAAAGTAAGAATAATCTGCAAGAATGGAAAGATATGGAAAGACATAATGAATGTTATTCTGTTGCTCTACTAGATTTAACTATAAATCTCTTTCCATTTTTCTAACAAAAATATCTGTAGTTACTTTTGTTACTTTTTTAATTTGTGTATTCTTTGAATATCACTCATTTTGCCAAAATAAATATGTCATAACTATGTGAACTTGCAAAGGGCTTACCAGAGGAGTTTTACGCTCCCTTATTGTCCTGGCCAGCTCACATTGACCTTGTGGACTTGCGGAGCTTCCTGCGTTCCCGTTGCTGTTGCACATGAGCTCCTTGCCAGACATTATGCCAAAGGCGCTGGCAAAGTCAAAGCATGGCCGTAGGGCCAGGGCTTCTGACAGTGATCGCCCAGACTCAGTCTGCTGTCCAGCCTTTAGCTCGGGAGGCCTCTCAGGAGCCATCCCCAGTTTTACAAGCATCTAATGCCTGTCACAAGTCTGATAAACAGGTCTTGATTTCCAGAGCTGAAAAAAGAAGGGACAAAGTTTTAAAAAAATTATGCGACAAGGCCTGCGCTGATCTTACCTGCACTGTTACTCAGCCTTTTTCCATGGGGGTTACTCCGGCTCCGACGACTGTTTCTCGTCCGGTCACGCCTGATCAGGTGTCACTCCAGGATTGTCCCGTTACCATCTCTACTGCGGACCTCTGGGGAACTGAGACCTCTGGCCAGCCGGTTTCCATGAACCCGGAGCCTCCACAGAGCTCTTCTCTGCCTCCTCCTCCAGCATCCTCTGATCCTGAGCCTGTGCCCGTGCATGTTCCTGGACAGCTGTCCCCGGAGCAGATCCAACGCATGATTGAGGTGGCGGTGCAGAGATCTCTGACCGCCCGTTCCTGTTTTTCCAGCTGTGCGGGTTCCGTGAGATCAGCTTCTCCCGTTTCTCCAGAAAGGCCGGCACTTGAAAAGGTGCAACACAGGGCTCCTAATTCTCCTTCCTGCTCTCATTCTAGTCAGCCTTCGGCCTTGGTGGATGCTGAGTACAGCGACTCAGGTCTCTCAGATGATGAAATCTTCCACCGGACCAGCCCTCCTTTATGGGGTTGTTTCCGCAATCATTATTCAAGTCGCTACTGTTTAAGGCTGTTTCCACGGCTCATATGTCCTCTCCAGTCGTAGATCCTGTGCCCGCCTCTTCAGCTGACTCATTGGACCCCATGTTTGCCGAACCTGCTAAACCAACTACATCGGTGCTGACTCCACCGCTCTTCTTGGACACAGTAAAGCGGCAGTGGTCTTCTCCAACTTCGGCTGTCCTGCCTTTGGCCAACGACCGAAAGAACTTTCATGTGGCTACGGAATTGGATTCCATCCTTCAAATTCCCTCTGTCGATGCTCCCATCATCGCCTTACTGCCTAATGTCAACATCCCAGGGGATCCGGACGAAGCACTACGCCCGGACGAACGTTGATCGAACTTAGTCCTACAACAAGCACATCAAGGATCTGCCTGGGCTATTCGAGCTGCAACCATGGCTTCATTCTTTAACTGTACTACTCTGCTCTGGTTACAGCAGTTGCAGGAAAAATTGCCACCTGATGATTTGCGGATCAAACAGGACCTTAACAAAATTGTTGCTGCTCTGCAGTTTTCAGTGGACTCTTCTTTAATTGCCGCCCGTTTCGCTTCTAAGGCTCTTGCTTCCTCTGTGGCTGCTTAGTATGGTTGCGTCACTGGCAGGCTGACGCCAGACACAAATGGCGCCTAGCTTCAGTTCCCTTTGGGGGTGCCAGATTGTTTGGGGACGCCTTAGATCCGTTTCTCACTGAAATGAGAGACAAAAAGAAGATTTTGGCGCCTGTGTTCCACAGGGGTGAGTCCCGTTTTTCCCCTTACACCCCTCGTTTTCAGTTTAGAGGTAATGATGCGGGTGGGTCTTCCTTCTTTGGGTCTCCTCGGCCTTCCACTAACTTTAATAGGTTCCGGGGTTCTCAGGATAGATCAGTTCGGGGTAGGCCCTTTGTTTCTAAATGGCCCTTTCGGGGGGGAGGAGGTCGTTCCTATCGGCGCCGGCGCTAGTTGCATCTCAGATCCTCCTATAGGTGGCAGATTGGCTCTCTTTGCTGCCTCTTGGGAGAGATCCATTTCCGATAGATGGGTCCTGGCCACTTTAAAATCTGGTTTGGCCATTGAATTCCTTTCCCCTCCTCCGAGTGTCTTTGTTTGCTGTCCGATTTCTCGTAACCCGGAAAAACGGGTCCTTATGGACACTGCGGTACAGCATCTCCTTTCCATCAGGGCTATCCAATTTGTTCCCCCTGATCAACGGTGTACGGGATTCTATTCCCGGGTTTTTCTGGTGTCTAAGTCCTTGGGGGGGGGGCGTGGAGACCCATTCTGGACCTTAAAAGGTTAAATCGGTATGTAGTATACAGAAAATTCAAAATGCAATCTTTAAAATTCATCCTTGACAGTGTTAGGAGGGGCGATCTCCTTTCTTCGATAGATCTAACTGAGGCCTATTTACATATTCCGATTTGTCATTCCCATAGGCGTTATTTGAGATTTTTTTACGGGGGGGGGTCCATTATCAATACAGGGCCTTACCCTTTGGCCTCTCCTCTGCTCCCCGTACCTTTACTAAGGTATTAGCAGCTTTAGCTGCTTCCCTCAGGGTTTGTTCGGTTAGATTACTTTCTTACATGGACAATATTCTTGTTTTGTCCTCATCCCCCCAACAGGCTGTCCGGGATCTCCAGCTCACTCTAGAGACTTCGGCTTCTCATGGCTTTTCGATTAATCTTGAGAAGAGCCACTTTATTCCCTGTATCTCCCTGGTCCATTTGGGGGCCCTCATTGACTCTGTCCAGGGGAGGGTTTTTCTTTCTTCAGAGAGACAGGATGGTCTGTGAGGGTTGATATCTAGGATTGTGAGGTATCGTGCTGTTTCCCCTTATGTTCTTTCCCAACTCTTGGGGAAAATGATTTCGGCCATAACCATTGTTCCCTGGGCTCAGCTCCACGCCCGGGAGCTTCAATGGTTTCTTTTACCTTTACAGAAGGCGGGCAGGGCCTCATCAGCCAGGCTGATTCCTGTTCCCTTAGCAGTTCACAGGTCCCTCAGGTGGTGGACATCACCGGCTCTGTCGGCTGTCTCCCTCTTCTTCGAACCTCAATGGGTGGTGATCACCTCGGATGCCAGTCTTCACGGCTGGGGGGCTCATTGCCAAGGGCAGATAGCTCAAGGAACTTGGACCATCCGAGAAGCCGCCTGTCCAATCAACTGGCTGGAATTGCAGGCTGTCTTCCTTGCTCTCCGGGCCTTCCGTCACTTGGTGTCTGGTGCACACGTTCTGGTGCTCACGGACAATGTCACTGCCAAGGCACACCTCAACAAATTGGGAGGCACCAGGTCGAAGTCTCTGCTTTCTGTGGCGCTGAAGTTAGGTCTCTGGGTGGAATGCCATCTCAGCTCCCTTCGCGCAGAACACATTTCTGGAACCAGCAATACTCAGGCGGATTGGCTGAGTGGTCAACAGGTGGACAATGCGGAGTGGCAGCTTCATCCTCGCATTTTTCAAGATCTGATTCATCACTTCAGCGTTCCTGTGATCGACCTCTTTGCCAAGCACCTGAATGCCCAGCTACCTCTCTTCTTCTCCCGATTCCAGGAACCTCAGGCCGTTGCCACGGATGCTATGCGATCCCCTTGGCCACGGGGTCTATTGTACGCCTTTCCTCCGACCTCGCTAATTCCCAAGGTCATTCGCAAGATCCTGACAGAGTGGGCGGAGGTGATATTGTTGGCTCCTCACTGGCCTCGGAGGCCTTGGTTTGCGGACCTTGTGTCTCTTTCAGTCGCCCCTCCTTGGCGTCTTCCGTTCGATCAGGACGTTCTCACTCAGGGTGCCTTGTATCATCCAGACCTGCCTTGGCTCAGTCTGACCGCTTGGCGGTTGAGTGGTGCTGTCTGAGTGATGCAAACATTCCAGGTAATTCAGACTATTCAAGCCTCCCCCTGCCCTTCGACAGACCGAGTTTACTCGGCTACCTGGCGGGCTTTTTGCTCGTGTTGTGCCCGTCATGACGTGTCACCCCTTCAGGCATCTATTGTGGACATGTTGGTGTTCCTTCAGGAGGGCTTCTCTGAGGGCCTTTCACCTAACACCTTGAGACGCCAGGTGGCGGCTATCTCCTCAGTACTTCACTGTGGTTCTCTCTCATCCTTGGCACAACATCCTCTGATCCGCCATTTCCTCCGGGGTGCTTCTAACATGTCTCCTCCAGTATTGCACCGCTATCCTACTTGGGACTTACAATTGGTTTTAAACTCGCTTATGGGTCCTCCTTATGAACCTTTGCGGACAATGAGCCTCTGGTTGTTATCCTGCAAGGTCGCCTTCTTGGTGTCCATAACTTTGGCCCGCCGTATTTCTGAGATTGCCACCTTGTCAATTCGCTCTGATCTTTGCGTGTTTCATGCTGACCATGTGGTGCTCCAACTGGATCCTACTTTCATCCATAAGGTCCTCGGTGTTTCATCGCTCCCAGGAGCTCATATTATCTAATTTCTGTCCCAGACCGTCTCATCCTCAGGAATGCCGTTGGCACATCTTGGATGTCAGGCGGACTCTGCAAATTTACCTAAAGAGAATGGCTGGGGTCCGCCGTTCGGAGTCGATGTTTGTATCCTTCTTACCTGTCTCCCTGGGTCTCCGAGTGACAGCTTCTATGATCGGTTGTTGGATCTGGCAAACCATTGCTTCGGCCTACGACTTCCCTTCTCTTCCATGACCAGCATGGGTAACAGCGCATTCCACCCGCAGTGCATCTATGTCGGCAGCCTGGTCTACTCAGGCTTCATTGTTGGAAATCTGCCCGGCGGCTACGTGGGCTTCACCTGTTCCCTTTATTCGGCACTATAAAATTGACTCATTTGCATCAGCGGAAGCTGCATTTGGTAGACAGGTGTTGCAACAGGTTGTTTCTGGGGAGAACGTTCCACAGCAGTCTGGTCCCACCCTGACTTTGGGACAGTGAACTGGGGTATGTCCCATCCTGACTGCTGTCTCCACTCTCAATGGAAATGGGGAGTTGGTACTACCTGATACTCTCCTTCTCGTTGAGTGGAGACAGCAGCCAGACCCTCCCTTTGGTGTTTCGTCAGTCTGGTGCTTCTAGCTTTCTTCTTATGAACTTTGTTCTTCGTCTCCCACACGCCGAGTCTATCTCTTCAGTTCTTCGCCAAAAGCGGGTCTGCCCGGCAACAGGGGCAGGACTTGATGATTGATAGACTCAGTCCTTCATGCTGATTGGCTGCTGCTACCCATCCTATCCCTCCTGGCTGCTGTCTCCACTCAACGAGAAGGAGCGTATCAGGTAGGACCAACGCCCCTTCTCCTTATTTCTGTCCAAGTTTTTGCAAGTCCTTCTCTGATAAAGTGTCTTCTGAAATGTTCATGTTGTCTGAATTTCTCCTCCCATAAGAATACATGCCATCCTTTCAACAGGTCGGATCCCTCTAGTGCTAACATACGTTTGGTTTTTAATGTTATCCAGTCTTTTATCCAAGTAAGTGATGCTGCACTGTAGTAAATTTGCCAGTCTGGTAACCCTAGGCCACCCCCTCTCTGGTGTCTTGAAGATGTTTCAATTTGATTCTTGCCCTTTTTCCTTGCCAGATGTATTTTGATATCATTTTATCAAGATCCTTAAAGTATGATTTCCCTGGGTTTATTGGTATTACTTGAAATAGATACAATATTTTCGGCAGAATATTCATTTTGATGGAGGCAATTTTACCTAAAAGTGATAATCATAGTTGGCTCCATATCTCTAGGTCCTTTTAAATTTGTTTGGTCAATTTATTATAGTTGTCTTCTTTGAGTGTTGATACTTTGTTGGTGAGCCAGATTCCTAGGTATTTTATTTTTGTTGTTGTCTGTATTTCTAATACGTCTTCCAATTCTTTCTCCTGAGTTTTCGTCAAATTTTTCGTTAGTAGTTTTGTTTTTTGTTTATTAATTTTCAATCCTGCTACTTTTCCGTATTGTTCTATTTTCTTTAATAATTTCATTCCCGATTGCTTTGGTCATTCTAGGATAAATACCACGTCATCGGTGAACACCTGTAATTTATATTCCTGATTCTTTACTTTTAATCCTTTTATTTCTTTGTCTTTCCTAATTTCGTTCAATAATACTTCTAATGCTAATATGAATAGTAGGGGGGATAGGGGACAACCCTGTCTCATCCCTTTAGATATTTGAAATTGATCCATTGTCTCACCATTTATCCATATTCTCGCCGTTTGTTTGGAGTATATTGTCTTAATCATATTTAAGAATTTGTCGCCTGCTCTCATTTTTTCTAATTGTAATGTTAAGAATGTCCAATTGAGATTGTCGAACGCCTTTTGTGCATCAAGGAAAAGTAATGCCATTTGTTCGTCCGGTTTCTGCTCATAATATTCGACGGTATTGATTATCGTTCTTGTATTGTTTTTAATTTGTCTTTTTGGGGTAAATCTGTTTTGGTCTGAATGAATGTAATCAGCAATAATATTTTTCATTCTCTGTGAGATAATTAGAGTAAATAGTTTATAGTCCATGTTCAGAAGTGATATAGGTCTATAGTTTTTTATTTGAGTGAGATCTGAATCTTCTTTTGGTAATAGTGTAATGGTTGTCTCTGTCCATGATTGTGGGATTTTGGCTTCTGAAAGTACTTCACTGAAGACCTGTAGTAAGATATTGTCTATTGAGTGGTGTCCAATTTTATAAAATTCCGATGGTATACCATCTGGACCTGGGGTTTTGTTGCTGTTCTGTTTTTTTCTTGCCTCTATTAGTTCAAACATCGAGATTGGTCTATTCAGTAATTCTCTTTGAGTTTCGTTTATTTCTTGGATATTGATATTACTTAAATAATCTTTAATTTCTTCTGCTTGAATTTCTTCCTGTGTGTATAGGTTCTGGTAAAAGTTCTTTGAAATTCTTTTTTTCCTCTCATTCCTATGTTGTATTTGTCCTTGTTCATCTTGTAGTTGGTATATTGTTCTTTTTCCTTTTCCTTTTTTATAAATGGACTACATTGAAGGGCTGACTGAGGATGTGTAGTAAATGATATTTGTAAAAGTTAATTTTAGTTGTACTTCATTTCAGTTTGTCTTATCACATGTCTAATTTCAGTTTGTTTTATCACATGTCCAATTTCTTTTCCTTTCTTCTTTTGTACTTTCTATAATGATGCTTAACACAGGAAGAAGTAACCTTATGGCTATGTACAGTGTAGGTACAGTAGATCTATTAGTTCTTTAGTCATTTGTAAAGCTGTTGAATAACACTTTTTCTGAAATTGAGCCCTGAGGGATTCACTGATCCTTCCCTGCAGAATGAATAGAGCTAATTTATGAACATCATTTACATGCAGTCATTCACCTAGTTGCAAATGCACCAAAACAGAGTACATCTAGTAAATTGATTTTAACTCAGTTTTTTTTTATAGCCTTACCAAATTAATTTATTTGTATCCATTCTGAACAGGAATACATTTTTGTTGTTCATCATACTGTGACTTCAATTACTATAATAAAGCAACTGAAAAATATTCAAAATAAACAGAACCAACAGAAAGTGAGGAGAGTACATTTGTTCATGTGATGAAAAATTATACCATATCATGTTTTACCTGCCTAATAAAACCATTGCCATTCAATATACTGTAGGTATATTGACTATTTGAAAACTATGTAAATTACTGTTGTGACAATGTAAGAGCAAGTTATTCCTCCCCCATCTGTTATTTTTAAACTATTAGATTAATAATTAATAATCAAATGTTTTTGTTAATTAAACCATCAAACTGTATTAGGATTTTTATTTAAAAAAAACAAAACTCAAACAGTTCTGCTCTTCTTGGTCTATATTCCAAGTTTACCTAATGTGAATCAGATTCAGAGTAGACTGTTTTTGTCTAAGATCTCATTATCCTATAAATTAGTAACAGGTTTTTTTAGGGAACTTCCTTTATTCAGATGTTCTGTTCTCAGAAACATTGTGCCAATATTTAGTATTAAAGTACCTTTAATAGCTTTTATAACCTGCATCTGCTGCATCGCTATGACAAAAAGGTGATAAGATTTTGGATCCATATAAGAAGGCTTTTTAAAATATGTACTCATATCTTCAGCATCTTTGGAAAAACAATTTTCTTGTAGCACCAATGATAACTTTGTCTTCCAGGCGTTGGCATGCCAACCAATAAAATACCTGATCAAACATGCAATTAATCAGTGCTTCCTTTCTCAAGAAAAAAATTAAGCAGGGTTTTTCTTTTCTAATTAAGTAATAAGATCTATTTGAATAACACATAAAAAAACTATCTTAAATCCATACTCCTTCCTTTACTTCTCTGAGGCTTTCAGTACCAATGTGGAATATATAATTTGAGAAACTAAAATTTCAGCATTTATATCAAATAAATGAATTTTTGCACATGAATAAAAATTAATTATAAAAGAATATTGATAAAGATATGATTTATCTTTGAAGTGCTATGCTCAGAAGGAAAAGACTATAATTAATATGAAATTTTAAGAAAAGTGGCTTTATAATGTAGACATATCTATTTAACTATTTCAATAGATAGATAGATAGACAGATAGATAGATAGATAGATGATAGATGATGATAGATGATAAATGATAGACAGATAGATATAGTCAATATGATTTTTTAAATTTAATTTATAAATAATTTTATGCATTTTAGTTTTTATAGATATCAATGTGAAAACTGTACTCCATGCTCCCAAATGCTATATTAAAAATTATTTTTCCAAAATCTTTTGGAGGAGGCTATTAAAATTTCTATTATTTCATCAATAGTGCTCAATTTTGTTACAAATTCAGAAACAAAAGCAAAAGAGAATATAGTAATTTAATTGAGCAATCCAATACTTTTTAACAAACTACAATTGTTCATACAAGTTGAACTACATTTTCCTTTTGGCTGTTTCTAAATAATTGCAGAAACGGAATAATGAAGAAATAAAATATTTTGGTTGAGTTTGGGGAGATTAAGTGTTGGTGCTACCAGATAAACTTTTCGTTATAAATGCCTCAACTTAAGAATGGCAATTAATAAGGGAACACCAATAGTTGCCAGTCTTAAAGAATGTCAGTTTGATGTTATAGGATTTAACATTGACACTGATTTTATTTCAGGTTATGGGACACATTAAATAGTATATCTGGAAGGAAAGTTAACAGCTTTTCTATTTTGGTGATTTAAAAAAAGAAATTGGGGGTCATTCTTTTATAAAAATTGCCTTAGCCTATTGGAATAGCATTTTAAAAAATCTAGCTCGATATTTATCATTGGATATTTTATGGGTTTTTTCTAACATGCTAACTTAGTATTATTGAACTTCATCTTCTTCAGCCTTCAATTTTAGCTGTTCTTTCAATGTCCTTTCTTTAGATGATTTTTTTTCTAAGTTGCTTCAGGCTATCTTATAACTTACCTTGTAGTGTGAAAACTCTGAAAAATGTATAATTAATTTTGTTATTGCTTTTGATTATTTATTATTAACTGATTTATCTTTTGGCACAAGGTAATGTTAAAATCATATATATTTTTTTAATAAAAGCTATTTCAAACAAATACATATATGGAATGATATATTCTACTCAATATACTTTCACATAAATATAAATGTAGCAGAAGTGAATACTGATTTCAACCTTTTATGAAATGCATTAGGTAGGTAGGGATACAGAAAATGTGAAGATGTTCATGTTTCAAAATGGGAAAAGGGCTTATCTGAGTTTAATGCACCTATTAATATTTGAACCACTGGTTTTATAATGAAGTTTGCAATTAAAATAATACCAATAAATTGTGCATACACTGAATCTTTCCATGATTTAACAGACCATTTGAAGAGAATGGTTATTCATTAAATATGAATTTAAGTTATTTGGGTCAATTCATGCTATTTTATAATTAAGTAATTTATGTAAATGGATCACTATTCATTGTAAATGAATAAAATGTGTCCATCATATTTGAAATTCACTAACCAAATCCATTAAATAGAAATTCTATTATATTAGTGTAAAGTAGAGAGAAAAATGCACATTTTAGAGGAAATCATTCACACAAAAGCTTTCTATCATTCTTGCAAAAACTTTTATATTATAAAATTAGCTAAAAAAATTATAAGGACCAATAGAAAAATATTAGTATTTGGACTGAAAAAGTGCTATAAAAATCAACCTGGAAAAAAAAATCAAATTTGCAATCTGCCATTCTACCAATGTTATTGGAATAACAAAGATATTCCTGGCAATTTTGAGTTTCAGAATTTGAGTTATATTGGTTTTTTTTTATAATCCCTTCAATTAATTTTATAAAGATACATTATATTACATTCAAAACTCATTCATTTTCTCAGATCTTCAATTGAATAAGAAAGACTAGAAATCCAGCTTCTAAGTCCCTCCCATCTCATTCATGTTGGAGGCACAATTTAAGGTGCTTCTGGATTGAAAGGATTTGTCAGTGACATCAGTGTTGCCTGGGGGATGCCCATGGGGGGGGGTTCCTTTCATGTCCCCAACAACTACATTGAAATGAGAAAAAAAACATGAATGAAAACTTTATTACTAATTTCTTAAACAACAGCATTGGATTGGTCATAGTCATTGGGAGAAAAGCTAGGATATATGTACAATTTTAGTTACAGTTTTCCAAGTACATTTTCAATTTGAATTGTTATACATCCTACATTGCACATATAGATTGTTTGCTAGGTAGGTCTGTAAAGATAATTCTTGATTCAATTCCAACTGAAGAAGTGAGATTCAAAAAAGTTAAGATTTTATTAGAGTTTGTGATTCAAGGACAGCATAATTCAATTTGAGCCACTTCAAGGTTAGATAGATCTGTCCATTGGCTATAATAGGGAAACATTAAAATGCCTGCAGCTACTTTAGTTTTGGCTGAAATGGGATTAAAACAGTATGAAAGATAATATCACCAGAGAGGATTGATTTATATATCTTTCAGGAATTTCCTTACAAGAAGTTTTTTTTTTTTTTTTTTTTGAGGGGGGAGGTTTGCTTTGTTTTAAAATATTTCCATGCTATTTTTAAGTCAGAGATATAAAGCAATGAGAGAGAAACTACACAGAAGTCTTAAGATTGTCCAGAAAAGAGTCTAAATGGAACTGATGAAATTTAGCAAATGTTATACCCTCTCTTTAAAAATGTAAAATAATATTTTACTTTCTATTTGCTCTTTTGGAAAAGGGTACCACTGAACAATGATAATTTAACTGTTCTTAAGAACAATCTTTCGTCATCCCCATTAATAGGCTGTTGTTTTGGAGGAAGTGATACAACTAAAATAGCACTGTGGAATACAATTATGGAGTACAATGTCAGTGCTTTATTATCTTTATTGACTTCATAATCCTCATATAAATTAGTTGCTTTTTTATAGGCATGCACGTTTAAAAGATAAATATCAAAGGCAGATTGTAATATTGATATCTCTATGTTTTCTGTCTTCTCTCTGAAGTAAAGAACTTCCAACTGGTACCTCTATTCTAGTAATAAAATAATTTATAAGGCTTTCTTTAATTTGAATTTTGACTTTTGTTGGATTTTATAAATATAAAATATTTGATTGTACAGATTCACATCAATGTGTTGTATAACTCACTAGATATACTTTAATCTATTTTTAAGTCAAGTCTAATTTATGTTATTGTCAACTATTGAAACACAATTTTAATCTCATGACTTTCTTCAATAACAATAAGTATATGTTCTTTGTTAAACTGATAGACATGACCGTATTTCCTCAGTCTAATGTTCTCCTCTAGGCAAGGAGGAGGTAACACAAAATGAAAAGAATTGCTTTATTTTCTTCAGTATCCTTTGAAAGCAGCCTTAGGAATTGGGGGAAAAAATAATACTGAGCTATTACACTGAAATATTGGACAAATTAAATTTGTTCAGTTTGCACAAGATTTCTGCTATTGTTAAAAAGAAGAAAATATCTATTTTCTTGCTAGAACTCTTTATCCCCCAAGGAAGTCCCAGATGTGATTTCTGCTTCCAATTGTTTAATGATTATAAGATCAGATTCACAAAACAAGATGTTCTAGTAAAATATAGTAGATTTGCTCCCTTTTTATAACCTTGTAATCTCTTAATTCAGGATAGAGTTTGTGCAACTCGATAGAGCCAAGCATTTACTGGCCAGATGCCCTTCCTGTCGCCACACATAGTTCACAGCAGATATCTTTTATTTGCACCCTAAGACAGCGGTCTCCAACTAAAACCTTAGTGGCCCAGCCTGGCGTGGAAGGGGGCGTATGCACCCACGTGCAGCTCCATTGCTGTAAGTGGCAGGTGTGTGCACTCTCAACTCACACAAATGGAGCTTTGCACATGAGCAGAGGGTACCTGAGCAGAGGGCACTTGTGCTTGATTGCAAAGCTCAACTCACGTAAGTGGAGGACACTCACACACAAAGCTTCATTCTTGCCCATCGCTTGCATGGCCTGGTTTGGAACAGCACATGGCCGGATAGTGGGCCATGGCTTGGGGATTGGGCACTCCTGCCCTAGAAAACATCTATCACTATCTAGGATTGAACTCTCAACCTTCCAAGTGGGAGGCAAGTGTCTTCACCATTAGCCACCATGCTGCTCCAGTAAATTATAGCAAATACCTTATAAAAGCAGTTCACTTTTTAAAAATCAGATAATGGGTAATCAGCAGCATCTAACACAGTGGTTCTCAACCTTCCTAATGCCGCGATCCTTTAATACAGTTCCTCATGTTGTGGTGACCCCCAACCAGGGGTGGGTTCTAAATTTTTTTATTACCGGTTCTGTGGGCGTGGCTTATTTTGTGGGTGTGGCTTGGAGGTCATGTGACTGGGTGGGCGTGGCTAGCTGGTCATGTGACTGAGTGGCCATGGCTATGTGTATAGGGACTACTCAAAGGGCTGAAAAAAGTCATTTCTGACAGGTCCTCGCACTTTTCTGGTCCTCACACTTATGACCATCCTCACATTTATGCCTGTGCAGCATTCTTAACAACCATGTCACTCATTTCACAACTGCTTCTCTTCACCATGGTGACAAGATAGGGCAAAAACGTAAATTGTGAGGACAGTTGTAAGTTCGAGGACTGGTCAAAAGTGCGAGGACCAGTCAAAAATAACTTTTTCAGCCCTCTGAGTAGTCCATATGCATAAAAGGATACAGCAATAGAGAGGGATGAAGGAAGGGAAGGGAAATTAGAGTAGGAGTGAAGATAAGAGAGGGAGGAAGAGAGGAGGAGAAGGAGAAAGAAAGAGGAAGTAGGGAGAAGAAGAAGAGGGGGGGAAGAGAAAGTAAGAAAGAAAGAAAAGACAGAGGTGGTAGGTTTGAGGAGAAAGATTGCTGTACAATAAAAAAGATGAAAGGGAAGAAAGTCAACCCCAAACAAATATTAAGATATTAAGATAAAGAATGAATTGTTAAACTTTAAAGAATAAAAGAGAACAAATAGGAATAAATAGCAATAATTAGAAACACACATACAAACATACAATGTATTTTCTTTGAACGGAGTATTTGGCCAGTTCACAAATTTAAACAGTTGTAGGAGGTTAGCACCTACCCCTTTCCTAGAAGAATGAAATACTTTGGAAAATATTAAAAAGGCAGAATATTATATTTCCCTGGATGAGAAATGGAGAAGCATATTTTACAGACAAAGCAGCTCCCACCTTCCTGCCCCCCACTCTTTGTTAATGGGCCAGAGGCAGAAAGTCAATCCTTTGTCAAAGGACATTTGCAACACAATAGCAACAGAAACTAACACAATCGGCCCCATCAAGCCATGTGATCCTGTCCACCATTAAACCATCTTTCCAAGCAGTCTCCATGTTTCCAGTGTCTTTTTCCCCACTTGGAGCAGAACCCAGAAGGATATTT
Source organism: Arizona elegans (assembly GCA_022577455.1). Taxonomy (NCBI): domain Eukaryota; kingdom Metazoa; phylum Chordata; class Lepidosauria; order Squamata; family Colubridae; genus Arizona; species Arizona elegans. Next base: position 67,833,896 of record JAKOOJ010000006.1, on the reverse strand, counting down.
CTTCCAACACAGTATTTAGTCATTTCAATTAAATTTACAATTTCTATATTTCCTTTTTACCATATTTATTCCTCATCTATTTTTTTAAAAAAACAATATTACCCTTCATTCTCATCTCTAATCTTAATCAAATTCAATTGTTCCCTTCTATTCTATTTTATACCCCTTCCCATTGTCATCTATTTTTATATCCATCCTCACATTGGTTAATTATGTAATACAGTTGTTAAATACAAATTCAACATTTTAATATAAATCAATTAGTTATATAACTATCTTTTTTGTATATTAATCAATATGAACATGAATATTCCAATTATTTCCATGCAATCCAACTTCTTACAAATCCATTAATTATATTTACCAATAATAATAAACCAAATAATTTCCCCCATATATTCCTCCAAACCACAACTTAACCATTTCTGCTTTCAACACAATATACAATTAATAGTATCTCAATTATTACAATTTCCTAGTTAAATAGAGCTTTTTTTCTTTTGTGTTTTAAAATCTTGAACTCTCCTCTTTTGCCCTAAATTTCCCATTGTTTGCACCTACCTTTTTTGGTGAGCAAAAAGAAAAAGAAATCTCTCTCCCTGCCTCATTTTATCATGCTGCAGCAAAGACCCTTTCAGTTTCATTTTAGCTAGGGGGAAAAAATTGCTCTAGCACTCTTTTGCAGCTTGGAAAACAAGAGCTTGCAAAGGAGCCTGCACAAAACAGCTGAGAGCAAATCAGCTGAGAGTCGGGGGGAGCTAATCAATTTATGCTAATTAACCTCTGCTGAAGCTGAAAGAGGCTGTTTTTTCTATTTTTGCAGGCACCGATCTTCTCATTTGTTTTCTTTTAACACTGATCTGTTTTAGGGCGGCCCTTTGAAGCCCGGCGGCAAGAATTTAAACAGTTTTTTTTTCCCTCTAGCCATCAGCTGGGACTCCGGAGGCAGCAATAGATTGGGGGTGGGCGGGGTAAGCAAACGGCGACCGGGCGATCCAACAGAGGCAGAGGGTGAGGGTGAGTGAAGGTGTGGGGGGGACAAGAGAGGGCTTTGGTGACCCCTCTGAAATGGCCATTCGACCCCCAAAGGGGTCGCGACCCCCAGGTTGAGAACCTCTGATCTAACAGCATAATATATTAATAGTTATTTATTTGAGAATGTTTTAATGTATTTCTTCTTTCTAACACTAGCAGAACAGCATACAAAAATAATAAAAATACATCATAATATATAGTAAAATATTTTAAAATGTTGTTTTAACATTAGGATCCTGTAAATTAAAAGACTCATATCAACTAAATTAATTTTGTTTGAAGTGCATGAACAAGTAAGTTCTGTATACTACAACCTCATAAGAAGGATATTCAACAATTTTCTCTTTTTGTTGTTATAATGTAATGTCCTAACAAAATAAGTTCTGTAGAACATTCAGAGACATGGATAGATGAATATTAAGAGAAGTGTTATATGTATTAATCACTTTCAGTAATTATTTTGCCAAGTGTCAGGACAGAGATCAGGTGCACAGGCAATTCATTCTTTGGATCCAGAAACAATGAATACTTCAGTGCATAAAGGGATTTTAATTTTTATTATTAGCTCAAGCAAAATAACATAAAAAGCATATGTACGAAGCAATATCATATGCAAATTTCTTACAGACTGTCAGGTGTTCCTTAATAATGACATCACAGGTACCACAATGGAGGCTAATTTCTACAATACCTAGATTCCATGAGAAGATCAACACAAACAACAATAATCCTGCAACAACAAAACATGTCACCATGACTATGACCATGGCTCTGTTGTGGTCAAGAAACTGCAAGATCTGATGTTGATTGGCTGGCACATGACTCTGGGATTGGAATCAAAAGTCTGAGACTTTTGCATCAGGAAAAAGTTTGAATCTACATGAAGACATCTCCCTTTATTCAGTAAACAAAGGTTTAAAATAAGCGGGTTAGCTCATAATGAACTCTAAATTTCTAGAGTTCTCTTAACACAAGGGAGAAATTAAAATTATGTCACTAAACTCCTCAAATTAACAATAGTCTTCTGCATTTCCATTGCAACAATAAAGGTGAAATTGTACATACCTTCAGTTAAAATATAGTTCAATCTAGTTCAATAGCAATAGCACTTAGACTTATATACTGCTTCACAGTGCTTTACCGCCCTCTCTAAGCAGTTTACTGAATCAACATATTGCCCCCAACAATTTGTGTCCTCATTTTACTGACCTCGGAAAGATGGAAGGCTGAGTCAACCTTGAGCTTGGTGAGATTTGAACTGCCAAATTGCAGTCAGCCGGCAGTCAGCAGAAGTAGCCTGCAGTACTGCACGCTAACCACTGTGCCACCGCAGCTCTTAATCACACAGTTATGGCTGTAGGTTTTACAGATTCAGTTGTGATAAAGTGTTTAGTTTTTCCTAAATTATAACTTTAAAATAGGATAAGCATTAGAGTTTCCCTTGTTGCTCTTTCAGAAAGAGTGCTACACCCATGAGATTCAAAACAGAAACCTAGAGATAACAAGATTTTGAGGCATTTTACTGGGTTTAGGCCAATGCCAGAAAGCATAATTCTTTTAGGAAATAAAAAGGTTTGGCTGTTTTTTGTCTTAAAACTACTGCTAATATCATTGACTATTAATTTTAGTCCTTTATGTTTCTTAATTTTTACATTGTTTTTGCATTTATTAATAATAAGACATATCTTATTGGAAAAGTTTAAATAGTTTTTATTCTATTTATTTATTGCTTTTATTACAAAGCAAAGGCAAAAATTTCAAACAACCTATTTGTAGTAAAAGTTTTCCTGGTATACATATTGATTTTCTTTCATCATTATGTGGTGTTCTAAATATTCATATTCATAATAATTGAGCTTTGCATTTACTGAATTAATTTCAAGCTGTTATTTAGCATAATGCTCATTATAGGATAAGAAAAAAAACTCTTCTGGTTTAGAAATATAGATGGATTTAGGTACTTTTAAATCAACATCTGTGATTAGCTTTCTAATTTAAGAATCCATGTGTTAATTCAATATGAACAAGAAAAGAAAATAGAAACTAGCAATGATCAAAATATAATGATGGAATATTATCTCATAGAGGAATGTAGCTTTAATTTTATTGGCTTAGCATAAAACCTGAGAATTAGTAGAACAGTTGTTATGAATAACATGGCTAGCAATACTTTTACACACACACATATAAAGTTAATCATAATAAAAGGTCATTGCTAGGCAGAGTAAATTATTCTGAGTAAGTTATTTAGCACTTGGTAGCAAAACAGACAAGCAGAGTCTGGATATTGAATGTTACCAAGAGAAGAGAATATATGTAGCTTAGAGTCCTTATTGCTCTCTGAGCTTAGCTATTTGCTTGAAGGGTTGCAGTTGCAGTTTCACCCTGAGTTATGTATATATGGGGATAGACAGTCCAGAAAGTATCTTATAATTGTCTATAGGCTTGTAAAACAAATGTAGGGTGAAGGAATAACATAGGAATTATTCTTAAAATATAAAAAATTAGGATTAAATTCATTCTCATCACATTTATCTTACCTCATTTATTTTACCCCAAATCTGGTCAAGCATTGGATTTCCCACATGAAGCTTCCCATAGCATCCATTCACTTTTATTAAAAACGTCTTTAACAGAAAGAACTATGACTTGACAGCTGAAATATAGGTCCCAGCTTTTTTACTTTTGGCTAGCATGTTGTGAGTGTTGAAATTCAATCTATAGTCTCTGTCTGCCTATCTGTCTGTCTGTCTGTCTGTCTACCATTCATCCGCCCAAGCCATCCATCCATCCATCCCACTTGGTCCTCAAGATGTTCAAAATACTCACTTGATACTATTCTTTTCTATCTGAATTCCAAGCAGCACTATTCTTTGAGAATTCTAAAAAGTTTATTATTACATCATAGTGCCAGGTTTAAGAGAAACTGGACCACAATACTGAGAAAGGAACTTTGGATTTTTAGTTTCTTTCTCAATATTATATAGAACTTTGGTTATTCAAAGTGAAGCATGTAACAATTACCAACATAATGTTAAAGTATTTTGTTCAAAATATTACAAGCCAAAATATATTTATCTCTATCATTTAGGAAGTTAGTGAAACTACATAAAAATAAAGCAATTACTGAATGACTAGAGCAAATATTGATAAACCTGTTTGCAAAAATCAATAAAAGTTTTGTATAAACAAGACAAAGAATCTGATGTGATCTGCTTATTCCTATCTTGTGCTGACTGGGAGTTTTGTTTGTGTTTAAGAACATTAGTGACAAGAGGTTATTGAAAGGGCATGTCAATACTGAGAAGAATCTCAAAAATATTTGGATTTCTTTTGTATTCATTATAGCACTTAAAGCTATTTTTGTAAAGATTGTAAATATTTTCATTTAAGTCTTGTCTTACCATTTGAAAAATTGGAGGATATCAGTACTTTCTACACTTTAGTAGTACCTATTAGAAAAATAAGAGTATGTGTTAACTATAGTTAAATATAGTTAAATATACTAATATTTAAGCAGATCTGGGTGCTAAAGTGTGTCTACTAACCATCGTCAAACAGTCAAATGTCGGAAAGTAGATTTTCATTTTGGGGTGTTTTTTAAAATTGTTTTTATTTGTTTTGCACTCCTATACCATTAATGGATGACAATATATTAGAGGAAGGAAGCACGTAGGCAGAAATTTGAGTTAGAATTGCCGTATCTTTCTTTATTGACTTTATTGACTGTGACGTATGTACACTGAGTGGGTAAATTCAACTATAAAACATCTTGACCATTGTTGAGTACTCTCAACAGACTATGTGCTAGAGGTCACATAGGGAGGTGATTAAATTTAAGAAAAAAAATCACTTGCAAGTATGTTGAGATAGAGGCCAAAACACATTTTCCATATAATGATTTGTTCTATGCTTAGTGTATTTGCTGTGTGGGGGTCAATGCCAGTGGTGAAATCCAAATTTTTTTACTACTGGTTCTATGGGCATGGCTTGATGGACATGGTGTGGCTTGGTGGATGTGGCTTGGTGGGCATGGCAGAGGAAGGATTCTGTAAAATCTCCATTCCCACCCCACTCCAGGGGAAGGATACTGCAAAATCTCCATTCCCACCCCACTCCAGGGGAAGGATACTGCAAAATCTCCATTCCCTCCCTACTCCAGGGGAAGGATACTGCAAAATTCCCATTCCCTCCCCACTCCTGGGGGAAGGATATTGCAAAATCTCCATTACCATTCCACTCAGGCGCCAGCCAGAGGTAGTATTTGCCGGTTCTCCGAAGTACTCAAAATTTCCGCTACCAGTTCTCCAGAACCTGTCAGAAACTGCTGGATTTCACCCCTGGTCAATACCATTGAATGCAATAAACTTTATTTTATATGCTTAGTTTTGCACAAAATTCAATTTTCTTCCTGTCTTTTTCTTAATATTTTATATGTTGAATTATAATGTTGATGACATAATTTCAAAATGATTTATTTACACAGCTATATCATTTAATACTTATTGTTTCCTAAAAACTTCAATGGATTTTTGGCCTTATATGGTGTATTGTTTGAAACAGAAAAAAATAGTTATTTTTAATTTCTAACAGTAGTTTATTCCACACTGTTAGATTGCAAGCAACAGAAATTATCCTCTTCTCAACTATCCTAAATTCTAAAATAATTGATGTTATCCATTGAAATATTCATTTTACTTTTAACAAAAATGTGTTTAAAGCTCAAACAGGGTTTCAAACTAACCAAAGCTGCAGAATATTGTTAAATAACTATAACAGTTGCAGGCTTTTGTGTTTGTTTATTATCAGTAAAATAATTGCTATGAAATCCAAATACTTTGATTGATTGGACAGAAATATATTACTTTCATATCACAGGAGCCTTTTAAATACAAATGGAAATAAATTACTACATCAAGCAGAAATTTTCATGACCATTCTGGCCTTGTTGTCTTTTTGAAATCATATCTGAAACGTGGCCACTGTTTCAGATCAGGCCATGAATGATCTGGGATGGGACCATGGCCATCGTGGTAACCATGGACTCCTAAGCTGCTTCTGAGGTCCACCCAAAGACAGCAAATTGAAGTCTCACAAGACCATCAACCTGGGAACTGCACAGAGAAACAGGTGATGGCTTTCAGCACCTTGGCCAAGGAAATTACTATGCATCAGGGAGGCTGGTACAGTACAAACAGGATGTCACAATTGATAACTTGTGAAGCTGGATCTCTCCAGGCCAACAGAGACTCCCAGATGACAAGATCTCCTATTTAGGTATCTCCTACAACCTCTCCTATGACCTGGGGTGTCAGCTGGTACCATACCCTAAACCCAGCTGGGCACATTTCAGAGTGAGAAACTCCCCTTTCCCGACTTAGACAGGATTTGGTAAAAAATGCCAACTTGGCCTGCTCCTCAATAATGATGTCACAAATAAGAGAAACTTTATTATTAACTGTCATTAAGCAACAACTGTCAAAAGCCTACATTTTTTCCTTGCTTAAAGTTTACTCAGGTCTGTTTCAGTGGTGGGTTGCCCCCGGTTCACACCGGTTCTATAGAACCGGTAGTAAAACTGGCAGGAGCTCCACCCACTGACCCTGACATCATCAAAACGCTTCTGCGCATGCACAGAAGAGCGCAAGAGAGAGTGTGAAGGGAGTGTGTGCACGCAGCCCCACTGCAAACCGGTAGTAAAGGTAAGTAGAACCCACCCCTGGTCTGTTTGTCTAAGAATATATCTATATAGGCAAAAGGTCTTCAAACTTGGCAGCTTTAAGACTTGTGGAGTTCAACTCTCAGCTATGCTGGCTGGAGAATTCTGGGATTTGAAGTCCACAAGTCTTAAAGCTGCCAAGTTTGAAGATCTCTGATATAGGCAATCACAACAAAAAAAAGGAGGATTTTTAAAAGTATTTTAGGAGTATTTGTTATATGAAAATACAATTCAATTTAAAACAGGCAGTATTCAATCCTGCAATCTAATTGGCAATTTAAATGCCCAGCATTATCCTTCAATAAAGTCAGCTTCTCATACTGAAATTGTAAACTGCCAAAATGATTGAGTGGAATTGAACAATTATTAAATATAGACTCTGTCCCTAGTAGGTAATGAGAATAGTATTCATCTGTTTGATATTTTTATAGGAATCATTCTGGAATTTGTGACATTAAGCTTATGTGTCTTTTTTCTGGATCTTTATTATTATTATTATTATTATTATTATTATTATTATTATTATTATTATTAAAAATGAATTCAAATATGAGCAGGCAGTGTATCCCCAAAAATAATTACATTAAAATTGATTAGCTTTCTCTCTGCACTAACTGGCATAACACAATTTAGTCAGTGAAGTATATTTATGAGTTTATCCTTCATCTCTGTTCCTGTTACAACATTAATATAATGTAATATTTAGGGAACAATTCATTTTTATCTTATTTGGATTTTGCTGAATTCTGTAGTACCTTTTATGATGATGCTTTTGTTGACTTCAATTATTTGCTTTTCATACAAAACCTTTCAAGTTGGACTATACTGATATAGTTTTTAAACCACAATAATCAATATTTATAAGTTATCTTGATCTTTTCACAGTGTAGCTCATAGAAAATGTCCTAGGCAGTCAAGCACCAAGTACAAGTTTAATTTGTTTCCTTATATCTTCAGAAATTATCACAATCGCAGTTAAATACATAAAATAGTATAATATATAAATATCTGAATTATTTTCTCTCTGCTTTTTCTTATTCAAAGACCTTTTTTTGGTATAGGATTATCAACAAATCTCAAAAATAATTGATATCAGTTGTATTCAGATATAATTAATTATAGAAATGCAGTAAAGAGGAAACACATGGCATATAGGTCTGGAATGATAACATCATCAGCAAGAACACTCAAATAATAACAGACTCTACTTTGGCAAATGACTATGATAATTATATTTTTAAGATTTATTATACTTTGTGACAGTAGTATAAAGCTGATGCGGGGTGATTTAATTCTTTTCAATTTTGCTTAAATGCCCATTTGCCAACCACAAGATTGAGTAATTGGTTAGATTTCTATCCATCTGTCAGCTCCTAGTTAGACCAGACTAGAAAATCAACTTCACAGGAAGACCAAATTTATTTTAATGAGTTTGGCTATAATAAATGACACTTGTAACACCTTCCCCTTTCTTTACCTCAGTGAATTATGGAGCCATTTGCACAAGTCACTTCGGAACATTATCTATTTCTCAGGATTTTTTTAAAAAAATAAACACGCTCCTTTTGTTTAGGTAACAGATTTTACATATTCCTGTCAAAGTCTTCTTCCTTATTCTTTCATCTTTCCATCAGTGATTCCCAACCTTTCCAGCTTTGTGGACTGGCAGAGGTGGTGGTGGGAGGGAAGGGGATGCTTTTACATGTGTGCGCACCACTTTTACAAATGCAACTTTGCACCTACCACTTCCATGGCCTGATTCCAAACATGCTGCGTCCCAGCACTGGGCCACAGACTAGGGGTTGGGGACCCCTGCTCTACATCATCACAATTTAAAGAAGTGTTTGTAGTTTTAAAATATAGCCATTAAATGGAATTTCTATGAGAAAAAAATATTTCTCTTGAAAGACACATTTATAGCAATATATTTACTGGAAAGATATGCCATTATTTTAATACATTTACAAGGGTTATACAGAAAATAAAAAAAAAAATAAACCCTTGAAAAAAGTATGTCTTTCACTTGCATGCATCCAACTAATATTGTTAAAAATTCTCACTTATTTACTATTATATTTTAAAATGATATTTTTAAATATTTAGCTACTATTTACAATTTTTTAAGGTTGAAATTGTATAGCCTATCAAATACTCCCCTATAGTCCATAGAACTACTTGAATTTCATGTTCCTTTTTTCATCCTCAAAGGAAAAAAAATCTGCAATGCTGTGGATCCTGATATGTTATCCAATGAAACATCAGTCGTGGTCTAAACTCCAGCTGATTTATCTGTAGCAGGAAGGATTGTCAAACTCACATCTTCATGATGACATCACGTGACATATCAGAACTTTTTTCCCCTTCGCTAAACTAGGCATGGGCATGGCCAACACATGACACATCCAGCCCGTGGGCCAGGAGTTTTACAGCCCTGATCTATAAGATACTGCTTATGCAGAGGTACTTTCACTTTTGCTTTTAAAATTTCTTTCAAAGAAGAGGATTTCAGTGGCAAACTGCACAGGTAGTATGTAGTGACTATCCTCTACTTACTTAGTGACCAAGTGGCCAAAAAAATGGTTGTGCAATAAAATACAAGACAGACCTAATGATCTCCTAATGGTACCTACGAGACCGTCTTTTGCCACCAATAGCCTCCCACCAACCAGTTCGTTCTCACAGGGAGGGACTACTCAGGGTACCGTCAGTCAAATTATGTCGACTGGCGACTCCCAGGGGGAGGGCCTTCTCTGTGAGGGCTCCAACCCTTTGGAATGAACTGCCCCCGGAGATACGGAATATCCCTGATCTCCATGCTTTCCGCCGTGCCCTCAAGACCCTGATGTTCCAACAGGCGGGGCTAAACATATGAACATGTGAATGATTTTTTAAATGTGATCTAATTCTGGATTTTATTTAATTGACCAAACTAAGTAATAATTTTAATTAGCAATTTTATGATGTTTGTGTGTCTATATTTTTCTTGACTGTACACCACCTTGAGTCCTACGGGAGAAAGGCGGCATAGAAATATAATAAATAAATAAATAAACAAACAAACAAACAAACAAACAAATAAATAAAAAATATTTTCATCAGTCTTCAACTTCCCTACTTTCTCATACATCAATTAAATACAAAGGAGAAAAAAAGGGTCAGGAGGGAAAGTTTTCTTATTGAGATTTTTCAGCTAGTGAAACATAAATTGTTAGAAAGAATTTAAAGTGATGGAAGATTCTGCTGCACGAAATACCAAAAGCAGTACTTCTACTAATAAAATAATCTTAAAATATTATCAAGAAGGAGAAAGATGAGGAGGAGGAATAACTAAGCAACTGAGTGTTAGATAGAAAAATATAAACCAGTTTTGCAGACGAAAAAATATGTGAAAATGTAACTTTAATTTTGACATATTTCTTCCAACTCTAATAAATGTTCACCTTTTCAATATGCAAATCTTCAATGTTTTCAAATACTATTTCACAATATTATATAAGATGAATGTTGCTTGGAACCATGCTTTTAATGTTACATTTTTCAAGACAGTGAAAGAAAGGCTGCAAACTTGGGAGAGAGATATAAATGGCAAAATAAATTGTGTGAAGATTGTCATTCATCTTTATGGCTAACTTGGAAAGACAAAGGTGAGCCAGATGATAGATAGCAATAACGGAAATCTTGGTCACATAATACTCAAAACATTCACTCATTTTCCCATGTTATCTGCGGTTTAATAACAGTTCTTTTCAAAAAAATCAAACAAAAATGATACTTATGTGACTACCTTTTAAGACCACAAAACATTTTTTATTTGATTTTTGAAGAAGTCCAAAGGACTTTTCAATTATTCCTATTATAAGTCCATTACAAGTAATCACAGGAGAATTTTAAACAATATACTGATTTTAAAATGCATGAAATACAGGTCTATATCATCTTTGTACCTCAAGACTGTAGGAAATTGTATATAGTTATGTGCAAATGTTCTAAAATATTTGAGAAAACATTAGTTAAAGTGTATAAAATGTAGGCACTAAATCCATATATTATGTAATCATTTGGATTTGAAGAAGACATGCTGTTGTTCAGTTCATTTGTGGGCACAGAGGTGACTCTGCAGTCCCTGTCTGGAAGCACAAAGTCTAGCACAATGGGGATGGTGAAAGTCTATTGTTGTAGTAACTGTGGGTGCTATTCTATGATGTAGTTCAGTTTCTTTATCACTTTTTGATGCCATCTGTCTTCAAAGCTGGTATGAAGGAGGCTTCATACCATAAGGTTTGCTAGCAGTTTCTGCCAGCAGCTGCAGTTTCTAGTTCTCTTGCTAGATGTCACAGTGGTGTAGAGCAGGGGTGGGCAAATATGGCTCTTTTACAACCTGTGGACTTCAACTCCCAGAATTCCTGAGACAGCCAAGCTAGGGTTATTTCACAATGTTTTTGTAGTACTTGCATGGTTGACTTCAAGATCTTTTCTCAGACTCGTTTATTATAAAGAAACTACTGAGGCATATAGTGGTCACCCATACTGATTATGAGTCCCATTCTTCTCATCTAAGGTCTGGTAATCATTTAAAATAATCTTCCAGAATATGATTATAAATTATTTGTACATTTATACATATCCATAATCCTGTTCCATTTCATGGTAATCAATGCTATGCACAATGTAGAAAAGAATTAATAGCATCCTGCAAAAAAAACAAGCAAACGAACAAAGAAACAAGCTTTATAAGAGGTTTCCTAATCAGCCATTCAACACTGATCCTAATGAATGAATAATAAGCCCTCAGACTTATTCGTGGTGTGATGTTTGTAATGTAATTTGCTTCTATAAAAGACAATTTCACAGGTAGGTAAAATGAGGACCCAGATTGTGGGGGCAATAAGCTGACTTTGTATAAAAAGAACACCGCTTGGGGGGGCCAAAAGCCCTACTAAGCAGGTATATATAAATCAAATTAAAAAAAATATATATATATACAAAAGTATGAAGGCTATTGCTTAATGCATTGTAAGCCTCACCAGGCTCAAGGTTGACTCAGCCTTACATCCTTTCGAGGTAGGTAAAATGAGGACCCAGATTGTGGGGACAATAAGCTGACTTTGTATAAAAAGAACACCGCTTGGGGGGGCACGCGGAGCCATATTAGTGGGCATGCCAGCTCAGCTCTGGGGCGCATACGCGCACCAGCCAGCTGATTTTCGGGCCTTCTGGGCCCATCAGAAGTAGGGAAACAGGCTGTTTCCTGCCTCTGGAGGGTCTGGGGGCGGGGTGGGGAAGGCCCGTTTTTCTTTTTTACCTGGCTCCAGATCCTCTCCTCATTTTACCTACCTCGAAAGGATGGAAGGCTGAGTCAACCTTGAGCCTGGTGAGATTTGAACTTGTAGTAATTAAGTAACTGGTGGTACTTAATAGCACTTTAGTCTGCTGCACCACCAAGGCTCTTATGTCACTTCTCATTGGTTCTAGATTTAATTGATTCAATTCAAAGTGTTTGTTATCACCTTTAAAACCCCTCATGACATGGATCCAGGCTATCTGAGGAACTATTTTACCTTTATCCATAATACTTCCTATTTCCAGTTTCTATTACCTCTGGCTGTTTATAAGTTTCAGAAGTCATTCTGTACTATTACACATTCTTATTTTCCTTAGCAAGGAACATTGGAAAAGCTAGAAACATATAGGAGAATGTTTGAAAAAAAAATTCATAACATACATTTTCCATGTCCTACGCTTTATATGTAGCAGATTATAATTGTGAATTCATGATAAATATGAGGTATAAAACTGTTTTTTCCTGTTCCTTTTTCTTAGTTTGTATTTTTAGTTTGTACTTTTGAATTTTTTAAATAAACATGTTTTTATATTAAAGATTGTTTTGTTAAAAGATGTAAAAATATACTCTAATTCTATTTTCTAATTGTTCTGAATCTTTCCACCTTTACTAATGTTACCTTTTATTCTTCAAACATCTTATATTTCTTTTCAGGATATTATTAACTTCATTCATCCACTATTTTGGAACCTTCCCTTTTCTTTTAACCCATTCATTCCCCCCCCAATATATTTGCTTTGTTAATTGAGCCTCATTCATTCCTTCTATATTACTAAGGTGACCAGGTTTTAACATTGGTAAAGAGGGACATTGTGGGCGTGGCTTATTTTGTGGGCGTGGCTAGCTGGTCATGTGACTGGGTGGGCATGGCTAGCTGGTCATGTGACCGGGTGGCCATGGCTATGTGTATAGGGTAAGGCGAACAGATTTTAACATTGGTAAGAGGGACACCATTGTGGGCGTGGCTTATTGTGTGAGCGTGGCTTGGAGGCCATGTGACTGGGTGGGCGTGGCTAGCTGGTCATGTGACCGGGTGGCCATGGCTGTGTGTATAGGGACTACTCAGAGGGCTGAAAAGTCATTTCTGACAGGTCCTCACACTTTTGACTGGTCCTCACACTTATGACCATCCTCACATTTATGCCCGTGCAGCATTCTTAACAACCATGTCACTCATTTCACAACTGCTTCTCTTCACCATGGTGACAAGATAGGGCAAAAACGTAAAATGTGAGGACAGTCGTAAGTTCAAGGACTGGTCAAAAGTGCGAGGACCAGTCAAAAATAACTTTTTCAGCCCTCTGAGTAGTCCATATGCACAAAAGGACTAACCAGAGGGCTGAAAAAAGTCATTTCTGACAGGTCCTCACACTTTTGACTGGTCCTCACACTTATGACCATCCTCACATTTATGCCCGTGCAGCATTCTTAACAACCATGTAACTCATTTCACAACTGCTTCTCTTCACCGTGATGACAAGATAGGGCAAAAATGTAAAATGTGAGGACAGTCGTAAGTTCGAGGACTGGTCAAAAGTGCGAGGACCAGTCAAAAATAACTTTTTCAGCCCTCTGAGTAGTCCATATGCATAAAAGGATACAGTAATAGAGAGGGATGAAGGAAGGGAAGGGAAATTAGAGTAGGAGTGACGGTTAAGAGAGGGAGGAAGAGAGGAGGAGAAGGAGAAAGGAAGAGGAAGTAGGGAGGAGAAGAAGAGGGGGGGAAGAGAAAGTAAGAAGGAAAGAAAAGAGAGGTGGTAGGTTTGAGGAGAAAGATTGCTGTACAATAAAAAAGATGAAAGGGAAGAAAGCCAACCCCAAACAAATATAAAGATATTAAGATAAAGAATGAATTGTTAAACTTTAAAGAATAAAAGAGAACAAATATGAATAAATAGCAATAATTAGAAACACACAAACATACAATGTATTTTCTTTGAACAGAATATTTGGCTGGTTCACAAATTTAAACAGCGTTTAGTCATTTCAATTAAATTTACAATTTCTATATTTCCTTTTTGCCATATTTATTCCTCATCTATTTTTTTTAAAAAACAATATTACCCTTCATCCTCATCTCTAATCTTAATCAAATTCAATTTTTCCCTTCTATTCTATATTATACCCCTTCCCATTGTCATCTATTTTTATATCCATCCTCACATTGGTTAATTATGTAATTATGTAATACAGTTGTTTAATACAAATTCAACATTTTAATATAAATCAATTAGTTATATAACTATCTTTTTTGTATATTAATCAATATGAACATGAATATTCCAATTATTTCCATGCAATCCAATTTCTTACAAATCAATTAATTATACTTACCAATAATAATAAACCAAATAATTTCCCCCATATATTCCTCCAAACCACAACTTAACCATTTCTGCTTTCAACACATTATACAATTAATAATATCTCAATTATTACAATTCCCTAGTTAAAAAGAGCTTTTTTTTCTTTTGTGTTTTAAAATCTTGAACTCTCCTCTTTTGCCCTAAATAATTTTCCATTGTTTGCACTTACCTTTTTTGGTGAGGAAAAGGAAAATAAATCTGCTGCCTAATTTTCCAATGTTGCAAGCAAACCGCAAAGCCAACAGCCTGTTTTACTTTCAGTTTCGTCTTGAGCTTGGTTTGCACAAAGAGGAAAAAAAAACTGAGCAATTTAGCAAGAGCAGAGCCCTGTGCAAATCAGCTGAGAGGGGGAAGCCGAGCTAATTAACGTAGGGCGGCCCTTTGAAGCCCCGCGGCAAGAGTTTAAACAGGTTTTTTCCCTCTAGCCATCAGCGGGGATTCAGGAGGCAGCCGGGAACCAGGAGGCAGAATGAAAAATCGGGACTTTTTTAAAACGCCGCGGGACGCGGGACAAATTGCTCAAAAGCGGGACTGTCCCACCAAAAGCGGGATGTCTGGTCACCTTATATATTACACAACTGATCAACAAGATTGTTCTTTTTTCCTCCTTAGTTATTCACTTTGGTATTCAAATAGGTACTCAGTAAACAGCCAGCTTCTTATTCATTCTTGGGTCTCTAAAGGAATCCTATCTAATTTATTATATATTTGCTTAATGTGGCAAACCATTCAAAGAATTGGAATAGAACATAAGCCTAGTAAAATAAAAAGAGGAAAACATAAAGAATTAAGTACTCATGCCACTGAAGAGACTAATTTTTCTACTAGACAACATTAATTTAAGTTCTTATAATATTAATATTCATAGCTTAACCTGCAGCTATCACAAACCTATAGATTTTTATTTTTATATGCACTTGGGACAATATGTATGACACCAATTGATATTTTCTGACATATATTTTAGGTCTTTTATTTAAAACAAAAATCAGTTGCTTTATTCCTACTTCTCAAAAGTTCAAACCATGTCCAATCATACCTATTACATCCTTTCTTCTCTTAATTTTAAAAACAAACATACCTACTCTTATTTCTTTATTAATTCATGCCCTTTTTCACACATTTTTCAGAAGTCATTTGAGCTTCAAATACTGATCCCATCTTTTGTCTTGTGGGAATAGTTATTTTTTCCACCACTTATCTTCAAGGGGACATATCACTTGGTGTCCACACTCTAATCATGTGTAAAATAGTGGTTTCATTATTTCAACTATCTGTTGCCTTTAAAAGGCCAATATGAAGGAATTGAAATAATGTTTAGTATACCTATGTAGTCTAGTAATTGGAGAATCAACTCACAATTACCTTGCTAGTAAAATAAATCTCAGAGGTTACAAAACCAAACTTTTTAAAAATGAAAAACACAATTTTTACTTTAAATTTTAAGTGTTAAAAGGCAAATATTTAATATGAAATAATATAGCTACCCTGTTTCCCCAAAAATAAGACCCAACCAGAAAATAAGGCCTAGCATGATTTTTCAGGATGCTCGTAATATAAGCTCTATCCCCAAAATAAGCCCCAGTTAAGATTGTCAGCCAGATGGGTGCATTTAGTACCATATTCCCCCCAAAAATAAGACCTAACCAGAAAATAAGCCCTAATCCATCTTTTGGAGCAAAAATTAATATAAGACCCAGTCTTATTTTCAGGAAAATATGGTATTGTCCTGTCCAGATCATGACAATATAGCTTGCAAATTGGCAAAGACAGGAAAAAACAAACAACAATGCAGTATTCTGAATTAACAATGAGATGGCACTGTCTGCTACAAATGCTGAACCCTCCTCTCAGAGTGCAGAATGTATGTTGTATTTACAACGTCCATGAAAGCAATCTTGAATAGGTTGAAATGAAGTTATAATATTTAATTATTTTCATATGTTCATGGATTATAGAAATACCCCAGATTTTATTTATTATTAAATTTATTTACTGCCCACTTCGCAATTTGAAGTGACTCTGAGAAGCTTATTGCAAATGCTTGCAATTTTATTCATATTATGAAAACTTCCTTTCTAGCATCATTCAGCACTTCCAATTACCAAATTTACCCTGAAAGGTTTTCTAGGCTGATGTCCTCAGTGCAAGTATAGGCCACTAACTAATTTTCTACGGTGGGAACACCACTCTTATCCTCAGCCTATCCCAGCCCATTGGAAAGGCAAACTTTGCCTGTCTTGTCCTATTTGCATCAAATGTTGGCTTAGCTGGCACAAGCGTCCCATCCAGTTCACTTGATCTGCTTCACTGTACCATAGACAAAAGGATCTATTCCACCTATTAGCTACTGTTCATTGTGGTAAGAATGTCTTCTCCATTTGAATTACTGATCACTTTTCTTGGATGTGCCATTTTGTTTCTCTATCTTACCGGCCTCTTTTTAAAGGACCTTGATGAGTAAGTCCAGTTTTCTCCTATTTCTTTGTTTTACCAGTTCACTGTTTTTGTTCATTTAAAGTTCCCTCATGAAACTGTGAATGTTTCTTTTCTTTTCTTTTATTCACTTTTCTCTTCTTACCTGAGTGGCAGAAAGAATGGGAAATTATGTTTGGGGTGAGGTGGGGCGGGGAGTGGTGATTCCTTTTATTTACATCCTGCATTTGAAAGATATTATGTATTGGCGGGAGGGGAAATCATTGGAAGGGTGTACATACAAAAGGTTTGCAAATGGTCCTCAAACTGACCACAGACAGGAAGGACAGTTTGTGCTTATTTTTCCAAAAGAATTGGAAAGGATAAAGTTGGATAAGGATTCACTGATCTAGTCTTGAGAAATCACCATGGCCAAAGAGGACAAACAGGTTACAATTAAGAAAGTGAACTTTTAATTTCTATCCTTCCCAACTAGCCTATGCATGAGACCCAAGCATTTTAAGGCTGCAATGCAGAAAAGTCTCTGGACTCAGTTGGAGAAGAATTCTCATCTGCTCATGGTATCTGTTGCTCTGAAGAATGATATTGGTATTAAACTAATTGCTTATAGAAATCAGAATCCTGTATGAGCAATTAGTTTAATACCCATTTTGATTTGATATCATTCTTAATATCTTAGCAATTATAGATTGGCATATTTTGTAAAAAAAAATGCAGAGATTGTATGAGAGATGCGTTTTTCTCATTTTTCTGTAGTTTTTCTCAGAATGGTCCATCTTTTTCTAATTCCATTCATATGATTGACATTAGTGTAGATTCCAAATGTTCACCGAATACCTGAAAAAAATATGTATTGCAAGTTTAAACAAAAAACAATGACAATGCCAACTAATTAGGTGAGAAATGTTGTGCCCTAATGGCACTCATATTTGAAAATAGAGCATATTATGTGGTAATGTTTCAACATGATAATTTGCTTCTGGGATATAGGAACTCTTTTATTTGGAGGGTGGGAAAGAAATTAGTGATCTATGTATAAGTGCTTGTTTGAAAACTCTTCTATATTATTGATTTTGTCATTTTAAATCAAGGTCTGTTTTTCTTATTTATATTCATTGTTCAAATTCTTAGCCCTTTTTCTTCCTATTTAATAGGCATCATCTAGTTTCTCAGTAACACAAACACAAAATGGGCAAAATAACACATTAAAAGTAAAATATTATATTACTACATTAACAAGGCCCAATTTGTATTGAAATTTGTATAGATGAAAATTCTGTTTAAGAATTTTAAATATGCCTTATTATTTTTTGCTCAAAATAGCTTGATAATTAAAAACTCAAACATTATTAAATAAAATGTACAAAAAATATAAAATAGTATCAAATGAACATAAAGGATGACAAAGCATAGTCAAACATAAAAGTAGCCATGAATAAATAATCTACTTTAAGTTAAAAGTAAATTTAGGAAAAAAGATTGTTTTGAAAAGTTCAGTTTAAAAGATCTGACCATGCGGAACACATTCAAGAGGTTCCAGAGCTGGAATATTATCACATTCAACATACCTAATTTTGATCTGGAATATAGTAAACATACTTTTAATTAACTTTAAATTTCCAGTTGGTCTTTAAAGGTGATCCCATGTATAAAACTTGGAAAAATGCAATTTGAATGTTAATGAAGCATGGATAATTGTGGCTAGACAATGATTTCTTCTTTAGAATGTCCTTGATTTAGAATGACCTTGATCTTCATTAGCAACTGTTGACACTAGTGATGATAGGCAATTCCTATGGTGATCATCAAATAGGTGATCACAGTGCATATTATTAATACAGGAGGATGATTAATATAGAGAAGAAAACATGGGCTTTGGACACAGATTTGACAAACAGGACCCATACTTGGAAGAAAGAGTTCTGCTAAGTAAACATAGCCTAGCCTGCGGGAAAATGAAGAGTTTTGAATAATATAAGCAGGAACCTTTCATTATAGTACATCACATTAATGTGTAGGTACTTAATTAGCTTAACAAATAGAGATAAATAATTTCATTGTGATCCTTTATTCTTCAAATTAATTTAAAATTAAATTAATCTTTTTAAAAAAATGTTAAGGCAGAGATCTTCAAACTTGGGCGCTTTAAGACTTGTGGACTTCAACTCCCAGAATAGCTGGCTGGAGAATTCTGGGAGTTGAAGTGCACAAGTCTTAAAGCGGCCAAGTTTGAAGACCTCTGTGTTAAGGTCATTTCTGCAGATAGACCTGTGTCATCAAAATATTTCCCCCTTTCACAAAATATTGTTTCTTATTTATTATCCAAGGAAGCTATGATACTGGGGGCAGTTTGGGAATGAAGGATAATATAAACTAACGTTTAATTCATATGAAATAAAAATATTTTCTGAGTCTAATATAATTTTATCTATTTCTTGTTTTTGATTATAAATTTCATATGTTTTTATATGCTCTCTATATTTGGATTGTATTTGAGTGTAAGTCCACCAGTCTATTCCTCTGTGTAAATCTGTCCCCAATTGTTGTTTTGTCTTTAGTTTGCCTTTATAGATTGCCTTGACTCAGAAAATAAATTAATTAGTAGAATTTATAAATTTCTCCTACGCTATAAATTGGAAGAAGAGACAGTCAAAGAAACGATGATCAAGTGGGCTCAAAATATCAAACACACAATACCTTTGGAAAAATGGGAAAAGTTCTGGCAGGTAAACCTAAAGTTAACGAAAGCAACAGCATACAAGGAAAACCAACTGAAAATGTTCTATCGGTGGCATATGCCTCCAACTAGATTGGCAAAAATACAACCTAAAAATAGCCCAATTTGTTGGAAGTGCAAAAAGGCACAAGGGACTTTCTATCATTTATGGTGGACGTGCCCGGCAGCAAAAAAATTTTGGTCTAATATCAAAAAATGGTTGGAACAAATAACAAAAATACAGATTGAAAAAGAACCAGAAACATTTTTATTAGGAATATTTAACAAATCATACCCTAAGGATATCAAATATCTTACAATTCACATATTAACAGCTGCAAGAATAACCTACGCAAGAAATTGGAAACAAGAAAAAATACCAAGTGAAACAGAAGTAATAGGGAAAATTTTAGAATGCGCTGAAATGGATAAGTTAACCAAAGAATTACAAGAAAAAGAAGAATCAGACTATTGTAAAATATGGAATAATTGGTATAATTGGTTAAAAATTAGAAATATACAAAAAACATAGGGGATATATTACCGATTGATACATATATATGTAATAAAAAATATTATTAGATTAAAGAAAGGTGAAGGAATATATTATAAGTAGAATTGTAGAACGTCACTCTGAAAAAATGCTTAAGAAGATATTATACTCTTTTTGTGTATATGTTGTATAAATGTTCGTTGTGTATATGTTATGTATGTCTTTTTTAATATTTATATTCAATAAAAACTATTTTAAAATATAAAAATATTATGGGTGAGGAAACTTGGATAAAGGCATGAGATCTGTAGGAGATGACCGGTCAGAGCACAAAAGCAGGGTCAAATGCGTCATCAGTTTAGAATCCTTACACATCCACAAGAGACCAAGTCCAGCCCCCATGAGTTCCATTTAGTCTTATCTAGTCACACTCTGTCTTGACTGTTAGTAGATCAGATTCTTGTGTATAGATAGTATGTAATAAATTGTAGTGCTTTGAACTCAACTCAATCAAGAAATCAAGTACCTGGTTACTTGCTCCTGACAAGTTGATTCCTAAAATACCAAATGAAAAACTTGGAATTTCTTCTGTAAATGAAGGCTCATCTTACCAAGGTTGGTTTTTAATTGTTTTGTCTCATTTTTCATTTTGACAATCTAACTGAAAAAAAAAATTGAAAGCAGACTGAGCTATGTTTCATCTCCTTATTAAATTTATATTAGGTTAAATAGAGATTGATTTACAATCAGTATAGGCTGGATTAACATGTACAATGCAGTCATACATTTTCCTGTAGAAGTTTGGTCAAGCTTATGACAATAGTTTATCAGCCTGATGGTTACTAATATATTTTTGAATCAAATTTAATCTATTGATGAGTTCATTTTAACCCTAAATAACATAATTTAAATGGCCTTCTTCTCTTCTATCAAAAAAGAATCCACACATGACTTCACCAAAGTGGTACACATTATCCAGTAGAACTCAGATCCTGAGGCAAAGAAGGATACTTTGATACTATTTTAAATTTTTGGTGGTATTGAGTGAATCAAGATATTATATTTTGAATCTGGTTTTCTAAAAGTACAGCCCAAAGCAGGGGTGAAATACTCCCGGTTTGGACCGGATCGCCCAATCCGGTAGCAATGGCTGCGAGTGGCTCGGAGAACTGGTAGCAAAAATCCCGGTCCCCCCCCCCCCGCCCAGCTGAGCCGCACAATCATCAGAGGCTTTTTTTTTAATTTTTAAAAGCATTTTTTCTACAACCTCTTTGGCCGAAAAAATGCTTTTAAAAGTTTTTAAAAAAGCCTCTGATGATCGCACAGCTCAGCTGGGATCGTCAGAGGCTTTTAAAAGCATTTTTTTACAACCTCTTCGGCCGAAGAGTTTGTAGAAAAAATAGTTTTAAAAGTAAAAAAAAAAAAGTTGGCCCCGCCCACTCAGTCACATTACCCCACCACCAAGCCACGCCCACAGAACCGGTAGTAAGAAATTTTACATTTCACCTCTGGCCCAAAGGCTATAGTATTCATTTTCTCCAGAGCTCCAAAATAGATTGATCCAAAGTTTTGGATCTGCTTTCTGTATTTTTGAGAGCTTTGATGGGTGGAGGGTAATAAAGTAAAATAAGTCCCTCTGGATGTTTCATGTTCCTACAAATTCTGAAACACCTTTCAAATATGAGTTCTAGCCTCTTGTTAAGATTGTGGCCTTCAAGTCATTAAATGTTAAAACCTATTTCATTTGCAATGCTGGCCTAATCTATACTTAGGGAGCAGCTGTTAATATTTTTACTTATTTTAGCAATCATGCTATCTCCCTTGTCTTCAAGAGTTTTATTTTTTGTTCTTGTATATTAAAATTAAACTCTTAATATTGTAGTATTTCTACAAAAAGCAGTTTTTCTGCAACCTACTTTATGCAATTTAATATTTTTACTTTACCTGATTATTCAGGCCTCAAAACACACTGAATTGTTTCTAAACCTAAGGAAGGCAACGTAGCTTAACATCAATAAAGAGGTGTATTATTTTGCAGCATTCAACAAAGCTTTCTGCTGGAGGATTTGTGGGAAACAGGGCATAGAAGAACAAAGAGGTGCTTTGCTTGTATTATATCTTCATTTAAACCAAGCAGCCTTTTAATGATCTTGGCTGCCCTAGTTCTTTTTGCATATTCATAGCCATGTAGTTCATTCATGTATGTAGTTTTAGTTAGATATTAAATCTGTACTATATCTTAATACAATTTATTCTATTATCTTTAATGAAGAAAGAGAGAGAGAAGGAAGGAAGGAAGGAAGGAAGGAAGGAAGGAAGGAAGGAAGGAAGGAAGGAAAAAGGAAGGAAGGAAGGAAGAAAGAAAGAAAGAAAGAAAGAAAGAAAGAAAGAAAGAAAGAAAGAAAGAAAGAAAGAAAGAGAAAGAAAGGGTTTAGAGAAGGATACATAAAATTTTTAGTAGCTGACATCTATACTTGGTTGTTAAGCTGGGACTGTATTCTGAAAAGTGACTAAAGCATACATATCATTTATTCGGGGTCATTTTCCGTTATTAACCACTGCATATAACAGAGACAAATTTAATTATTCATGAAAAGTCAGACAGTTTGTTAAGACAACATTCATGTCATAAGGAAATTGACTGAACATTTTGTAGCACTAACAATACTCAGTATTTCAAAATTAGATTGGAAGGCCCTTTCACATTTGTACACCAATGCTTCATCACAATTCATCATTACTCTAAAAGTATAACATGTTGAATTGATAAGAACAGTCTTGCTATCCAGCACAATCCAGCATACAGTACAATAGTTTAGGGTTTTTTTTCTAATGCATACTGCAGAAGAACAATTATATAGTACAAGGGTTCAGAGACCACAGAAAGAGCTCTAGGGAGACTTTTTTTTTCTATATTGATTTTTGAAAAGATGAAAGGGGGAATCATCATTGTTGAAGATGTAAGCCATTTGACCAGAGAGGAGGGGATTTATATTCTAGGGGAGAGGAGGGGGGGGAATCCAAAACACCTTACAATCCATTCATTTCACAGAGAGGTAG
This sequence comes from Arizona elegans, assembly GCA_022577455.1. Taxonomy (NCBI): domain Eukaryota; kingdom Metazoa; phylum Chordata; class Lepidosauria; order Squamata; family Colubridae; genus Arizona; species Arizona elegans. The sequence goes on along the minus strand of JAKOOJ010000006.1, from coordinate 67,810,730 downwards.
GAAGTCGAAAAATGACAAAAAGAATATTTAGAATGAAAGAAAGAGTCATAAAAAAAATGAAATGTTCTCTATCACTTTTAATGTTTGAACTGTACATTGGTTATAATTCTCCTCTCTGCCCCTTCCGCTTAATGGAGTAGAGAGGAATCACTTAGGTCATGTTCCTCCTTACAGTCACTATATTACATTTCTGCTTGACAAAACAGATTTCAGAAATTTTTTTTTAAATGTTCTGAAAAAAAAACCACTTTCACCTATTTTTAAAGTGCAGATTCTATGGCATTCAGTGGTGGGTTCTACCAGTTCGCCCTGGTTCTGGCAAACCGGTAGTGGCGGTGGTGGGAGGCTCCGCCCACCCATCTGGATGTTATCATGGATCTCTGCGCATGTGCAGAAGGTTCTGAGCATGTGCAGAAGCACCATGCATGAGCAAAGCAAGCGTGCACATGCACACTCACAGTTCCGAACCGATAGTGAAAGTAAGTGGAACCCATTACTGATGGTATTCTAACAATATTGCTAACACTTAAATAAATAAAGACTGAGTCTTTGGTAATTTAAAAAGTTTCTCTCTGTTTTCTCTCCTTCCTAGGTTTGATGCAATTTCTCACAGATATGGAAGGGATTCAAAGGCTTTTTCAAGCGTTTATAATGATTAAAGAAATGGAACATGTGAATGGAAACTTTTCTCCTGGAAAAGGCATACAAGCCCTGGACAGGTATGCACAGTCTTGACATTGTAAAGGCTTAGACTGTACTGTATATCTTGCAGAAGTTTATTTCCAAGTGTCCAGATAGAAAAGAGCCTCAAAAGGACAGGTCTGCATTGACTGATCTCACAAAGAATGGCTTCTGCATATGCCATTCAACTCTGCTAATAATAGTATAGAGGCATTGGTTGCTCTCCCTTTTCTTTGTTGTCTGTTAGCTTTTTCCTGTTCTCACTGATTAATTGATATAATATCATTCTTTTTGTTGGCTTATTTTGGTTTAAAATAAACTTTTTATCTCTAGCCTGTAAATTATGAATGTTCTTGCTATTCCTGCTTTCTTTGCTAAATCTTCAGTATTAAGTAGTATCAAGTCAAGAACCACTTAGATTCTTGTGCATTTTGCTATTCTCTGAAGGAGAATTGTTCAACAAAACAATACAATTTATGGAATGAATATGCTTTGTAAAATGTATCCTTCAAATGATATTGAGGCTATTAAAGTTGTCTTTCACAACTATTCATGACTATTTAAAATATATGCAATTAGCTTTCAAAAATATTGTTTTTGTTTTTTCCTTTAATTATTTTAATCCATTTGCTCGATAGCAAACGTGGAGATTTTGAACACAGATACAACCTCTTTTACCCCACCGTTGCTTTTAAGATATAAACTATGTGCTATATCTGTTGCTCCTATATGCTATTCTTGTTCATTAGGCTTGGTTCTTTGTTTACACTGTTTATAAAGTGATTCAGTTTCTGCTGTGGCACCTTCTTTGATAGAGGTCACCTTTTGCCAGCCAAGTATCACCATTCCTGTCCAATAAAATTAAATAACTACATAGAGGTAAACCTGTTTTTTGTTTATAATGGCCTCAAAGAACTGATTCTTCCCAGGCCTTTGGTGGGGAAGAGTGGTGGTTCTGTCATTTTCTCTATCTTTTTAGTTAGTTTGTTTGTTTCATTATCATCATCATAATCATTGTCATCATCGTCACCTTAAACTTGTTGTTAGTGTATTGATCTTGTTTTATTTGTGAAGTTTCCAGAATAGTTGGGAATCAGGTCACATACAAATGTGACAAATAAATATATGAAAACTGTTTTGTGACTTAATAATAAAGGCATGAGAATTGGACATAACAATATATTTAATTTTCAAGAATCTACTGTATTATAATAATATCCTTCTTCCTTCCACTTATGTAATATTTTTCCAACAACAGTGAATGGTTAAGCCTCACTTTTCTGCAATGCTTATTGTACTGACACAAAATGCTTACATGAAACATTATCCTTATCCAGACTTAGTTTAGTGTGGCACAGCTTTCCTGTACCCACATTACCTTTTTTATTTATGGAGAGTTTTCTAGTTCCTTAAAGTCTTCTTTCATAATAAACAAAATAGTTTATAATATGCCAGGATAGTGTTCATTGCTTTTTAGATGTATATACCTCTATATAATATATATAAATATATATAATGTATATTAATCTGAGGGAGATGGGTGTTTAAGAAATATGATAAATAAATAATTAAAAAAATATAGCTAGCAAAGTTGAATTTATAATGAAATATTTCATATGTCTGTTTTACTGTTCTTGAATGATGGCTCATATTTAAACTAATTTAAATTTATATCTCTCTTAAGAAAAGAAATATCTTATCTAATATAACACCAGACAGTACAAACATTAAAGTCAGCAATTGAAATCTCTCTCATTTCAACTTGTTCTAAGCTGGATAACAGTATGATTCATAGTCCTTTGCTTTGGACCATAACCAATCATTTTGGTTGGTTGACAACCAAGCAAAAACCAACCAAGTGAAAAAAAAATAAGACAATGTAAAGACATAGAAGCATTTTCTCTACTTGAAGCATGGCAAAGGATAATGAAAATTGTATTTCAAAAGCATATGGATGTCTACCAACATATTAACAAGCCTTAATAATAATTCCTAGCTGATAGATGGTTTGTTTCCTTGGTCCCTTCTGATAAGAGTGCAGTCTAAAAATGCATAACTATCTTGCAATTTAGGGTAATTATAAATTCAAATCTAAAAACATGCTTTTTTTAAAAAAAAAAGTCATTTCTTTCTGGTCCTTTAAAAGAAATTGAAATCCTCATCTGATCAATAATTCTGGAAAACATGAAGACTTGCATACAGTTTTTGTGCTAATTAGACCAGCCTTAAACACATCATCCAACCATGACTTTCTACATTGAAGATTTTTGTAGACAGTACAAAATTTTGTTGGAATGACTTGATTAGACAATGATTCAACTGATGAATTCTACTGAAGATTATTTTATTTCCAGGACAGTTCAGCCACTGCTCTTTATGCTCCAATATGTATTGCCTAAAAATGAAATGGAGAACTAAAGGGAAATTCTCCAGCTCTGTGCTTCACAGCATGCTACTTCCAACACTTTGCAATATTATCCCAGTATGGTGATGATTTTTCTCATGGATCAAAAGGACTATGATTGCTTTAAGTCAGTATCACTATCTGTGAAATAAACTTGCAAACAAAATAGCTATTTTCTTAAGATTGTAATACATCTTTCTGTCTCCACAGTCATCACACTTACTGTACATAGTTGGCCAATAAGACCCTGCAGGAGTTTGATTAGAAAATCATGAGTGGCACACCTTTTCATATAAAATTGGCCAGAAAGGAATAGGCATTTTCCAAAAATCAACTGGGTCTCTTTGCTTAGAAGAATGACCTCAAGTTTTTATTCTGAACATAACTGAACACACTTCAGGCTTTAACACCACTTTAATAGAAGATTGCAGCAACAGTAGTAGAAATTTAGCATACATTAAAACTGAAATGATAGAATCCAGGCACTGTTAATATTCTTAGCCTACAATCATCACAGTACAAGAACTTTGTTTTTCTAATGCCATTCTTTCGCATAAAATACGACTGCTGAAAGCAGTACAAAAGTCATTTGCTTCTCTCTTTCTCACCTCTTGACATATTCATATATCTTTGTACTATCTCTCAGTGTGAAAAATGGTAATATTTTAAAAACATTCACATCAAAAAAAGAGAAAATTAAAATTAAAAATCCAAAAGATGCCAATATAATAGCACCTGCAATGTATAAACATATGCTGAGCCATATTTTTGAACATAGCTATGGTCTTCTATTGTATTATTTAGATTTTTCTATTATTTTTGTTAATGAATTTGAAGATCTATCATTGGGTAAAAGGACATAAAAGACTTGTATTGCTTTGTTTTGAAAAAGAATCAGGAAATTCTATATAATATATACTATTTACAGACTCCATCTTTATATTCTTACTATATTATTTTATTTATTTTATTTATTTATTTTGTCAAATGTACAAGATAACAGGTATAGGTATAAACATGGACAAGAACATAGGAAATGAGTACAAATAAATGGGGACAGTAGGACAGGGATGGTAGGCACGCTGGTGCACTTATGCATGCCCCCTTTACAGACCTCTTAGGAATGGGGTGAGGCCCACGGTAGACAGTTTAAGGTTGAAGCTGTGGGGATTTGAGGATGTAACAACAGAGTCAGGTAGAGCATTCCAGGCATTGACCACTCTGTTGCTGAAGTTGTATTTTCTGCAATTGAGTTTGGAAAGGTTTACCTTGAGTTTTTATTTATTGTTTGCCCGAGTATTATTGAGGTTGAAGCTGAAGTAGTCATTGACAGGTAGGTCATTGTAGCAGACAATTTTGTATACTATGCTTAGGTCAGACCATAGGCAGCTTAGTTCCAGGTTGTTCAGGCCCAAAATTTTGAGCCTGGTTGCATAAGGGATTCATAAGGGATATGCCCAAACAAGTATTGCTTATGGAAAAATAACTTGTCAGTCCATTAAACATCTGAAAAGTAGAAACATCCATGAATATGGACCTATATATTTTGGTATGGGTATGCAGGGGGAAATAAAAAAAGAAGAATACAGCATTCAGTGTCCAAAGCACTAATTAGAACAGTGACTGACATATCCTAAATTGCTGGAAACCATTAAATGAATGGTATGTATTGCTCATTCTTTTTATATGAGCATTTTGCACTTTGATGTGATAAATATATAGGGAAATGTGCCAAATAAATTTGCCTTTGTTGCTTCTCCATTGTAACATGATTTGTTTCTTGCTATTTTGCACACTAAGATGCCAGACGAGGGATTCAGGTTGTAATGGTACATTGCACACTGAAAGTCAACAATTGGAAAACTAAGAAGGAACCTATTAATCAAGTTCCATATCATCACGTCCTTATTTCTGTTGGTCTGCTCTTTTGTCATTTTCTGGCTTATTTCCAAAAGTTTCATATCCTAAGTAATAATTAAAAAGATGGCAGGGGGTAGGTGGGTTGTACTCTCTAAAAACATTATTTCTGATTTGCAATTTAGTGCAATATGGATCAAACTTCTTTTTTATATGTAATGTGGGTAGCTGTAGCATTTGCAAATATTTGCTGTCTTAAGTTTATATATAAAATAAGAGTTTTCTACAGTGACACTGTAAGGCTATTTTTAAGTAAAAATATTAGCTCTTCCTTATCAATTACCTCAGCAAAGGATATAGCTGGAAAATAGCAACCGCAGGCAACCCCAGTTTCCTATGAAGCGTTGACAAGATAATCTTGAAAGTTATGTTAAAGTCTGTTTCTGAATCTGACCTCCAACAGTGACAGTAACAGGCAAAGGAAAAAAGGTCAACTAGTTGCCAATAATTTTTAAAGCATTGTGTGGTGCATTTATCAAAATTATATGTGTAAAATAAGTTGCTATATTGCAGGGTATTTAAATTTTGAAAATCTTCAAAAATTGTAACCAATGGTCTGACAATATTTGGCAATTTTTTTAAATCGCTAAAAAGGACTAAGACAATAAGTATCTTTGCCTTGTCATACTATATATTTAATCAGAGGGTTATAAACAATGAAGTCTCAGTATGAGGATTATTTGAATTCTCCACTAAAAGTATCACTGAGTAGGCAGTCCGGGGACAAAGGAAAAAAAACTGTTCCTTCCATTAGAGCCCGCAGACAAAAAATAGTTGGCAGATATATGGAAATTCAAAGCAAGGGTCTGCAAATTGGAAATAGGATAGTGCTTCAAAAGAAAACTTACGCTCACTGTATTCTTTGTATTCCCCTGCCCCTAATAGAGAAAGAGCCATTTTAGTTCTTAAGGTCTAAAAGTCACTGTAGCAAAAAAATAAGATGTATGTGCATTTTGTGTGCATTTCTTCAACAGCAAGCATAAAAATTGCTCATAAGGCAAAATCTACTATTTCCCCCCTTTTTTGCACCAATAACTTTTTAAGGAATAATAAAGTACAAATTATGGACTGATATTATTGGAAAAAAGAGAAATTATTCTTTAATAATATAAAAAGACTGATGCTGGAATTGTAAATTAGATCTCTGATCTACTTGGAATCTTATAATGTGTGAAATGATTTTTATTGTTCAATACTGTGTATTATACTTTTATTATTTTAAGTTTTCTTTAAAAATATATTAAATGATACAAGATTAATTAAATTAAATTAACTGAAACTCTTTCATTTAAACTGATGATCCTAAGGTAATATAATCTCACCATGGGGTGATGCCATTGTTTTTGGAATGGCAAGAGCAAGTCTTAAAGAATTACCTTTAAACACATGTGAAAGATATATAGAGAGCCATGGTGGACAGTGGTTAGAATACAATACTGCAGGCTATTTCTGCTGACTGCTGGCTGCCAGCAGGTTGGCAGTTTGAGTCTCACCAGCTCAAGGTTGACTCAGCCTTCACTTCTTCTGAGATGGGTAAAATGAGGACCCAGATTGTTAGGGACAATGTGCTGACCCTGTAAATCACTTAGAGAGAGCTGTAAACCACTATGAAGTGGTATATAAGTTGTGCTTTTCTATATACAGTATGATACCAAGAAAAGACATTCCCTACATAAGATGTGAAGAGAGATTTGAAAATGTCAGATAAATTATTTTGGTTGTTAGCTGTATTGTTGTAGTCTTTAATTTAAAGATAGCTTAGGGTCATATATGACTATCATATATTTCCATTTGTAATCAACATTCCCATAGCCTGTATAGATTCCATTTTGGCACAACACAATTACAAAGTATTAGATAGATAGAATAGAATTCTTTATAGATAAATAGAATTCTTCATTGGCCAAGTGTGATTGAACACACAAGGGATTTGTTTTTCATGCATATGCTCTCAGTTTACATAAAAAGAGAAGAGAGTTACAAGAAGTGGCAATATTATATTCTAATGTAATAACAAAGTAAACACAAAACATAGCTAAAAGAAATTCAAAAAGAACATGAAATCATCCTGACAATTATATGCAAAACTAAAACCTCTTTTTCAATGGAAAAAATAATAGCGTCACTCAGAATAATACCTGAATTAGACAGTTTTTAAGCACCGATGCAAGGCTACAGTTCTTATAAAATACTTAAATTTCAGATACTGAAAAAGCCATGCACAACAACCACAAAACGTGGGTATTGCACAGTCTAAAATTCAAGCTCTATGATGTTATAATCAATTAAATGGTTGGACCTGAGCATTGTTATTGTAAAGAACCATGCCATGGCTTCAGACCTTTTATTCCCTTTCTAGCCCTTACTGTAATTAGCTTCTCTGGGATTTTTGTCAAATGTAAATCTTGTTTGTTAATGCTAGTATTTCAGAAAGACTATTGGACTTGAAGTCCACCCAAAAAGTGTTTTTATTTTCCAATCTGCATGTGTATAAAATTGATTTATTATAAAGTTAACCATTTGGTAAACTATTATAAGAATTCATATTTCAGTAAAATGTCAGTTTAATGAAACATCAGATACAAGCAAAAATATCATAAGGCATTTATTAAACATAAAACTGTAATATTATCCTACAAAATACAGTGAGTTGGATCCAGGTTTAGTTATTCTTAGCATAAACCAATTGGAAAGAGAGTGATGGGTGGAATTAGCCGGACAAGTAAGCCAATTATTTTAATGATCCTACGCTAGGCACAATTTAGGATGCATTCTCAAAGATATGCATGGGAATTAAATTTATATTCAAACTAGTGCTATTCTAATACCATTTATACTATATAGTCTTGATTGAAGAACTAAATTAATATATTTGAAATAATGGTTATACATAATTTTTGCCTTGAACATGTATGGCATTTGTTTGTTTGTTTATTTATTAAATTATTACATTGGAGTAGGCAAACGCTTAACCATCTAAATGTTCTATGCTAGTACAATTATGAAACATGTTTATCACGGTTATGAAAACTAATGGCAAAAAAAATTAGTTTAGGTCAAATATGCACATTATGTCAAGATTCATATTGGGAAGAAAACAATTGGTGTTACCTGATGGCTTCAGTCATTCACAGACACTCAGACTCTCCCGAGGCAGTGGTGAAATGCTACTGGTTTGCACTGGTTCGGGTGAACCGGTAGTGATAAAAACTACCGGTTCGGGTGGACTGGTAGTAAAAAAAAGCTACCGGTTCCTGTGAACTGGTATTTCCGATGATCAGATGTGCTGCATGATTTAAAATCACTAGAAAGCAGGAAATCCTACTTTCTAGTAATCTAAATTGCATGGCAAAGCTGTTCCGCCCACTCGCTGTTCTACTTAACTTCCCAACCCTCCTTTTTCCATGCGAAGCACGCGTTTGGTATGTACTGCGCATGTGCATGCAGCGTGCATTTGGTGTGCACCACGCATGCACACACACGCAGCATGAGTTTGGTGTGCACTGCACATGTGCACGTGCAGTGCACGCTTGGCGTGCACCGCACATGCAAGGCCAGCAAACCGGTGGCAAACCAGTTCAGATTTCATCACTGCCCCAAGGTACATCCAGAGAAAGAGGGATATTTCTTTTTCACAGAGACGCAGAGAAATGTACCAACCTTTCCTCTCTTCTGGGAATAGAAAAATTGAGGGGACTATAACTCAAACGATTAAGAAGACAGATGGATTGCTTGGATGCAGTGTCATACAAATTTCAGGGGAGATTCAAGAGAGGAGAGTTTCCTTGTAATCAGGATATAGCACTGGCGATGCTAATTTGGATTGAAAGAAAAGATTCAGAGAATTAGAGGCAAAAGTCTACAGAACTCAGTCCAGAGTTCTAGTGACTTACAAGAGGCAGAGCTAGAAGTAGAGAAACAGAGAGTAACAGAATCATAGAAACAAGGATTGCTCATGTTAGCCAAGGGATTAAACTCTAGAGAATTGTACTACTAGCATGGTTTGTTAAAGTAAGATTCCAATTGCACAATAAGAATACCATGAATGCAGCTCTGATGTTGGAAAGTATTTTTCTAACAGAAAACAAGCATTGTTCCTAATTATCTCCAGTTGTGAGCACACTCGGTTAGGGGCATAACCATTCTTGTTTCCTGAGTAGCAGTGTAACTGTCTTTGCTCTGACTTTAAAACTGATGTAATTTTTAAAGTAAAAAATGGCCTACTAGGATCTGGCCTCTCATTATCTTAGAATGTCCAACTTGTTCTTATTCCTTGTCTTCCCCGTCTGCTCCAGATGCTGGGGAGTTTGCAGCTCATCAGATTAAGCTCTGCAACCTTTAATTAAAAGAATGAGAATAGGCCCTAACCATCATATTATATGGGGAGTGCTTTGTGGTTATAATGTGATCACAGCAGAAGGAGATACCTTGCCTTAGTTTTATATGTTCAAACAATATATTCTTTTCTATCAACTTGTCCATATGCATTTTTGTTTGTTTGGGTTTTTTTTTTCTGGATTCTTACCATCGATGTTTTAATTTTGTTTATTATATATCATGGACTTTTTAATATTTATTACTGCATAATAAATCATCAAGCATCTTTCATTGCAAGAGTAAATACCCAACATAAAACAAATCCTATATAAATTATTGAGTGAATGTTGTGAATTTAAAGTGTTTTTTTTTTTTTTTACATAATACAAACATCTAATGCACAAAATACAAACTTTGGTGAATTCTTTAGAAGCCTTTCAATTAATTTTGACCCACAAATGGAAATTTGTTTTCAAAATAGCATAAATTTAGGTTATTTTAAGATTACTTGGATTTTTATGTGACAAGATGAAAGAAAGCAATGTTTGTTTTCCTAATATCCTACAAACATTCTACACTACTTCTTACTTTCAGTGTGTTCTCTTCTTCATTCCCAAAAATTGTTCTGAAAAATTGTTATATATTCTCAAGTAAAATTAGAAAAAAAATAATATTCATTATATTATATTCATTATATTCATTCATTTATTCATAATAAAACGGGCCTGGTAGCTCAGTAGACTAAAAGCATTGTGATTAACACCAGCTGTCTGCAATTACTGTAAGTTCAAATCTCACCAGGCTCAAGGTTGACTCAGCCTTCCATCCTTTCTAAGGTAGGTTAAATGAGGACCCAGTTTGTGGGGGCAATAAGCTGACTTTGTATAAATATACAAAAGTATGAAGGCTATTGCTTAACGCATTGTAAGCCGCCCTGAGTCTCCGGAGAAGGGCGGCATATAAATCAAATTAAATAAATAAATAAATAAAATTTGTTACATTAGAAATGAACAAAATTCTTTGTGCTGTGATTCAGACTCTCTCAGCTCATGAAAGTTGCCAGGGAGGTTACTGCAATTATATTTATGGTGTGGGGTCAACTTCTTTAAGAAATGGACTGGTACCTCCTGCTCTGAAATAAATGATAGAATGCTCCTCCTCAAAAGGCTGTCTCTGGATCCAGCAACTACAGTATCTCCGGTCTCCAATATTCCCCTTGTGGTGAAGATTGTTTAAAAAGTGGTCTTCATTTGATGAGAACTTGGGAGGAAGGAGATTATCTAGACCAGAGGTGTCAAACTCTGATCGCCATGGCGTTGTCACGTGATGTATTGTGACTTTTTCCACCTTCCATGCTAAACCAGGCATGGCCAACACATGGGCTGCGAGTTTGACAGCCCTGATCTAGACTCATTTCAATTGAGTTTCAGGTTGATATTTAGTATGGAGACTTTTGGTGGAGCTGCAATGGAAGGGGTTTTTTCCCCCCAGGACTCACAGGTAGTAGCTGGAGTCAGGGAGGCCTTTGAAAGTTTCATTTGTATGTATGTGCCCTTTCCCAGATTGAAAAGATCTTCAGACTGTTATTCATGCATTAATGATCACGGAGCTCTACTATTGCAATAAACTCTATAGAAAGACCACTCCACTTCAATTGATCCCTAATGTAGTGGTGTGAGCACCATTGGGCATGCCTTAATATGTGACACATAAACTGCAAGCTGCACTGATTGTCAGTATTCTTTCTGATTTATTGAAGATGTGGTTATGACTTGTAAGAGTCACTTTGGATAATCAGGTGGGCATATATATTAAATAATGAAATCCACACATCAGAAGGACTGCATATCTCTGTGGAATGATCCCAGGGGGATTAGTCTGATAGAGTTGGTGCATTCCAGATCCCTTCACTTAAACAATATCATCTATCAACTCCAAGGAGCCATGCTTTCTTTGTCATAGTGCCAGCCCTTATGGCATTGCAGAAAACCTTAAAGACCTGCTGTTCTTTTAAGTCTTGTTTTAGGATAGTTGGAGCTCCTGTCAGACTGAATATCTTGATGTGCTCATTCAGACTCACAATCATGTCTTTTTTTAAAAAAAAATTAAATAATTATTGCATTGCATTTTCTATTGTTTGACTTTATTACATGCTGCTAAAATGAATTAATTTACAAATAAATAAATTGTAGCTATAGAAGCTAGTTAATTTCTTACAATGGTGATCTAATTTGAAAAAGATAAAAGAAAGTACTTTTGCCAAAGCTGCTGATGGAAATAGAGTACAGTTGTCACAATGTAATGTGAGACAAGTCTATTCACAGAAGTTGACACATTGGCAAAACATTATTGGGCTTATTCCAAGTGTCTGTTTTAATTAGCCCTTAGTATTAACTTTCTTCAAGATTCTGTGAAATAAAAATGCATAGTTTCTATAAACATAGAGACTTGTCACCTCCATTATTTAAAGATTAGGTATTTTTCTGAATCCATATACAGTAAACTATTTAAAGTACTATTTTCTGAAAATATTTTTATTAAATTAAAATTTTAGTAAAAAGGCAGAATCAAAAAACTAACACACCATCTTCAGAAATTCTGTAAATTGATTGAAAATAATGTTCCTCTCTTTAATTTATTGAACCAGAAACAGAAGATTTTTGCAAACAGGAAATTTCAATAAAATTCTTTTCTCAAAAAATGATTTCTGTTCCTTATTATAAGTTTATATATTTTTTATTGAAGACAATGACAGTTTTCTTAATGCTAATTTTTTTATTCATTTATAGTGTTGAATTCAGGAGACCATGTCAAAAATTACTCCATGGAGACTAGGAAATTGGATTTTGTTTTAAAGAAACGAAACTATCTTGCTCCATCATTAAGGCAATAACATTTTGACTATATAATTTCTTAAAGTAATTGAACAGATGATATTTCAGCAGTAATTTATATCTCCTTTATGGCAGAATGTGATTATCATTACTACTATATAAAATAGCTAATTGTAATACAACTCATCTGTTCAATGCCTATGAAGATTCTCAGTCATCCAGGTCATGGTTGTCCCAAAGATGCTTTTTTTTTTTCAAAAGGCAACTGAACTTTGTTTTTTCTTGAAGATGTTTCACTTCTCATCCAAGAAGCTGCTTCTTGGATGAGAAGTGAAACGTCTTTAAGAAAAAAACAAAGTCCAGTTGCTTTTTTGGGGGGAAAAAGCACCTTTGGGACAACTCATCAGTTCCTAAATTAAAGTTGTTGACTTTGACCTATAATGATGTTTGAGGGCCCTACCTTCATTTTTCAGATGTTGGGAATTATCTGTTTATGGAAGTAAAGCCAGATGTCAATACACTTCTCAATTTCTAGGAATTCTAGAATACCTGCAGTGAGATAGAGGAAAGAAAAAGAGGTGGAAGTGGGGGTAATTATAGCTCAATAGCAGAGTACATTCTAAAAGTCATGTGTTCAATTTGTGGGATCTATACAAATAAAAGGATTGGACTGTAAGTGTCCTGATGCTATAGATATAACCTGACAAGTCTGCTAATCCAAAATTCTAGTGTAGATGAATAGTATGGCTTATACATTTAGTCTTGATTTCATCATTCATTTGTTCATTCGTTCATTCATTCATTCATTCAGCATTTGTAGATTTATTTGTTGTATCACATAAAATTAAACTATTAAATTCATTAGATATTTAATTTCTTATCTAAATTTAATTTAATTTGTATCAATAGCCTTTAGAAATTACACTTGGGCAATAGAATGAACAATGCCAAACTTTTACATATTTCTGCAGACATCCAGATTTCTGCAGACATCCAGATACCTTTAAGAAATAATCCCAAATTATAAAAAGGTAAATGAGTCCTTGCAGGTTTTACCCCACTAATCAGAGCCGACTGTTCAGTACTGTCCAAATACATTTCAGCAGTCACGTGGCCTGTGTGACATCACACCACAGCACAAAGGACACGGTGAAACATAGAATGCTGTTATCTTCTCATCAAAGCGTTACCTGTTCATTTACTTGCATTTACAGGCTTTTGAACTAGGTTGGCTGGAGCTGAAGCAAGTGATGGGAGCTCATTATATCTTTCAGTGATAGGGCTTGAACTGCTGGAGTATAAACATTCTTCGGCTTCTTTTAAGCAACTGAGCCATCATACTTTCTTATTCCAAACTATAATATTCTTAAATAACATTACTTTCTTAATATTATACATGTGAAATGCATGTTGAGGAAAAATACTTGTTAAAATAGAAAAGGCAAACCAGACCTTTGTTGCAGTCTCAAACTTATTCTAAAAATCACAGCTTTGTTATTGCAATGAGAAAATGCTAAATGAAGTAAGCACTTTACTGAAAGACTTACTTTTCAAAGTAGGTTTTAATATTTCATATGCTTAATATTGCAAGTTCTGAAGTAGGGTTCTTTTTTTAAAAAAAATCTGAATAGATAGCAACAGAAAACATTAAAATGGTAGAAAACCATTCCATTAACTCTCTTTCAGTTTCTCTGGATGGGATTTCAAAGGTTTCATTTTCAGCAGTCTTGCTTGAATTAAACAGGCCAGTCATGATGCATCTGGAATGGTATCTAGCCAAATATCATAGAAAAATGGCATTTCAAATGTCTCCTGAAAGATATTAAAAATCCCTTTGAAGGCTGTTCTTCACAACTGAGTCCTTTCTCCTTCCATGAACAAAAAATTATTCTACATCCAGTTCTTTTTCAGCTGCATATAATGAGGTGAAAAGGAAAGATAAATAATCCTGATTTCCTTTCCTCACAAAAATAAAGTACCATGTTCTCTTATATCCATAGATCACTTTCTATTTAAAGTTAGGTCCTAACAGAGTTAACTCTGGTGATATTCAAAATCATGAACTGTGTATTTTGCATAGACAACCTTCCCAAGCCTAGTGTATTCTAGATGTTATTCACTCATTTAATCTTTAATCACTATTACTATTCTGACAATACTTTATAGGAACTGAATTCTAACAGTTATAGAGGTCCCCAGACTTGGAAAAGGATATAAAAAAATTCCTACAGAAAAATTATATTCAATATTGGAAACTTCCTATTATTCTTACCTTTACTAAAGCATAATTCTTAATCATAGGTTAAGAGGAATATATGGAGTTGTTTCTTCATATCAACTTCATTATGAGACAGCCAATTTTCCATTCATTTGATTCATTGTTCACTGGTTGCTTTTAGACTAATTATTTTGCCATTTCTAGTGGGGTTTGGTGGTTGGTTTTTTTTGGGGGGGAGGGCACATTCCAATCTGTTTCTTCAGAATGATAATAACAGGGAGGTGCAGTCATCAATCATTCACTACTTAGAGATGATCAGTCATCAATCAACTACCGATAGGTGTCAAAAAGGTATATGGTGACTGTTTGTATCTGTATACTTCAAATGGATATAACTTATTGAGAAAATAAGTCCTTTAAGGAAGTGAAAGAATGCCTAGTTTACATTTTTTTTAAGAATACATAAATTTTGTAAAGAAGATATAACTTGAAATCAGTGTCACTAAAAAATGGACGCAGCTATTATAATATTTGCAGTAAGGTTGCCTCACTCACATTAACTTAGTTTCCTGTTAGTTTAATTGGGATCTCATTTTCTGTTCCATTTAGGTATCTTGTTTTGGAAATCAATAAAACTCTAATCTTAATTTACTCTACATGAAATGCCATCTCTAATTTTGACCTGAGATTGTAATCTTCTTTCAGTGAAATGAGTCTAGCAGTTAAGGTGCTGGCCTATAAACCAGGAGATTATGATTTTCTAAGCCTTCATTAGGTAGGAAAGCCAGCTGGGTGTCATTGAGCCTAGCAACTTTTCCCATTCACAAGTCATGTACAAGTGACACTATGGAATGCTATTAAACCAAATAATATTACCCCATACCGATTATGAGATGATTAATGGATATGGTGATACAGCAATTTAGATCTGATTCCCAAAAAAATGTATTTCGGAGTGTGAATATTGTACCTGTGTAGCATCTTTTAGAGCAGCGGTTCTCAACCTGGGGGTCGCGACCCCTTTGGGGGTCGAACTGCCATTTCACAGGGCTTGCCAAAGCCCTCTCCCCCCCCACGCCTTCACTCACCCTCACTCTCTGCTCTGTTGGATTGCCGGCCGTTCGTTTACCCCGCCCATTCCCAATCTATTGCTGCCTCCGATGGCAAGAGGAAAAAAAACTGTTTAAATTCTTGCCGCAGGGCTTCAAAGGGCCGCCCTAGAGCCAGTGGTGCAGCCGAACCGTTTGTTAAAATGCTGGCTTGCTCCGCCCCTCCGCACCACTAAATAGTGGTGGGGGAGGGGCGGGGGAGCCAGCAATTTAACAAAGGGTTCGGTGTTTTTTTGTAATTTTATTGGCCCGTGGAGCTTCAGCATAGGCTAATTAGCCCTTGCTTAGATCGGCTCCCGACCCCCAGCTGATTTGCTCTCAGCTGTTTTGCTCAGAGCTCTGCTGCTTGCTTGGAAAGAGTGCAGATTTTTTTCCCCCTAGCTATACTGAAAAACGAAAGAGAAAGTAAAGCAGGCTGTTGGCTTTGCATGTTGGAAAATTAGTCAGGCAGATTTCTTTTTCCTCACCAAAAAAGGTAGGTGCAAACAACGGGAAATTTAGGGAAAAAGAGGAGATTTTAAAACACAAAAGAAAAAAAGCTCTATTTAACTAGGGAATTGTAATAATTGAGATACTAATGATTGTATATTGTGTTGAAAGCAGAAATGGTTAAGTTGTGGTTTGGAGGAATATATGGGGGAAATTATTTGGTTCATTATTATTGGTAAATATAATTAATTGATTTGTAAGAAATTGGATTGCATGGAAATAATTGGAATATTCATGTTCATATTGATTAATATACAAAAAAGGTAGTTATATAACTAATTGATTTATATTAAAATGTTGACTTCATATTAAATAACTGTAATATTACATAATTAACCAATGTGAGGATGGATATAAAAATAGATGACAATGGGAAGGGGTATAATATAGAATAGAAGGGAAAAATTGAATTTGATTAAGATTAGAGATGAGGATGAAGGGTAATATTGGTTTTTTTACAAAAATAGATGAGGAATAAATATGGCAAAAAGGAAATAAAGAAATTGTAAATTTAATTGAAATGACTAAACACTGTTTAAATTTATGAACCGGCCAAATACTCTGTTCAAAGAAAATACATTGTATGTTTGTATGTGTGTTTCTAATTATTGTTATTTATTCATATTTGTTCTCTTTTATTCTTTAAAGTTTAACAATTCATTCTTTATCTTAATATCTTTATATTTGTTTGGGGTTGGCTTTCTTCCCTTTCATCTTTTTTATTGTACAGCAATCTTTCTCCTCAAACCTACCACCTCTCTCTTTTCTTTCTTTCTTACTTTCTCTTCCGTACCCTCTTCTTCTCCTCCCTACTTCCTCTTCCTTTTTCCTTCTCCTCCTCTCTTCCTCCCTCTCTTACCCTCACTCCTACTCTAATTTCCCTTCCCTTCCTTCATCCCTCTCTATTGCTGTATCCTTTAATGCATATGGACTACTCAGAGGGCTGAAAAAGTTATTTTTGACTGGTCCTCGCACTTTTGACCAGTCTTCGAACTTATGACTGTCCTCACATTTTACGTTTTTGCCCTATCTTGTCACCATGGTGAAGAGAAGCAGTTGTGAAATGAGTGACACATTGTTAAGAATGCTACAATGGGCATAAATGATGACCAGTCATAAGTGCGAAGACCGGTCAAAAGTGCGAGGACCTGTCAGAAATCACTTTTTTCAGCCCTCTGGGTAGTCCTTTTGTGCATATGGACTACTCAGAGGGCTGTAAAAGTTATTTTTGACTGGTCCTCGCACTTTTGACCAGTCCTCAAACTTACGACTGTCCTCACATTTTACGTTTTTGCCCTATCTTGTCACCATGGTGAAGAGAAGCAGTTGTGAAATGAATGACATGGTTGTTAAGAATGCTGCACGGGCATAAATGTGAGGATGGTCATAAGTGTGAGGACCAGTCAAAAGTGTGAGGACCTGTCAGTCCTCTGAGTAGTCCCTATACACATAGCCATGGCCACCCGGTCACATGACCAGCTAGTCACACCCACCCAGTCACATGACCTCCAAGCCACGCCCACAAAATAAGCCATACCCACAGAACCGTAGTAAAAAAATTTAGAACCCACCCCTGGTTGGGGGTCACCACAACATGAGGAACTGTATTAAAGGGTCGCAGCATTAGGAAGGTTGAGAACCACTGCTTTAGAGTAATTATGTATTTTTCTGGCTTCCTGTTATCTTCTGTTTTAAATCCATAGTAAGGGACTCAACTGCTTTAAAAAGTTCTCCCTGTACTTCCCTTTTTTGTCGGGGAGTGAATTGAACCTGAAGGTCTATTGGAGACCTATTGCTGACTTTCCATTATTGATAGCAACAGGAAACCCAAAATCTTCAAAAGATCTATGGACAGCCGCAAGAGAAGAAATAGGTGAAGGAGTCATGGGATATATTATTTTCAACATGTTATTCTGTGGGGTTCTTAGAACTGAAATATGATCCAGGGACATTTGGATAAACTAATAAACTACCCATTCCTGAACTTACTAAACTTCTTCAAGAGTTTTATTAAAAGTATGCAAACATGTATATGATGAAATCCTATTTGTTTGTCCACAGCATTCTGTAGCCAAGTCAGAGTACTCCCTCCCATTTTTATCTGTAACATCTCTAAGATAAGCTTACAAACAGTGACTTGTCCAAAGTCACACAGCAAACTTCAAGTGCCAGTCCAATGCCTTTAATCTCTAAACTGTACTGGCTCTCATTACTATTAGACCACTGGATACTATTCCCTGCTCTGTACAGAGATTTAGAGGAGATTCAAGGCATCGCCTACAGCAGATAACTTTCCAATCTCTGCTTGAACACATGCAATTAAAGTTATCTCACCCTGGGCTTAGCGTCTCCAGATAACTCATTCAAGGGGTCGACTTACTGTTCCAGATCTTTCTTGCTCATTATTGTATTGCTGGTAGGTTGGTATTTGTTCTGATTGATGTTCATGATGATTACAAGCTGTTGCTCCCAAAACCTAGAGAGAGGGGGATAATATATTTCAAGTTGGTCCTGAGTATATAAACTCTCTGGTCTTAGTATTCTCCCTGTCCTTAGACATTGGCAAAAGGCAGCTACTGGCAGGGGAAATACTTTAAACAGATTGCCTTGGCTTCACCCTTTCACACTCAGAATCATTGGAGATAGTTTATATGACTTTATGGTAGTAAGCTCCATCTGAATTTGGCTCATTACCTTATTTTACTTCATAGGAATTTAACATGGCTTTATGAAATAGGAAAATAGCAAATAGCCAGATTTTTTTTTAAAGACTAGAGTCTAGTAATATGTTGTATTTTTCTCTCTGAAACTACTTATGTCAGCTGTTAAATTGTGAGACATGGAATCAGATTCCATCATAACAATTTCCTAGTTTATTGCAAATTGTAGCCATGGCAGTTGGTTATAAATAAATGAAATTATGGATTCCTGATGTACAGAGATTGAATAGGGAATGCAATCAAATCACTCTAACTCATCAATACACCAGACTCATTTACAGAAGCTACAATGGCTCCTTGAGCTCATGTAAAAAAAAATTGCATGTTTATTTTGAGGATGAGGGAGAGAGGTAATCATTTGGTGAAAATGTAATAATTTAATTAGATAAAAACATCTCAGGATACAAAAAAAATTAAAAGAAACAGATTTTAAATATAATCTATATTTTTGTTCTAAGTGTCCAGAGACTGCTGAAAAGCAGAAGGAAACTAGAACAACCTTATTCCTTTTTATCAGAGATTTACAATTTTAAAAATTATAGAAACATACAGGGGTTTCCAATCAAGATTCTAATCTAAGATTTTTCTTTTCTCACTTCTTATTATTGTAGCGGGGGAGGGGAGTTTGTTGGTAGCATTGCTATTTTGGGTATAGTCATCATCCAAATGCTCTGAAAATAAAACAAAGAAAAAACCAAACCAACTAACCTCGGGCCACTGAACTGATTCTCCTTCCTTAATAAAAATGTGCAGATTTAATAAATTATTTTTCAAAATCCCAGTTAAAAAAAAGTCTCACTGAAATGAAATTTGAAAATATATCATAAAAGCTAATAATAAAATGTCTCAAAATGGATATAGTATTTTTACTTTGTCTAAGCGGAGTAACTTTGATATAAATATAAATTTCACAGGTTCATTTTTTTTTCTTGGGTCACAATTAGAAATAATCTCATGTTTAAATGCTATTGGGATAAAACAGGTTTGAAGATATATCTTAACCTTAATGAAATTCTAACAATTCCAGTAGAATAATACCATTTTAATAATATGGCAGTCCTGTAATAATTCAGCAGGGCAAAGTGGCATTAGTTGCATTCTCAACAAACTTCTGGAGGACTGAAGTTCTTATTACCTGTCTCAAAACAGAAAAAAACCCAAGATTCTGGTTTAAAGTTTAAAGAATAGAAAGCAATTCAATAAAATATTTTTTTTAAAAAAATAAGAGGGAAGAACTAATAAATACCAAGGAGAGTTGAGATTGTTTTTCAGAAATAGCTGTTGATTGTGTTTATGTGGAACAAAGAATGCCACTTCAGTACTTTATATTCAAGAAAGCTCTTTGGATTTTCAACATGCTTTTTCACTTTGCAAGCTCCCATTTAGATGGTTAGATTTTGACAAGTGATTAATGCTGCATTGTATTCAACATATGGCAGCAAATTTGAATGGCAGCAAATTTCAAATACTTGAAGCTCAGTTAATAAAGGCAGATTATTTAATAATCTGAGGATAAACATTTGGTAATGGGTATTACATATTCTTAAAAAACAACCCTGAATGCTTCATTCCATTAATTAAATTTTTATTTTAAAACAGCTCTTGGATAAATAAAAGTGTTCAGTGCAATCTTACAAAAACTACTTAATTTCTATTGCTCAGAAATATGGAATATTGTTATGAGAGGAAACTATACCAAAAATTAACATCATTTTCTTATTTTTTTTCACCTTGTGTTACTTTTAATTTTACTGAGAAAAAAGTGAACACTTTATCATTGTAAATTTAATAACACCAGTATATAAATATATATGCAAGTTTTGGTGTATTCAGGTCTTTTCCCGTGTAAGATTGAGAATATCTTGGCGACGTTTCGACGAGGTACCACTTGTCATCTTCATCTTGCTTGTGCAAGGAAAGCGTGATCAAAGCTGCTGTCTCTCTATAAATACTGGTGGGGAGGTGTGGGGTGCTGGCTTTGTTGCTGTGAGTGGGTTGGTTGCCTGTGTTGTTACATCTTGATTAATTGATGGAGTTGATGTTTGCAGATTAGTCAGCTGTTTCGTAACATCCTGTGTGGGTGAGGTCCTTGATGTGTGCCCATTAGTCTTTTGTGTTTTAACGACCTGGGTAATGGGCTGTGTGTTAACATCCTGAGTTCTAGTATTGTGATATCCTGAGTTTTTTGATGTAATGTCCTGATGGCAGATGGCTATGGTGCCACATCCTGGGCTTTGGTTTGGCTCCGAGTTTGAGGTTTTGCCATGTGTTCATGGCGTGTGTCAGTTTGCTTTGTGTAGGGATCAGAAGAGGGTGCAGCAGCTGGTGATGCCACCGTAGTCTGGCTTCTGGATGGTGGTTGTATTTCATCTATGGGATGGGTTTGGGTTTGAATCTGGTGAGGATGATTGGTGGTAGTGTCATGTGTTATCTTGGGTCCGGTGTTAATCTTGGTGGCTGGGACTCTTCTGTTGACTAGGGCTAGTTTCCAGATACAGGAGATCTTTTAGAAATATTTTAATTACAGAAAAAATGTGGTAAAATATTTTTCTGGGGAAGTTTCTCCATCACATACATCCCAACTAGAAGATCACTGCCCCAGAGGTTCGTTAGCACTGAAAGTCTGGAGTTTGAAGATCAAAAAGAGCAAATTATTCATTGAGATACTGTAAATCTTGCAAGGCAGTTCAGACAAACAACACACCCAGAAGGACTAGTTCTACTTTATTGAAAGGTTTCATTAATAAAATATTGCAAGCCTGAAAGTAAATTTCTTCCCCATCACCTTCATAGCTCAGAAAACTAGAGAAATATTTGCCATGGCCTTCTTTCTGTGGGCTAACTTGTGTGTCTGTCTAAAAGCTGCAAGCTAAATTGCCTCTTATTTGACCATTGTCCTGGCTGTGGCTCTTCCCCCTGTTTCCCAAAGTCATTTTCATATAATTAGTTCTGTCTTATCAAGTTGCTTTGAATCCTAGTGACATAGATAGATTTTCTCTAAGACATCCCCATATACCACTATAGATATTGTCTGCTTATGGAGTTCCTAATTCCTTCCAAGAATAAGCACCCTGATGTGAGAAAAAATCTCCCTCTCTTCTGAATTTGAGATTGAATAATTTCTTAGAGAGATACAATTAATGAGCATGTACAAGAAGTCAGAAAGAAATGAGGGGTTCAACTGGAAGCATCACAGTGAGACAATCTGGAAATAGTGGGCTGTGATGAGCCTTGTGAAAATCCAGGCTGACAAACTGCTGTTGGGGGGTCTTCAGACCGGATCCATCCTGTAGGGACAGGGAAGAAGGAGAGGCACCTTAGAAAGCCAAGAGGAACAGGCAAGATTCTCAGAGGTTGGAGGAAACTCTTCGATCTTGCAGCAGGCGTGGCAGCCATTGCAGCCGTCACAAAGCTGGGGCAACCGGAATAAGTTTTGTGCAAGAACGGTGATTTGGACAGAGTACTGATACCAAGTGAGTGATTGTCAACTCACAGGTAATAAAGAAACTTTTTAAAAACTATAAAGAGAGACCCCGGTGAAGAAATAGCAGCTATTGGCATTGGGGACAGTTAATGGAAAGAGACAAATGAAGCGGAAGCTAAAAAACCAAAGCCCAGAATGGAGCTTGTGAAGAAACCCAAAAGAAAACAGTTGTGTAAGAAGATTGGAAATAACTTTTAAAATGGTGAACTGTGAAGGAAGAACAAAGGAAAGCTTAAAATAAAAAATCCCTGTAAAGGAATTTTTTCAATAGGGTTTGGTCTTGGACTCTAACTTTGAATTTGGGAAATATATAATTAAGAAGAAGAAGAAGACGGAAATTGGGGAATATTTGTAAGGTGAATTTAACAAACAAATTAGATATTTTGTTACTTTGTTGATTGGAATTGTGGATTGTAGAGAGACATCTACTGGCAGAAAAAAAGAACTACAGGAAATAATTTGCAAGCTGGGAAAATTTGCTTCAAAGAGACTGTAATTTACAAAAAGCAGTGAGAACTTTCAGGGAGGATTTGTTTTCTTTTTAAGCTGCTTGATCTTGACAACTAAAGAAGGTGGAACATAAAAAAAACTTTAAATTGAAGTAAAAACAACGTGGAAACAACAAAATGTCTCAGGAGATAATTGAAATGATTAAAATGGTACATGCATCATTCAAACTTGAATTAAAGGGAATGATTAAAAAGATGAGTGGACCATTCAAGCCTGATGAACCAGAAACTGTGTTAGAACATACCCAAGTGAATAAAGAAACTATGAAGACGAAGCAAGAAATTAGCACTGAAGATAAAGATATTGATTATGAAAAATTAAATGATTACATTGGGAATAACAATGGAGAAAAGAGAAAGGTTAGGAGAAAATTAGTTAGAAAAAGGAAGCAAACAACTGGAAGAAAAGGAAAAGGGAAAAGCTTGGGAAAAAATTGAAACTTAATGATTATACTGGGATCAAAAGTGGCAAAAATAGAGATGATGGAAAGAAACAGGGAAGAAAAGAAAAGGGGAAGAGATTAGGCACAAAAAAATTAAATGATTACACTGGGATTAACAATGGGGAAATAAAAAAGATAAAAAAAAGAAAAGGGAAAAAATCAGATAGGAATCCAGGGCAAACTAGGAGAGTAAGAGATTCAAAAATTAAAGAAAAGAAACAGGAGAAAATAATATAATAATTACAAAAAGAAAAAAAAGAAAAAAAAACGAAAATAAGAAAATGGGATGAAGGGAGAAAAATTGGTGGATTTCAGAGGGGAACCAAGAGAAAATGGTTAAAAGGAATAATTACCGTATTTTCCGGCGTATAAGACGACTGGGCGTATAAGACGACCCCCAACTTTTCCTGTTAAAATATAGGGTTTGGGCTATACTCGCCATATAAGACTACCCCTCTTCCAACACACACCAAATAAAAATTAAAAAACATCAACTGCCTCAACACAATGTAAAAGCAGCTGTGCTAGACCCAAAATGGCCCCTGCAACTAGCAGGAACCTCACACAGCCACAAAAAGCCCAAAAAAAAACAACTTTCGCACTTTACACACACACAACACAACACAACTGACTCACCCACAATGTAAAAGCAGCTGTACTAGACTCAAAATGGCCCCTGCAACAAGCAGGAACCTCACACAGCCACAAAAAGCGCAAAAAACAACTTTCACACTTTACACACACACAACACAACACAACACAACTGGCTCATCCACAATGTAAAAGCAGCTGTGCTAGACCCAAAATGGCCCCTGCAACAAGCAGGAACCTCACGCAGCCACAAAAAGCCCAAAAAAACAACTTTCACACTTTACACACAACACAACACAACACAACTGGCTCATCCACAATGTAAAAGCAGCTGTGCTAGACCCAAAATGGCCCCTGCAACAAGCAGGAACCTCACACAGCCACAAAAAGTCCAAAAAAATCAACCTTCACACTTTACACACACAAAATTCCACATACAGCTTTGTGAGATTTTGTGTGTTTGTGTAGTTAGAGTGAAACACTACAGAAACACACCACATCTCAGAAAGCTGCACAAATATTATTTTATTTTTATTTTTATTTAAAACTTCCTAAACTTTAAATGGCTAGGTCTAAAAAAGAACAACTAAAAAAACCCCAATTAACTATTTTTTTAAAGCTCCCAAAGGGGAAAAAAACTTACCCAATAGAACAGGGGTCTCCAACCTTGGCAACTTTAAGACTTGTAGACTTCAACTCCCAGAATTCCTCAGCCAGCTTTGTTTTTACTGGCTGAGGAATTCTGGGAGTTGAAGTCCACAACTCCTGCCTGCATGATTGCAGGCAGAGAGTGGCTTCCTGATGGAATGGATTCAGGCAAGCGAAGCAAGGCAAGCGTTGCGATTACCAGCTAAGGTAAGCAAGCTGGAGGGGGAAAACTTTTTTCTTTTTACAGGACTCTGGGCTCTGGCGATCCCAGCTGAGTTGCCTGATTAGCAGGCAACTCAGCTGGGATCGTCAGAGCTTCGATCGCCAGAGCCATTTAAGGCTCGTTAGAGTCTTTTGGGCTGGTCTGCCTGGTTACAGGAGAACGACACCCGGCGTATAAGACGACCCCCGACTTTTGAGATGATTTTCATGTGTTAAAAAGTCGTCTTATACGCCGGAAAATACGGTAATGGAAAGGAGGATGGGAAATATGATACTTATATGTGAATTTTATTACAATTAACATTTGTAATTGTATTATTTGAATAAGATGATATATGGAACAGTGAATGGAAAGGAAATAGACTATATACTTAAAATTGTATGAATATCAATATTAGGACTAATATTCATGAATGCAATATTTGATTTGATTATTGATTGTAAGATAGAGTTTTGGTATTTGAAAAAGGAGCTGTGAAAAACAAATTTAAAGAAATATAAGAGGTTTGGATTATTGTTTATTATGATGTTTTGGTATTTTGAAAAGGAGATGCGAAAAAACAAATTTAAAGAAATATATTGTTTTTGATTATTAGAATAATTGAAAATATTTACTAAAAGGGGAAAATAAATAGGAGAAATGAAACATATGTTTTTTGATTATAAGAATAATTGAATGTATTCATAAGAGGGAAAGACAAATGGAAAAGATGAGGAAGTGTAAATTTGATATTATTATAAATGATTCTGAATATGGAAGGAGATATATGAAATGATAAATTGGTCCATAGGATAACATATTAAACTATAAGAGGAAATTAAGAATTAAGGATAAAAAGGATTGTTTTTAAATTAAAGGGCTGCAATTTGAAAAACGGAAAAAGAGTAAATAAATGGATAATTATGTAACAGTAGGGGTTAGGGCAAATGGTCATATTGTTTATACATTGTATAAGAAGCTGGAGGAAAATAAAAAAAAGAGAGAAAATGAATATTATGGCAGAAATGAAAATATACAAGTTGTGTTTGGAGATATTCAAGAAAAATGAATTGTTTGTTGGTATGTGTGTTTGTTTTAAAGAAATAAAAAACTTTTATTAAAAAAAAGAAATGAATTACTCATTTGTAAAAAACTACTCACAAATAAGATTCTTCAAAATAGAATAGGCCCACAACCAAGTTGCAAGTGATCCTTTGTTTCTAATTTGGTTATAACCGGACTAGTAAAGGTTATTTCTCCTGCTGATCTGATTTATCCTGTAGGCAATTAATATTAGGACAGGTATAATTGTGTCCTAAATTATAAGATGAAACCTTTTTCTATGGTAATAACCCATTTCTACTCTAGACAGAATGCTTGTATGTACTAGGATGATGTTTGTAGCACAATTCTGTATGTAACTGGGGTTTTCATTTTACTATTGCCAGCAATACTTCCTCTGTGGATACTAAACAAAAGTTCTTAAAATTGCTAATCCTTTTTTCCCTTACAAAAGCTCCATGTATTGAAAAGTTAATGGACAAATATATATTCCTGAAAAGGATATGTAGTGGTACAAAAGGCTTTTCTTAATTTTTTTTTTTTTTTTGCTGGTCAGGAAAAAGATGCAAACTTATTTAATTTTATTCATTTGTTTTCATTCAAGAACCCCCTATCACCTTGTTTAGTTTAGTCCAAATGGTTCTGAAGGAAATTTATTTTTGTAACCGAAAGGTACTGTGTCTGAGGGAGGGAAGCTTCTCATTTTTCAATCTCCATCGCCACAAAACAAAACAACAAAACAAACAAAACAAAACAAAAACAAATTGGATCGTGTTTTTTTCCTCCTAGTCCAATTACTCTAGTATCATTATAACGTATCTTCATATAGCAGCTGTTAACGAATCTGGGATATCGTTTCAATGCTAGGAAAAGCAGTTAACTAAAAAAATATAATATATACATTTGCAGACATGTATCACAGTACTTTAACTTGCAATACAAATTGTTTTGGCAGTGTGTTTTGCAGTTGGGTCACACAACTAGTCAAATGAACATTTCCACTTGGGTTTGATTAATTTCCTTACTTTGATATTGCTAAACATAACTACATCATAAATAATGGTGTTTAGTTTCAAAATAGACAACATTCATAAAAGCAGCTGTTTGTTGTACTATAGCAACTTTTTCACATTATGGTGTTTCTATAAAAATCTGCCATATCCTTCCTAGTTAATACTATTATGAAGGTATGCCATATGTTTGCCACATATGGTGAACATTTTGGAACCCAGAGGAAAAGTCAGCAATGTTCTTTCTGGAAACTCTTCAATACTCACTGCAGAAAAAACCATGTTCAAACCAAAGTCAACAAGGAAATATACTGTTACTAGCTTCAATCAAATTTTCTTCTAGAATAATATATTTAGACCTTGAAGATTATTTACATCATGCATAGATTACTTTTCGTTAGACATTGAAGGATGAGAACCAGGTTAGCAAAAATTACTGAGCAGAAACTCAATAATTTGGTGATAATTTTTCTAACAATTTTTATTAAAAGGCACAAGTTTTTGTAAGCTGTATTTCACGTCAACAAATGCATAGATTTGGCAAGGCTTATGTAGAATTTAATTAGGCGTAAGGTCTGGGACAATGTTGTCCAAAATAATTGACACAAATTTGACCTCAGGACTCAGAACAAGAACAAATTGATATCAGAGCATTTTAAACTTTCAGGAGATACCATAGAGACTTCAAAATAACTGCTTTGGAATAGCAGATGTTTAACAGCACCATCAAACAAGAAACTGTTGAAAGCGTAGATCAATTGATTTCAGGAAATCTCAGATGCTTTCAAAAAACACAATGTTTTTTTAATGCATGACAATTATCAATTGATATGGTACATATAATCTGCCTCACATATAATCTGCAGCTGCATTACCATCCTATTCCCCTGCCTTTCTTCCAACTATCCCCCATAATATCCAAATTTAAATACCACAGTATCCATATACTTCAAATGGATATAACTATGCATATTCCTGCAAATTAATGTACATAAGAGATCCAAAAAGCAGTTTCTGCAGAGTTTAGTTCCTTAAAACTACCCAATCTAGGACTATTTTTCCATTTGAACAGTTGCCTCAGAACTTCTTTGTATTGCATTAGCCACAGTAATGAAAACTTGATAATTACATTTCTATTAAACACATTATTTATATAAAATCTCTACAGATGACAAACTGGAAATCTATCTCAATCTATCTCCAAATTATCACAGACTGTGGCATCAGGAAGCAATTAAATCTTTGCCACCAATAGCATATGGAAAGTGCTATTCTGATTATTCAAACAAATTAGACAGTTTTACTACTGGGACAAAAAATAGTTACAGTTTCCAGTCAACTGTTTAAGAGTTATTTAAGATTTTTAATAAGGTATTTTAATTTGATAGATTTTTAGTTAGTTAAAGCTAAACAGCAGAACAATTATCATAAAACAGAAGAACTGAGACCAACGTTTTTGACAACTTTGATGGTGACATTTGACCTTTCTGACTTAGAGACAAAAATGTTATACACAATTCTCTTTCAAATTTAGTCCTAGATTTGAAACCAAATCTCATTTCAGAAAGTTGTAATCATAGATCCACTGGGTATAACTGAAGTAAAGAAATGGATGAAGTCTTGTTTATATATTGGTAAGTCTAAAATAAATAATCAGTGGCTCCGTATTACAGAATAAGACAGACTGCCAGACCCTGTTCCTGGTATATTTCCAACATAGACTTACTGCCACCATTTATGTAATTTACAACACTTATTGAATCTCAGTCTCAACATTGGAAAAAAAATGCAAGCCTGGGCGTTTCATTTTCAGAGAGAGATATGTCCTTTTTTTTTTCCCAGTGTTCGCCTTTGTTCTCTTTGTGAGTCAGGTAATTGTATATAATCAGCTATATGGCATAAGATAAGATCCCAGGTAAACAAAATAACCCAAGTAATTCCAGTTCCCAATTTATTTATTTAATAAATAATCAAGCATATCAAATATATCAAAGTCTGAAATCAAGAACTTAAACTTATCAAGAAGCAGATGAATCCCAGACACTTAAAATTTGGGTTTGTACTCTCTTCCAGTCCTTTGACATAAAGCAAGTTCACCCAACTAGATTTTCTGTGAGTGCTGGGAGACAGAGAGGAAATAGCTACTATGGAGGAAAATATAAATTGATGAATCAATACCTGAGCAACAGCTTTCCATGTAATTCCTTCAGGGTCTGTTTAAAGATGTTTTGGTGATTAAAAAAAATCAACTTTCTGATGGTAATGCTGTTCCTGAAGTAGTGAGAATATGAAGCTCTCACTGATCCAAGGATGATGTTAGTGAATGATTGGCATTGTAATATAATTCTGTCAGTGGCATTATATCCACCAATAGAAAATTCTCTTTCTAGCTTTGCTCATCAGTGATGACATGAGAGGAAATTACTGCCTCATATTGCAAGAAATAATCTGCTGTCTTGCTGAAGGAGACTGCTGCTTCAGTCTGCTTCCCAGTTTTTGGAATCCCATTGCAGCAGTATGGTGCTGTAGTTCCTATATTAAGACAGAAGACATAATTTGAGCTGAATGGTAGAAATATCATTATGAGAAACACAAAATGCCAATAATTTAGAGCCTCTTCTTCTCTCTTTTCCTCTTCTAGAGGAAAGAGATATGAGAAAAACGAGGGAGAAAAACAAGTTACATGTTAATTGATCAAAAAAACAAGAGGAAATTAGTTGCTTATTCTCTACCCTCAACTTTTTGTCAAGAAGGATGAATACTAATTACCTGTAAATTCTCTGCCTATCAATTATTCTTAAATTATATAGACTCACAAGCATGTTTGTACTCATGGTATCTCAGAGTCTGCAAGCAATCAGAATAACTCTAATAAACTCCAGCTGTCTGTTTAAAATAGAATAAAAATAATTGAGAGTCATAAAGACATATTGCCTGGAAGTGCCCCAGTTTATGTTATTCTGAATCCATTTACTTTGAAAGATCTCAAACAAATTGTAACATCTGTTGAACATTTCTGATTGGGCCCTATTTAATTTGACATTCAGTCAAATTCATTCCACCCCAGTAGAATTCCAGACCCTCTTATGGCTTCTTTTTGTGGCTAATATAAAAACTTGCAGAGATTTTTGTCCATACATTAAGAACATCAGGAACATATCTGTCTGGAAATAGGTAGCTTATTAAGTAAGCAAACATATTGATAAAGCAGTGAACCAGAATATTAAAAGCAGATCAATATGATCAATAATGTCTTATTATTAAATCACTACTCTCTCACAATATTAATGTTCTACTTTGTGATTTTAATCTATACCAGAAGTCTATGGATTGTTGTTAGCAATACAAAAAGAAGATACTTTGGGTATCATAAAGGCAAGTTACAATTTGCTTACCAATTGTGGTCCCAATATGGATCAGGCTGCCTACAACTATTCATTTGAAAAAGAAAAATCATTTAAGGAAAGAACTATATATGATCTTTAGTCTGCAACCTTACTGGTCTAGAAATAAAGAATAACATTTACAAAAAAACTAGATAGTTTTTTTTAATCAAATTGGTTAAGGAGATCCCTTAAAACTTCTTCTTAATTGGTATCCTTTGGTCCTATGGATATTATTTTCTCTTCCAAATAAAGAAAAGATTACTGGTTTAGAAAAAAGTGTAATACTGAAAGCTAGGATATTTCAAATATATGATAAAACACTCTGTAGGGACTATCAAAGTATTTTATTTTTATTCTTTGAAAAACTGTTCTAGGAGCAATTCATTATCAACAACATTTAAACATTAAACTTCATATATGTCACAGATTTACAAATATAACAAAGTGGTATTTGTTTACAGCATATATTAAATCAAATCTTTATTATAATTATTTGGTCTATAAGGAGGGCTACTATAGTCAATTAAAAAGCAAATAGGTACATCAGATTGTAAAGCTAAAAACTATGCAAAGCCAGAAGATACTAAAAATATTAAAACAGAAAGTTATATATAAAACCAAAGTCTAGAATCTAAAAGAAGGAGTAGGCGCTTTAGATTGGTGTCAGCGAACATAAAGATTAGTATGTGGAAGACTGTATACATCAAATTATACTCTAGTATGGTGCACTTGATGTCATTAAATCTAATTTGTAGCACACCTTCTCATCCAACAAATTTTAAGTGCTGCTGTGCAGAACCTGGCAAAGTATATTTTGTAACAGGGTTGGAATTTGAAAGCAGCAGGGAAGTGTAGAATTGTTCTGTGCACGCTGGATATTTATCCAGTAATGGTGAGATGAAGCTAGTACAAATACCTCTGTGATACAGGCACTGGAAAAGCACATCTTTCTTGTTTCTGTGTTTCCATAGTCATAGGTATCTCTCCAGGTAAGAAAACTTCCTGTGTAGACCTTCAAGGGCAGTTGAAGTAAGGGCATGACATGTACTAGAATTAAGGCCCTCTAATATTTAGGTACTTTGAATTTAGTTTAGTATGCCATATGGGAGGCAGAGTATCTTCATTGGCAACAAAGCTTGGGATCTTGGCTAGATCCAATTAGTGTTTTGCATCTGCTACATACTGTTTAATGAGTGCTTTGGCTTGAAGATATAATATGTTGAATGAACATGAAACTGCAGACTAGAGTTGGATGACAGTACCTGAATATTATCTCAGACTATCCTATTCTCCCCTTGGCCTCATCCCATTAATAGTGAGTGATGATTTGCAACCCACAGGGAAACAGGCAGTGGCAACTCAGATCTCATCCTTGGGCTTCTCTCCAACTGTCAGCATAGTACTAGATAAATAAGTCTAGTAAGTATTAGTAAGTTTGAAAGTAGACTCTCAAGGATGCTTCAATTAATTTTCCTGAGCACTGCAGAAGTTTGGAGTATGAGATTTCTGTGGTTCCTTCCAACTCCATAATTCTATATTTTTTATTAAAAGATCAGAGGATAGTAATTACTTGTATTGTGTTACAGCTTGGATATTTTTTAAAATATTTATCTATTATTTTATATTATGAATCTCCTATGCATGGAGTGGCTAGTCTGTTTGGAGGATTGTATCTAATCTATTTTGTGTTTAATTTATTAATTTACTAATAATCTTGTGTTTCAATAGATAAGAAGAAATATTAGAAGGGAAAAAAAGCCAGAATAGAAAATTGATATTGGTTACAGCCATAAAAACCTATCTTTTCTGCACCATATTAACATTTATTCCGAATCTGAATTAAACTGTTGTAGAAAATGATTTAGAGATTATATTCTCTTATCTGAAAGAGTAAATAATAATCAGTTATACCAAAGTAAATCCTACCATATTTCCCCAAAATGTGTTACATTACATGATATGTAGGGTGTGAAAGTTTATTAATGTGCCAGTTATTTTCTTTTGATCATCAGAATTGCAGATTGTATATTTAATGTTCTAAAATGGTTACCATATGTTATACCAAAGAAGCAATCTGCATTTTGGTCCCAATTTTTGATGCATACTTTCTTCCAATTTTGTCCACTTATCAAATGAGTAAATTGTAGCTGACCATTTTTATCCCTAAAAATACTTCAATTTTCCCACTTTGAAGCACAATTTCTGGTTCAAAATTTTACATGTTAAATTAAACATTCATTTAAGATTATATAGACTGGTTAAGGAGAAAGAGGCTTTTATTAGAGCTATATGTTTATAAAGCTATAAAGTTTATTAAACAAGAATTCCCTACATATTGAAAAGAAAACAGAGACAGTAATAACAATAATAATAATGTTGTTGTATTGAAAAAAACACCACCTGAAACAGAATTGTGGTTCAACATTATCCATATATGCAGCTAAGAAACTCAATAGACTGGACAAGTTTGGACTGGACAAAAATGCCACCCTCAACATTAAAAGACAAAAAATAGGAAACCCTGACAGAATCAAGATGCCCTTGGGATGACAACATCAAGCGCACTGAAGTCAACAAAAATTTTAGAAGTGAATATATCAAAGAGTGAAGAAGATCTTAAAGTCCAAACTTAGTGGAGAATATACCATCAAGTCAATTAATACCTGGGCAATTCCAGTCATGAGATACATACTGTAGCTGGAATAGTGGGTTGGACTCAAGCATAACTAAAAGCCCTAGATAGGAAGACCTGAAAAATGAGAAAGGCTCTACGATTTTAGAATTCAAACTGGCAAACACCTATCACATAATACCCCAGATTTAACAATTGTTGATAAGAAAGAAAGAAAAGTCTGGATACTGCAGTAGCTGGAAACAACAGAAACAAAGAGAAAGAACAAATAACAAAGACCTACAAACAGCATCAGAATGACTGTGGCAAAAGAAAGCAAAGATATTACCAATAGTAATAGATCCCCTAGGTGCAATTCCAAAACAACTGGAACACCACTTGAACACCATTGGCATAAATAAAATCACCTCAATCAATTGCAAAAGGTAACTTTACTCTGAACAGCTTCCATTCCGTGATGATACCTTTAACACCATCAAACAACATCTGTCTATCCCAAGTGCTTGGGAAGGACTTAATAGGTGGACAAAAATGCCAAATACAATCTAAATATCTGCTATGTGATAATTGATAATAATACATTTACTAATAATTTATTAAGAACCTATTAAGAACTAATATCAAACTATTATTCTGCTCTCCTTCACATACATACTATATATGCTTTATTTATCTAATATTTATGTCCTGTCTAAAGTTCTTACTCTTTTCTTCCATTTTTCATTTGCATGTTTTATGTATGGAACTATTTTTTTTTTTTACAAATTTCTCTTGATCTTGCTTAAAATTATTCTTTCTGTTTCTTGCTTAATATCTCAGTTTGATTGTGTGTACATGCTTTTATGTTAACAATGAAATGAGACCAATAGTACAAATTAATTAGATTAGTTAATGTAGTTAAATTTACTTATAATAAATTCTAAAGTCTAAATCAGGAAGGATTTCACTAACTAGATTCCACAATTGATTCCACAACTAATTTTCAGGTTGAAGAAACAAACATAGTCCTTTAGGGCAGTGATCCACAACCGTTCTGGCTTTGCGGACCACCGAGGGGAGGGGATGATTCCATTGAGCGTTGGGCAAGTGTGCATGCAGAACTCCATTTACGCAAGCAGCAGGCATACACGCCCCCCACTCACACAAATGGAGCTTTGTTCATGTGCATGCTTGCCTGCTGCCTGCACAAGTGGAGTTGTGTGTGCACTCTCCCACCACTTCCCACCCAGTTCCAAATGGGCCATGGCCAGTATTGGGCTGTGTCCCTGGAGTTGGGGATCCCTGCTTTAGGGGAATTGTGGTTACTACTGTTTTTATTTTAGTCATACCTGTTCAAATACTGAGCTTGCTATGTCTCCATATTTTCTATCCAGTTACTGTAAAAATTATATAGGCTCTCAGGTCAGTCTTAAACAGATTCTCTCTTCTTTCCTGTATATGTTCATTGGTCATCATCTGCCTATTGTCTTTCTGATACAGAACATAACCAGATTATTTATTTATTTATTTATTTATTTTTAAATTTATATACCGCCCTTCTCCCTGAGGACTCAGGGCGGTGTACAGCCAAAATTAAAAAACATGAAATACAAATATTAAAAAACAATTAAAATATATATAAATTTGGCCCAAAATTAAAAATACAAACCAATTAAAACATTAAAATTTCTTCTTAAGCCAGCCCGGCTTGCTGGAAAAAGTGGGTTTTAAGGGCACAGCAGAAGGCACTAAGGTCTTGGGTTCTCCTTATCTCTGGGGGCAACTGATTCCAGAGGGTAGGTGCCCCCACAGAGAAGGCCCTCCCCCTGGGGGTCACCAGCCTACATTGATTGGCTGATGGCACCCTGAGGAGGCCCTCTCTGTGGGAGCGCATGGGATGATGGGAGGTCGTCAGTAGCAGCAGGCAGTCTCGAAGATCGCTAGGCCCGATGCCATGGAGCGCTTTAAAGGTGATAACCAACACCTTGAAGTGCACCCGGAAGATTACTGGGAGCCAGTGCAGCGCGCGCAGGAGCGGTGTTACATGGGAGCGCCATGCTGCTCCCATCACTACCCGCGCTGCTGCATTCTGGACCAGGAGCCTCCGGGTACTCTTCAAGGGGAGCCCCATGTAGAGAGCATTGCAGTAGTCAAGGTGAAAGGTGACGAGGGCATGAGTAACTGTGCACAGGGAATCCCGATCAAGAAAGGGCTGCAACTGGTGAATCAGGCGAACCTGACAAAAGGTCCCCCTGGTTACAGCTGTCAGATGTTCCTCCAAGGACAGCTACATATCCAGGAGGACTCCCAGATTGCAAGCCCTTTCTGTGGGGGACAAAGACTTGCCCCCAATAGTCAGTGATGGAGTCAACTGACTATATCGGGATGCCGGGAGCCACAGCCACTCAGTCTTGAAAGGGTTGAACTTGAGCCTGTTCCTCCCCATCCAGATCTGCACAGCCTCCAGGCACTGGGACATCACTTCAAGGGCATCATTGGGGTGGCCTGGGGTGGAGATGTACAGCTGGGTGTCATCAGCGTACTGGTGGTATCTCACCCCGAAGCCACGGATGATCTTGCCCAGTGGCTTCACATAAATGTTGAACAGAAGGGGCGAGAGGACCGATCCCTGCAGCACTCCACAGATGAGAGGCCTCGAGGTCGACCTCTGCCCCCCTGCCAACACAAACTGTGACCGGTCGGAGAGAAAGGAGGAGAACCACCGCAACACGGTACCTCCCACCCCCAACTCTTCCAGCCGGTGCAGCATGATACCATGGTCGATGGAATCAAAAGCTGCTGAAAGTTCTAACAGGACCAGAACAGAGGAGCAACCCCTGTCCCGAACCCTCCAGGGATCATCAACCAACGTGACCAATGCCGTTTCCGTGCTGTGCCCAGACCTGAAACCCGACTGGAACGGATCTAGATAAGATGTTTCCTCCAGGAATTGTAGGAACTGTTGCGCGACCACACTCTCAACAACCTTCGCCATGAAGCGAAGGTTGGAGACAGGACGGTAGTTGGCCAATATTGCCGGATCCAGGGATGGCTTCTTGAGGAGAGGCCTCACCACCGCCTCTTTCAAGGCAGCGGGGAAGTGGCCCTCACTCAGCGAAGCATTGATAACACCCTGGAGCCAGCCTTGTGTAATCTCCCGGGAAGCCAGTACCAACCAGGAGGGACAGGGGTCCAGTAAACATGTGGCCGCACTAAGTCTCCCCAAACTCCCGTCCACATCATCGGGAGTCACAGCGTCAAACTCCTCCCAGATAACATTCTCAAGACTATTCCTTGTCACCCTGCCCTGATCTACCCAGTCAGAGTCCAAATCCCCCCGGATCTGAGCGATTTTGTCATACAGGTATTGTCCAAAATCCTCCGCCCTGTCTTCCAAGGGATCCTTCCACACTCCCGGATGGAGCAGGGAGCGGGTCACCCTAAACAGGGTGGCCGGACGATTCCCTGATGACGCAATAGAGGCAGAAAAGTAATTAAACTTTGCCATCTTTATCGCTACTAGGTAGGCCTTAATATGCGACCTTACCAGTGTTCGATCAGATTCAGCGAGTCTGGCCCTCCAACCACTCTCCAGGCGTCTTTTCTGGCGCTTCATTTCCCTCAGCTCTTCAGTGAACCAAGGAGCCACTTGGGATCGGCACTGGGTCAGAGGCCGCAAAGGCACGACTTGGTCCAAGGCCCCACCAGCCGCCCGATCCCAGGCGGCTACCAGGTCCTCGGCTGAGTCATGTGCTAGATCCTCAGGAAATGGCCCAAGCTCCATCTGGAACCTCTCAGGATCCATCAGGCGCCTGGGGCGGATCCATCTAATTGGATCCGCCTCCCCGTGGCGGGGGGGCAGCGGTTTGAAGATCCAGGTGAAGGAGTGAGTGATCTGTCTATGACAAGGGTTCCATGTCTATATCCCCAATAACAAGACCACTCAACCACTGGCCAGAGACAAAAATCAGGTTCAGAGTGTGACCTCCCCTGTGAGTAGGGCCATGAACTAACTGGATCAGGTCCATGGCCGTCATGGAAGCCATGAACTCCCGAGCCACCCCAGACGTTTCACCAACAGATGGCAAGTTGAAATCACCCATGACTAAAAGCCTGGGTGTATCTACTGCCACCGTGGCTATCACGTCGAGTAGCTCAGGTAGGGCTGTTGCCACGTGGCAGGGAGCCAGGTAAGTAAGCAAGCAATCTCTTCCTACCAAACACAGCACACCATAGTAATAAGCCAAGCTTCAGCTTTCAAAGAATAGTAGCATTTGCTTTACTTGAAAATGCCTTTTATTCTTTTGTTAGCAGGGCTGTCTACAGGATATGGTCAAAAAAGGAAAGTTGGTGGCAACAGCAGTGTGATTGAAGCTGTGCCAGTGTGATGAACATAAAAAAATAAATGGAGTTCCAATCATATTATCACCGTCACCATTGTTACTTTCTTGATCATACTTTGGAGTTATCCCCCACATTAGAATAGAATACTCTGACAATGGAGGGAATAAAGTAGTTATGCTGAATGCAATGTCACCCCAATTAAAGAATTTTAATTGGTGGAGTCTAGGAACAGCGATTCTCTGCCATTGCCCCACCCCTCTGCAACATTGTTGCCCTCACCTTGGCCTTTTGGAAATGTCTGCCAACTCTCTTGGGACATACAGAGAAGCATGCAGTAAAGGGGCCAGTTAGAACCTTGAACACACTCCCATCTGTTTTTAATTGTAATTACTCTATTTTTATTTCAATAGCCTCCTATTATAATAGTTTATACAGTTTTATGTGTTACTTGTATACTGCATAGAGTTGCTTTGTGAAGGAGATGAGCAGTATCTACATGTGATAAATTAATAAATAAATGTCATTTCCCTCAGAGAATGACGTTCATGTATTTAGCATACAAATCTGAAAAGGAAACGGACAATGAAACTGCATTTTAGATTAGCTATTTCTTGCATTATTAGTCCTGATTCCACTTCATTAAATGCTATTTCTGACATTTTAATTGCACTTAATTCTGTTAATTTAATTGACCACCACAATCTTCCACACACCTGAATTTCCCTCCTGAGGTCACAGATTCTGCATTTTCATCAGTAAAATTTAATTTTAATTATTAGCATTAATTTATTTATAAATATTTTGAAGATTTATTAAATGTTAATTTTTTGGAATATAATTGCATAACTGAAACAACAACAACAAAAAAAACAACAAACCAATACATTTAACCTTACAAATGGAAACAAGGTGAAATAATCTAAGGGATTACCACAAAAAAGAGGGGGTCAACCTATTATCCAAAGCACCTGAAGGCAGGACAAGAAGCAATGGATGGAAACTAAGCAAGGAGAGAAGCAATTTGGAACTATGGACAAATTTCCTGACCATTAGAATATGGAATGACTTATCTCCAGAAGTTCTGGATGCTACAACACTAGAAATTTTTAAGAAGAGATTAAACAACCATTTATCTGAAATGGGATAGGGTTTCTTAGCTGAGCAAGGAGTTAGACTAGGAAACCTCCAAGGTCCCTTCCAACTCTGTTATTCTGTTCTCTTCTGTTAATTAGTGTTTTCTTTTGGATATTTTTCTGTTGTGTTTCTGTGTATGTAAAGTACTTTTTTAAGACTAGATAAACCATGTAATACAATAAATCTTAGAATTATAAGATTGTCCTTTTTGTCTGAAGCAATGACACTGAACAAGGTACTTCTGCATCAGTAATGATTTTCTTTTAACAAATTAGGCAGAATAAAATTCTATTATAAAAGATGCCTTTGAGATGTCATGCTATTGTAAAGTGAATCAGTGGACGAGGTTGGATGTGTTTGTTTTTTTTTAAAAGAATACATCTCTATTGAATATTAATCAATAGAGTCCCTGAATTTGACTCAGGCTTGAATAACTTATGGAGTCATGGATATGGTACCACAAACTTCATTAACCTTGCTGCAGATATTTAATATTTGAGATTTTTCTGTATTTACATAAATTATCATTATATAAATATCATTATTTATTCTTTTTTGAAGTGGGATCAACATGTCAGAATCAGAGTTCAGAATCAGAGTTTCTGAGGTACTTTGACAGGTTTCAGCTCTAGTATCATTGGATCGTACTTGCTCAGCTGCTTTTCCATCCTCTTAATCACAAGTGGATTTATAAGGGAGACCCTAACATACAGGTTTCCTACTCCAACTATAGATCTCAGCAAAGCCAATAAGTATGTGAAGTTCAGAAATTATTTTATTTACTTATCACATGTATATGGCTGCCCATTTCACAAAAAGTGTCTGTGAATGGTGTTCAGTAAAAAATATATAAAAACAATAGACATGTCAAATATATAAACATACACACACACATAATCTGACAACAAAGCCAGAATTTGAGAGATTTCTAGAAAATAAGGAATAAAGCTGATCTCATTTCAGGGGAAAGAATGTTTCATAAGATGGGCGCCACAGCAGAAAAGGCTATCTACTCATGCCTGCCAAGTATAGTTCCTGAAGAGTAGAAGCATGCCTACCTTGCTGGAATTGGTGGGACAAATGTAATCAGCCAGGAGTAGTCCAGAAAATAACTATTTAAATAGTTATCATTTAAAATAAATATGTAAATGTTTAGTGTTTAAATATTTAAATATGTATTATTATTATTTATTTATTTATTTTAGAATAGAATAACAGAATTGGGAGGACCTTGGAGTCTTCTAGTCCAACCCCCTGCTTAGGCAGGATATCCTACACCACTTCAGACAAATGGTTATCCAATCTCTTCTTAAGAATTTCCAGTGTTGTAGCATCCAGAATTTCTGGAGATAAGTCATTCCACTGATTAATTGTTCTAACTGTCAGAAAATTTCTCCTTAGTTCTAAGTTGCTTCTCTCCTTGATTAGTTTCCACTCATTGCTTCTTGCCCTGCCCCATGTGCTTTTGTTTCTATATTTTGACATGCTATAATCTAGAACCTCTACACTGTACTGAAAGTGGAACTAGCCAGATAGGATTCCATTGGCAATTTTGTAAGCAACAAATGTGAAAGATTCCTTGATTCAAGATACAATTTTACAGGGTTAGATTATTTTTCTGCATTTGCAATTCCATTGATATAAACAAACCTACTTATTTATTACCTTTGGCATTCCATATAATTCAAATAGTGTAAAACTTTTCCTCTCAGACACATTTTCTATGCACAAAATGGTGGCCATTTGTATGTCATATGTATTGGAACAGAGTCCAGGAAATTGTTTTATTTAGACATGTTTAAGTGTGCAGCCTTTCCCAATACTTGAGATTCATACCTCATTACTGCCTTCCATACAATTCTCAAAATGCAACGTGTTAGTATTACATAATATTACATTCCATACTCCACAAGTATGCAATATAACAGTTTGGTTTGGTCTTGAGTTTTGTATAATTAAAAATATGTTTAGGCATGGTCATAAATGCTTTCAAAGACTTTTTGTATACTTTTAGCATTTAGAATTATGAAGCTGAAAATATTGTTTTCATCTGCTGAAAAAAGAAAAAAAGTACTTTTAGTTGGTTGGGTTCAACTATTCTTCAAAAAGAAGGAACCCACAAAGTGTCTCAGCTGGAATTATTCTGGTTGAATTCTCTGCAGATTTTGGAATGGTAAGATGACTATTTTACCCCACTACTTCATAGAAATCTGAAATGATTGCTATTAGTGCAGGTTATGCCTGAAGTCTTTCAGGTTTGGCTTTTCTGGAGTATTTTAAAATCAAATGTGATGCCAGCTGAGTGACTCACAAAAGAAACATTCAGTTTCAGCTAAGGCACAAGATGCTGTGCATTCTCAACTGACTAATCTTTGAAATGGATTTTTTTTTACAAATAAATGAGTGTCTGGAATGATTGACAGTCCTCTTGTTCGCTTTGATAAGCAGAAAATCATATTTCAGCAAAATGAACAAAATAAAAAAAAAGGAGGGGAAGCTCAGATTAGGATGTTTCACTTTATATTATCCGTTTATTTTGATTTCTTCAATATAGATAAGGTCTAACCTTAAAT
Organism: Arizona elegans; assembly: GCA_022577455.1. Taxonomy (NCBI): domain Eukaryota; kingdom Metazoa; phylum Chordata; class Lepidosauria; order Squamata; family Colubridae; genus Arizona; species Arizona elegans. Next base: position 67,770,044 of record JAKOOJ010000006.1, on the reverse strand, counting down.
ATTATCTGACATTTATTATCCTTATGGGATTTGATTTTGTGATTAATCTACCAATAAATAGAATAAAATAAGAAGTTATGTGTCATAAATCTTAAATGTACAAATATAAGACTGTTATTCTAGTTTATCTGGGAAGATATTTCAATGAGTGGCTAATTTCCAAGCAGTTTGATAAAAAAATGTCTGATTAAACATAAGTATTTTTAGGAAAAGAAGATGAATATGTTTCACTCACATATAGAGATGCTAGAGATACTTGTTAAGAATTTTTTAATATAAAAAAATGGACAATTGGCCAAAGTACAGCTGGTCACATTTTTCATATTCATTCTACCACTTTAACATTATCTTCAGAGGTGTTATGACTTTGAATGTCAAGTCTTCTCTCACAAAGCACTCAATGAAGTTCAAGATAGTTTTATTTAATCACACAAAAAGGAAGTCTTATTTATTTTTTTCCTACCGAGGCTCATTAAAAGAGAAATGTTAAGATTTTCCTCAAAGAGAAAGAGATTTTTAATTGACTTGCCAGTATTTATTATACTGATTTATTAATTGGTTCAAGTTTGTATATACTGTACGTGTATAAGTGAATGTTTTGTCTTTATCTCATCAGTGATCTGTACCCTTATTATTTATTTATTTTTTTATTAGTTGCATTTTTATGCCGCCCAACTCCCGAAGGACTCTGGGAGGCTTACAACAGAGAATAAAACAATGCAAACACTATCTCTACAAAAGTTTAAAAGAAAACATTAAAACCCATACACTCCAATTTGTGGCCAGGTCTCACAAGATCACTGTAGCGAGATCAATGGTTACTGTCTATGTTTCACTGGCATATGTTAGAACAGGTAGCACACACTTATTGAAAACTTTTCTCTTCAGGCATAGGAGAAGGTTGAAAATTATGCTTAACTTGCCAAATGCCAAAGATCTCATGTAGTAAGTGAAGTGGACAATTCTTCGTATTGTATGTATCTCAATCAGCATGAATTTAACTTTTAACTGGTAAGTCTTTCTTAGTTTCACAAAGTTCTCTTTAGTGTATGAATAGGATTGAGAAATGTCTTGCAGAAAAAAGCCACTAGAAACTCAATAGCACATATTTCAAGGCATAGGCTGTCAAAATTTTGAATATGGAATTTTCACTATATGGTAGTCTGAAATAAAGGTTTACAAGATATGTTAATTCACAGTGAACAAATTGACCAATATCTATTGCTTTTCTAATTATTGTAGTGGCCAATAGCTGGTGAAATTTCTCTGCAGAAGAATTTTCCAATTCCCTTTCAGAGGCAAAAGGATGGGGAGAGCCAAACTTTTTAAGTGAGTGAGAGAGAGATTACTAGGACAACAAAACTCATTATCAATAACAATAGTAAATACTACATTGCTTTTTATTGTCTATCATGTTCTTACAAAAAATTAGTAAAAGTTAAAACAAATTTTGACAGGTATGCTTATCATGTATTAATGTAAATCATATTCATGTACTATTTGATTTTCAAAGTATTTACTGGGAAAGTATATTATCAATGTTGTTATTCTACATCAAATTTACTCATCTAATAGATCATCAGGAAAATATAGGTGTGTGGCCTTTATTTTGCATATACACACTTCTCTACAGAACCTAGGTCTCTGATATTTCAATTAATTTATTTCTGACTGTATTCAACTCTCTCCCTCCCTTCAGATTTCCCAATTTGGTGAAGGGAAACAATTTCTCTGATTTTTGAAAAATGACTAAAATTTCACAATTTAAGGGGAATAAATTATTTAAGTGTAAATTCACTTGAATCAGATTGGATGAAAACATTTTATTGCATTTCTACTAATTTTATAATGCAGTTTCATCCAAGACACAGTGTCAGGTTTCGATGTTGTCTCAAATAAGTGAAGAATGCACTTCAACCTGCATTTACTCTAGTGCTGACACCCAGATACTTTGCAAACAATTAATATAATGCATTCTTATGTATTCTTCCTTATTTTATGAATGGACAGATGTTGCCCTTTCAGCCATATAAAGTTCCTTTAATCTAACCAGCCTCTTTTTTTTGTTTGTATGGACATGGAATTCTCCAGAATCATGCTACTAAGGTAAGGTGACCAGATTTTAACATTGGTAAAGAGGGACATTGTGGGCGTGGCTTATTTTGTGGGCGTGGCTAGCTGGTCATGTGACTGGGTGGGTGTGGCTAGCTGGTCATGTGACTGGGTGGGTGTGGCTAGCTGGTCATGTGACCGGGTGGGTGTGGCTAGCTGGTCATGTGACCGGGCGGCCATGGCTATGCGTATAGGGTAAGGTGAACAGATTTTAACATTGGTAAGAAGGACACCATTGTGGGCGTGACTTATTGTGTGGGCGTGGCTTGGAGGCCATGTGACTGGGTGGGCGTGGCTAGCTGGTCATGTGACCGGGTGGCCATGGCTATGTGTATAGGGACTACTCAGAGGGCTGAAAAGTCATTTCTGACAGGTCCTCACACTTTTGACTGGTCCTCACACTTATGACCATCCTCACATTTATGCCCGTGCAGTATTCTTAACAACCATGTCACTCATTTCACAACTGCTTCTCTTCACCATGATGACAAGATAGGGCAAAAATGTAAAATGTGAGGACAGTCGTAAGTTCGAGGACTGGTCAAAAGTGTGAGGACCAGTCAAAAATAACTTTTTCAGCCCTCTGAGTAGTCCATATGCACAAAAGGACTAACCAGAGGGCTGAAAAAAGTCATTTCTGACAGGTCCTCGCACTTTTGACTGGTCCTCACACTTATGACCATCCTCACATTTATGCCCATGCAGCATTCTTAACAACCATGTCACTCATTTCACAACTGCTTCTCTTCACCATGATGACAAGATAGGGCAAAAATGTAAAATGTGAGGACAGTCGTAAGTTCGAGGACTGGTCAAAAGTGTGAGGACCAGTCAAAAATAACTTTTTCAGCCCTCTGAGTAGTCCATATGCATTAAAGGATACAGCAATAGAGAGGGATGAAGGAATGGAAATTAGAGTAGGAGTGAGGGTAAGAGAGGGAGGAAGAGAGGAGGAGAAGGAGAAAGGAAGAGGAAGTAGGGAGGAGAAAAAGAGGGTGGGGGGAAGAGAAAGTAAGAAGGAAAGAAAAGAGAGTGGTGGTAGGTTTGAGGAGAAAGATTGCTGTACAATAAAAAAGATGAAAGGGAAGAAAGCCAACCCCAAGCAAATATAAAGATATTAAGATTAAGAATGAATTGTTAAACTTTAAAGAATAAAAGAGAACAAATATGAATAAATAGCAATAATTAGAAACACACATACAAACATGCAATGTATTTTCTTTGAACAGAATATTTGGCTGGTTCACAAATTTAAACAGCGTTTAGTCATTTCAATTAAATTTACAATTTCTATATTTCCTTTTTGCCATATTTATTCCTCATCTATTTTTTTAAAAAACCAATATTACCCTTCATCCTCATCTCTAATCTTAATCAAATTCAATTTTTCCCTTCTATTCTATATTATACCCCTTCCCATTGTCATCTATTTTTATATCCATCCTCACATTGGTTAATTATGTAATTATGTAATACAGTTGTTTAATACAAATTCAACATTTTAATATAAATCAATTAGTTATATAACTACCTTTTTTGTATATTAATCAATATGAACATGAATATTCCAATTATTTCCATGCAATCCAATTTCTTACAAATCAATTAATTATATTTACCAATAATAATAAACCAAATAATTTCCCCCATATATTCCTCCAAACCACAACTTAACCATTTCTGCTTTCAACACAATATACAATTATTAATAGTATCTCAATCATTACAATTCCCTAGTTAAATAGAGCTTTTTTTCTTTTGTGTTTTAAAATCTTGAACTCTCCTCTTTTGCCCAAAATTTCCCATTGTTTGCAGTTTTGTACCTACCTTTTTTGGTGAGGAAAAGGAAAAAGAAAAAGAAAGAAATCTCTCTCTGCCTCATTTTGTCATGTTGCAGGTTTAGTTTCGCTTTCGCCTTTGTTTTCAGTATAGCTGGGGGGGGGGGAAATCTGCTCCAGGAACTTTTTGCAGCTTTTTGCAGCTAATTAACCTAGTGGAAGCTGTTAACAGGGGCTGTTTTTTCTATTTTTGCAGGCATGGGTCTATTCATTTTTTTTTTAACACTGATCAGCTGTAGGTCGGCCCTTTGAAGCCCCGCGGCAAGAGTTTAAAGAGTTTTTTTTCCCTCTAGCCATCAGCGGGGATTCAGAAGGCAGAATGAAAAATCAGGACTTTTTTAAAACGCCGCGGGACGCGGGACAAATTGCTCAAAAGCGGGACTGTCCCGCCAAAAGCGGGACGTCTGGTCACCTTATACTAAGGCAGATAGCAAAATTTTCAAAAAAACCTCCCCAAACTGCACAGTACTGTAGAAGATTTCTCCTAAAGCATGTAGAAAACCTAACTCCATTATTGTAATACCATGATATATACATCCACCAACTATTCAACTTTTTAAATGACTGATTAATACAAAAAATTAAATACAATATTTCACAACAAAATAGTCAAGATCATAAAGCATGTTACCCACTCCTGAACTGAATATGAAGTTAACACATCTAGAAGTCACTAGAGCACCTTAGTATAGATATTTTTTCTACCTTACTAGTTAAATACTGTACCACAACAATGCTATTTTTTTTATTTTCTTGCTACATTAGCTCTTAAGAATCATGCTGCTGCCTTTTGTTTTTCAAACTAAATGGCTCGTCCCTGTTCAGGCAGAATAAAATTTAATAAAAATCACATGACATTCCAGTCAAACTAGATTAATGGTTCTCATGTAAACTAATATAATGGAAGGCTGGAGGTGATTCATGCTGCATTTCAGCCCCTTAACTATAGATGGCATGGTGGTAAACTTAAAGTTTAGTATGGTAAAAAACAAAAGGAAACATTAATATCAAGCCACTGAGAATTGCTTCAAAGAGGTTGTATTTCATATATAGATACATGCTCTGAGGATCTTTCTGATTTATTCTTTCACACATATTAAGGCCTATAGTCAGATAATTATGTCTTTCACTTCCTTCATTTCCTATAAGGCACTAATTATGTTTAAGGCTTACATAATTCTATAAAATAGCTGTAAATCTATTGTTTCAGAAAATTCCTCTTCATGCTGCCAAATCATTTTTTTTTTAATGTGAGCAGAGCATGTGAAAACCATTTGCAAGGGGAAACTCACTTTAGCAATTTCAGTGCAAACCTGCTATTATCTTGCTCTTTAAGGGATGGTGTTTAGCATGAAATGTACTCTTGGCTATTGCAAAATGGAGAATTAAAAACAACACAAGCCAATATACCTATATGCCACAAATCTGTCATATAGTTTTTCTACTGACACTTTATTTGGGCTAACAAACCCCCTGATAATAAAACTGGTTTGAAGCTTCATAATTGTGTTGCATTTTCACTAGGTCAATAGAGCACACAGAGCAGCTAATGGCAAAAGGAGCCATTAAGATGAAATAGTCGCTGTGATAGAAGCAGAAGACATATGGAATAGTTGTTGTTTTTTTTAAGTACAAGTTTCTTGTGACTGCTCAAAAGCCAATTTTTTTTTTAAAAAAACAAAACAAAACACCGACAGGGAATAGTTTTATTATGGCAACAGATGACCGGTCATCTACAAATTTTATTCTAACCTATGTTATGTTTACTTGAAGAATCTTCTGAATTAAAATATGGTATAGTATGAATCTTACCTCAGCATTTCCTTGCTTTGTGACAAGGCTACCAAAGATGGTAAAAGATTCTTTATTTACATTTACATTTCCAACATATATTTGAAATACCTTTGTACATTTTCACAACTTATTGGGCGTTATATACCAATGAAACAATTTATAAAAAATATATATTTAAATTATGATTTAATATAATTTTTAAACTCTTCATCGGCATGTTTTCTCATTCAAGCATTATATTATATCCAAAATACTTTGACCATTGATTCATGCAATGATTCACATATTCATTCTCCAAATTCAATTTCAATAATGATTTCTAAACCTTGGCAATTACAAGTTCATCATTATCACACAATATAATTTTAAATTCAGTTTTACAAAATAAAACCTATAATTTTTTAAATAAACTTTCTTTCATTTGTAAATATTTAAACCAGTGATAGACACATCCTTCTGACTGGAGATTCTCAATCATCCAGGTCATGGTTGTCCCAAAGGTGCTTTTTCAGAAGGTAATTTCTTTAAGAAGAAATTCCAGTTGCCTTTTGAAAAAGCACCTTTGGAACATTGTTCTGTCTCCATGTTTTCTTTGAACTTGAGGGTAGGTTCATCTTGATTAAAAAGTATTATTTGCCAATAGGTCCGCCAGACTGACCTTGCCATAATTTCTCTCCTGAAAAATACTTCCTGCATTGACACCCAAAGAGGTACCTTTGTAGACAACCTTGTTTTACATTTATTCCAAACACTTAGGATGGTACCTCTAACAAAATGATTCTTAAAATCACATGTTCATTTTATCATATCAAAAGTAGGTGTGCCTTCCAAATCTGAATTCATGGCCTCCTAATTAAAATAATATCTTGTTTTCTTTCATCCAAACTGAACAGCAGGCATCAAAGTACAATTTCAAATCTGGTAAACATCCTTTTTCTTTAGCATTTTGCAATAGTCTATATCTAATTCTTGGCTTTTTTTTTTCCTTGCTATATAAATTTAGAAATGTCCTTTTTCTACTAAATGGAGTATCAGTGTCAATATCAGTAAAGTTTGAAATAAAAATAAAATCTTTGGTAAAATATTTATCTTAATTACAGTTAGGATAATTGCAAATTATCCCATTTTAATAGGTCTTTTAAAATATAATTCTACACAGGTGCAAAATTGTTTTGAAACAATTTAGACTTTGTGTTTGTCAAAGTAAGGCCAAGATATTCAATGTTGAAACTTGACTTTCTTGTCAGTATTTCATAATCCTGAAAAGTCATATTCTTAATAAGCATTGTTGTTTTCTGTTTATCTCTTTCAAAGCCTGCTAAAGCTCCAAAGTCATTTAACTTCTTCATCAACTATTTCATAATAGTAGGACATGGCTGAACTTTGGGTAAAAATTTATTCAAGAGGTTAAAGTGATTTCTACTTTCCAGCAAGCAAATATTATTATTAATGGAGATTTAAATAAACCATGTGAAATTCAAAAGGGCACAAGAGAAGGATGTCCCTTATCTCTTTTGCTTTTTATATTTGTGCTGAAAATTCTCGATATTAGACATGATGAGAAAACATCACGCATAAAAACTAAAAAGTATGTTTATAAAAGAATGCTTATAAATTGAGAGTATTGCTAAAGATTTTGTTATATTTCTGTTAGATCCAATGTTAATTAGATTTTATGGGGAAACCCAACTTTAAAAATTGGGAAAGTATGAAAAATATGGAAACATTGGATGGAAATGGGGATATTGACTTTGGAACAAACTGACAGATATGAAGATGAATTTTAAAGTTAAGTTAAAAGATAAGTTAAGTGATAAACATCATCTGTCAGATGTAGCCCAATGCCAATTGTTGTGTATTGATACTTTTAAGCGGGAGTTTCAAACCTGCCTACGTTTCTGATTGGCTGACAGTCCCTCCAGGATTGTATATAAGGAAGGCTGCAGCCTCTGAGTTTTTGCTGAAGTTTCACTGTATATTAAAGAGCTGTTGTCACTTGCTTGCTTGTGCCTCTCGTTATTCCCGAACCACTTCATTGGCGACGAAGGTGGGATAGAGGCTACAAGAAGCCAACCAGTGAGACCACGAGCTTCAGCTAGGCGACGAGGCGAACCACAGGAGGCATACCGAACATGTCTGCCTACGTTCCACCCAAGCCTTTTGATCCGACCTGCGAAAAATGGGTTTCGTACCTAACAAGGTTCAAATGCTCGCTTGAAGCCAGCGACATGCAGGGTCTCTTCGCTAATCGAAAGAGAGCCCTCTTCCTAAGCCACTGCGGACCGGACGTGTTCGAGATGGCCGAGTCACTGTGTGAGCCAACACTGGTTCAAACCGTCTCCTGGGACACCCTGATGGCAACTCTCTGGGCTCACTACGCTCCTGTCCCCTCCAAGTTCGTGCAACGATACCAACTCAGACAGCGCGTTCAACGAGAGGGAGAAACGGTCAGCGCGTACATGGCCAGCCTGAGAAAAGCCGCAACCCATTGCGACTATAGAGACTTGGACGATGCGTTGCTCGAGCAACCTATCTGAGGTGTTCGGGACATTAGGCTGCAACAGCGCCTGCTCGCCAAGCCTGATTTGATGCTTGCGGGAGCCCTAGACGAGGCCAGGGCTCATGAAGCCTCCACAAAAGCCGCAGAAACGCTGCAGCGTCTGCTGACCAGCAAAGACAGCCCCAAGTCTGCCCCGGTGCACAGAGAAGACGCCGGATCCAGCTCGGAGTCCGAGTCGGATGAAGACGTCTTCCGAACGGAGCACCAGAGAAAAGACACTGGCAGCCCCCGGCGAAGCTGTCCCAGCTGTGGCGGGCACCATGATAGACTGTCCTGCAAATACAGAGAGGCCATTTGCAGGTGTTGCAAGAAAAAAGGGCACTTGGCGCGAGTCTGTAGAGCCATTCTGCCCAGAAAACACCAACCACGTGAGCGCCGCAGCCAACCGGAATCAACGCGCCAGAAGCAGCCAACGAGAGAAGGCAGCGTGAAAAAACGGCGCGAATTTGAACCGCGAGGTGGCCGCAGCATACACATAGACCAGGCCAGCACGGCGATCGAGGACAAAGTCAGCACAGTGGTCGAAATCAACGGCAAGCCATGCTCGATGGAGATCGACACCGGATCAGCTCTCTCCATAATGTCATGGGCGACCCTAAAGACCCTCCTGCCGTCGTTCCGGAAGGACCAGCTCTCCAAGCAGAGACTGCGCATCCTAGACTACCAGGGGAACCGAGTCCTCATCGAAGGCGTGGGCACGTTCCGAGTCACCTACGGAGACTACGAAAGAGACCTGCCGCTGACCATCGTCACGAAGCAGCTCCCTAGCCTTCTGGGCATGGGGTGGTTCCGAGCCCTTGGCATGGGCTTCACCGGCGTCCACCTGATGTCCAAGTCATCACTAAAGGACAGTCTCCTGACCGAGTTCCAGGACATCTTCGGGGACACGTTGGGCAAGTATGTGGGGACCCCTATTTCACTAAACTTAGACCCCAACGTAGCCCAAATAAGACTTAAAGCCAGACGGGTGCCGTTCGCATTGAAACCGAAGATCGATGCGGAACTGGACAAATTAATTAAACAGGGGGTGTTAGTCCCCGTCGATCATGCGAAATGGGAGACCCCCATAGTGACCCCAGTAAAATCTGACAGCTCAATTAGGATTTGCGCCGACTACAAGTGCACGATCAACAAGGCTTTGCAGCCAAGCGCCTATCCGGTGCCGATCGTGCATCATCTACTACACTCCCTGGGGCCCGGAAAAAGTTTTGCCAAATTGGACCTAACTCAGGCCTATCAACAATTACCAGTCGATGACGCCACGGCAGAGGCGCAAACAATTGTAACTCATAGGGGTGCATTCAAATGCACCAGGCTCCAGTTTGGGGTGAGTGTCGCACCCGGCCTATTTCAAAGCATCATGGAGCGCCTTTTGCAAGGGCTCCCGGGGGTGGTGCCTTATTTTGATGACATTCTGGTCAGCGCTCAGGACGAACGTCAGCTAGGGGACCGAGTAAGGAACGTCCTTTACCGTTTTAGAGAAGCGGGACTTAGACTTAAAAAGAACAAGTGCATGATCGCTGTTCCCTCTGTGGATTTTCTGGGGTACAGGGTGGACGGCACAGGCATCCACCCTACCGAAAGCAAGGTGAGAGCTATTAAGAGCGCACCTACCCCCAAGACTAAAGCGGAACTCCAAGCCTTCCTTGGACTCCTCAATTTTTACTCAATGTTCCTGAAGGACAAGGCCACCGTTGCAGATCCCCTGCACAAACTTTTGGGGAAGAATGTACCATGGGTATGGGGGAAACCACAAGCTGCCGCTTTTGAGGCAGTAAAAAGACTTCTATCTGAAGACAGTTTCCTAATCCAATACAACGCAGCACTACAGCTTGTATTGGTTTGCAACGCCTCCCCCGTAGGAGTTGGTGCCGTCCTAGGCCATAGACTGCCGAACGGCCTAGAGGCGCCCATTGCATTCTACTCTCGCACCCTGTCAAGCGCAGAGCAGAACTATAGTCAATTGGACAGAGAGGCTCTGGCTGCAATTGCGGGGGTTAAAAAGTTCCATGAATACCTCTATGGCCGACAATTCGAACTTGTGACTTACCACTGGCCCTTGCTAGGACTTTTGGCAGGCGATAGGCCCACCCCCACAGCTCTTTCCCCGCGTTTGACCAGATGGGCCATTTTTCTATCGGCCTATTCGTATCAGCTTGTCCATCGACCCGGATGGACCTTGGGCCACGCGGATGCCCTCAGCCACTGCCCCCTACCAGCCCTACTGACCAACCCAACGCCGGAAGCCTCCGTCCTTCTGCTGGACACTTTAACTTTGGGGCCTATCTCCTCTTGCGAGGTGGCAAAAGCCTCAGGTAGAGACCCAAACATTCGCACTGTGATGGGTTGGGTTCTGAAGGGGTGGCCGGTCAAAGTGGACGGGGGGGGGGAATACCAAGGTTATGTGAACAAAAAAAATGAACTGTTTATGCAAGGGGGTTGTCTGTTGTGGGGCGACAGGGTGGTAGTACCAACGAAACTAAGAACACGGGTCTTAGAATTGCTGCACGAAGGGCATCCGGGCATTGTTAGAATGAAAAGCTTAGCCCGCAGCTATGTTTGGTGGCCCAACATGGACCAAGTTATCTCCGAGTGGGTGGGGAAGTGCAGACCCTGCCAAGAGTATCGCCCCGATCCCCCAGTAGCGCCCATCTGTGAGTGGGAGAAACCAAAAGGGCCATGGGGAAGGATCCACATTGATTTTGCCAGTCCCTTTCACGGGCAAACGTTTTTAATAGTAGTCGATGCCTACTCAAAGTGGCTCGAAATAATCTTAATGCCGTCAACAACAGCCGAGGCAGTAATCAAGGTCCTAAGGAAGCTGTTTGCCACCCACGGCCTGCCGGATACCCTGGTATCTGATAATGGCCCTCAATTCACGGCAACCCTTTTTGAGGGCTACTTGGCCGGACTGGGCATCCGCCATGCCCTATCGGCCCCGTTCCACCCGGCTTCTAACAGATTGGCTGAACGTTTTGTTAGAACGGCCAAAGAGGCACTGTCCAGACTAGACAACTAGACTGGCAGGCCAGGATAGACCAATTCCTAGTGGTCCAGCATGCCACACCATGCACAGCAACAGTGAGAAGCCCAGCAGAGCTCCTCATGGGCAGGAAGCTTCGGTGCATTTTAGACAGGCTTCACCCTAACTACTCGCACGAAAATTTCAAGGGAGAAACCTCTGGCCTAAGACAGTTTCAGGTTGGGTCCCCGGTATTCGCTCGCAATTATGCCAGCGGACCTCTATGGGTTGCAGGAACCATAGTGGGCGTAACAGGCCCAAAATCGTACACGGTGGATGTAGGAGTAGACAGACTCTGGAAGCGCCACATAGACCAACTTAGAAAAAGGGTAGTCGGTGAAGCAACCATCAATTTAGACATCTCCGAACCTAACTACAACAAGTTTCCCAAAACAGCTAAGTCAAGCCCGGGTTCGCGAGAATACTTAGCTGACAAACCCTGGTTCCAGCGCTGCCCCAGCAAGTCGCCGCTCCCAACCGGGGATAACCACGCCCCGGACAAAATCCAGGAGGTTCCATTGGCGGAGCCAGGAGAGACAATAAGTCCCTCTGACCAGCTCGACGCCCCGCCAGACACTGAACTGCGCAGGTCAACTAGAACGAGAACTCGTCCTGGGCACCTGCGAGATTTTGTTTGTACATATGTAAATTTTTGAATGTTAGTGCTTTCTGGGAAGGGAGGGGTGTTATGTATTGATACTTCTAGGCGGGAGTTTCAAACCTGCCTACGCTTCTGATTGGCTGTCCCTCCAGGATTGTATATAAGGAGGGCTGCAGCCTCTGAGTTTTTGCTGAAGTTTCACTGTATATTAAAGAGCTGTTGTCACTTGCTTGCTTGTGCCTCTCGTTATTCCCGAACCACTTCACCAATATTTACAGTTACAACATTTGTTAACAACTTTGTTTGGACTAGTAGCATTTTCAACTTCTGAGACATCTATTAAAACAATTTTATATATCCTTTAAAACTAAAAAAAACAAACACCCTCTACTATTAGTTGTTAAATTTATATTTACCAATAAAGAAATACAGTAAAAGGAGACTAGTATAGAACTATTTCAAGCTATCTACTATTAGTTTTTATACATATTTGTTATCAATAAATCAATTTAATGTGCAGATGCTAAGAAATGTGGAGAATGAAGAATCAGAGATACTGAATTGCAATGGGAGAGCGGCAACTTCTATAACAAGAATGTTAATAGACATTAAATGTTGAGAATGTTTTGGACTTAATTAGATTTGTATAGAAAATTTCAGTCTAAAACAGCATTTTGGTGAAAGTAATAAGGGTAATGCCTCCTTAAAACTCACAATGTTTTCACAATGTTGTACACTTGTAACATTTTAGAAGGAAATAATGGACCGTATAAATATGATAAATATTTATAAATAAATATGTGCAATGAAAGCTAAACTTTTCAGAAGGTAATATTCTCTTGAATTATATACTTATTACTTAATTTGACAAGATTAAAAAGTTTAAATTGAACTTGAATGAGCTGATCTCACATTCAGAACAGTGAGGTAGCTCTTTAAAATAAAATTATTAAATTTAGCACTTCACTTATTGATATATATATATATATATATATATATATATATATATATATATATATATATATATATATATATATATATATATGTTTTTCTTCTAGCCAGGTTTTCCCTACGTAGCCAAGGTTTTTTTGTAGCTCCAGCTCAGTAGAATCTCATCTACTCGGTTCTGGGCTTTTTTCCTTTCTAACACCTAGCAAGCTCTGACTGCTAGGTGGGAGACCTAAATAGATCCATTTCGAGCTCGTTAGCTGTCATCAGTAGGCCACACCCACCTCCTCCCTGTAAAGGCATAGTATCAATTTTCTTACTTCTTCGTAGGGTCTATGTGTGTTTTTCTTCTAGCCAGGTTTTCCCTACGTAGCCAAGGTTTTTTTGTAGCTCCAGCTCAGTAGAATCTCATCTGCTCGGTTCTGGACTTTTTTCCTTTCTAACACCTAGCAAGCTCTGACTGCTAGGTGGGAGACCTAAATAGATCCATTTCTAGCTCGTTAGCTGTCGTCAGTAGGCCACACCCACCTCCTCCCTGTAAAGGCATAGTATCAATTTTCTTACTTCTTCGTAGGGTCTATGTGTGTTTTTCTTCTAGCCAGGTTTTCCCTACGTAGCCAAGGTTTTTTTGTAGCTCCAGCTCAGTAGAATCTCATCTACTTGGTTCTGGGCTTTTTTCCTTTCTAACACCTAGCAAGCTCTGACTGCTAGGTGGGAGACCTAAATAGATCCATTTCTAGCTCGTTAGCTGTCGTCAGTAGGCCACACCCACCTCCTCCCTGTAAAGGCATAGTATCAATTTTCTTACTTCTTCGTAGGGTCTATGTGTGTTTTTCTTCTAGCCAGGTTTTCCCTACGTAGCCAAGGTTTTTTTGTAGCTCCAGCTCAGTAGAATCTCATCTACTCGGTTCTGGGCTTTTTTCCTTTCTAACACCTAGCAAGCTCTGACTGCTAGGTGGGAGACCTAAATAGATCCATTTCTAGCTCGTTAGCTGTCATCAGTAGGCCACACCCACCTCCTCCCTGTAAAGGCATAGTATCAATTTTCTTACTTCTTCGTAGGGTCTATGTGTGTTTTTCTTCTAGCCAGGTTTTCCCTACGTAGCCAAGGTTTTTTTGTAGCTCCAGCTCAGTAGAATCTCATCTACTCGGTTCTGGACTTTTTTCCTTTCTAACACCTAGCAAGCTCTGACTGCTAGGTGGGAGACCTAAATAGATCCATTTCTAGCTCGTTAGCTGTCGTCAGTAGGCCACACCCACCTCCTCCCTGTAAAGGCATAGTATCCATTTTCTTACTTCTTCGTAGGGTCTATGTGTGTTTTTCTTCTAGCCAGGTTTTCCCTACGTAGCCAAGGTTTTTTTGTAGCTCCAGCTCAGTAGAATCTCATCTACTTGGTTCTGGGCTTTTTTCCTTTCTAACACCTAGCAAGCTCTGACTGCTAGGTGGGAGACCTAAATAGATCCATTTCTAGCTCGTTAGCTGTCGTCAGTAGGCCACACCCACCTCCTCCCTGTAAAGGCATAGTATCAATTTTCTTACTTCTTCGTAGGGTCTATGTGTGTTTTTCTTCTAGCCAGGTTTTCCCTACGTAGCCAAGGTTTTTTTGTAGCTCCAGCTCAGTAGAATCTCATCTACTCGGTTCTGGGCTTTTTTCCTTTCTAACACCTAGCAAGCTCTGACTGCTAGGTGGGAGACCTAAATAGATCCATTTCTAGCTCGTTAGCTGTCATCAGTAGGCCACACCCACCTCCTCCCTGTAAAGGCATAGTATCAATTTTCTTACTTCTTCGTAGGGTCTATGTGTGTTTTTCTTCTAGCCAGGTTTTCCCTACGTAGCCAAGGTTTTTTTGTAGCTCCAGCTCAGTAGAATCTCATCTACTCGGTTCTGGGCTTTTTTCCTTTCTAACACCTAGCAAGCTCTGACTGCTAGGTGGGAGACCTAAATAGATCCATTTCTAGCTCGTTAGCTGTCGTCAGTAGGCCACACCCACCTCCTCCCTGTAAAGGCATAGTATCAATTTTCTTACTTCTTCGTAGGGTCTATGTGTGTTTTTCTTCTAGCCAGGTTTTCCCTACGTAGCCAAGGTTTTTTTGTAGCTCCAGCTCAGTAGAATCTCATCTACTCGGTTCTGGGCTTTTTTCCTTTCTAACACCTAGCAAGCTCTGACTGCTAGGTGGGAGACCTAAATAGATCCATTTCTAGCTCGTTAGCTGTCGTCAGTAGGCCACACCCACCTCCTCCCTGTAAAGGCATAGTATCAATTTTCTTACTTCTTCGTAGGGTCTATGTGTGTTTTTCTTCTAGCCAGGTTTTCCCTACGTAGCCAAGGTTTTTTTGTAGCTCCAGCTCAGTAGAATCTCATCTACTCGGTTCTGGGCTTTTTTCCTTTCTAACACCTAGCAAGCTCTGACTGCTAGGTGGGAGACCTAAATAGATCCATTTCTAGCTCGTTAGCTGTCGTCAGTAGGCCACACCCACCTCCTCCCTGTAAAGGCATAGTATCAATTTTCTTACTTCTTCGTAGGGTCTATGTGTGTTTTTATTCTAGCCAGGTTTTCCCTACGTAGCCAAGGTTTTTTTGTAGCTCCAGCTCAGTAGAATCTCATCTACTCGGTTCTGGGCTTTTTTCCTTTCTAACACCTAGCAAGCTCTGACTGCTAGGTGGGAGACCTAAATAGATCCATTTCTAGCTCGTTAGCTGTCGTCAGTAGGCCACACCCACCTCCTCCCTGTAAAGGCATAGTATCAATTTTCTTACTTCTTCGTAGGGTCTATGTGTGTTTTTCTTCTAGCCAGGTTTTCCCTACGTAGCCAAGGTTTTTTTGTAGCTCCAGCTCAGTAGAATCTCATCTACTTGGTTCTGGGCTTTTTTCCTTTCTAACACCTAGCAAGCTCTGACTGCTAGGTGGGAGACCTAAATAGATCCATTTCTAGCTCGTTAGCTGTCGTCAGTAGGCCACACCCACCTCCTCCCTGTAAAGGCATAGTATCAATTTTCTTACTTCTTCGTAGGGTCTATGTGTGTTTTTCTTCTAGCCAGGTTTTCCCTACGTAGCCAAGGTTTTTTTGTAGCTCCAGCTCAGTAGAATCTCATCTACTCGGTTCTGGGCTTTTTTCCTTTCTAACACCTAGCAAGCTCTGACTGCTAGGTGGGAGACCTAAATAGATCCATTTCTAGCTCGTTAGCTGTCGTCAATAGGCCACACCCACCTCCTCCCTGTAAAGGCATAGTATCAATTTTCTTACTTCTTCGTAGGGTCTATGTGTGTTTTTCTTCTAGCCAGGTTTTCCCTACATAGCCAAGGTTTTTTTGTAGCTCCAGCTCAGTAGAATCTCATCTACTCGGTTCTGGGCTTTTTTCCTTTCTAACACCTAGCAAGCTCTGACTGCTAGGTGGGAGACCTAAATAGATCCATTTCTAGCTCGTTAGCTGTCGTCAGTAGGCCACACCCACCTCCTCCCTGTAAAGGCATAGTATCCATTTTCTTACTTCTTCGTAGGGTCTATGTGTGTTTTTCTTCTAGCCAGGTTTTCCCTACGTAGCCAAGGTTTTTTTGTAGCTCCAGCTCAGTAGAATCTCATCTACTCGGTTCTGGGCTTTTTTCCTTTCTAACACCTAGCAAGCTCTGACTGCTAGGTGGGAGACCTAAATAGATCCATTTCTAGCTCGTTAGCTGTCGTCAGTAGGCCACACCCACCTCCTCCCTGTAAAGGCATAGTATCAATTTTCTTACTTCTTCGTAGGGTCTATGTGTGTTTTTCTTCTAGCCAGGTTTTCCCTACGTAGCCAAGGTTTTTTTGTAGCTCCAGCTCAGTAGAATCTCATCTACTCGGTTCTGGGCTTTTTTCCTTTCTAACACCTAGCAAGCTCTGACTGCTAGGTGGGAGACCTAAATAGATCCATTTCTAGCTCGTTAGCTGTCGTCAGTAGGCCACACCCACCTCCTCCCTGTAAAGGCATAGTATCCATTTTCTTACTTCTTCGTAGGGTCTATGTGTGTTTTTCTTCTAGCCAGGTTTTCCCTACGTAGCCAAGGTTTTTTTGTAGCTCCAGCTCAGTAGAATCTCATCTACTCGGTTCTGGGCTTTTTTCCTTTCTAACACCTAGCAAGCTCTGACTGCTAGGTGGGAGACCTAAATAGATCCATTTCTAGCTCGTTAGCTGTCGTCAGTAGGCCACACCCACCTCCTCCCTGTAAAGGCATAGTATCAATTTTCTTACTTCTTCGTAGGGTCTATGTGTGTTTTTCTTCTAGCCAGGTTTTCCCTACGTAGCCAAGGTTTTTTTGTAGCTCCAGCTCAGTAGAATCTCATCTACTCGGTTCTGGGCTTTTTTCCTTTCTAACACCTAGCAAGCTCTGACTGCTAGGTGGGAGACCTAAATAGATCCATTTCTAGCTCGTTAGCTGTCGTCAGTAGGCCACACCCACCTCCTCCCTGTAAAGGCATAGTATCAATTTTCTTACTTCTTCGTAGGGTCTATGTGTGTTTTTCTTCTAGCCAGGTTTTCCCTACATAGCCAAGGTTTTTTTGTAGCTCCAGCTCAGTAGAATCTCATCTACTCGGTTCTGGGCTTTTTTCCTTTCTAACACCTAGCAAGCTCTGACTGCTAGGTGGGAGACCTAAATAGATCCATTTCTAGCTCGTTAGCTGTCGTCAGTAGGCCACACCCACCTCCTCCCTGTAAAGGCATAGTATCAATTTTCTTACTTCTTCGTAGGGTCTATGTGTGTTTTTCTTCTAGCCAGGTTTTCCCTACATAGCCAAGGTTTTTTTGTAGCTCCAGCTCAGTAGAATCTCATCTACTCGGTTCTGGGCTTTTTTCCTTTCTAACACCTAGCAAGCTCTGACTGCTAGGTGGGAGACCTAAATAGATCCATTTCTAGCTCGTTAGCTGTCGTCAGTAGGCCACACCCACCTCCTCCCTGTAAAGGCATAGTATCCATTTTCTTACTTCTTCGTAGGGTCTATGTGTGTTTTTCTTCTAGCCAGGTTTTCCCTACGTAGCCAAGGTTTTTTTGTAGCTCCAGCTCAGTAGAATCTCATCTACTCGGTTCTGGGCTTTTTTCCTTTCTAACACCTAGCAAGCTCTGACTGCTAGGTGGGAGACCTAAATAGATCCATTTCTAGCTCGTTAGCTGTCGTCAGTAGGCCACACCCACCTCCTCCCTGTAAAGGCATAGTATCAATTTTCTTACTTCTTCGTAGGGTCTATGTGTGTTTTTCTTCTAGCCAGGTTTTCCCTACGTAGCCAAGGTTTTTTTGTAGCTCCAGCTCAGTAGAATCTCATCTACTCGGTTCTGGGCTTTTTTCCTTTCTAACACCTAGCAAGCTCTGACTGCTAGGTGGGAGACCTAAATAGATCCATTTCTAGCTCGTTAGCTGTCATCAGTAGGCCACACCCACCTCCTCCCTGTAAAGGCATAGTATCAATTTTCTTACTTCTTCGTAGGGTCTATGTGTGTTTTTCTTCTAGCCAGGTTTTCCCTACGTAGCCAAGGTTTTTTTGTAGCTCCAGCTCAGTAGAATCTCATCTACTCGGTTCTGGACTTTTTTCCTTTCTAACACCTAGCAAGCTCTGACTGCTAGGTGGGAGACCTAAATAGATCCATTTCTAGCTCGTTAGCTGTCGTCAGTAGGCCACACCCACCTCCTCCCTGTAAAGGCATAGTATCAATTTTCTTACTTCTTCGTAGGGTCTATGTGTGTTTTTCTTCTAGCCAGGTTTTCCCTACGTAGCCAAGGTTTTTTTGTAGCTCCAGCTCAGTAGAATCTCATCTACTTGGTTCTGGGCTTTTTTCCTTTCTAACACCTAGCAAGCTCTGACTGCTAGGTGGGAGACCTAAATAGATCCATTTCTAGCTCGTTAGCTGTCGTCAGTAGGCCACACCCACCTCCTCCCTGTAAAGGCATAGTATCAATTTTCTTACTTCTTCGTAGGGTCTATGTGTGTTTTTCTTCTAGCCAGGTTTTCCCTACGTAGCCAAGGTTTTTTTGTAGCTCCAGCTCAGTAGAATCTCATCTACTCGGTTCTGGGCTTTTTTCCTTTCTAACACCTAGCAAGCTCTGACTGCTAGGTGGGAGACCTAAATAGATCCATTTCTAGCTCGTTAGCTGTCATCAGTAGGCCACACCCACCTCCTCCCTGTAAAGGCATAGTATCAATTTTCTTACTTCTTCGTAGGGTCTATGTGTGTTTTTCTTCTAGCCAGGTTTTCCCTACGTAGCCAAGGTTTTTTTGTAGCTCCAGCTCAGTAGAATCTCATCTACTCGGTTCTGGACTTTTTTCCTTTCTAACACCTAGCAAGCTCTGACTGCTAGGTGGGAGACCTAAATAGATCCATTTCTAGCTCGTTAGCTGTCGTCAGTAGGCCACACCCACCTCCTCCCTGTAAAGGCATAGTATCCATTTTCTTACTTCTTCGTAGGGTCTATGTGTGTTTTTCTTCTAGCCAGGTTTTCCCTACGTAGCCAAGGTTTTTTTGTAGCTCCAGCTCAGTAGAATCTCATCTACTCGGTTCTGGGCTTTTTTCCTTTCTAACACCTAGCAAGCTCTGACTGCTAGGTGGGAGACCTAAATAGATCCATTTCTAGCTCGTTAGCTGTCGTCAGTAGGCCACACCCACCTCCTCCCTGTAAAGGCATAGTATCAATTTTCTTACTTCTTCGTAGGGTCTATGTGTGTTTTTCTTCTAGCCAGGTTTTCCCTACGTAGCCAAGGTTTTTTTGTAGCTCCAGCTCAGTAGAATCTCATCTACTCGGTTCTGGGCTTTTTTCCTTTCTAACACCTAGCAAGCTCTGACTGCTAGGTGGGAGACCTAAATAGATCCATTTCTAGCTCGTTAGCTGTCGTCAGTAGGCCACACCCACCTCCTCCCTGTAAAGGCATAGTATCAATTTTCTTACTTCTTCGTAGGGTCTATGTGTGTTTTTCTTCTAGCCAGGTTTTCCCTACGTAGCCAAGGTTTTTTTGTAGCTCCAGCTCAGTAGAATCTCATCTACTCGGTTCTGGGCTTTTTTCCTTTCTAACACCTAGCAAGCTCTGACTGCTAGGTGGGAGACCTAAATAGATCCATTTCTAGCTCGTTAGCTGTCGTCAGTAGGCCACACCCACCTCCTCCCTGTAAAGGCATAGTATCCATTTTCTTACTTCTTCGTAGGGTCTATGTGTGTTTTTCTTCTAGCCAGGTTTTCCCTACGTAGCCAAGGTTTTTTTGTAGCTCCAGCTCAGTAGAATCTCATCTACTCGGTTCTGGGCTTTTTTCCTTTCTAACACCTAGCAAGCTCTGACTGCTAGGTGGGAGACCTAAATAGATCCATTTCTAGCTCGTTAGCTGTCGTCAATAGGCCACACCCACCTCCTCCCTGTAAAGGCATAGTATCAATTTTCTTACTTCTTCGTAGGGTCTATGTGTGTTTTTCTTCTAGCCAGGTTTTCCCTACATAGCCAAGGTTTTTTTGTAGCTCCAGCTCAGTAGAATCTCATCTACTCGGTTCTGGGCTTTTTTCCTTTCTAACACCTAGCAAGCTCTGACTGCTAGGTGGGAGACCTAAATAGATCCATTTCTAGCTCGTTAGCTGTCGTCAGTAGGCCACACCCACCTCCTCCCTGTAAAGGCATAGTATCCATTTTCTTACTTCTTCGTAGGGTCTATGTGTGTTTTTCTTCTAGCCAGGTTTTCCCTACGTAGCCAAGGTTTTTTTGTAGCTCCAGCTCAGTAGAATCTCATCTACTCGGTTCTGGGCTTTTTTCCTTTCTAACACCTAGCAAGCTCTGACTGCTAGGTGGGAGACCTAAATAGATCCATTTCTAGCTCGTTAGCTGTCGTCAGTAGGCCACACCCACCTCCTCCCTGTAAAGGCATAGTATCAATTTTCTTACTTCTTCGTAGGGTCTATGTGTGTTTTTCTTCTAGCCAGGTTTTCCCTACGTAGCCAAGGTTTTTTTGTAGCTCCAGCTCAGTAGAATCTCATCTACTCGGTTCTGGGCTTTTTTCCTTTCTAACACCTAGCAAGCTCTGACTGCTAGGTAGGAGACCTAAATAGATCCATTTCTAGCTCGTTAGCTGTCGTCAGTAGGCCACACCCACCTCCTCCCTGTAAAGGCATAGTATCCATTTTCTTACTTCTTCGTAGGGTCTATGTGTGTTTTTCTTCTAGCCAGGTTTTCCCTACGTAGCCAAGGTTTTTTTGTAGCTCCAGCTCAGTAGAATCTCATCTACGCGGTTCTGGGCTTTTTTCCTTTCTAACACCTAGCAAGCTCTGACTGCTAGGTGGGAGACCTAAATAGATCCATTTCTAGCTCGTTAGCTGTCGTCAGTAGGCCACACCCACCTCCTCCCTGTAAAGGCATAGTATCAATTTTCTTACTTCTTCGTAGGGTCTATGTGTGTTTTTCTTCTAGCCAGGTTTTCCCTACGTAGCCAAGGTTTTTTTGTAGCTCCAGCTCAGTAGAATCTCATCTACTCGGTTCTGGGCTTTTTTCCTTTCTAACACCTAGCAAGCTCTGACTGCTAGGTGGGAGACCTAAATAGATCCATTTCTAGCTCGTTAGCTGTCGTCAGTAGGCCACACCCACCTCCTCCCTGTAAAGGCATAGTATCAATTTTCTTACTTCTTCGTAGGGTCTATGTGTGTTTTTCTTCTAGCCAGGTTTTCCCTACATAGCCAAGGTTTTTTTTGTAGCTCCAGCTCAGTAGAATCTCATCTACTCGGTTCTGGGCTTTTTTCCTTTCTAACACCTAGCAAGCTCTGACTGCTAGGTGGGAGACCTAAATAGATCCATTTCTAGCTCGTTAGCTGTCGTCAGTAGGCCACACCCACCTCCTCCCTGTAAAGGCATAGTATCAATTTTCTTACTTCTTCGTAGGGTCTATGTGTGTTTTTCTTCTAGCCAGGTTTTCCCTACATAGCCAAGGTTTTTTTGTAGCTCCAGCTCAGTAGAATCTCATCTACTCGGTTCTGGGCTTTTTTCCTTTCTAACACCTAGCAAGCTCTGACTGCTAGGTGGGAGACCTAAATAGATCCATTTCTAGCTCGTTAGCTGTCGTCAGTAGGCCACACCCACCTCCTCCCTGTAAAGGCATAGTATCCATTTTCTTACTTCTTCGTAGGGTCTATGTGTGTTTTTCTTCTAGCCAGGTTTTCCCTACGTAGCCAAGGTTTTTTTGTAGCTCCAGCTCAGTAGAATCTCATCTACTCGGTTCTGGGCTTTTTTCCTTTCTAACACCTAGCAAGCTCTGACTGCTAGGTGGGAGACCTAAATAGATCCATTTCTAGCTCGTTAGCTGTCGTCAGTAGGCCACACCCACCTCCTCCCTGTAAAGGCATAGTATCAATTTTCTTACTTCTTCGTAGGGTCTATGTGTGTTTTTCTTCTAGCCAGGTTTTCCCTACGTAGCCAAGGTTTTTTTGTAGCTCCAGCTCAGTAGAATCTCATCTACTCGGTTCTGGGCTTTTTTCCTTTCTAACACCTAGCAAGCTCTGACTGCTAGGTGGGAGACCTAAATAGATCCATTTCTAGCTCGTTAGCTGTCGTCAGTAGGCCACACCCACCTCCTCCCTGTAAAGGCATAGTATCAATTTTCTTACTTCTTCGTAGGGTCTATGTGTGTTTTTCTTCTAGCCAGGTTTTCCCTACGTAGCCAAGGTTTTTTTGTAGCTCCAGCTCAGTAGAATCTCATCTACTCGGTTCTGGGCTTTTTTCCTTTCTAACACCTAGCAAGCTCTGACTGCTAGGTGGGAGACCTAAATAGATCCATTTCTAGCTCGTTAGCTGTCGTCAGTAGGCCACACCCACCTCCTCCCTGTAAAGGCATAGTATCAATTTTCTTACTTCTTCGTAGGGTCTATGTGTGTTTTTCTTCTAGCCAGGTTTTCCCTACGTAGCCAAGGTTTTTTTGTAGCTCCAGCTCAGTAGAATCTCATCTACTCGGTTCTGGGCTTTTTTCCTTTCTAACACCTAGCAAGCTCTGACTGCTAGGTGGGAGACCTAAATAGATCCATTTCTAGCTCGTTAGCTGTCGTCAGTAGGCCACACCCACCTCCTCCCTGTAAAGGCATAGTATCCATTTTCTTACTTCTTCGTAGGGTCTATGTGTGTTTTTCTTCTAGCCAGGTTTTCCCTACGTAGCCAAGGTTTTTTTGTAGCTCCAGCTCAGTAGAATCTCATCTACTCGGTTCTGGGCTTTTTTCCTTTCTAACACCTAGCAAGCTCTGACTGCTAGGTGGGAGACCTAAATAGATCCATTTCTAGCTCGTTAGCTGTCGTCAGTAGGCCACACCCACCTCCTCCCTGTAAAGGCATAGTATCAATTTTCTTACTTCTTCGTAGGGTCTATGTGTGTTTTTCTTCTAGCCAGGTTTTCCCTACGTAGCCAAGGTTTTTTTGTAGCTCCAGCTCAGTAGAATCTCATCTACTCGGTTCTGGGCTTTTTTCCTTTCTAACACCTAGCAAGCTCTGACTGCTAGGTGGGAGACCTAAATAGATCCATTTCTAGCTCGTTAGCTGTCGTCAGTAGGCCACACCCACCTCCTCCCTGTAAAGGCATAGTATCAATTTTCTTACTTCTTCGTAGGGTCTATGTGTGTTTTTCTTCTAGCCAGGTTTTCCCTACGTAGCC